>JAGWCC010000028.1:0-1200000 GCA_022651775.1 Drusus annulatus
GAATGTTTATCTTACTTTAAAAAATTAAAAATTAAAATGTATTAAATTCAGTTCAATATATTCAAACTTCTTTAAAGTTCGTACAACGCTAATTGTTTTTCAGCTTGGAAGACTGAAGACCTGCAACACTACATAATTCCCCAATTAGAATGTGTCACTAAAATTACAGGTGGAAAAAAAGATTTAAAAGAAATAATAAAGTTGATTTCAAATAACGAGATTGTGGAGTTTTACAATAGACTCATTGATTAAAAAATATTGATACTCGTGTAACATTTACAAACTCTCAATAGGTAAGAGTCAGCTGTGGTAAATGGGAGTTTTGTTTTCATGAAGCATGAAAATTTCCGGTAAAGCGACCGTGTAGAATGATTTCCTGATATTTAATCTTTGATTTTGTTTATCTGATGCCAATTGTTGTATTTTTTTACTGTTCTTTGTATTAGGGGTACCAGGAATTAAACCATTATTTTCAGATGGTTTATTTTAAGTAAGTATGTGTCACGCGGTGGAAAAACATATTTGTGAGATATGTTTTTAATACAACTGCTGGTTGATTTTATTTTCCATGCATGAAATCTTTTTTTTTCTTAAGGGTAAATTTTTTAAGCCCAAAATTGACAAAAACGAACACTTGCGTTACAAGTTTTACATAACATTTTTTTAATAACTGCATGCTACTTTTTTTCGACAAAGGATTAAATGCAACCAACTGAGACCACGGAAGCTATTTATGGAGAAGTCCTAAAAGTCAGCAGATCTTAATTCCTGGCTTTTAAAGTTCAAATCGGGTAATCGAAACCTGGAGGACCTTCTTAAAAGTGAACGACGGTCAGATTTGATGAAGACAAATTCAAATCTCTGGTTTATTTCAATCCTCACCAAACCATCAATTAATCAAGCCAGTAACATAGACCTTCCTGTTTTCTATAGAACAATTGTATTTAAACCGGATCTAGAAAGTAAATAAGATGGGTATTTTGATGCCGCAAGAACTCACTCCCAGGATTAACTTTAAAAAAGATTCTAAAACTAACTAACCATTGTGCCGTTTCTCAGCGGGGGTAGGCAGAGAGGACGGACCGCCATATAACCCTGTCTTGGCACACACTGCTTGCTTCATTCACATTCATACATCGTCTCATATACACTCTTCTGTTATTCTGACTCTTCACATGACCTGATTCAAGTATTTGATTCACTTAATCGTGCCATGTCTTTCTCGGGCGTCCTCGACTTCTTCTTCCATTCTCGCTTTCGCATCATATATTCTTTTCACACTTCTTTCTTCTTTCTTCGTTCATTCGCTCTACATGCCCAAACCATCTAAGCGTCCCTTTCTTGATTTTATTAATTACGCTCACATCAGCCTTGCATTTTTTCCGGATATCCACATTTTTAATTCGGTCATACATAGTTTTACCTCACAAACGTCTCAAGGATCTCATTTGCGCAGCATTCAGTCTACTTTTAAAAATATTCGTTATTGTATATAGTGGGGTCTAAAAAGAAAGTGGAAGCTAAACTGGAATACCACACCACCGTATTTGACAGACCTTGCCCCGCCAGAACATCGTCGTTTTAGATCCATGTAGCACTTCTTGAGAAACAAAAAGCTTCGAAATGTGATCGTAGTTGAAAATCACCTAATAAAATATTTTAATAAAAAAAAAGCTTTTATAAAAAGAGCATTGAAAAATTACACAACAGATGGAAAGATGTGTTAAACAATATTGAAAATCATATTTTGTGATTTTGAGCAATGGCTTTTTTGTAAAATAAAATTGAATGTTACATGACAAAATAATGACGTTATTCCTGGTACCCTAATATTTTCAATTATTTTTTAGCTTTATTCCTTTTGCCATAAGTTGAAGCTTCCTTTGTTTGATTAATAAATTATGTTGTGTTTTTTAGTGAAAAATGAACCTAATGTTTTCTTGATTATTTTTTTAGGATTTTCATAATTAAATTGGTAATTAGGTATTGTTCCGCCCATTTTTATTTTTTTGTGAATTATTTTGAAAACTTTTTTTTCATCTTATTCAAGTTCATGTATAATGTGGTCATAAACATTTAGGTAACAGTTTATTGCTTAATGAAAATTGAAAAACACAAATTCAATTCTTAGTTTGAAGAGGACTAAAAAAAAATTAACAAAACTTATTTTTCTTAATAATAATTAAATTATTCTAAACAAAAATAAATTTTTGAATACCCCATCCCTATAAAAATTATTCTCAATTTGTAATAAAAGGCACATAGTGCTATCAAAGTGGAATACGGATGGTACTTAGTCCATTTTTTTAGGTAACTGACTCTGGACATAGTGCTTTTCCGTATATTTCAATATTTTTGCTATAAATAAGGAACGATTATTATTTATTTTTTCCTTTTATATATAAATTTATTTTATGGGTATTTGAATAAATTTTAATATTACTATAATTCATGAATATAACAGTCTTACGATTTTTATGGTGAATATCTTATTCCAGATGTATTGGCACATAGTTCTTCTTTTATTAAGTATATTCATATTTACTAAAAGTTTAAAATAAAAAAGTTTCTCTTTTATACCTGTATAATACTAAATAGGCTGCTATTAAGATATTTATTTATAAATTAACGGAATAAAGTCCAATTACAAGAAATACACATAAAACACGAAATGGAAAAAGAGCAACAGAGAAGGAATGGCATATACATAATAATAAATATAGCGATGACAAAAATAAGGCAAAATGAACATAAGAGAGAACATCCAAGCCATGGTCTAGTCAAAGTTTTGGTAGAGTCGTAAAGAATTACAAAAATCATTTAGACTGCAAGTAACATGTAACAAGTCTTGACATTCTGGACATTGGAGAATTATACCCATAATTAGTATTGTGATGATTGAGAAACAGCAATTCATTGTTTCTGAGTCTACGGCAAGGAATGTTGAACTGGATAAGTTGCAACAGAGAAGGTGAGTCAATAAAACAATTAATAATTTTGTAAATGAAAATGAAATCAAAGTCTTTCCTGGGCTTTTCTAATGAAGACATTGATATTGGTGATATATGTGGTACTGTTGATAACGTGGCGCGACGCACACGTTGCACATGCTCACGGTGCACTCGCGAGAGAAGGAAATAATCAGACAGATTGGAGTAAAGGTGGTTTCCGTCGCGCAGGCGCGGCCTTCCCAGCGCCAGTACCGTCCCGAGCTTCGCCCCGAGCGCTTCTGTCGCCGCGGCCCTCTCTGCCGCCGCTCAGTCCGCAGTCCGCAGTCCGCAGTCCGCTACACTCGGTCAGAGTGGACTTAGACAATATATATTATTTCATATTTAACTGTGTTTTCGTGAGTGATTTAGCTATTTTATTGTACTTTTAATTTTTTTTTTCTTTGTGCAATCGAGAATACATTTTTTACCATAAAAATGAGTAGACATAACTTTTAAAACCTACAAAAAAATAAATAAGCAATATTATGTTGCATATATGTGTATTTTAATGACAATTAAAAACAAGTGTGTTACATTAAAAGGTAGGTATTTTATTTAAGTGCGTTTTATATTTAATTCAAAGCATAGTGTTACCTAAGAAAGATTTAGCAGTAACGTACACACTATTTTGTACGAGTTAGTAGTATATCTCATATTATTGCCATTGAAATAAATTAACAAAGTTAATTAAATTAGTTTATAACTTAAGAAGCATGCACAACATGGTGCGTGAATCCATTTAATTTGAACATTATTTGTGATTATGTTATCACGACTATCACGCTGTCAACATTATTTGTCTTATCTTATCACCACTATTCTTGTACCTACTTCGACATTACTTTTATTGTTCACCGTTTAAACGACACAGTAACCTTTTACTAAAGTTATAAAGTTTATACAGCATTATGTATAAAAAAGTACAGGTTTTGTTGCCATTCTTATTATTCACGGTGAAAATTGCACCAACTTTAAAACCGTTATTCTCAACTCCCCAACTTTTCCCCAATCATTTTCTCTGAATCTTCGCCATTTTGAGTTTTTTTTTATTTGTGATGCCAACTTACCAAACGAATAGATCGCGGCGTTCGGCAACTGCCAAGCGACACAATTTTTCCGGCAATTATCGTAAATTTTGCATGTGGTTCCTTTTTATATATTTTTATTTTGGGCATTTGGCCACCAAAAACGCATTCTTTTAAATAACCACAACAAAATATTTGAAAAGATATTAATATTGACGACCGGCATTTTATACCTTTACTTGTCAAAATATAAGTTTAACACTAAGGGATCCCGATTTCATCAAACGTGGTGTTCTTACATGGATTTTAATAATTTGAAGTTAGAATTGTTTAAGCCACGTGAAAAAAATATTTTGAGAAAGTTTAATACATTTAAATATAAAAAAATAAATATGAGGACATAGCACGCTCAAGTAAGAATCCAAATTGGAGCAGACCAAGCGTTTTGAAGAACAAAAGAGAAGAAAAAATGAGTGCATTCCTGGAGAGAGTTGTGTGAACAGGAATCCTGTTGGGTGTATGCTGTATGGTGTATGGTGCCGTAGAGCATGTCTCGCGGCGTGCTAATTTATTATATTGCCAACAACCCGGGAATTCACTTTTTTTTTATTTATTCCTAGTACAACATGTCCGTTACCTGCCCCACTATGCAATGTCTTTTTTGAGATGGGAATGAAAGTTAATCGACGCCATTTAAAGTGTATGAGTTTTTATCTGGCCACTACGAAAGTCTGTCTACCTATGTATTGATTTTCAACACGTAAAAATAATTTTCTAAGTCATTTTTAACAAATGCTCATAATCAATTTTGGACAGAGTCTAATTTTCTTTTTTCATAACCTTAATAAGTGAAGTAATAAATCAAATGACCCAATTAAATAAATATATTTTTCTGATCAAATACCAACCACTGCTCCACTAGGATTAAGTACGATTTAAGATTACAAAATAAACTTTTTTCGCTCACCTAAAAGTATAAATATCACAGCAGTATTGTGTAGGTATTACAATGAACAAACATCGACTTCACAATATGAAGAGAAATAAACTAGACTATCTGAGGCATTGTGATAATAAATAATGCATTGATCGTAAATTGTAGACCTGTAGAGATAATCACACATTGCATGAAACAACTACTGTGGTAACAACCCCACCAACATGAGATAAGTGGATTCATGAAACAACTACTGTGGTAAAAACCCCACCAACATGAGATAAGTGGATTCATGAAACAACTACTGTGGTAACAACCCCACCAACATGAGATAAGTGGATTTCATTTTGATAAAAATTTAGGAAACATGACAAGACTCAATATATCGTAAAAATGGTTACTTTGCAAAGTCAAGCATCGCTTCAACTAAAATTTAAAGTCGTTTAAGTTGTTTCCTGGGTTTTATTCGATAAACAAGTTCATTGAGAGCCCGTCGCTGTGCAAAGTTGCCCAAAGACAATTCTCCCTTAAAGATGTTTCTCTTGTTACCTAACTAGAAAATCAATCATAAATGATACTCGTAGATCACCACAATTTGGAGGAAAGACTGTGTTTTGTAATCAATAAGTTAATGTTACCGAAAGCCAAAGATTAGGTATATGTAAATATATTACCTTCACTTTATGAAGTTACAGTTCGTTGTTTAGATCTGAAAAATAACATGCGTTTCGAAAACTTAATAGTAACGATTCAATATTAACAGTAAAATCGTGGAAGTGGAACGAATAACAAAATACGCTAAAAATAATGTTGTGTTGAGTGATAAAATCGGTGGATCTAGGAGAATCAAGAGCAAAGTGTTGAAGATGGTGTGATGTGAAGCCGTCGCTCCGGCAGACAGCAGGAGAGGCTGTGAAGCTGCTAGAAGCCAGCGCGAGCTGGGGCCTCAACCCCGCATGACGGCCCCCGGAGCGCCCGTCCTTGGGCCCAGGGCGCCCGGAGCGCTCACCGCCACCGCTCTTGCGCTTTCGCTGCTCATGTGCTCTGCAGGTAACAACAAGCTCAACTGCTCTAACTAACTGGATTCCTTATGTAATACCTGTGTGCACAGACATTTGGCCTTGCAGTGCAGTATTAAATAATTTTAGATTTAATTTCAAATTGTCCTTTTTAAATTAGTGGGTACAGACAACATACTTAGTAAACACGGACATAATTCATTAATCGAACATGGCGATGACTCTAACAACATTGATTTGTGTGCCCGCTTTAGGGACATTTGATCTAGCGGGGGGGGGGTCGTGTTTTAATTAAATTCGTTTACTTCATAACTCTTTTAATTGTATTCACCTGTAAGAATTAATTTACATTAATTCACTAATACTCTATCTCACTTATACTCACACACTATGGCAATTTGTTACTTTGTGGGTTCCCTTCGTTGTATCTTATACATTTATAAAAATAATATATTTAAAATATTATTATATATTATAATAATTATTTTGATAATTTTGTGGGGAAAAAATAAGTGCAAAACATTTTAGGTTCTTGGAACAGTGTAAATAAATACTTGAGCTTGTTTTTAGCTGAAACCAGCATTGCTTGATGACATTTCTGTCTAAAATAGGAAATAAGTGGGTGGAGAAAAATAATAATGTTTTTTTATTTTTTTATTCTAAAGGTCTACTTTTTCACCATTCGCTAACTTCTTCCTTCGATTATCTTTTCATTCGATTGTAGGTAATAATATTTTTGAGATTACTTGGAAAAACTAAGATCTCTACTGAGACATGTAGTCACACATATCAAAGTTCAATATATTTTTTTAGTTGTAACGCGAATTGCCCTCCTGCTTGATCTCTTTGCAATGAAGGTCTAAACGGCTTCGTAACTTCAATATAAATTATTTAGCGAGGTGGTTGCGTAGATTTATGATTTATAATATATAATACGTAAATATTTTTTAATAATATCTTTTAATTCTTTTTAATAATTATCTATTATTCAGTTGGAAAAATAACTTTTTGAATATTATTACCATCATTGGATGTTTCACGTTGAGACCTATTTATATATTTTTACAAAGACATAATTATTCAAATATTATCGCCAAAGATATCGCAGATATTATTTTGTTACGGAATTATAACTTTTCACTACAGATAACAAGTCAATTCTCTTGTGCCCTACTTGAATTCATATACGACATTTATTTGTCTATGAATCGAACTATAAATATTTATTATTTTGTATTATACTATGTAGTTATGTTTTTCTATTTCTTTAGAGGAATTAAATTATTTCTTCTGAGAAGTTAAAAAACGTGAATATCTCAAATATCACTTTTTTGAACTTGTTTTGAAATGTGAATCGATATACACTAGATTTTGAAAAGCTCTGGGGCTTTCGCTGCCCACCGTACCTACAGTACCTACAGTACCTACAGTACCTACAGTACCTACAGTACCTACAGTACCTACAGTACCTACAGTACCTACAGTACCTACAGTACCTACAGTACCTACAGTACCTACAGTACTTACAGTACCTACAGTACCTACAGTACCTACAGTACCTACAGTACCTACAGTACCTACAGTACCCACAGTACCTACAGTACTTACAGTACCTACAGTACTTACAGTACCTACAGTACCTACAGTACCTACAGTACCTACAGTACCTACAGTACCTACAGTACCTACAGTACCTACAGTACTTACAGTACCTACAGTACCTACAGTACCCACAGTACCTACAATACCTACCTAGCGTCGCGGGACCGTCGTTGCTTTATTTAGTTCATACTATCTCTGAATAGAGATAAGTGTTACTTACTTACGAAACTTAATACTAACGGTAGTTACCGTTTGAATTATGTTTTGCTTTCGTCACGGTGCATGATTCGATATTTTATCAAAACACTTACTTAAAATAAAATAACCATGTTGTAACTTGCCATTTTACTCATGACATTTGTTATGCTATAGCAAGAAAATATTATTCGCTACATACTTAAAAATCAGTCAAGATTGACGATATGATAATTAATAATTATCCTATGCAGGATATAATGAACATTATATTGGTTCATTATTCAGAATTGTCCATTTAATTAATCAGAAAAAAAAACTGTGAAAACCAACACCATGCCTAAAATATTGTGATTAAATACAGATAAGTCAGTTAATAATGGCGATGAAAAAATCGAGATTTAAACACAACTACACACAAGTTTCAAGGGAATATAACACTGTAGGTACTTAGTTTTCCAACTGCATATTATAAATTAAGAAAAATAAAATACTTTTTGTTGAGAAATAACTACAAATAATAACAACGACAGATGTGTGGTATTAGACAAAGTTATTATTTCATTTTAATCAAATATGTCAACACAAAGTGCTTTCTACCAACAAAAACATATATTTATATTTGTGATTATTTTACAAAATAATATTTGTGAAATAACTTTTCTTCGTGTTAATTCTACGAAGGGCCCTGAGGGAAATCTATTTCTTACGGGATCTCGTCGTTTATGGGAATTCTATGTGAAGGGCTTTATATGAAAATGCAGGATCGATCATAGGTCTCGAAGAGACCCATGGTGTAAAAAATAAGATTTAAGTTGAAGACTAGATAATATTTTGAATATACCTTATGATAAATATCGCCAGTTTAATTATAAAAATTCCTAATATTTTAGGAAAGGTACCTACTTCCATATTATTTTAGTTATAAGTAACGTTGTCTATCTCTTTCCTAGTGGCTGACACCCCAGCGGGAGGGACGGCGGGCCCCGCGGGGGGAGGGGCGGCCAACAGCGCGTCGCGCCGCTTTCTGACAGAGTTCCTGCAAGAGCCGCCCGCCGTGGCCGATGCGCCCCAGTTCGACCTGTCCGTGCCCTCCAACCTCACGGGGCTCGTGGGGCAGCCCGTCCGCCTGCTCTGTAGGGTGCGCGCGCTCGGCAACAGGACGGTTAGTATCAAATCTCACCTTGTCACACATTGTGTTACATGCACCCTCTGAAAACACCGTCTAACGGTCAAACCTCCTGCAGTTTTTGTTCTCCACGGCATCGTGTGAACCAGCCTTAAAGCGTAAAGTGAGTGGAAAATAAGCATGGACCAAAATAAGTGCAAAATCAGCATTGTTTTTAGACTTTCGACGTGCTTTTGAAATAATAGACAAGAAAATACTAACAAACAAAATAAACTCCAAGGGACGTGGTAACGAATTAGAATGATACAGTATTTTTACACCTTGAAACAATATAAGTCAAAAACCACATTAAACCAAGCAAAGTTTGGAGATTCCATATATTCCGAAAAAGCACCAAGTGAACGTCCCACAAGGATATGTATTGGGGACATTACTTTATATATTTATATAATATAGTGCAGTGCTTAAAAAATACTTTTGGATTAAACTGTTTGCAGACAATACTCTTTTTTATAACGAAAAGCGACTTCGAAAAGCGATTCTTAAAATACAAAATGGCCTGGATCAAATCTTGTTGTTCTTAAATACACATATTTTTTTTAAATAAATGTAGCAGAAAGCATTTTTACGGTAACAGGTAAAGAACTAAATAGATTTTATCAATTCAGCATAAGTAACGAAGAAATATAGGAAATAAAAAAAATACAAATAATTTACTCTTACATTGAATTATATTAATTGTCAAGAAATGGCAAAAAATCATTTCTAAGTAGAATAAGAAATAATTTGGATGTAAATACAAGTATATTTGTTTTTTTTATGGTACAAAAGCATCCCATTTAAATCACTGCTTAAGTGTCATTTTGCTATACAAACGAACACAGATAAACAAAATTCATGTCATTCAAAATAGAGGCACGCAAAAAATATTTAACTATAGTAGATATAACCAAATTGAAAATATGCAAAAAAATGTATGCTAAGCGTAAACCAATAAATAGTTTGTAATACTTTTTTGGCTACAAAAATAGGGCATAGCTGTATTGGATGTGTGAAGGAGTAAACAATGAGAACGCGACTGCTTGGAAGAAGTTCCATTGATTGGATGGTTTAGTTAGTGGTTATTGCGTGCTCGTAAAGATAGTGTTCGAGTGGGGCGAGCGCGGCGTCACACAGCCGCTACACTTGGATAATTATATTTGAGCTTAGGTAAGATGCCATCTAAATACATGCTTGTGAATGTACACCTCAATTTTGAAAGTCAAGGCTACCCCACGAGAGGCTGTTACGATTTTAGACTTCCTAAAACAAATTTGTTTGGAACTAGAATCATTACCTATTTTACAGGATTGAAGATATTCAATGAACTTGCTTACTCACCACAATTTTTTTTTTTTTTTTTTCAAATTTCGGTTAAACCTAAATAAATACGTTTTACATACAAATTTAGATAACGTGTACAAATATTAATGTCATTAAAATTGAGGTTTGTGTGTAATATATTTTGTAAAAATTTATTTCAAGGCTTATTCTGAATGTAAATGGTAATTTTATAACTAAAATAAAAATATACAAAAAGTCAACAGGAATAGCCGTATCGATTATTTTGGATCATGCCACGGTGATTTCCTTTCGAGCTGTTAAACAGTATAATGTAAACCTGTTGAATTTAAAAAAAAAAACGATATCTTAGAAAAGACATTGTTTAGTGAGGCTTAGCAGGTAACGCATATGTAAATCCACGCCCATATAAAATATTGTTATTCATCTTTTCATCTGTTCTGTTGTGCATCTGTATGAAACTAAGTCACCCATACAATGTGTGATGGTAGGTTTCGTGGATGCGGCACAGAGACACGCACCTTTTGACGGTGGGCCGCTACACCTACACGTCGGACCAGCGCTTCGAGGCGCAGCACAGCCCTCACTCCGAGGAGTGGGCGCTGCGCATTCGGCCCGCGCAGCGCCGAGACTCGGGCACCTACGAGTGCCAGGTCAGCACCACGCCGCCCATCGGCCACCACGTCTTTCTCAGTGTAGTCGGTGAGACATTATCATATCCTCGTCTCGCTGTCACTTTTCAACAGAACCATAGAGAAGTATCATCATTCTGAAACCTGGCATGAGCGATGGTAGCCTCCGAGCGTATGTCTTGTAGACAGGTGGCTTCACCTCTTTATCCATTGGTGAAGCCACCTGTCTGTAATGTCTATTAACGTTATTTTCGTATCTATTTACTTTCTTAAAATTAAATTCTTCAGGTATTGTAAGTTAATGTAATATTGCACATACCTGATATAGGATAATAATAACATTTTGCAAGGACACGAAGATTAATTCTAATGAGTATGATGTTGCCAAGAACCAGAGACGGAGATCCTGGGCGGCCCGGAGCTGTTCATCAACCTCGGCTCCACCATCAACCTCACCTGCCTCGTGCGACACGCGCCCGAGCCGCCGCCCTCCATCACCTGGTCGCACGGAGATCAGGTAACCTCCACCGCCCTAGTTCGCTTACACTAATACACGTCAACTCTCAATAAGGCAGCTCATATAACGCCGGTGTACTTTCCTACGTCGACAGATAATCAACTTCGACTCGGCCCGCGGGGGCATCAGCCTGGTGACGGAGAAGGGCGCGGCGTCCAGCAGCCGGCTGCTCGTGCAGCGCGCGGGCCCGCGGGACTCCGGCCACTACACGTGCGCGCCGTCCAACGCGCCGCCAGCCACCGTCCGGGTGCACATCCTCAACGGTATGTATCGCTAGTTCCGTCGGTCCGACCCGCCTGTCCCACATCGTGCCGCCTACTACATCAGTGTCTGTGTTCGCAGGGGAGCACCCGGCCGCCATGCACGGCGAGGCGGCGCCCTCGGCCTCGTGCTGCCTCCTGCGGGCCTGCCTGCTGCTGCATCTGCTGCTGCTGCTGCTGCGGCGGCAGGCGCGCCCCCCCCTCCCCCACCCGCTCAGGACTAAGTGACAGATTACGAGTTGTGGTGCCCAGTTATTCCCTTTGCCCATACCCGAGTGTTAAATTGTTTTTTATATATCGAACGAATCAAAAGGATGGTATCGAAAAATACGGATGTGATAATTATAATCGATTACTCTTCGTAGTTACATTAATGAACATAAAATATTTATGATTACGTATGACGTGAGATGACTTACCTAGGTTTTTTTAGCCGTAAAATATAAAATGATTATAAACCTAGTTCATTTCCCAAAATAAAAAATAAATGTTTTTCTTTATTATAATTTATTTTTATAAGAATAACTAAGCGACACGAAAAACGTTTTTTTTATTGAATTATTTCACTTCTCAAATGATAATATTCTACTGTTGTATTAATTTAGAGTATATGAATATTATGTAGGTATGTGATCATAAAATGAATCATCCCAGACGATTTTTTATATGGCTAATTGGATAACGAATGCATGTTTGGTACAGACTAGCTGTCGCATCTTCTCTATTGTTCTTCACCTGTAAAATATGTTGATCTTACTCCACTTCTCTGTTATCATTACTCGAAACAACAAACTTACTGTTGTAAATAAAGGATTGTGTTACAAAAAAGTTTTTTTTTCATTTTATTTTCCGTCATTTTGGTAAGTAGGATCAAAAACCAATGCAACAATAATAATCTCGTCGTGTCGCAGTAGCAGCCGCTCGCACAACTACAGTCAAGTAACAATATATGGTAACAATCAATCATACGACACATGCGAGTACAATGCTAACATTTTATTAAAATGACAGGCTTTGCCCAAGGTCTCTTATCTGTCAACAAATTGCTAAGTCTTTGATTCCTACAAATAATAATTGCATACATATAAACATGTATCTTGCAGCATCTGAAAACAATAAACGTTAGAAGTTAAATCTGAAAAAAATAGTCAATGAATGATGGTACACACTTTTTTTTAACAAAACCCAAAAGACTAAATATCTCAGAATGACTCGACAGTTTGTTGACAGGTTCTTTCCGTGGGACCTTTATTTGCTATGGTTGATAATGGAAGGGCAATATTATTATAAACAAAAAAAACTATTTACGATATTTCCTTAGAAACCTAATTTTAAGAAAGCGAGATGCAAACTGGCGACGAGAGCTATTATTAGATGTTCATAATTAAAACAAATGATGTTAAGTGGCGACTGACAGTGGTTTTCTCGCAAAGCGATGACCGTAATTTCAAGCCAGCGTCCAGTTGGCCGTTGGCGGCAGCGCAGTTAGCAGCAGTCCGCACTAATATCACCGACTAAGAATCTCATTACCGCTTCGAACATCCTGGCGGACTCTAATATTAGCAAATCGTCGGCTTATCGAATTCGGATTTCATTTCATACGTGTTTCTGAAACAGCCGACGAGGATAGGGTTTCTTGAAAATGTTGAAAAATTAAATTTTTCGTAAACTTCCAAGATATTTTGTTACTTGTAAAAGTAGATCAGTACTCACATGGTGTATTTTTATAATAGTATTACGCAAATTAATAACACAAATCACTTAAATAAGGACTGATTTCCACCAGTATTTGTGTGCACTAATGTGGTCTTCTTATAAAAGTGATCAATGTTATTGTGCACGTATTTGATTAATTCTTCGACTGACTGTTTACAACTAGTTTGAAGGAAATGATCTGAAGTAATGAATCTGGGAATTCGTATTTGCTTTATAGTATAGTTTCTCGTACTTCCAGCAAACAATTAATCTTTCTTCGATGTGAATTGTGACATATGACGTCACAAAGAGTGACAATTTGGATCGGAGTGATTAATTTAGATTGTGGTTATTCCCTTCTCTCCTTCCTTTCCCCTTTTTAATACTCCTTCCCGCCCCACTCATTCAAAGAACGTCTGTTTACGAAAAATGGGGATCATCTCACTTATAGTTAGTGGCCGAGTAGTCTAAATCTTTGTGTTCCTACCTAAACGCTTACTTGATCTTCTGCTAGATAATTCCTTTTATTATTGTAGAAACGTGTTCAGCTTACAGTGATTGTGTTAGAAGAAATTCAAATATTTTCAGGTTATAGGTGTAAGGATGTTTGTTGTTCCTGTAAAAAAACAAGAATTTAAAATGAGCTGGCCAGGTGTGTTTTCATAAAGATGAAGGAAACACTTCTGTAATCGAGAACCTAACATTTTATTAAGAATCTGAATGGTTCGTAGGAATTTCCTTTTTACTTTTATGTATTTCCTAGAAACCTGGCCGACCTAACCATTATATTGAATTATTACCTAATGTATCGTTAGTAAGATAAATATTTTTTTAAATATGCATTATTTTAAAGACAGGACGCGCCTTTGTGAGCTCTATTTTAGCGATGGGAAAAGCTTCACAGATTTGTGAATGCTTCACGAATTGCTAGTTCTTCAAAATGAACCCTTCACGGTGAACAGTTCAATCGAAGTAATAGATCAATCACAGAATTCCTCGTCAGGGGAGGGGGGGGGGGTTGCTAGCGATAAATGTACCAAATAATAGTCACGTTTTTTTCTTAATAGTTTTATTCGGGACAGCTCTCCAAACCACATAACCCACTCCTCCATTATTATACAGCAAAAATTATACCGTGTAGAAAAACTACTTCTTTCTTTCTTCTATGAGTGTGTTGATGAATAGTAATTGCGAAATTTCCAGTTTCTGTAAGAGCGATGTGAACGTTTTTCAGGGCTTGAGGTACAATTTGAATATTTCTTACTGTACACAGTTTGACAGTTTGGTTAGCAATAGGGTGAATATTGCGCAAATGACGATTCATACTTACTCCCTTTGTGGATATAACTTTAGAACAAAAGTTGCATTTGGCCTAGTAAACCCCAACTTCTTTAAAATAAGCCCATATTTCACTTTTATTTCTCGTTGAACGGCCAGTCATAATTTAAGGTAGAGATTTAAAGGTATAGGTAAAAAAGTTCAACAAAATAATTCGTTCACAATTCAAAATCACCAAAAAACACTCGTAAAAACTAGTGTCATATGTCAAAACAAGCGAAGAAATCAAAAGCAACTGTCACGTGTACGTGCGAGGGAACGGATAACTAAAAATATACTTCATTGTTTCATTCATTCATTCATACTACGAACTACAATCGAAGTAAAGAAGTAAAAGAACAATTGAATTTTAGATGATGCGATACTTCAATCGTTCGAACGAATGAAAGGCTAACATTGAAATTCGAAATAGATGCCATACATCGGGCAAGGGGAATTACCAACTTAACCAACTTCAATTGAAGCATTTGTTCAATGAAAAATGAATGAAGTTGGGACTGCCGCAAAAAGAAGTCATTCTTTGAAGGAGTTCCTGCGAAGCGGTCACAACGCTACTCTATTTACTTTGTCATATAGTGTAAATGATAGTTTCATTATTCATGAACGATTTTTTGTTGTTAAATATTAATAAATAATACATTCATTAACATGGGCGATAGAAACCTTTGAAAAGTGAATGTACAAGAGCATTTTCAGAATATTATGGACGAAAAAAACATTGATAGTTTTTAAAAAGGGAGAAAACTCTAGTATGTAAGTCTCATTTTGGGGAGCTAGAGATACAAAACCAGGGGAAGACTTACTAGAAGAAGTAGAAGAGAGAGACGCTGCACTTCGTGCCTTTATGTTGGTATGAGTGAAATTCTACAACTCAACGCTTGCATATAAATACCGTAGAAGTAGGCACAAGAAGAATAAAAAATAAAATAAAAGCTGTTTCGAGTCTTAAAAGCTTTTAAAAAATCATAAAATTTTTATAAGCACATCGTACTACACAAACAGCCAAAAAACGTATATTTTGCCTGAACGGCTTTTTGACTGACACGTTACCATACCAACTAAATTTTACAATTGTGCCAGTGAAGCTTTTAAAAGTTCACTTGCAATAATGGTTACTTTTGTGAGATACTGGAATAAATTAAAAATAACTGTTTTATTTTTAATAATATAATTTAATCAAATTTAATATTTTTATTTTTTAGTTCTGCTAGATTTATTTTTTAGTGACAGCTTTTTCGGCATTCAACGTTTATTATCAAACATCAGTTAGACCACATGGAAACTAATATTTATAAATATGATTTTCGTTCACCGTTTAAATTACCAATTTCGGTAAAAACCGAATTATCTTAAAATAAAATTATTCTGAAAGGTACTTAACTTGAAAATCTGATACCACAAATAATTATTACCTCATTAAAATCGTTTTATAATATGAAATAGTAATAACATATTTTATTTAAATATAATTAGTAACATAAAATGAATGGATTTGTCAAGTTACCTTTCTTGATTATTTAGTGAATTGAATTAAGAAATTATTTAGGGGTTTTGTTATTGCTCGGTATTTTCAATAATGTTTTCTTGAGATGCGGAGAGGAGATTTTTCTGGTTATCAATTCACAAAACAACAAGTTTTAGTTTACAGTATGTAGTAGGTACCTATAAGTGTACTACATGATACAGAGATAATTCCTTCTTTTTTTTCAGGTGACAATACAAATACAGACTATAATAAACAAACGCTATGTATAGAGGATTTGCCTGTATCCCAACTATTTCTCGCAGATTTCCAACAATGCAATGTAATTACGTGAATGTACGTTTCACACCGGCTTCTTTAGCTTCAGTTTCTTTCAGTAGATCGCCTCTAATCTGACAGGAACCAATCTCACGAGATTGAACTTTCGTGTTTCTTTAAAAGTGCACTTTAGGCTCTGCACAACATGGCGGCTTCAAACTCTTTGCTTTCCTCGGACTTTTCTTTTTTTCTGCATTTCAAAAACTCACGAAGGTGTGAGGAATTTATTTGTAGGGTGTGTTTGTTACTTCAAGCTACCGCGGGAATCAATAAGAGAAATTTAGCTGTCGACGTTTGTTTATAGATACACTTAGAACGAACGATGTTGCTTAATACACCGATAATTTAATCAATGGCAGGAAATAAATCACCATACGGTGGCAACACTGATGCATTTTATCTTTTGCGTACACTTATGATTATATTTTTTATTATTTTTATTTTAGTACACATAACAGGCATGATGCCCAAAACATATATACATGAGCGGTTATTTAATTAGCATATTTAACAACAGTAAGTAATCAAGTAAAAGTTTATGAAAATGCAAAAGTAAATGAATAACAAACAAAATCAAAAGAATAATATTACTAAAGGTAGAACATAAATAAATGTATTATTGGCACCTGTACTGAAGAGATGCCTATGAGCCGTTTGGAACTTGGTACTTCATATAACCAGTCTATAACTAAAGGGCATCATTACAATATCAGCTTGATATGATTGACAGATTTTTTATTTAATAGTCGTTGTTAAGAATGTTTATAAAGAAATTATCAATTTTGGTTCTCATTCCCCTTATGTTCATATAGTTATGATCATGTTCAGTAAATCATTGTTTAAAGTAGTGTGTTAATCAATGTTTTTTGTATTATAGGTAAATACGTTATTTTTATTGGGTTGGTTGGTTGCTCTGTAGGTATATCCGATAGGTTTTTTATTAACCCTGGGGATAATTGCTTTTCATGTGAAATCTCTATAACCTTGGATATACATATCTTCCTGAGGTAGCATCGCCCATTTCTCGACCATGCAAAAGCGAAGTTGTTTTATTTTGTAAATCTTTTTGTTAACCTCACTATAAAGTTTTTAGCGAAAATAAACTAGAAATAAAAACTTTTTAAATAATGCTCACTTGTGTGGAGGGCTTTTAATAAAACACTGTAAAAACTCCAAAACAAAATTTGAACTAAAAAACTTCAGATACTGTTAGGACCTTGTTGAACTATCAATATTAAGAAGTTGTAGCTAAACAAGACATCTCCGATGGAAACTATACAACTGTAAGAACCGTCTCAGATTACAGTTCTACTTTAGATATTGCGAAAAGGTTCACGTTTGCGGAATAAACTGTAGGTACGAGTATCTACTAAATTGTTTTTTTTTTTTTTAATTTGAACAAAGGCATTTATAAACAGAACATTTCACTAGCATCACAATGCTATTGCAATAAGATTTCACTTTGTGGTTATCCATTTCAATAAAATAAAATAATAAAACTTTGTTTCAACCACTTTCGACCACTTTCAACCAGCTTCGGAACAACTGTTGAAATGGTTAAGGTGTGCCCTTAACCATTTCAACAGTTTACAAAACTGACAAAATTTTTCGACTGTCAAAAAATGATCACTTTTCCGTCACTATATAGCGTTACCGTCGCTCACCCATCTAAAAAAATTCAACAATTCTTTTAACATTAAAATAGCGTAAAACTTGTCGTAATTTCCAATGGCCAATTCGGGGATATTCAGTAAAATTTCAACCTAATAAAAAGCTGTGGCTTGTTTACTGATTTTTTTTTATTTTGATAGGGTATTTAGTTTGACTTTTTTTATAAATGTTCATCATCTATTGCCATTTAAAAATCACACTAGTCTTGAATAATATATCCGCTTGTGAAATACACGGTCGCGTGAATAGTTTTTTGTCTTATACACAGTGTTCGATCCAGAAACTGCGAATCAGTTTTGGAAAGACGTGAATGAATTTTAGTGGACTGTAAAACGATTATACTTAGTGAATGATTTGATTGCAATTTGTGGACTAATGGGAAAAGGTAGGTTTAAGCCAGTTTGCTCACCAGTTTAGACGTCTGCGAGAGGGGCCGACCTATCTGCCCGTGCGATGAAAAGTTGAGTGGGGCGAATCCTACAGAGACGGATTCGAAGCGAGGCGCCGTCCCTGGGTGATCCAAGCGATTGTGGACGAAAGACTGCGCGGGAATCGAAAAAACGCGCCGCTCTTGACGTCCTTGTCTTGTGTTTTGCCGGATGGTGGGGGTTGTCGGTTGTTCAACACACTTTTAAGTAGTCATACAAATAGAACAAACTGGCAAAAGGTGAGGGTAGGAACTGGACAAAAGGCATCAGGTTATGACCTATCAAATTGTTGATTTTAGGATCCAACACACAGTGTACGGAAACTTGTGGTACAAGCGGGAAACTGGTAAATCTATCTAAATTTCTCCAAATGAGATGTAGATTTAAAATGCAAGCCAAAACTCATTTGAGGTGCGTGAAACATTACAAATACAATAGTGACAGAATTTACACACACGAGTATGTCGTAAGTTAGAAATGACTTCAGAAGAAGATATGAAGTCATCGTTTTGCGTATTTGAATATATTTTGTTGAACTATCTGTTTCTATAGCTGTCTTAGATTATTGCATTCGAAGTTTTAAATGAGTCGGTATCCTCCGTTTTGTTCATAGACTAGGCTTTTTGGTGGCATTTTTCGTTATTTAAAGTGAAAATTTAGACAACGCGGAGTATACTTGTTGTCGCCGTAGAATTCTACCAGAGTGCAAAGATGTCAGAAATGACGATTGTGTGTAAAAAAATTATTACCAAACGGAAGTATTTATTCAATTGATATTATAAACAGATATAATAACAAAAATAAAACGCAGAGAGATTGAAGAATTGTGTATTATCTACTTATTTTAAATTAATTCTGTTGTCTAAAATCTTTATCAATGCTATATGGTAAATCGGTAAAGAAGTTTGTAAATGTTGGTTTTATTGTGTATCAAAGTTTAATTATTTGTTGTTAATTGTCATCATTAATTATTTTTTAAAGTTGATGGAGTGAAAAACAATACTCCGTTATAAAAAATATCAAGTCTGGGAATGGCATAAGAAAGATTGTATCTCTAGTCGATGTTTACTGTTTTATACCAAAATACATCGAATGCCTAAAAACAACCGTTAAATAAAAAGTGGTGAAAATAAAGTTTTGTTTTATTTAATTTATAAAATATTAACTTTGCCCTCCAAGATGAAGGCTTAGACTGAAAACAAAAATCTGCTTCAGTCACGACACTCTCCGGAAGGGTCGTGCCGGACCCGCAGACCGAGTGGCAGACCGCGGCCGTGAGAAACTAGAACCTTTTTATGGACCCAACTGTGAAATTACCAGGGGCTTCTCTCCCTCGGAAGGCGAGGGTTTTACTGAGCCGCACAAATGGGGCCTTAGCATCTCAGGACTTGAACTATGTGAATGTGGATAAATACAAACAAAGGAACACATTATTGAAGAATATCCCCTTCACTCTTTCCCAGAGGCATATTTGTGTTGAATCAAGTGACTCCCGATGCCGACCACGGCTGAGCAACCTATTATACCAATGTATTATACCATTACACGAAGAAGAAGAAAAAACATTAAAAAAATACATTAGAATACGACAGGTGTACGTTCAATGTTTAAGATATTTGTAGTTGCTTTTGGAATACAATCAAGGAAAAATCCACTAAACTTTGCATTTGCCATTTAAGAAGAAACAGAAAATTGTATACATCATAAAAACACGAAAAAATAGGTAAGCATCCTTAATACACGCATTAAACAGCCCCATCAATTCTGAAAAATAGTATGGTTAAAATATATATATTTACTTGACCATCTGTCGTTCCTTAGACTCTAAGCCCGTTTTATAATAATAACTCGACGAATTAACTTAACCAAGAGGGAGTTGAGATTATACCCGAATATTAAATCTGTACCTTACCGAGGTCCTTTTCAACCTTACAAAGGCAACACTAATAATAATAAAGATATATATCATCATCACCGTGCACAACTAGGTACATGTTTTCGTATCAAGATTGATGGTTGTTTAACGGATAATTTTCGGCTTGTTCCACTTTATTGTATTCCCACTCTAGGAGGAGCATTTCGAATTATTTGTGGCCCACGCCTTTAACGTTCAACGAAAGTAACACTGGTGATTGATTTTAACTGATTAACATTTAAAAAATAAGAACTTTTCGTAGTGTGCTTGACGGTTTGTGGTTCGCGGCCCAGATACGCAAGAATAAATTGCGTTATATGTATACTTACTTAGTGCAAATGAATAATGAATCTCTACTCTATTTTTCGTTAAAATAATGTTATTTATAAATTTTTCAAATTTGAAATTGCTATCAACAAGCTAATCAATCATTTAAAAATATGTACGTAGTTAAATCCATTATTTTTATTCTTTTATGAACGCTATCAAATTTAAAAAAAATGATTCGCTGCTAATAGACATTTAATAAGAGATAAACACCAGCTCAATGTGACAAGATACGCAAGAATTTTCTCTGAACTGATTGAACTCTGGTTATATGAAGATGTCGTGTAATACGGGTTCCAGAAAATGGATCCATATATTCTAAGAGACGGCGAACAAGTCAGTAATACAAAATAACAAGGATCTCGTTTGCCTTAATAACTATTTTTTCGATGTGTCGGTTGAATTTTAATTTGCTGTCAAACAGAATCCTGAGGTCTTTAATTTAAAAATAGTTTTTCTAGTTTAGTAGCACGTATATTGTATGGGAAATCTACGTTTCGGTTATATTACGAGTGAAACAAAAAACTTTGCACTTGCCTATACTCCATATTATTTTCACTTCACCACAAAGAAAGAGTGTCTTGGTCATTTTGTAACATTTGACAGTTATTCGACTTTACGGCTTTGTATAATTTCAAGTCATCAACATTCCCGTGTTACGAACAACCTGACAACATTTGAAAAAGTCCTACTGCCATCATAATTAGTGAAAGATGTTTCTTGTGCAATAATGGAGGACTTAGCCAGCAGAGGAATTGAAGTCGATATTTTAAATAATAAATATAATAAATAAAAGAAATCCAAGATGAGATTCTTGTGTAACTCCAAATGTAACCGCAACAGGAGAAAAGTGGAAACCGTTAATTGTTACTAATTGACTCCTAGAAGATATATAGGATTACTTCATCGAAGAAAATTTCCATGAATACCGACGCTACATATTTTTTTTTACGGAAGCGGGTGGCTAACTTTGTCAAATGCCTTGTTAATCTATGTAGATAGCATCCACTTGCATTTTAAAATAACTGCAATCGTTCAATTAGTCCATAAATGCCAGGAGGTTTGTATTTATAGATTTCTTCAGCATTTTAGTTGCAATACATATATAGTCTCATACCTAAGATGAAGAATCTGAAGACATGTCATTCTTCATTGCCTATAACCATTACATTGTAATAAGTGGTTTAACACAGGAACACTTGAACGTAGTTTATTATTCTTAACAGGATTTAAATTCCGAGAACTTTTTTAACGATGCTGCGGAACGTGGCCCTTTATTCTCGCTTAGGTTAGTATTTTTTCCACATATTTTAATAAGTAATATTGGCTGTGAGAATATCAGTTCTGGTCAGACCGTCAGTCCGTTAAATCCGCGTCACACGAGGCCCGCATAATCTGGCTGCGGCGAAGAGTGACTATTAATGTTCCGTTCCCAATCCCAAAGTTATCTATCTCAGCCACCTAATGACCTCATTACTCCCCGACCCGGGCTATAAGATGCCCGTTGCGGCTATACGGGTTCATGGCTACATGGCTACACGACTATATGGCCGCATGACTAAAGGGTAAAACTGACTAATGTCCTATTCCGCACTGGACTAGCACACGTAATGGCTCCATCTTTCGCTCATCATTCTTCTTATAAGACAAGATTTTAGTTGATTTGTCACTTTGTTACCGCATGTTGCGCAACTTATAATAAGTTTTGGTAAAAAACATATTGTTATATATGCTTGTAAATTACTTTAATTTATGTAGATTTAACCAAAGGTAGTTAAGTGTATCAATAGATTCATCATCCTTAAACGTTCGATGTTGCCAATCTTACAGTAATTGATTGTCGATTTAGGTGGGAAAGTTGTAAAACTTTACCGTCATAACTTCAGTCAGTGATTTGCTTGTCGGCTCTTCCAGAGGGATATAATTCAGAGGAAATACGCGATTGCTCGAAATTAATTAAAAAACAGAAAATGTTTTTTTGATTTATTTATCTTAAGTTTTACACATCGTTTTGTGTTTTAATGTTTAATATCAAATCTATTTACAAAACAAATATTTTAAGCACACTTTTCTAGTAACATTTAATAAACTTAAGAATACGAGTACACGATTACAAAAATGTAGCATAAATATATATGAATGGTTATGGCGAGCAAATGCAGAATTTATGTTTCAATTTTATTGTTTAGTTAGACGGCCCGGTACACGAGAGATTTCTGTGAGTTAGATTTTTTTTCCTTAGTGTCAATCTATTTTTTTAAGCTTAATTTAATATAATACATTATAATGTAAGGAGTTATATTAATATACAATTTTTTCTTGATCTAAATTTTCATTACAAAGATGTAGCCTCATAAAAAAGCTGTGCTCTTATCTATGAGGGTGCATTATTTATTTAATTACTAATTAACTATTTTAATGATTTACCAAAATATTTATTAACAGTTTTCAACTTAGTTTTAATTTAGCACTTCTCGTTCCGTGTCCATGTTTCTCGTAGTTTTAATGTATCCTTCTTTTGAATTTCCTAGACATCATCCCTTTAATAATTTTATGTGTAAAAATATAAGCATTCAAATAGATAGTTTGCTTCACCGTCATAAAATGTAGCTCATTTAACATATCTCTTATCCGTGTATATATTTTGCGCTTCAGTATTATTCGCATTGCTTTATTTTGCAGTATTTACATTGTTTTGCGTTTTTTCTATTTACAAATAAAAATAATACTTGAATAATAATTAAAATGCGGTGATTTTATTTATAGTCCTACGTATTTATCTATTAATTTTATTTCTTATTCTACCAAGAAAAGATATATTATTTGCAACTTCACTATTGAATTTATCAATCATTATCAAAAAAACACTCTTAGAAACTAACAAGCGCAACATTTAATGTACGAAATACGTTAATTACCTATAAAACTACCACCACGAAAATTTTAGTTATGTTTGATAAGCAATTTGATAAGATCAATTTTAAAAAAACACATTATAAACATTATCTTCAAACTAGAATTGACAATTGGTACAGCTTGGAAGACAATTTATCCACTCCTTAATTTTCGATAATAAAACAAACGGTCGTGACAAGCTCACTGTGCCATGTGTGACGTGCGACGTGTGAGGTATGAGGTGTGACTTATTACGTGTGACGTGTGACGTGCAACGTGCGACGTGCGACGTGTGACATATAACGTGTGACGTGCGGCGTGTGACGTGTGGCGTGTGACGTGTGACGTGTGACGTGTATCGTGTGACGTGTATCGTGTGACGTGTGACGTGTGACGTATGACGTGTGACGCTTGACGTGTGACGTGTGACGTGTGACGTGTGACGTGTGACGTGTGACGTGTGACGTGTGACGTGTGACGTGTGACGTGTGACGTGTGACGTGTGACGTGTGACGTGTGACGTGTGACGTGTGACGTGTGACGTGTGTCATATGACAAAAATCAGCTCAAAACTAATCAAATGATTGTTTATGGGAGGGAGCGCCCGCCTCAACCGCGCAACACATCACCACCCACCACCCCCTCCCAACGGAGGCGTCATCAAAGGCGGACTAATTGGACAAAGCTTTGGCAAGTGTCCGCAACCAGCGAGAGTTTTTACCGGAATTTTGGAAGCCTTTCCGTTTGTTCCGCAGCCCCGGGGCTGGGCAGTGGGG
This sequence comes from Drusus annulatus, assembly GCA_022651775.1. Lineage (NCBI taxonomy): Eukaryota > Metazoa > Arthropoda > Insecta > Trichoptera > Limnephilidae > Drusus > Drusus annulatus. Next base: position 24,494 of record JAGWCC010000028.1, read on the forward strand.
GGGAGGACGTGGAGGGACTTAGGCCGCCTGACTTCGCGTTGATTTTTTCCGCTCGGAGGTTTTAATTGCCGCCCACTCGATAAACTGTGAAGGGAGCGCCTTTAACTCTTTATAACACCACTTTATTAACATCAACACTGCAGTTGCACTCGACTCGACACACACTTCCCTTCATTTATAACATCACGAGCAAAGCACATTATATCAAATCCCATTTCACAATATGTTTGCTTCTTATTGAAGTGTCTTGACACTCCTTATGTTTACATAGAGTCGCGTCCTCGTGTTATCAAACGCTATAAGGTTTTAAGAGCGGTACATTAGCAATGACAATATTCACTCAGGGCACAGAACTCAACCAACGTTATTTTTGTTTTTGCATCTGCGGGCTCAACTCTCCTCTTAATGAGGAATGAATGCAGACGATGCGGCGATTATCAGGAATCATCTATAAATTTATATCCACTAGCATGTTTTTTAAGGCAATTTTTTAAAGTTCAATGGAACACCCTTTTAATATGTTCCACTACATGATAAGAAAAATAGGTTTTTTCGTGGTCTGTAAAGTTTTTCATTATAGATTTTTTTTGTTCCAACATATATTGTTACATAGTTTTTTCACAAAAAAACTATAATAAACGAGTATTCAATCATTTAATAAGTTAATTTTTACAATACAAACAATATTATTTAATAAGAACAGCAAACTTGACTTTCTTTGCGTGGGAAAATTTCAGTTTTAATATTTTCACAAACATCAAGTCCTGTATCTGGTTTTCGTTGCCTCTTTATACATTGTTTAATTTATTCACAAGTATAACCTTTCGTTTCTCCCACAAACCTCAGCGAATAAAAAGTAAATATTAGAAAAAACCTTCAAATAAATTTGAAATAAAAACCAGCATTTTTTCTCACATAGTAGAACCAAATAAGAGGGTGCTCCATTAAAAGCACCTTAATATAAACTCTTAAATTATTTTTATTTAGTTTTCTAATATTAATTTACTGGATATAAACTCTATTTTTGTAAGTCGTTACTACTCACATCATATATTTTTTGTATCTCTTGTATTTAATGGCAGTTTAAGTATTAATTGTTAATAATTAATCGGTTAAATCTACCCACTACTGTTTGAAATAAAAATAATATTCTTATTAATTAATAAAGCAATTATAGATAGCTGGATAGCTTGATATATTTAAATCATTTTGAGGGCAGGATGCATTATGACGTAATATAAATATCATGAACTTTAACTCAACTTAGTATAGGCCATAAAAGATCTGCAGTTTTTCGTGTCTAGAATGAACAAATATCTAACGTACGCAGAATGATAAAAAAAATACGAAAACACTCTATAAAATAGTTGTTAATAGTTACATAATATCAAGAAGATGAGTTTGCGTGCGAGAATAATCTCTTTTGAAAGTCTTAGAATTTCAATAAAATTTTGGGCAAATCGGTAAAGTCAACTTCTCACCAGGGCGCAGCGGGTTCAATCTTCTGTTGGGCACTTGACTGGAACATGCCCTTTGGAATACTTCATTACATCATTACCACTCGCAATGTTTAAGGTAGAGGTAGAGGTTGAGGTTTATCGGTAAGACCAACTTCTCACCCGGGCGCAGCGGGTTCAATATTCTGTTGGGCACTTAACTGGAACATGCCCTTTGGAATACTTCATTACATCATTACCACTCGCAATGTTTAAGGTAGAGGTAGAGGTTGAGGTTTATCGGTAAGACCAACTTCTCACCCGGGCGCAGCGGGTTCAATATTCTGTTGGGCACTTAACTGGAACATGCCCTTTGGAATACTTCATTACATCATTACACTCGCGATGTTTAAGGTAGAGGTAGAGGTAGAGGTTTATCGGTAAGACCAACTTCTCACCCGGGCGCAGCGGGTTCAATCTTCTGTTGGGCACTTAACTGGAACATGCCCTTTTGAATGCTTAAGGTAGAGGTAGAGGTAGAGGTTTATCGGTAAGGTACAAAAACCTCACAAAATCAAGTTCCCACCCGGGCGTTACGGGTTCAATATTCTGTTGTGTACTTAACTGGAACATGTTCCCACCCGAGCATTGCGGGTTTAATATTCTGTAAGTGATTACAATAGTGATTTTTTTTCCATTTGTTATGATGAAATTAGAAGAAATTCATTTTTTTCCGAGTATTCGTTCCGAAGAAATGCTTAACTCTCTTTTTAAAATAATTAAGAAAGGTCTGTAAGACTTTTCCGATAATTTTATTTTATTTCATTCATTTCAGACAGAAAAAAATTCGGTCGGATCAGATCAAGATTTGAGATACTATAAGGCTTATTTTTAATGTAATACCCGGCCCCTTTAACCTTCCTGTAGCTGGTGACACTGACGGTTGTCACCCTTTTTATCACGAGGGGGCCGGAGCTATCTACTACTACTACAGAAAATACGACCATTTATTGGGAGAGTCAGAGTGTACTATGAGTATAAACATGACGTGCTCGTTGCTCTTGCCGAAGAAAACAATAAACCTTTGTTTTCATCTAATATTATTTGGTAATATTTAACTTTTTTAAATTGATTATTTTAGCAAATGTGGAATTCCGGAAATATTGCAAGGCTGATTTAAGCGTGATAAATAAGATTAATAAAGGGATGCTTAGACGTTTTGTATATGCGGAGCGGATGAACGAAGAACGGAATGTATGAAGAATAGATATAGGACACAGAAGTGAATGGTAGGAGAAGTCGGGGAAAAATATGGTACGATTAAGTGAATCATGAACTTAAGTCGGGTCATGTCAAGAGTCAAAATTAGAGAAGAGTATGTTATGAGACGATGTATGAATGTGAATGAAGCAAATCATGTATCCAAAGACAGAGTTGTATGGCAGTCCATTCTCTCTGTCTATCCTTACGGAGAAACAGCATGATGGTGAGTAAGTTAGTTAGCTGGTATACTTGTAAAAACATCCGAAAACATACATTTTCTTATTCACATAAATACAGTGAAAAAATAATAAAAATATGTTTCACAGATGTTGCTTGAATGATAGTAATTGTTTATTTGCGAAAATAAACCACGTAAAATTTTCCCCGAGAGAACAGTGGGAAATAAATCAGCAATTGATTAAAACAGAAAATAACTATCTACCAAAGTAATTAAATTTAATTCAATCGGTAAAACAAACGAACAGCCGATCGAACGGGAATTTTAAATTCGATAATCGAGTTTCGTCTATAAAAAAGCATTTTTAGCTTCCACGTATTCTCTCGTGATTTTATGTGACTGTTTTTTCCAAACCAAACTTTTAGTGTTAACAATGGTTGTATCATTCTTTCTGCGGCATCAACAACTGAAAAACCATTTAGCTCATAAATCTGACTGTTATTTTACTTTACCGCTGCAAATACCGATTACTTATTTTTTTAATACGCAACTAGAATTTTCACTCAAAAAATAATTTTGAATTATTCGTGAACTTACGTGTTGAAATAACATTTGCGAAAGTTTTAAAGAAAAAATGCATTGCCAAAGAAGTGGAAAAATTGTTTGTCTGACAAACAATTTTTCCAAGAAGATATATACGTTATGTAAACAAGTTTTTTACTTCAACATTGGGATTATACTGGGATCACATTGTGGTGTGCTCTGATATACAAAAACATATAAATAAATAAATATGTGATTACAACATATTTTCTTGTTTATTTTTTTAATTGATAGCACAATTTTTTTCACCATTTTAATTTAATAAAATTAATTATTATAAAGTTCTTCAAAACAAATTGGAAATGGCCTTGAACGCTGAACCAGCAGTTACACTATAAATAAACAATAAATCAAAACTTGCACAACTTAAAAATAATCTTATTAAATTTAAATCATATTTTTACGGAGTTCTACAAATTTAACACGAAAACCCAATAATTTTTATATTATAAAAATCAATATTAATTTCTGTTTGAATCTTGTTTATGGCTGGCTTGGCTGAGTCTTGCTACGTTCTTATGGGGTTAGTCGTATTACGGGATGAAAAAGGCACCGATATAATATCTTAAATTAATGGCAATGTACAAAAGGGTGAGTTGCTTGCTAAGACTGTACTCTAAAAACCTTTTTCAAGTTAAGTTATTTCAGTTTGTAGCCAAACATAATTTTACTCCGTAAATAATTAATTTCAAATTACGTACCCAGCGAAATTGTTGGAATACTCCGTAACGTCCGGAAAGCTCTGAAAAGAACTATGACTATAAGCTCTAGCAAATGATTGTTAAAATAAGCTCTTGTTAATTAATCAGATGATGGCAGTATCTACTCACTGCCCACTGCCCCCTGCCCCCTGCCCCCTACCCCGTCCTAAACTAACACTGGCCACCCGGCCGGGTCTAGCTTGTTTACAAAACCCTTCCAATAACATTTCCTCTCATAACTGAGGTTATGCTTCGCTCTCATTTTGTAGGATTGCTTTATATTAACTCTTAGCCTCAATTAGTTAATTTAGTTCCTCCGTACTCCACAACAATGAGGCGTTCCCCGTAAGACACTTTTTCCGATTTTTTTTATCGCAACGCCTACTATTTATATGTAAGTTGTTTTAATCGCATGCAACAATCAAAAAAACATAACTGCTTTTTACTTATATAAATGTTTAACATTCTTATTATAAATATCCCGAAAATTCTTATATTTTGAATATTATTGTGACATAGCACTTCAAGGGTGGTTTACATAAAATAAAATAAAAATGAATCGACATAAAATAATAATATTCTTTGTATTTTTAACACATTTCAATCAAATAAACGCATTAAAAAAGTTACTTCCATGAAAACACCTAATTTGTATTAACTTCCCCTCCCAATTGGGAGGGCGGGTTATTAAAAATGGAATGCAGAGCCGTTGGTGCAATAAGTTGGCAAAGAATTAGTCTAATGACTCCATAAATTAAAAGCTCTACCGTCGGCGTCCTTTGGCGGTACTCTAAATGCTAATTGCCTCAAGAGGCTCTGGGTCTACCGGCTCTCAATTGGCTTCTTCCGCAGTTGACCTGTGCACCACTATGCAGTCCAGAGTCCAGTGCGTTCTTCTGAACATCTGATCAGTAGGCAATGAAGATGCTGTAATTCTCTGAACGACGTAAATAAATCCAAATTTGCTATGCAGGTGTCACCAAGTAAATAACCAGCCAAATTTATAAACAACCCTCGTCTAGAGCCAGTCATCAGCTGTCGTATTAGTGAAAAAAGCTGCAATTCAAATGTGTTTTGACCAAGGTCAATGTGAACCTTCCCAAACCCGACAGTCCTATAAACATATTATCACTCGTTTTCCAAGGCTAAATGACTACCGCGCATACAAGTTAAAATATAATCTGCCAAAAGTAACATTAATATCTATTTTATTGATGTTGTTCGTTAACAAATGCGACGTTACTACGTGAAAAGTATAACATCTACCATTTTACAATCAAGGGCAGATTCCGGTGAAATTAAATAAGGTACCTCTAGTACTAGCCTGGTATTTTATGAAGGAATGTCTTATCGCTTACTGCAAATCGTCATTTTATATGTTCATGTTTAAATTTGTATTATAGTGTGATTTATGTTTTAGGATTAAGCAAATCTGATTAATTTTCATTATGTCTATGAAATAATGTAGTGAATTCATTATAATAGCTGTAATGGGTCATCCAGTTGCGCCCATGTGAAAGAACCATTCATACCAATGCCTTTTGTATTTCTTAATTGCTTTCTTTAATGTGTTTCTGTCCCTTGAATTGTATTGTTTACAATATCTTTAGATCGATTTTTAAGATCCTTTTAAACATGCTTTGTTCCATACCACATGTTAGAGTATGATCTTTGAGTTGACCATTACTTCATCTCGAAGAGTCCTGTTCAGATCGCCATGGCGTGCGGTTCTTGAATATCGTCAGTTAAGAGTCCCATTCAGAGCGCATTGCCGTGCGGTTCTTGAATGTCGTCAGTTGAAGGTTCAACTGTTGTACTTTAAAAAATCTTCCGGTAAAAATGTTCAAATAAAAAAAGAAGAAGAAGTTAAAGTGTTTTTCTGCTTCCATACGTTCTCGTACCACGAGAGTGGAAACAGATGTTGTTGTCAAAACTAGGAATACTTAATTTTATTATATTGGATTATCAATTATTCATTTACATTAATCACGATAAGTTGTGCGCTAACTATCTGTATCAATGAACACTTATCATATACATTTGAAGCTACTAGGGACGTGTCCTAGGGCTTACAACTTAGTCCGCTATTACTTATTTTGTTTATAAATGTGATGTCACTAACATTGTGTCGGACGCACTGTTGCGTTGTTACCTTGAGCCATTAACACCCAAGAAGATATGTTTTAAGTTTAGAATAACATTTAAAGATTCAACATGTTATAGTAGGTAATAACAAAAGTATTTAATTAATCGCATGGGAATATGTTGCTAACGTCACGCTTTTGCGCTCAGGTTTGTGTTTCTGATTTAGATAGCCAGGGGTGCCAACTCGGCAGCCTGGGCATTCGCACGGCCTTATGCGCATCGTGTCTCTTACTATTCGACTCGCAGACGGTCCGGACGCCTCCAGCTGAGGAATATCTCCTCACTCCGCATCGGTTCTGTATTGCATAATATTTTGTTTCATATTGTCATTCCTTTTGAACCGTATTAGTTTGCTAACAGTTCAGTTTAACTTGATAATTCTTTTACGACGGCCATACGGTTCAGACGCTTTGGCTGAAGGATATTTCATTACGCCGCAGCGTTTCTGTATTGCATAATATCTAGTGTCGTGTCGTTACTCTTTCTACGACTCCCCTACGGTTTAGACGCTTTGGCTGAAGGATATTTCATTACGCCACAGCGTTCCTGTATTGCATAATATCTAGTGTCGTGTCGTCACTCTTTCTACGACTCTCCTATCTATTTCACCAAAGGTGGTAAATGCGGAATTGACTCTGACCAGCTGGCACGCTACGTACACACCACACCATATATTTCTTGCTCGTGGCTACGAGCTCAAGAAACATTACCTGTAGTGACGGGGAGCGCGGGCGGTTTGGCCAACTGACTCGCGTGGGGACTACCACGTCCCGGAAGCCAAGTATACTTTGCTCGCACGACACGGCGTCAGTTTGCTCAGCCAACCCGTGGGACGATCCTCGTCTCGGAGGCCAAGGAGACTTTGATCACACTGACGCGGTCGGTTTGGACCTACTGACCCGCGAGACCACCATATCCCGAAAGCCACTTTGCTTGCACTGACGTCTTTGAACCATCGCTTTGATGGTCCTAGACACTTAGGCAAGTACCTTTACACACTACACATTTTGTTTTGGTTTGTACCTCGCGTTTCATTTTTCTTTGTTCTTACATTAATGTTGTATTATTCTTCGTTAAGTTATTTTATTAATAAATTAGGTTTTTTATGCCGAAAGGCTTTTTCCCATATTATGGTGTTTTCATTTCATAGACTCAAAATTTAAAGTAATTCTATGATAAATACACTAGTTATGCCCGGACGGAGTGAATGCTTATTGGGTATATTTCATATTGAACATCTGTGACTTGGTACTTTTTTATTACCGACAGGAGCAGCTGTACAATTACATTAAAATACACCTTCAGTGTAATTGCATATGTGGGTATTTATATATTTTTGAATGTCGTACAAATTTATTGTTGTCGGCTTTCTTTTGTATATTATATATATATATATATATATATATATATATATATATATATATATATATATATATATATATATAATAAATATTCAGTTTGAGACAGAAACTTAAGACATAAGGCCTCTGAAGATGGACAGTGTGATCTATCCGAAACGTCAGGAGTTAAAAAGTCCTTTTAAGGACTACGTTACGCGGTTACCCGCGAGAAAATTGATATACATTTGATTGTTTACACTGAGAAAATTGTAAATAGGCAATACACATAAAAAAAAAATATATATATATTTGTTTTGTTATGTGTATTGCCTATTTACATCGTTGTTAAAAAAATAAATATTTACTTAAAAATATAGATTCAATATAGTGGATATACTAACGGATGGTCAGTCTTTTCTTCCAATGACTATTCATAACGTATTTTTCTTCTATTTATTAAAAATAAAAGTTCGAAGATTTTGAGCTCCATTACAAGAAGAACAAAAGATTTCAAAAACATTCAAACATTAAAATTACCGTATACAACACTTGTTAGAAGCCAACTGGAACATGATTCATTCCGTTTAGAGAATCCAACATACATTTCTCAGAACAGTCATTTTCAAATTCGGAATTTCCGCTGATGATATTAGTTATTATAATTCTCTAATCACTGATGCAAGCAATGGGACTCTTGGCGTTAAAAGATGGACGAATATTCAATGACTTAACTTTTGTATTTAAAATAAATAACAACTGGTTGGACCCCCTTGAATTAGTTTCGTTAGTAAACTACCACATACCAGTAACATAGATCAATTCGCCTCAAGTCACCTTACTATTGCAACAATACGAACAGCGACGCAGCACGAAATTCGATCATTCATCGCCTCCATCCTTTAGGGCAGTGGTCGGCGAACTTATTCGCCAAAGAGCCAAATATGTAAATTACAACGATTAAAAAAAAATTGAGAGCCAAATCTGTTTACTAATAAAGTTTATTAATTAAAACTTTTATTATAATTTTGAACCTTCATTAAATTACGGATACACTGAATAAAACTTGATTTTATACTTAATAAAGATTTTATGTATTGATAAAAAATAATATGAAAGGAAGGCATCCATAAATTAAAATCATGACAATGACCAACAAACACTTAATGCGAACAATGTATTTGCATCTCCTTGGAAAGTTTGAGTATATCAGGTTTGTACTCGTATGTTGTTGTTTTTAATTTAAGGCACGATTCCAGGTTCTCATCAATAAGACGACTTTTCAGTTTACCTTTGATCAAATTCATGCTTGAAAAAGATTGTTCGCATGAATATGTAGAACCGAAAAGGGAAAGAACAGCAAACGCGAGTTTTTTCAGCTGATCACAAGAGTTAGGAATACTATTCCAGGCGTTGAACATGATCACGTCTTACTTCTCCAGGTCTTTCAAAGCAGACCACTTGTGTTGTGAACTAAGTTCACATTTTTTCTTCTCCAGTATTTCCAAATCAACACCAAGACGTTCAAATGTAGAGCTCCATATTTTCTTGTTTTTTTTTAATCTAGAAAATTGTATTTCAAAGTTACCAATGTCAATGCCAAAGAGAGAAAATTTCAAATCTGTTATCGTAGCATTAAGAGGGTTTTTGACGAATGCTAAGGTCACTCTGTTAGTTTTAAATTCCTGAAACCTGCTGAGAAATGCTTCTCTCATATTTAAAGTAGTTTTTTTTTAAATAGTGTTTGTCAATAGATAAATTGTTTTCTTGGCGATGCTTCAGTAGGCTCGAAAAGTGAAACAATGTTTCCCTTTCAAAATCTTGAGCAAAAAGGGATAATTTGTTTTCGAATGAAGTGACTTCTTCTAACATCGAAAAAAATGTGTTTCTTTTCCCTTGAAGTTTATGATTAATCTGATTCAGATTCGTAACGTCTACCATGAAATAAAAGTTTTGTATCTACTGATGCAATGCTTTGATTTCTGGTAATAGTAATGCAAAACGTTTTAAAACGTTCCCTTTTGATAACCAACGTACCTTGTTGTAAAGCAGAAGATCAGTGTACTCACTCTGCATTTCAACTAAAAAATCTTTGAATTGGCGATGGTTAGAAGCTTTAGCTAAAATGGTGTTGATAATCGTAATCACCAATTCCATAACTTTACAATTATATGCGCATAAAGCGCTTCTTGGTGAATTATGCAATGGTAAGCAAGTATCTCGTGATTATTTTTTTCTTTCGAAATAGCAACAAACCCTTTTCTTACGCCGGTCATACTTTTGGCCCCGTCTGTTGAAATCACAGCATTAGCGATATCCTCTCCACCACGTGTCTGACCTTTAAGTGGCAATAATCCTAAAAGTTCTTCTTTAGGGCCTTTAGGAGAAATAAATCTTACAAAAAGCGAAACTTGCGCCATATCATTTATGTCACAAGACTTGTCAACTGCTATTGATAAAGCCAAAACCAATTTCAGATCTTCGATTTGCTGGATGGTTATATTCAAAGACATTTTGATTGTTCTATCTTTCATTGTTTTGGCAGACAATGGTAACTCTTTTTTTTAGAATGTCTGCTTTATTCTTGAAATCCCGAAATAACTCTTCAGATGCATTTATAAAACAACTTTTTATGTATTCAGCGTCGGTGTGCGGTTTTCTTCTCTTAGAAATCTCTTGACTAACAACAAAACTTGCTATATTAATATTGCTGAAAGATTGCATCCAGTTATTAAATACAGAAGTTGATGTCTCTTGACTCTTTTGAAGTTCCTCAACTGCTTTCTTCCTTGCATCACCGAGAGGATATTTAGTGCTAAAAAACGTTGTTTAGCTATAAAAGTGTCTCTCCAAATTCGACTTCTTGTTATGCGAAAAATTTTCCTTCCAAATAAGATATGTCGGATGGCCATTTAAGTTTCGAATAAACCGCACTTTGCCGACCACTGCTTTAGGAAATGAATATTTCAATATCGATGGCGCTACGGTCTGCGGAAGTTTATTACGATACGAAAGTAGAATTGAACAAAGCTTGTCCACAAAGTATCGACAGACAAATAATTTATTTTTTTGTTAAATATCGATTAAGATTACTACGTCTATTATGTTAATCTTTTTATTCAATAATTATCTTTATTTTTTGTCTCACACCAACCAATAACTTTTACTCTCACCTTTTGTATCAATCACATTACAAACACATAAGTGACTACTCAGCAGTACCTTGAATTGTGTAATTTTTTTTTTTTACTTTTTCTTCTATTATGTACATACTTGTCACTAAATAATTTATACTTGTATATCAATAGCACATGTTGTGACGTATATAAGTAGAATAAAAATTAAAAATAAATCATTAGTATTTAGTATCAATCAATTTAAAAAATCAATTAGTCGTTATGTTTTATGCTATTATTAAGATTTGGTCTAGTACTTACCTTTTTCTTCAAAAATGTCCTATCTAAAACAAGGTAGAAATATTCAATATTGGTTAGAATTTTCACAAAATATCCTGACGCTTGAATTATGGAATTAAACATTCATAGTACACCACAGTTAGATAAGGTTAGGTTAGGTTGCTGGCCAGACCTGAATAGCCAGGTACTTCTCAACCTTCCTATTACACATATCATTTCCTTCCCCGCTCCCTTCAGCGTAATATGGGGATGCCTAGTCCCACTGGCCCCGGGTACTTGGGACTCTTGTGCAGTATTCACATTCATTTCTGAAAGAACATTTTATTTGTCTTAATTGACAGTTAAGTAAGGAGCTTCATAAATATCTGTTAATTCAGCGAATATAAAAGGCTCCTGGGTAACCAAAGCAAAAAAATAAACAGACAAACACACACACACACAGACACACATCACATATTATTATGTATGAGATCCTCTCTACCTACCCCTGCGGAATAACGGCGTGATGTTAGTGTTAGTTAGTTTAATTATCCAAATGAAATAAGTGTTCTCTATTTTTCATTATTTCCGTTTTTGAAACTATTCATTCGTGGTAGAATTTTAATGTTATGGCATAATTATGTTTAACAACTGCTTAACATTTGTTTCGTTATTATGTTCAAATAAAATATTGCAGTGAGCATCCAGAAAGAATGCACTACTGATGTAAGCGTAATGAATGGGATCAAGAAAGGAACGGTTAGATGGTTTGGACATGTAGAGCGAATGAAAAAAGAATGGAGTGTGAAAATAATATAGGATGCGAAAGTGAATGGAAGAAGAATTCGGGAACTCCCGACGAAGACACAGCACGATCAATTGAGTCAAATACTTGAATCGGGCCACGTGAAGAGTCAGAATAATAGAAGAATATGTTTGAGACGGTGTATAAATGTGAACGAAGTATAGAAAAAAGGAGTGTGTGCCAAGACAGAGTTGTATGGCAGTCCGTCCTTTCTGCATACCCCTTTTTTAACTAACTAACCATCATGCCATTTCTCCAAAAAAATTGCAAAATATCTTCAAATAAAAAAATTTCAGAAAACTGAAGGAAATCCCGTTTTATGAAGATGGCGAGTTTTTTTAAGCATATTATAAAATTGATACCTGCCTCTCGTCCTTGGAATTGACCTTCTTGATGAAATCATATGTACTATATATTACTAGTTATAAACTATGTATACGTAGTTTATAACTTGGTGCACTAGACAATAAAGACCATGAAGAACAAAAAAAAACTCTTTTGAATGCCAAAAACCCAAAATAAATCACGGATAAAAGTACAACGTATTGGGAGTATAGCGAGGTCGAACTCGAATGTTTGATTGTCTTTTAAAAACATTAATGCTAAGCTAAAATAAATCTTCAGCTCGTCTCGCCCGGCCACCTTTTGGAGTAAGCACTGCTGATGCTCCGGTACCCGCCATGCATTTTCCGTTCGACAAGCGATTGAAGAGACGACCACTCGCCGATTCTCAGAGACTAGAGAGAAGGCAGCGACCGTCATTTGGTTTCCGATGTTGCTCGCGGCGCGGCGCCCGCTTCGTGAACTCTCTTTCAGGAGCGAAAAGCCGGCAGACAAAGAAAAGGGGATCGGCCAATAAACAACTTGTTTATGAGCTAAGTTTCTATGGCGGAGAGGAGGGCAGAGCAGGAGAGCCGCAGTAACTCTGTAGCAGGTAAAAAAACTTTGATTTCTGATGGCCCCGGCGGGAGCCCTGTGCCCCGTGCTCCGGGCTCCTCCCGCATGCTGGCTATGATTTATTTCCTAAAGTTGTACCAGTCTTTGGTATTGGAGAATCGCGACTGAAATAAAAAAAATTGAATATTTTTTGTATCGACATTTTTATTTGGTACAAATTTATTGAGTTAGTAAATCAACGAATTTAATCATTGTTTCCATGCAATAAGTATTCCACCCGCGTTCAGATATAAGTTTTTCCGTTATTCGTGTTTTTATAATCCTAGTGCGGTTTTCAGAGTAAAACTTTCTAAACCTTCAAGTATATCAAGAACATTTTTCATTTGAATTATGAAATGTTTTGACTGATTTAAAACGATGATGATTTTTATTTTATTATTTCGTTCGTTTTTTTGTGACGTAGAACAAAATATGAATTTTTATACCGATCCATCACTACCCGAGAAATATACAACAAGTAAAATGATACATGCTTTCCGTTGCTATTTTTTTTTCAAAGTCTTTCAATGCAGTTTCGATTTGGACTATATCCTTTATCAAATATTATATATGGTTCAAATCTACACTGATTCGGAACTAGCTCGATGTTTTCAGACAAACATAAAATGATAAATTAATAGAATTGATTGTGGTGTAGAGTGTGTTTATGTGTGTAGAAAACGATACCGTGTTGTGTGCATGTGACTTAAATATAGTTTGAAATATGGATATGTTTTTATCATTGACTTGCCCTCGCTTAAGTAAAGAATTGCCGCTATGCAGCCCCGCGTCCTGCGCTCGGACCCTCGCCTCCCCTTGGCGAGTCAACAGAGCGCCCGAAAGCATTTCCTGGTGCCGATTTGTTCTGCCGGTCACGTATCCCCGGGGGCTAGCTACTCTCTCTGGGGTTGGGTGGCTTCTCAAGGGGTTTTGCAGGAGGAAGGAGGAGGAGGGGATGCATTTCTTGACGCCCGTTTATGTTTCCTATCAGAGAGCACAAAATGTTAAAACGTGCATTTCCGCTCCTTTCATTCGTTCTTTGCTGAAAACGCTTCCGGTTGGAACGCATTTAATTCTGTATTATTTCCATTATTCTGGATAATACGAAATAATTGCCCTATTCAGTTTAAATGTAATTCGACCAACAATTAACGCATAAATAAATTAAATTAATTATTATATTAGTATGTAATAGCTTAGGTACCATCTGTGTGTAAACGTTTCGCAAATTGAAATAAATAACGAATTAACATTTTCGAATTGTTTATTCGCAGATCGGTTTCGTTGACGGGTTAGGGCAGATGGTATATCATCTATTTCGGTGACGGTGAAAACATCATTGAATACAATACATGCAAGCTGCAGCGCGTGCTGAACTAGGCAGCTCGCGAATCACCGGGTGTAATGCTGTGATGCGGGCGGGTCAGGCGTCGCGCTGCCCACTTCTGCCCGAGCTTCTGCCCACTTCTGCCCGAGCTTCTGCCCACTTCTCGGCTCCCGTAACCAGGCTATCGCGTTACACCGCTGACCTCGATACTGGCCGCCGGAAGCCAAGCGTTGCAATATTAGGCCGGGTACTGAAACTGTAACCGTCACAGGCACAGTGACGAGATGCAAGTGTGTGCGCGACGTTCTCGAGCACGGTAACCGTAACAGGAAGCCGGCGTACCCGCAGTGTTTATATTAACACTAATTTCTGTCCAAGAATCGTCTTTCAAATGCTTTTTATAATTATTTCTATCCTCGGGGTTCAATAGAACTTAGTTTTTGTACATGCATCTATCAAGAGCAGACACTTATCTTCCTTCCGGTCTCTCACTATCACTATTTTGGACGGCGTACACGAACTAAAGACGAACAATACGCAAATGGCTCGCAGCGTGCCACGACACTCCTCTTTAGAGTCCACGAGCTATCAGTGAGCGCCTCTTGATCTGCGGCATAAACTATACCACATAAGTATTGTGCCACACACTAAATTAAAAAAGTTTCTTAGGAAAAATTAACTAACTGGTCATTATCCGAAATGTACTTTTTTAACTTTATAACCTGAATTCTTTGAATGTACTTAATCCACAACGCTTTCTTAGATGAATTATTTTATCCGATACATTCAATTAATAGAGCCATTCTTCATTAGTCTCTTTACGTCTTTCCCCGTAGCATTGGCAGCGTCTTGTTGGATCTGCACATCGCGACGTGTGTATTGTGTACTGTTTACTGTGTATCACGCGCATTAACGTCACGCGGCGAGATTGATGAGACCGCGTTCTCGCGACTTACACAGAACATCATAACCATTTCGGGAGAAACATGTTGGTGTCGCACAACCCGTCACGTAGACATGCATCATAAGATTATCTACTCGCAAGGCTGATGGCTGCTGTAGGGAATGACGGGAACTCCTTTGATAAATTGTAAAGGGGCGAGTTAAGTTAAAAGACGTATCTACTCGGCTATCTGTATTTCCTTCCTCCTGTGACAAACTTCACTCACTCTTTCCTCGAGATGGCCCCGCGCGCGGCCACGAGCTTAGCGTGCGGGCAGGTGTGTTGGTTAGGTTACTTGCTCTAGGCACGGCGAGTGCGCTGAAAGCCTTAACATAAACTACGGCCGAGACGTATAATTATCGCGGGTTTATCGCGCCTGTCCGCCTTTCGCCTCCGGCCGTGTACGGCCCCCCTTCCTGCCCCCCTCTCTTCCCGACTCCTTTCCGCCCCTTTGGGCAACCCCGACCCCGTCCACCATCCACCATCTACCTCTAGAACAAAACACCCACACCACCGTGATAAAAGCTTGTACTGTAAGTAGATGTAGTGATTTACTCGTATAAACATTTTAGATTTTCGCTGCAACGCAATCGCGTTTACTTTCTGCGGCAAACGAAAAATTGTTAAACGTAGTAATAGTGTTTTACGTTGCCTACTGATACCTTTATTCGAAATATATATTACAAAACTGCTTTATACAAATAGAAATAAATATAATATAATGTAAATAAATATAACAATATGAAACGTTTTTCAGTAGCTTTAGAAGTCGAATAAAGACCCACTGTGTCGATAGTAATATCAATACTTGCACGGTTTTAGGACAAGCGGACAAACTGTTGCTTAAAAACCTGAATTTTCTGCCGAAAGCCTTGCAAAAAAGATTTGCGATCAAATGTGCCCACTGGATTCAATATAACGCGAAAAAATAAATAAAACTCGTAATTATTATTTCTAATTTTGAAACTGTTAGTTCGTGGCTAAACACAATTTTAATGATTTTAATAATACTAATTTTTTAACTTTATTCCGCTTTTTTTATTTATGACCTGACCGGTTTCACCTTATGACGGGCATTTTCAGACTGGAAAATTTTTAGTATTTATTCCATAGACTTACTTAAAATTGTACCAGTCTGAAGATGCTGGTCATAAGGTGAAACCGGCCAGGTCTTAAATAAAAATAAAATAATGGAATAAAGTTAAAAATTTGGTATTATTAATATCATTAAGACTCGCAATGGTAGGAAATATTAACGAGTTCTTTACGAATCACTATCACTAGTCTCTGGCCACTACTCACTAGCCGCTACTTCACTAGCGTAGTCACGGAGTGCGGGAACGCTCGTTGTCCGCTACCCGCTGCTCAGTGGCTGGGAGTCAAGAGCTGGATGGAGTTCTTACCAGAACAGTTACGAATGACGTCACTAAAGAACGACCGCTCCACCAATCATCATTCATCACGTGGTCTCGCTGAAAAGATGTAGGAGGGAGGGGGTGGGAGCTTTCTCCCACCGGGCGGACGAATCAACGGAACAAACTCCATCTATCAATGTATGCATGAAAACATTTCTGTACATCTATTTTTTATTATTGTTTCGTAAAAATCAATGTTCCTACAATAATAGAATTTATTTTGCCCGCTAATAGGGATGTCAGTTTGGTTGGATGAAAATTATAAAGTAGTACAAAATGTATCTGTATTTAGGTGACAACACTAAATCAAATGAATAAATAAATGGAAAACAGAGATCTAGATAGATCTATAAGAAATCAGACTAAATAAAAGTAAGAAGGATAGTGACAGGTGGAAAGTTAGACATGAGAAGCTAGGTAGGTGGATGGTTGCTTGCATTGCTTCTGAGTCTACGCCAAAGAATGTTGAACTGGATAAGTGGCAACATAGAAGGTGAGTCAATAAAACAATTAATAATTTTGAAAACGCAAGTGACATCAAAGTATTTCCTAAGCTTTTCTAATGAAGAAATGTTAAAGGTGTGTTCAATTTCATCATATGAATAATCACCTCTTGCTCGCCTTAATCTCCATGCAATCCCGCGTAAGACGCGATGTTGTACGAATTCTAACGGTAAACAATACAGAAAGATGACCAAATGACACTGGCATATTCAAGATTAGGACAAACTAATGAACAGTAAAGAGTTTTTAGGGTATTTATATTATTAAAGTCACAGACAATTCTATTGATGAAGCCAATAAGTTTTTGTAATTTATTAGCTACATTATTAACGTTGTCACAAAAATAAAACTTACAATCTAAAGTGACAATAAGGTCCTTCATAGGTAGAGGGACACTTTTATTTATAATTGAAGAGGATTAGTTTATTAGTTCTATAAAATGACGGATTTTACACTTATCAATATTTAGGTCAAACATTGGCAATATCGTTAACAAGTATGTAAAAAAGAAGAGGAACCAGACGAGCACCTTAAGGTATTCCAGACGTTATATTTTTTGAGTCTATTAATTTTACTGAAAATTTGAATCTTTTACATTCTTTGCTGTCATAAATAAAATTGAAGAAAGATAACAAAGGATTTTTAATACCGATAGCATGACGTTTATAGATTATAATTGAGTGATTTACTATATCGAAGGCTTTACACTACTTTACCACATTAATTTATATTATAGCTAACCAGGTTTTGCTACAAAACGTTTCTTTAGAAAGGAAAAATCTTCCTATTCGGGGAGAAAAAAATCAATCTTTCAAAAAAGTAATATGTAATGGTTTTTGTTTTAAAAAATTTAAATAAAAATATGTTTACATATTCGTAAAAAGGATTTACTTTGTGGCTTGCCATATTTATTTTAAAAAAAACAGATGAACATTGTGTATAACCACTTTTATTATTCAATATTATGTCGACCGGTTTTGGAAGCACCCTTTAGTTTTGAAAGGGTACTTCCGAAACCGGTCGACATAATATTGAATAATAAAAGTGGTTATAAACAAAGTTCATCTATTTTATTTAAAAATATGTTTAGTTCAATTTAAATGATTAGGTATAAAAACACGCATTTGACACTTTCCTAAATATAAGGATGCCATTAATATGACGTAAAACTGTCAACTGTTAAGGAAATCCCAATACTACAGCCGTCTTCTAGGCTGGTTTGCGGACTAATGCACACTTCGCAGCAGCAGACGGGGCGGGAAGGGGCCCGAGCAGTGAGGTGAGTGGATGGCGTGCCGCTCGACATCTGTTGAGCTATTTAATTACGTATTAAAATTTCACGTTCCTTATCTACAGATTTATGGGAATTGGTTAAAAAGCTTACTGTTCAAATAGCCGCTCCCGAGGATAAAATTTATGGAGAAATTTCCTGCGATTTATTTATTCCGGGAAGAGTTATTATAGAAGCGTTAATTTACGGAATTATAAAATTTAACATTTTTGTTTTTCAAAAAATACTTCTATCCCATTCCTCCCTCTTGGAGATTTTTTCTGACGTAATTTAAATTCCAGGATGATATAATTGCATGAGCGAATGATTTTAATTGTTAGTTTTGTACAAATAAAGATTCAACAATGAAAAATGAACGAAAGGGTTCTCGTTGTGAAATTATAACGATAAACTTGTAATAAGCTCAATCTCAGTCGCTATACAAGCGCTACTTAAAATGTACGACGTTGTAGAAAACCCCCTCCCCTCCTCCCTCTTCCATCGTAATTTGATTGTAAATTTGGGTGAATATTCCTTGGGAGTGGTTAACTATTGTAAGGCAGTCCGCCCTGCTTCCCAATTAACCTCCCCCCCCCCAAATGAAGATCCAAGACCCAGGTAAACTCACTGGTATACCCATGCAGGAACAATTTGTAAAGGAGCGCTCGTGTTCAGTGAAGGGTAATCGTTGACAATTTATTGATGAACTTATGGCGGGTCTAGCAGGGGGAGGCTGGCCTTGCTTCCAGCCCAGGAGGAGCGAGGGAATGTTCAGTTCGACACGCAATTGTGCTGAAGCTCTCCTTAGAAAATGCATTATATTGTAGTTGTATTTATAACAGATTTGAGTGTGGTTGAGATTTTTTGAGTGATAGAGATTGTTTCTTCTGTTCCAATTCAGTCAATAACACCGAGTCAAGTTAGCCTCTCAGAAGTTGGGCGTGTTGTACAGGGCCCGCAGATACTTCAATAGTACACAACTGCTGACCTTGTACAAATCGCAAGTACGCCCCACTGTTGAATTTGGTAGCCACCTCTGGTCTGGAGCCCCTAAATACCTGAAAAAAACCCTTGACTCTGTGCAGAAACGGGCGGCCCGTTTGATAGATTCTCCTATCTTAACAAACGGATTGCAAACTTTGGAGCACAGACGTCAGGTGGGAATGCTGTCCTTGTTCTACAGGTATTTCAATGGAAGATGCTCCGAGGAACTTGCGTCATTGATCCCTTCGGCACCGGTGCATAGTCGGGAAACTCGCCAAACGCTCACCCAACATTTGTACACGGTTGACATTCAATACATGAGAACGGGTCGCTTTTACGAATCGTTCTTATGTTCAACAGCTCGGCTATGGAACGATTTGCCGGCCTCTGTTTTTCCTCCCTCCTTCAACATGGGCCTCTTCAAGACCCAAGTTCACTCCTTCCTTTCCTCAAAAAAACCCTCCACACAGCATCCCCAAAGATGACATAGGCCCTGAGGGAAATTGTTTTCCTCAAGGCCTCCTGTGTGGAGTTGTTGTAAAAACAAAAAAAAACACCGACAATTAATTATAATTAAAATTCTTTTTACTGATCCAGTTTCCATACAATTCGCGGAGGGACCGCTTGGAATGTTCAATTTAAATATGTTATTTATACAGTCCTCATCAAAATATTCTCACAAAGTTATATTTTCAATGTATTTACACTATTCACAGAAATGACATATTTTGTTAATTGTTGAACATCTAATTACTTACAAAAGCAATATTTCCAAAACATTATAAAAAATCATTGAGCATAAAATAAGAGACAAAAATTATTGTAAAACTATAGGTATTTATGGGGGGTCGGAAATCAAAACTCTTTCAAATTTAGATAGGTAGGGGGTCACAAAAGTTTCGCATTCGAATAATACCAAAGTTAAAAATTTATCATTCCATTTTCGCGCTATACCGGAGGCCAAAGTTTTAAAAATCGTGCTTTTTTTAGTTTTTTTATTTTTTTTATTACACCTAATCCAATAATGATTCATCGACAAAACTTAACTTATGTCATATATAACATTCTCTTCAAACACCACCTACTTTAACTGTAGCACTTTGTCTTATTGAGTACGTTAGAATGCATTTTTTTCATCTGTGACTCGCTATCTTTCGCAAATTTGCTCTGATAGTGCCGTGTTCAAGCCTCGGCAAAGGGGAACATAGTACTTGGTTGATGCATTGGTATGCGGCCGTGGTGCCACATACCAATGCATGGCGCCATTACATCAAGCACCCCGGGGACCTGGTGTTGCACTGCTCTCTCATGAGAATACGTACGGATAAACTATACGTCGCGTCTTTTATCCCATATCTAAAACACCCGCATATAGGATAGGAAACTATTAGCGTACGTAGTACCACAATTGAATCCATATTTTCATATTTGTACCGACCCCCAAACCTTAGAGGCTTCGTAAATAATAGGGCACTTCAACCTAAAGCATACGGAGTGACTAGAAGAGGAGAGGGGGACTGGAGATGCGGTGCAGGTAGAGAGCAGAGTGTGCGCGATACCCAGCGGATTGAAGACGATGAAAAGAGGGCCGAGGAGTGTGAGTCTTACCAACTGTAAGCTGGAAGCCTTCGGAGCCGGTAAAAAGAGTGAAGTTCTAATGAACACAAAAACACGGCTTCCATAGAAACAACCCAAAAGACAGATGGTGCTACATTAAATCACAGTGATTTCTTTAATACCCACCCCATCACGGAATTGTGTTAAGATCCACATACCTAAAATCGATCCATTGGTGATTACTTTCTACTAAAATACTTTATTTGTTTTGTGGCTAGTTTCTGTCTCGCTACTATCTGTTAAATCCGTCGACCATTCCACCACACAGTCCGTCCGAAGGAATATTAGTTTACCATTTTTATTTTCATTAATTTCGGTAATTTCACGAACAGTTTATTAATTTATATTGAAACAGTACTTCTTTTACATTGATCGTCACTGAAGCATATCGCATTTTTCTCTCATAAAAGTACATATATCTTAACTTCCGCTCTACGAAAGAAACCTCAATACTTCTTTATATTCGTACCGTGGATCTTTTAAAAGACGTCATAAGCTCTTTATGTTTGAGAGTGTAGGAGTAAGGGAGGGAAGGGAAAAAAGATACCCTTATTTAAAGGACTAACGAGTGTTTGTTTATTGCTCCCGAGTTGCTCTCAAAAAAATACTATTTTCTGAATAAATTCTGAGAAAATATTCAATCAAACTTCCGACATTCTCTAGAGTTTCACAAAAATATTAATCTGTGGTGAACTCGCAAAGCCGTTTCTACGGAACATTTTTTTTAAATGTGATACTTCACAATAGTTTCCCTACTTGCATAATATACAATACAGCCTAGAGATCTATATTTACATCCGGTTGGGTTACGTTCCGAGGCGGGTTAAGGAAGGGATTTGTTAATACGAGTTTTAAAGGGACCTTGGTTAAACTTGATAATAAATACGGGTGCTGGTGGCTCGTTCCACGTAAGTAACGTCTTATACAAGAACTAGTTGGAGAAGTTACCCGTTCTCACGAAGCCGGGATCAACAGTGTAAAAAAATATTCTAATCACACTGCGTACATGCATTAGAAGTGGCAACCGATCTGTCAACAAAGAGTTGTTAGTACAATAAATCACCCTACCCAGCCCAGAGTCAAGTCAATACAAATTTTTGGAGCTCTAGCCGAGAGATGGTCCAAGAAATTAACGTTTGGCGTATTAAAGATTTGGTATAGAGTTATCAGTTAACATTTCTTGTTATTGTCGCCCCATTGTTTTATGTTTAAATCGGATGACATCTAAGTAAAAAAAAAACAATATTATGAGATGACAACGTAGGCGATTGCACAAGAATGAATAGAGTAAGTTATCATCACAAAATATTAAGTGTGAATGAAGTGAAAATTAATTGGTGCGAGTAAATACTTTATACTAAAGCTTTCACTTAACACTGTATGTCAATGACGTGACGTGTGAACATCAAAGCCTGTTGTGAACAACCCGAATATGAATATTTGAGTCGCCTGTTGCTCCGTGATCTCTTCAGCTGCTGCCGTCGCCTATCCCTGGGCCTAATGGGAGCCCCTCCCACCTCCCACCGCCCCTTCAGCCCCCGATAGAGATACCCCGCACTGCTTTTTCCATAAATCAAGTGACCTCAGGAAGGGCGAAAATAAATGGGAAGGCTTTCTGCTAGAGTTTGATGAAGTGTGATGAGGAGGAGACTGCATTGATCAAAACCATCATCTTTCATCACAGAGCAATGTTACTACTACTACAGAGACGATTGACTGCGAGTGAGAAAGTTGCGGGTTCAATTCTTACGCAGTGCAAAAATGTAAAAAATATAATTCAAATATTCAATTTAATGAGCGCTGATATGAAAATCTGGGAATCGTATTGTGCTTTTGATTCTTATTTCTATGGAAGTTACATAAGTGGTTCATGTTCACATTGAAGTAGCCCGCGTTAAGGTGGGTGTAACTCTTCCTCTTCTGACTTTTTACAGCCCGGCAAGAAAAAACCTCACTTCATAAACTTTAGAATAAATACTTTTTATATGGTTTCCATTTTACACCATTTATCGGCAAATATTATCATTACATTTATCATTTTCCAAGGAACACGAACACGAATGAACTGCTGTTAATAAACATAAATACTAGCGTTGGGAAAAACTTCAATGTTTTGTGAATGCTTGACGAATTGTTAGTTTTTTAAAATGAACCCTTCGAAGTGAACACTTCAATTGAAGTCAAACTCGCAAAAAAAGAGATTTGAATTTATCCGCTTATTTATTCAGTTCTTTTTTGGAACCGGTTCCTCGCCAAAAAGCACGTACTAGTCGGTAGAGATTTCAAAGTGAAAAGATCTGGAACTTCTTTCTGTACTGCTGCACATTGAAGTATTTCTTTCAATGATATGAATGAACGCTAAAATGAACTACCGGCTACAATTGAAGTATTTTTTCAATGAAATGAAGTTAATCGAGTGAATGAAAGCTAAAATGAACTACCAACTTCAATTAAAGTATTTGTTCAATGAAATGAAATGAATGAAGGCTAAAATGAACTACCACCCTCAATTGAAATATTTGTTTAATGAAATGAAGTTATTGAAATGAATGAACGCTAAGATGAACTAGCGACTTCAATTAAGGTATTTGCTCAATGAACAATGAATGAAGTAGGAACTGTTGCCAAAAGAAGTAGTTCTTTCGAAGCGGTCACAACGCTAATAAATACGTGATAAGTGACCTGTTTATCAGGTATCGTAATAATATATTGACATACTTTTTTTCGTCTTGCGGATAGTCCTCCTAGTTCCTGCTAGTGACTCCTTACGATGTCATTGGTTTACAATAATTATCAACTCGATGAATTCATTTTCCTAAAAACGACTATAACGTCCTAAATTCGGAAAATATTCCAACCCAAATGTAGGTAGTCATTTCCAATCTAATTTGCAATATAGCACCTTTAATGTTCTAGTTTAATTAGTTTCATCGCCTCAGCCACCCCTAATCTCAAGGATCGTGTGAGGGGATAATGGACTCATACACAATCACGCCCCGTAACTCTTCGCGGCCCTAATAGCACCACCCACTGGCTTCCCGCTCCAAATAACGCCCGCCGATAACTCTAAGACTGTATTTAGAATAAGTAGGTACGAGAACATGGGGTCCAAATGCCTTCTTAGCTTTATATTCTATTATTCGTGCAACTTTTTTCCAAACTTAATGAAACGATGTTCAACATTCTCAAAATAACACGTTGGCAGCTTCTATTAAAGGTGTCTTTAAAAGCCTTAAGACACACCAAGTTAGCGTCATTAATGTTTCAGAAATCGCAACCAATCTGCAATGTTAGCCCGATCCTAAAATAAAAGTCTATTCCAGGCGAGAATTTTTTATTTTAATCTTCTTCCTTCTTCTGTGTGGTTCTTAGTAATTGTATTTAAAAACTGATCAATTTGAGCCTGGCGCAAAACTTGTGAATGGGTATGGTGTGGACACAGAATAAGGTGGACACTGCTTCAGCTAGTTTAGTGTTATATCCATAATCGCAACGTGTTTACGGCCCGAGGTTGTCTCCGACATGATACTGTAATGTACCACTCGCACTACTCTTATGAGTGGACATTGCTGCCTTCTACCTTCTGCCTTCTGCCTTCTAACTTTTAAGTTGTTAATGTGTGTTGTTGCCCGTAGTGTGTAAATGTAAAGCTTAGATATATTCTTCTAACCGAGTGGTTAGAGGAAAATGCTACTCCTGACTAACAAACATTAACAGAATATATTATTGATGTTGAGTAGATGAGCTGGTTTGCGCGATGTGGGTAGCGGTGGTAGGGTGAGAGAGGAAGGGGTACCAGGTGCGGCGGGAACTCCAACACCGGGATGAATGGGCGGAGGAATGGCAATTGACCAAATAAAGGAACTTATAAGAACACACTGATCACGAGGGATCTATCGAATCTCATATATTACATGAAAATGCTAACATATTTACAAACAAATATTATGTAGGAGATAGGTGAAGATGCGAAATTAAATAAATGACTTAAAAAGGAAACAATCCCACCACAAAAAGCCGGAATTGTTCCGTGTGAAATGGTGGATTCCTACTTACTACGGATAGCTTCTAAATATGCAAAGCATGATTTATGTGAAGTCTAAAAATTAAGAACATAT
Organism: Drusus annulatus; assembly: GCA_022651775.1. Taxonomy (NCBI): domain Eukaryota; kingdom Metazoa; phylum Arthropoda; class Insecta; order Trichoptera; family Limnephilidae; genus Drusus; species Drusus annulatus. The sequence continues at coordinate 49,471 of JAGWCC010000028.1, forward strand.
AACGTAGGGGATACACATGTTATAGATGCTTAAATAATAATTTTCATGTCAAATTCATCATCTACCAACAGGCGTCTGATTAAAGAACGTGAACTGTAGAATAATGATTTGTACAAAATACATTATTTAAACTGCCTTCCAAAATCATATTATATCCTTACATATTATAGTCATACGCAAGTTCACAACCATTTGCAAAGTTAATCTAAACAAATGGAAAGTTGCCAAATTGTATACACGTTAGTAGTAAACAACACTACCCGTGCTCTTCTTGAATCACACGGACTATCTAAAGTTAATGTGAACCCGCTGAGTAATTTTATTTTTGTTTTGAGGTCCATGAGGCTTTCAAATCACAACTTTTTTTTATATTTAAAAAATAATTATAGTAGCCATCTACCATATTAGAGTAAAGCGAGAAAGTAATATAGCAATAATAAAATAATAAATAAGCGAAAAATAATAAATAAAAACACGAAAAACAGTATAAATAATACGAAAGAAAAATAGGTTTTCTGTTTTTGAAAAAATCATCTGTGCCCGGTCTCCCATGGGGGTTATTTATGTATTTGATTGCAGTACAAGAAAGTGACTCAATATTTCAATTGCTTGTCTTTACGCTCAGTGAGCTTTGACGAAATTACCCTTTATGTAAATACAGTGCATTAGAAGGATAAGGAGATCACATCAACCAAAGGCAATCGGCTAGAAGGACGATAGAGCCTACAGACCTAGGTACACAGAGGATCCGTGAAGATAGCATCTTCGAGGGACTAGCAGCCCCCGGCGGGTGGAGCCAACTAGGCACTTGAGAGAAACTCAAACGTTATTATTGTGTATACTTAAAACGGACATCAATGGTGGAATCGTTCACGACAACAAAATATTAATGTTTCCGTCCAAAATTGTTAATGTTAAGGGATTGTCATGATGATAACCTGTTTTAAAGAAAAAACTTTCAATTTTAGTTGATTATTTAGTTAGTATTTGTAGCGAAAGTTTATTTTCTTATTCGTCTCAATTAAGTATTAAGGTTAGAGAAACACTTACTCCCAGATTCTCACAAACAGAGGTGAGTTTTAACCGAACTTACTAAAAAAGAATCATAATGTGGGTGACTCCTAAACTAAAAATGAATTTAACATTTTTCCGTTGTATTGTTCATCAGACACAAAATGTGAGACGATTGTTCCAAAACTCAATTACTCGTAACTTGTTTCAAAAAGTTTCCGGCAGGTGGCTTTCGGTTGCGGCTGACAGAATTAAAATATTTGGGAAATTATAAAACAAAGGAAAGACGACGTGCCTGGCGTGCCCTTGTTGCACGGGGTGGAGGCGAAAGGAGACGGAAGACAGAGACGTCATAAATCCCAACTCTGACAATAGAGGATAAATGGCAGAACTTTGTTTTATTCACGCCACTCCCACAAACATGTAGGGTTTTTCACGTTAGCATCAAAGGGCTGTTTTTTGTAATGTTTAAAACAGATCGATGCGTAGTGATTTTATCTATTCTGACATACCCCTTCCTATCAGTGGCGTTTAGAATATCAGTAGCGACGCGGAGCTGCCACTGTTTTCTCTACCTCCTCTCGTACCGCCTTGTTCCTGAACAGTGTTAGCACGCATCTTACTCGAGACACTTTCCAAATAATTACTTCGTAGGTTCGTTTCATCTCATCTTCGAGTTTCCTACGCACTACACGGTTCATGCCTCCCGTAGAGCTAAATCCAACTACCATCTTCAAGCTGAAGTATTTGTAAAATCAATGCAATATGAATATGCGAGAAAATCATATCCTCAAAGGGGCTTATGAGTGTAGGCCACTCGCAATCTTCTCCTCGGCTCTCAACAGAAGTGATATTGCATCAAAAGGACAATGTGACCGGAGTAGCGCCGCGCCGCGCTCCCGGTCAATCAGGGTGTGGGTGTGAACTCGGGGACATGATTCATTTCTCCAGGAAGCGTCTGTCTTCTGCGCTCTCTACAGAAATTTTATTTTCAAAAGTTGGGACGAAATGATTTGTGGATAATATTTATGAGAGCCAAGGTTTGTCGCTTCCTTGGCTTTAACAAACACACTTTTTCACTCTATATTACTGTCCCCTTTTGTCTTAAATATTTCTCTCGTCATAATTAACACCGTATATTAAATATATGAGGCCTGTAGAAACAAACACGGCTAAGTCCATTGACTACAGTTTTCGAGGAAGAACAAAAAACGTTTAATTTAAAATTACTTGTGATACTGTCACTAAAAATAAATTCGACAAATAGTACTTACTAAAAACATTAATTTTTTTCTTGATACATTAGTTTAACTGGTGCGAAACAAAAAATATATTCAAATTATTAGTGGACTTTGCCGTGTTTGTTGTTCACATTTGACAACTGCCGCTTTTGTTTTCAACACAACTGGACTTTGCCAGTTTGAAATGGACACGTTTTTCACAAGGTTGCAGTCAAAGTCAGTAAAAAAATAGTTTTACATTTAAAAAGTATTAATTTTGATGGAAATACAAACAATAATATCTTACAAAATATTTTGAAAAAGTTTGTAAGTTATGGTGACTTAATTAATAATTAAAAAAAAAACTAAAAAATCGAAAGAAAAAATTAGAAAAGAATAATATTCTGATATTTTTTTTATATAAATTTGTTTTAAAGATTTAATAAGATATGAATGCGGAATAATATTCAAGAGCAGGAAGATTTCTCCAGTTATCAATGAAATACTTGGTCTAAAGATAGTTGACATCTCTTACTTTTAACGATTTCAAAACAACTTTTCCGGGTTCTATGTTGCTTGGAATTATCATTGATTCATTTTTGTTTTTCACACAGCATGATTTCTACAATATTAATGACATAACAATAACTACTAATAAAGTAATCATATTATTCAATAAAAACTCTAAATCGTAAATAAAAACTAATTTATTTTACCACTATGCTGTTTAGTAAGTAAAAAAATTATGTCCATAAAAAATAACAGGAAACAAAAGTTCATTATGCACGTCAGCGGACATTTTCGGTAATTTGCGAAATTGTCAATTTCTCAACTTTTACAAAAACAATGTTTTACAACAACAAACCGCCATCTTGAAAACAGCTATTTACAACGCTCCTATTGGTCCGTTTGAAAACTGCCGTCTTTGATTTGGAAAGAAGTGGACTTTGCCGAGTTTGTTATGGAACTCAATTTTAATCCGTAAAAATAAATGGTTTAGAGCCGTGTTTGTTAGGAAAGCAACATTGCATCATGAAGCATTTTTTTTACTCTTTCGAACCTCATATTTAACTCATTTTCCATTATTGGTGGACTTTGCCGTGTTTGTTTCTACAAGCCTCATATATATGTGTACTTTCAAATATTCGTTTGTTTTGTATACTAGAAATGTTTTCTGGTTCGTGAGGATTGGATAATTTAGACATACCTTACAAACAAAAGGTATTGTGCATTGAATGAACGAAAAATTGAAAAAAAACCCTCCCATATAATACATATCGTACATATTCTTTAAGGAGTAAGCGACATAATAAAAAGCAATGATCAGTCCGTCAGCCGGTACAGAGTTGAGTAATTGGGAAGTTGGGTGTTGGGCCGTTGGGCAAAATCTGCAAACAACGTGATATCTGCACTCTACCCCATGCTAGGCAGAAATGGTCGATTATCAACAGACAATAAACTACTCATCTATAAGACAACCATAAGGACGGGTTTTTCATACGCCGCACCCATTTGGGGACATGCAGCTAACACACATATAAAGAAACTTCAAACCCTGCAAAACAAGGCTATTCGACTTGCGTTGGGTGCGCCCAGGTGGATCAGGGTTTCCACTCTACACAATGACTCAAACATTTCTCTGATAAAGGATTTATTCGTAACACACTCCGAAAAAATTTATGCCGGCCTTGCCGGTCATGTAAACCCCACCATAAATTCTCTCGCTAAATATAGCGCGAATGAAAACTTTAAATATAAAAAGCCGAAGATAATCCTCCGCAAGGAGTGACACCCTGTCCAAGTGACAGTTAAATTGTTCTATTTTATTAAATGTATGTTTATAAATATCTTATGTTTATGTAGTTTATTTATCGAAATAGTTTATTTGTCGAATTATGTTATGTATTATTAATATTATGTTTATGTCTGTCATATATCCCCTTAAAAGAAAAAAATAAATTCAAAGTAAAGCATCCTTTTGATATTCCCGTATGAATATGTTAGAGTCAGTAAACTTTTGTTTAGGAACTCTGTGTATGAAGAATATCCAAGTCCAAGTCCAAGGGCCGTTGGGCAGTTAGGCAGTTGGGCATTTTCTCGTTTCTCTAATTTGACAAAATATTATATGAAAATACACATAGCATCCGGTATAGAAAACTGAATACCTAACTGGTGGGTAGACATCTGCCGGGTTCCTATTTGCCGGGTCCTGCCGACTAATGTATTGGGGGGAGTGGTTAAATTTGACGGCCTTGGTCCTTCGAGACAAATATTTACTACAAATGGTGTAAACGAGACAAAGAGAAAGTGATTTGCTCGAAATGAGATAATAGCTGTCTCATCGTCCTTGAAATAAAATGATCTACATTGAACTAATAATATGACCTACATTAAACGTAATATTCTGTATTACTTAATAATTGTCTAACTTTAGATTTAAAGAATATTGATGACATTAAAATGTAATGCGATTTTTTTTATTTTCATATAAGTGGCCTAATATAAATAAAAAGCGTCAATCACCAACGAAGGAACATATCTCGTGTTCTATCTGTACGTGGCTTTTTTATTTTGAAAATAAGTGATAGAGTATACATACTCTACTCCCGTTAAAAGTGCGTATTATGTATTTTTTCACTTTATATTTATATTATATATAAGTTGAGAAACATCTTTTTGATACATTATTTGTGGGTGCCATTTTGTTGGAAAAAATAAATAAAAATCGAAATACAAACACAAATATTTTTATAGGAGTATGCAATTATTAAAACGAGTCTGAAGATGCCTGCCACAAGGCGAAACTAGTCTGAAAAAAAAAACGATAAGTGGAAATAAGTTGCAAAGGTTTTAGATCATTAATTCGTATAAAAATGGAATGGTACCACCAATTTTCAAATTTAAAATTTTACAACATAATTTCCTTGTGTGTACGTACAAACGCACAAGTGTAACATTTTCAAAAATTAAACTGATGTACTTAATAAAATTTAATATGTATGTATGGTATAAGAACATTTTCAAATTATGAAAAGAACCTTTTCAAATCCAAACAAGCCGCTACCAATTATTCTACAGGTTTTACGAGACGATAATGTTTATTCTGTATTTTAAATATTTTCAAATCAAATACTTTGACTTTACGAAAAGAACCTTAATTATTATTAGTTTATTTACTTATGATTTCATATGGATTTCTACAAATTACAAAAAAAACTAATTTTGAAACTGTTAATTCGTGGTGGAATTCCATTTTAATGATTTAATAAAACAAATATATAACTTTATTCCACTCTTATTTTATGACTGGACCGGTTTCAGCCTATGACGGCCATCTTCAGACTAGTACATGTTGTTGTTAACCTACGGCTTATATACTATTTTTGGGGATGTCAGGGGTAGTAAACAATGATTTTACTTTAATTATATTCATCAGTATTGTTGCATGATTTTAATAGTTACAGGGTAAAAGTTACTTTTAATTTATTGGTATTATTTTTTTATATATCTATCTGGAATATTTATTTATTTTATTTAATATTTAAGATGGGTTACAGTTGCATTTCTATAAATATGAATTGACAATTTATTTATATAATGAAAGGTTGGTGAATACTGATTGTTAATGAGTTTACTTTAGATTTTCCCATCTTAATTGTGATGTCCAGATGTACAACATAATTTTCTAATTATTGGGTTACTCCCAGCATTATGGTATAATTAGTTTTATGATTCTATTCATTATGCACTATTAGAGTAGATTACTTCTATTATTATATAATTTCTCGGTATCAAGGAATTTTTAAGTGCTATGCACTTGTGTAATAACTTACATTTATTGTTATTACCTATTGATTGTTTGGAATTTTTAAGTGCATTTACATTATGATATGTTTTTAGTTAGAAATATACATTATTACATTGGATCGGATGAATATAATACAAAAACAGTGATTAATACACATCATACAATGATTTACTGCTACTATATGAACATAAAGGGGAATGAGAACCAAAATTGATGAATTTTATATAAACATTCTTAACAACGACTGTCAAATAATAAGTCTAACGGAGACATGGCTGAAGGAATCGATCTATGACCAGGAACTATTTGATGACCGCTACGAAGTATACCGGAAGGATATACTGCACAAAAAAAAAAAAGGCGGAGGAGGAGTCATGATTGCTGTTTCAAGAAAACTAGAGGCCAAGAGGATGGCGCATTGGGAAAGTCAAGCAGAGGACTTATGGATCCAACTCAATATAAACCTCAATAACAAGAATGTTAAACTAAATATTTGTACAGTATACCTTCCACCATCTGAAAAAGAATCCACTGTAAGCTCATTTTTAAGTAATCTTCGGAATGTGTACCTAACAACACCAAACCAACACATCTTAATATTTGGCGATTTTAACAAATCCAACATTTATTGGACTCCCGATGAAATCAACAATCTATTACCTTTCACCACAAACACAAATACAATTACCTCAGATATCATTGATACTCTATCATTCTGTAATCTTAAACAACATAACGGAATAGTTAATCACCAATCCAAAATACTTGATCTCATTTTATCGAATAAAGAGGATATATCAGTAACTCATTCTTCATATCCACTAAGCAAAGAAGATTCGTATCACCCTGCTCTAGAAATAAATTTTCAACTAAATATTTCAACAAACTTAGAAACCCGTGACATCCCCAGACCAAATTTCTATACAGCTGACTATACCTCAATCAATAGTTTGCTTTTTGACCTAGATTGGGAATTTATTAATCAGGGCAATATAAATCAATCTGTTGATCAATTTTACAGCATACTCCATCAGATTATATCTTCTCATGTTCCCATGAAAAATAACAGAAAACACTACCCTAAGTAGTACTCGAAAAATCTCATTCGTTTAATAAAGAAAAAAACAAATTTCACAAAAAATATAAAAAATACGGTAATGAACTTGATCATTTATCATTCAATTTGACTAGAACTAGAACGAAAAATCTGATTAGAGTATGTTATCAGAAATATTTAGATTTGATCAAGCAAAATTAAAAAACGAATATTAAAACTACGCATGGTCAAGTTATCTGCGAGCTCTTTTCTAGGCACTTTCAATCTGTTTACAAACCCCACGATGCTAATTATTCACCTCAAATTGCCAATAATTTTTGTAACGAAAGCCTCGGTGCGATTGATATTTCACCTTTGACGATAATAATTAAATGCAAGAAATTGAAAACCAATAAGGGATCAGTTCCTGATGGTATTCCTCCTATTTTTGTTAAAACGTGTTGGGAAGTCCTTGCCAGACCACTCAGCTTACTTTTTAACAAATCACTACGAGAAGGAGTGTTTCCAGTCAAATGGAAAACAGCTTTTTTAACTCCCATCTTTAAAAAAGGCTCCAAGAGTGATATTAAAAATTATAGACCCACCTCAAAACTTGACTGCATAGGAAAATTGTTCGAGTCAATAAAATACGATTATCTATTTGGTCACGTAAGTAAATATATTATCATTGAGCAACACGGTTTCTTCCCTCGGCGTTCCACAACAACAAACCTTCTTGAATACTCCCAAACTACAACTAGTCTTCAACGCCGCGGCAAGACTTATCACCGGCGTATCAAAATATTCCCATATCTCAGAGCACCTCAAAAATCTTCACTGGCTTAAATGTCCCGAAAGAATCCAGTTTAAGCTTTGCTGGATGGTTTTCAAATCAATTAACGGAATGGCTCCGGCTTATTTATCGGAATTGTGTATTCCTGAAGATTCCAATTCGCGACAGTCAACTCTTAGATCAGCAATGTCATCGGCTATCGGAAGGTTGAAAGAACCAAAGCGCACACCAGACACTAAGTTTGGAGAGCGCGCCTTCGGAGTGTCAGGTCCTAAAACCTGGAATGGACTACCACATGATCTGAGAGTAATAAAAGACTCGGCAGAGTTCAGAGCCAAACTCAAAACTCATTTTTTCAGAAAATCATATCCATAATCAAGATGTAACAAGCCCAATAGAACCAAGAAAACTTTTCAGACTCTCATTCCTTAAATTCATTAGAAGATTATCACCATTATCTGTTCTTCACTACGAAAAGTTAAAAATACCTCCGATATACTTTATCTTAAATTTGCCTTCATGCCCTAAAAATGAAAAAAAAAAATAAAAAATAAAATAAAAAATAAATAAATAAATAAATAAACAAAATAAAATAAAATAAAAAATAAAAATTTAAGTAATTCTAAATTTTAGGTTATTATAATATGGTGATTGTGTCCTGCCAGAAGTGACCTACCAGGTAAGTATGTTGCTGTATATTTATATAAACTAAGAATTAATATTAAGTAGAAATTAAGATTTGTACAGCGCCCTTGAGGTGATTTTTCACAAAAACGGCGCTATACAAATTATCCAAATATTATTATTATTATTATTAATACATTCGCGATAACATTGAAAACCGAATACAAGTGGATGCAGTCTACACAGATTTTTGCAAAGCCTTTGACCAGTTAAATTAATCACTACTTATCAAGAAGCTCGAAAAATTTGGCATAAATGGAAATACTTTGAAATGGTTTGAGAGTTACATTACCGAAAGACAATTACAAGTAGTTGTAGGAGAGTACTCTGCAGACCGTTTTACTGTAACATTGGGAATTCCACAGGGCTCTCATCTCGGACCATTGTTGTTCTTAATCTTCATTAACGACATAGTTTTAAGCATAAAAATTTCAAAATATCTCCTGTTTGCCGATGACCTTAAGCTGTATGGAAAAATCACATCAATAGAAGGTTGCACCCATTTGCAAAATGACTTATCATCTCTTCACGAATGGTGAACACTTAATGATTTATATTTTCATGAAAATAAATGCACAACAGTTTCCTGCACAAAAAACAGAAATATATTTTCAAATGTATATCGCATTAATAAATTTATGTTTTAATGAAACATAATACCCGTTTTCCCGCCATAAGAATTGTTAAGCTAGGAATTGTTGATAAAACTTTTTGAAAAGCCTTTGAGAGATTTAAAAAATACCTTTTTTAAATAATTATATTGTTTTTTTCCTTTAGGATATACGAGTAGACGGTGTGTGCCAACCACTCTCTCTCTCTAAATCTCTCCCAAATCAATGCATTTTTAACATATCTCTATTTGATATGTAGCAAAAGTTGAATACAAAACGATTTATGGTAAAATAAAACATTTCTTGATCCGAGCACTTGTTACTAAATTTTTTTTTATTACCTTTGTTATGTTACACTTGTTTTGCTATACTATGTACGAGTACTCTTACTGTAAAAGCCCAATGGGCGTTTATCAGATAAAAAAAAAATAATAATGATATGTCTCTTTGGTTCAACTTGGCTGCTTTTCGTGGCTGCTGTTTTCGTAGTAAAACAGTTTTGGAATAACAAAGTAAACGGAATTATTCAATGTCGACGTTGGCCCACGAGAGCTCTTGCGCGAGAGGCTCTTGGCTCGGGGTGTCTCAACCTGTCGTCCTGGTCGACATCGTCCCAACTCAGCGGTTAGAGTCATTTTATTATATTTTAATAGTCCCGTTAAACATCCGTTCTAGGAACTTTACTTGCGCAATGATGGAGGACTTAGTGGTGGGAATCCGACGCGTTTGTCCACTCAGCTACTAACCGGTTTAAAACACCACGATCAACTGTGGACTGGTTTTAAGACTGAAGATGACAGCAGCAGAGAAAACCTATAAGAAATTACTGAGAAAGGAGAAAACTGTGTCAATAGTGTTCATATTATCTATTAAAAGCCCTAAAGAATATGCGTAAGGTTATTTATACGGTATTTCGAAACTGGTAATCTCACAAATTATGTAATGAAACACTATTTACTTTGTGTAAACCAATTCTGTTCTTTTTTTGTGCCCTTTTCTATCGGAAGTTGACTATTATCGGTGTAATCTTCACCCTGCAGTCTGCAGCCCCAAACAGCTCTGCGGACCAGCATTGATATCTTGGATTATTTTTTGTTGTAATTTTTTATACCACTTTTAAGGTTAACCTGGCAGTGTTTTAGTGTGTGATATTATTAAAATATATGAACAATCATATGAATATAATATATTTCTGACGGGATTATGTTTAATGAGCGAAATTAAAATCCGCTTACACTAATTATAATTGAATGAACTCTAGTTCAAAAGTAACCGTCAGCGAGGGAAACATTTTTTTTAAGGCTAATGGACGTAAAATAATAATTATGTTGAATAATATTTTTGAATGAAAAATAAAACCTCCTGTACACATTGTGAAAACCTAGGTGTTTTTTTTCACAAAACGTTAAAGTTTTTTTTGTCACATATCAATATGCAGTAAATTGAGGATACTTTCGACCCTCAAAAAATAGTAATCATTTTGGCAGTAAAACATCCATGGTTCATCGAGAATGATCTGTATTATTTTATATTTTTATATATACGAGTATAAATATATGTTGTTTTTTTTTAAATCTGTTATATGTTTGTTATTTTTTTTTAAATCTGTTGATGTACACATACACTGTCATACCCATATCTGAACCTTTTTCTCTCATGATTTATGATAACGATTTTAGATAGTTTTAATTTGTATACATATTATGTATTATTTTCTCCTTGTTAGTTAATCTTATTAGCATAATTAATTTAGTATGAAGCGCACTTGAGGTGAAATATCACAAAACTGCGCTATATAAGTTCACTGTTATTATTATTATTATTACTTAATATATTTTTTATGTGATATTCCACCTAAACTACGAATTTTAAATGTACGCCTTATCAAAAAATGTACATTTTCCTGTTGAAATTAATAAAAATGATTAAATAATCAATATAAATTTAACGCGGTTATTTGATTTTTATTAATATTTTAGGTACCGACCAGGTTCATTCAAAGTTATCAGATAATAATACTGTCGTAGAAGGGCAAAGCAATATACGCATATAAGCGGCTAACAAGGGAAGCCATTGTTCATGAATTGTAATTTCTGTAGCTTTTCGTGTGTTACACAATTGTTTTATACAGCCCCTTAATTTCATTGTGCTCAAATCAGGTTCCAATGGGAAATTGTACGAAGATTCATAAATTATGTATTTATTTTATTTTGGGAAAATCGAAGAAGCGTGTTCCCGCTATTACACAGATGATTTCTATATTCTCATTTGTCAGTACCCACATTTTCTTAAAAATTAAATCGATTTAATTATTTTCAATTTACAGTTCAAAGAACTCATTCACTATTTATTAACAGCGACTTCTTATATTTTATAATATTCTTTTTATAAGACATATTTTAAAAATATAATGCACTTTTTTTCAATGTTCGACAAATACTTATTTTTTCACTTGACCACGTCGCCATGCTTCCCGATCGCATGTGACAGCGCAAAAGAAACATCTTGCGTCAGACGCCCTGTACAATCAGCAGGTTCAAATCCTGGGGTGCGCTAGTAAATTACATATATTTCATTTGTTATAAGTTACAAGTTAAAACATACCTACATTATAATTCCCATATATAATATTATTTTCTAACTAACACAAATCAAAAATACATTTTAATATTGTTCACTTAGCTTGAGATTTACATATTTTTCCCTTCCTAACCTTGGTGAGTGGGTTTAAATAAAAGATTGCTAAAAGTGCACAAAACCCAGTCTACAAAGTTTCACTAAAAGTACTTGTAAATAAACATATTCACAAAACATCCCTACAGTAGCAAAAGGCAGCCCGCTCACCGCTCACCGGGTAGAAAAGATTATCTCCTCATTAATGCAGCTCTAACTACAGTTGAAGCAAAAAGAAAAATAAATTAATGTTCCCTGGTACTGTTTAAAATGTATACAATACTAATATAGGTACTTAGCTTGAGATTGAACATTTTTTTAAAGTGTGTTTGTTTGATTATCCTCCCTCATGATTTTTGCTCCTTTTACCACTTTCAGTATTCAATATCCGTGTGTCCTTTTTAATGTTGCCTTGTGTAATGTCCGTGTACTTGTGATGTTTACTTAAATGTAATATGTTTACGGTACACCCCAGAGCAAGACCACAATTCTGAATTGAAACGTCGCTTGAAATAGCTTCATAATTTAATAGTACCAATTATTTTACTTTATTCTTTATTAACTATAACTGTATTAACTTTATTCATTTTTTTAAATAGTGGAATAAAGTTCAACATTTTGTATTATTAAGTTATTGAACTGGAATGCCACTACGAACTAACAGTTCAAATATAAGAACTAGTTTCGGCTGTGTTTGGTTTTCAAATCTGAATAACCAAGTAATTCTGAACCTTCCACTGTATTACCTTCTTCTCCTCTTCCCTCCTCCAGCCACATAAAGATTGTTGTAATCGTGTGGTATTTATTTACGATAAAAATTGTCAACAAAACCAAAAAAATGTTGAAGACTTAAGACATTCATGAAAACTATCAATAAAAGACACAAACAAACATATATAAGAGGGAGGAGATACTAGATCAAAATAAAATAGCAAAACCAATAACATGGCAAATTGTCAAAATGCCCAGTGTGCCAATTATTGTCCGGTACATCCAACTATTCAGATTGCATACTTGGCTGCCAAACTTTGCACTGCGCACATAAGGCATAGTCAACTTCTCAGTATGCCAAATTGTCCAACTGTCCAGTGCGACCATCATTTTTCAGGTCGCTCAACTGTCCGGTGCTCCCACAATCGGTCAGGCCGCTCGACCGCCCGGTGCATCCACTATTGCTCAAGCCGCTTGACTATCCGGTGCGCCCACAACTGCTCAGGCCGTCTGACTGTCCAGTGCGTCCTCTATTGTTTAGGCCGCTCGATAATTGGTCAAACTGCCCGACGCGTCCACTATTGCTCAGGCCGCTCGACTGTCTGGTGCGTCCACTATTGGTCAGGCATCTTGACTATCCGGTGCGCCCACAATTGGTCAGACTGCCCGGTGCGTCTACTATTGCTCAGGCCGCTCGAAAGTTGGTCAGACTGACCGTTACGTCCACTATTGCTCAGGCCGCTCGACTGTCTGGTGCGTCCACTATTGGTCAGGCATCTTGACTATCCGGTGCGCCCACAATTGGTCAGACTGCCCGGTGCGTCTACTATTGCTCAGGCCGCTCGAAAGTTGGTCAGACTGACCGTTACGTCCACTATTGCTCAGGCCGCTCGACTGTCTGGTGCGTCCACTATTGGTCAGGCATCTTGACTATCCGGTGCGCCCACAATTGGTCAGACTGCCCGGTGCGTCTACTATTGCTCAGGCCGCTCGAAAGTTGGTCAGACTGACCGTTACGTCCACTATTGCTCAGGCCGCTCGACTGTCTGGTGCGTCCACTATTGGTCAGGCATCTTGACTATCCGGTGCGCCCACAATTGGTCAGACTGCCCGGTGCGTCTACTATTGCTCAGGCCGCTCGAAAGTTGGTCAGACTGACCGTTACGTCCACTATTGCTCAGGCCGCTCGACTGTCTGGTGCGTCCACTATTGGTCAGGCATCTTGACTATCCGGTGCGCCCACAATTGGTCAGACTGCCCGGTGCGTCTACTATTGCTCAAGACGCTCGACCTTCCAGTGCGCCCACAATTGTTCAAGCCGCCCGATTGTCCGGTGCGTCCACTATTGCTCAAGCCGCCCCGAGAAGCCCTCAGTGCTTAGCTCCACGCTCTTCTCTCGGCGCAGAGTTCTAGTCTCGGCCGCAGGGAAGAGCGACACAATGGCTGACGGCGGGCGGGCGTGACTCGGAACGCGAGATGGATCGCGCCATCCATCATGCACGCCCTTTGTGCTCCTGGTACCCATTATCTCCTGTAAAGAAGTAATCCCTAGCGGCGTCGTGCTACGGATCACGTCAGGGCAATAAATATCGCAACCGGGACAAACCTTTTACATGATTTATGATTTACTCACTTTCATCATCTCACGTTAAACCCTGTCACCTGTTTCTTGAATGAGTTTCGACCGTTTTGTCTTCTATCCAAAGAACAAGTACGTTTATTGTCTTTAAATGATTAAATATATAGAAATACTAAACGTACAGTTGTTGTACATAGAAATAATGTAATCATTCTATTTATCCTACTAGTAGAGATGATTATTCAACTAGGCAACGGGTGTCTGAAGGTTCCTCCGCTCAGTCGCCGTGTGACGATCAGTGCTCACTGTCAGTGTTCAGTGTTCAGTGTTCATCTGTCGAGCGGGCGTCGTACAGTCGAGCGGGTGGGCATCGGACAGCCGGACACCGAGTACTGGGCACCGGGCACCGGGCACCGGGCACCGGGCACCGGGCACCGGGCACCGGGCACCGGGCACCGGGCACCGGGCACCGGGCACCGGGCACCGGGCACCGGGCACCGGGCACCGGGCACCGGGTACCGGGTACCGGGCGTTGTAAAGGTAAGACTTGTAAGCAAGCAATTCTCTTGTATCATTACGAAGTTTAACTCAGTTTCTAAGACCGTCAAAAATAAATACTGTATTGAGCTTTATAATAAATAGTATAAAATACTTGAACAGGTTTTAACAAATTGCAAACTGAAAGCGATTTTAAATTGTAAATTGTAATTTCAAGAGGAGGTATATTTTTTTTTTCGTCTTATTCATATTGTTAGAATTTCATTAATATTGTTTCAATTAAAAACATTATTTGGTTGGTCTTTAAGAAAGTGTTTTATTTTAAAATTTCGACATCCCCTGAGCCGTTTAGTACTACTTCTACAGCTACAACTACTTAGCACTACTAAAGTTCCGTTGTGCATTCACAATTAAATGATTTAAAACATTTTTTTGATTTTGTTTAAGTAAGTCTATAATCTTAAGATCCATTTGGTAAAGGGGTTCGTTCGTGACTTGATTATTAGATAACATATGCTTTAAAAAAACAAGGTTTAATTTTGTGAATTTACTTTTATTCAATTCCAACGCTCGTGGGCTTTCAATCCATTTGTAAAAGTTCCCTTTTTTTAAAAGGCATTCAATATAATATGATCCCATTTTAATTTTAAAGCACCTTAAGTTGATTTTATTAAGAAAATAGCGCTATAAAAATAGCTTTATTATTATTCAATGAAAGATGTCGATGTTCCGTTTTGGAATCCGGTTTTATAAAGAAATATCTCGGCTCTAACTATTTGTTCAAGCCGAGATATTTTGGGTAGATAATTATATAATACAATATTTTTTTAAACTTTTATTTTGATTTTTAGTAAGATTTTCGGATTTTTTAATGTGCGTAATAAAATAGAATAATTGGTTTCCATTTCTTCGATATTAATTAAATAAATAATTAGCATTTGAATGGACTATCGAATAGTTCCCTGGAAATATTTTCATGGAAATCTGTAATTATTCCACTTGCCACTGGTGATTTCCATTATGTGTGAACATAATCCATATTTAAATACCTTTCAAACTGTGGAATTGATTTAGCTAAGAAATATTCAAGAATCATTTTCTCAACGTTGGTACCAAAATATTTATGTGAGAAGTAAACTTCGGTTGCATTAAAATGTCGTTAAAAAAAAAAAAATTTATTCAATCGCAATTTTAATTCTTTCGAATAACTATACGTATTTTTTTTTTTTTTAAGTAAGTCAAACATTCCCAGGTTACGAATAACCTGACAATATTTGAAAAACTCCTACTTCCATCATAAAAAGCGGAAGATGTTGCTTGTGCAATGATGGAGGACTTATCCAGCAGAGGAATTGAACGCACGACGCCCGGGTGGGAATCCGACGCGTTCTCCACTCAGCTACCGATTGGTCAAATGTTCCCTGTATAAATATATATATATATATACATACTTATACAGGGAACAGGGAACATATATATATATATATATATATATGTCTTTGTAAATATGATAAAAACAATATGAAAACTTCCAACTAAATGAAATTATGATTGAACGAACGTGCTTGGAAGCGCTGCGTGCGATGTGACTCTTTATAACTGTTTTCCATTACGACTCAGATAGTCAGTGCTCGAGCAACTTAGCTGAAAATCCAATATCTGGGCCTCACTTCCGGTGGTGCTACTGCAATTTTAATATCCGTTTTCTTATTTCACCCTCCTTACCCTCACTTCCTTCTTCCTTTACCACATCTCTGAACAGAAGGTTGTCTGGAACAGAGAAGGCTGAGAGATAGAGAGGGCAGTTTCTTTTTTTTAATAAAGAGATATTTTAATATGACGCTTCTCCGGTAGTGACGCGCTCGCTAGCCCGCGCTAGCTGGCTGCCGAACGACAGGAGGACGGACAAAGTAATAGTTTTCCGAACCATCTTCTTTTTTATTTTATTTTTTTTATTTTGGAAAACATACAGTTGTGTACAAAATTTTAAAAATAAAATGATTAATATAAACAATAAAAAAATAATTAAAAAAACACAACATACTGTGTATAAATGAAAATAGAGACAAATAAATAACATAATTATCTTAGATCCGTAACGCACAGCAGTGGTGGGGAGGTAATAGTTAGTCTTGTTATTTGATCATGTCCCGTGTGCATTTATTAAACTGACCTGTGGATAAATGGAAAATATCAGCTTCTGAAAATGTGGTGTTGTATTTTGAGCATGTTCTTCGGAAAAATGAATGTTGTGTGTGGTTAGTTTGTGAGTGTGGGCTGTGGAATAATTGGTTCGAGCGTGTGTTTCGTACTGGACAGTGGATGTGGATATTTTTTAGCAGGTTGTCAACAGCGTTGTTGATAATTTTGAATAGAAATTTTGGTCGGATATATTTCTTCTATCTTCTAGTTATGATAACCTATGAAAAGCTGAGGAGTGTTTTTGTTCGAATGTTCGGTTGGATTATTTTTTTTATTATTTTGTGTATTCGCAGGTACTTGTACCGTAAATAAATAAATATATGTTATAAAAGCTCAATTGGAATTGGTTAATGCGCTCAACTGGCAAACGTGAAACGGTAACCTTTTTTTCCATGCGGTTTTTTTAATTCACATTGTTTGAATATTATTTCAAAACACAATATCAGTTAGAAAAGAAAAATCACTTATCTGCATTCTATGAAAGCTATAATTTTATTAGAAATATCGGTAATAATTAAATTTGTGTTGATTATAGCAATCCAAAGAAGGTTATCGTATAATATATGTATTGACCGTATCCAAACAAGATCGCAGTCACAGAAGTCAATCATCGAGATTCATGGACCACAGGCACCATCCATATTCATGAGGTGACCTCTGCTGGTCCCTCCTTACTTTTGCCCCTGCCTCTCCCCTAGCCCACCACCCACCACCCACAACCCACCACCCAACCCCCTCCACCACGGCACACGGAACTAACCCGGCAATCATTTATCGGACCACTGCTTGAACCTCTCGCATATAAATGCTAATCGCTGATGTTGATTCAAATGTAAGTAATCAAAATTACTAATTTACCATCCTGCCTCCCTTGTTTTGTGGATGGTTCGAATTGTTGGCAGTTAAGGGTCGAATTCCTTCGAATGAATTAGGTTTTATTACCATGGAAGTGATCGACATCATATTTACACTAGAATCTAACCACTACACCACTGGCAAGTAGAGCAGGGTTGTATCTCGGATACACAAATATCACTATTTAATTACATCGCACGACAGAACAATATTATTTGAACATTAAAAATAGACGGTTTTTGAATTTTTCACTTTATTCGAATTGAGTACCTTAATGAAGTAATTCTATATCGGATTGTGGATTCAGCCAATAGTCAGCAGATTATTTTTAAAGTACTTATAGTATGTAACGTATTATATTATTTAAAAAATCTGATATGATTCATTCATAATAGCCTTGAAAATATTGATACATATTCATGCACTCCTATTTCAAATGGTAGTTGACACCGTTGATTATACCCAGATTTCCATTAGTTCTTATATATCATTTTGAGGATTTCAATTCTAGTGCGGTCTGATCACTTAAGGTGAGGGGTGTAAACTATAACTGCAAAATTAAATACTGTCTTGGATAAATCTAAGTATGCTTAGTAAGGATAGTAGGTTCGATAGATAAAAAAAGATTTAATAGGAGGAAAAACATTTCAATTATCCAACTACTAGTTGAGTTTTAATTGATTCAGCAGTCGAGCAAATCGGCGGAGACGCAAAGTATGTTTCATTTCAAACATATTGTGTTAATGTTTAAAGCAGATAAATTTACTGGATTCGCAGACTTTTTCAACGTATTCAGTATGTAGGAATATTATTTAGATACCAAAAACAACTAATTGCAAAATAATACTTTTAGTGAGTTGGAATGAACCGATTTGGGTACGGACAATATCGGGAAAGCATTTTTTAATATGACATAACTCGCATTATAGTAGAAAAATATTAGCAATAAAACTTGGCTGATTTATAATAATATTAATAATATTTGGATAATTTGTACAGCGCCGTTTTTTTGTGAAAAATCACCTTAAGGGCGCTGTAATTTTAATTTCTACTTAATATTACTAGTTTATATAAAATTTAAAGCAACATACTTACCTGGCGGGACAAAATTACCATATCGTAATAACTTAAAATTTAGCTGATTTTTAATAAATAAATATACATATTTGGATATAATGCTACGTTAATGTAAGCAAAGATTTACATTTATAAAAAAAGCCTAAGGTGCATGTATTTAGAAGATTTGCGATATGTTTTACTAGCCTAATAATTAATTCATTGAACTTTGGAAGCAGCGTCAAGCATTGATGTAGTTTACTCTGAAACGTGAATGTGAAAAAAAGATGTTTTATCTAATGATGACAGCTTTGCGGAGACAACGAGGAGGAATTAATATGCTGGCTGCGGCTGTGCGGTGGTGGCCTATTCCATTTCCTCGGTTTCCCAACAGTCACTGCTCACTGCTACTACTCCGCTCGCTAAGTAAGGTTAGTTATAGCGCGGGCTGCTTCCTTCGGCGGTTTAATCCAGCTTTATCGTCAGTAATTGCTTTAAATACATTATCCCAACACGTTCACCTGTTCTCGGGTATAAATCTGCGCTCGCATTAACTAATAGACACGGCTGGCCTGGGAACAATTAACATTTTCATAATTGAATACGGTCTGACCGCAGCGCACGTCGGCGCCGCTCTGGCTGCAAGGCGCACTCTACAGCGCTACACGGTACAGCGGAACCTAAACTCGGACCCATCTTGGATTCGGTAATAACTGGGCAACCCATTTCGGAAAATTATCTCGCGCAATATCGTATTACGAAAATGCTGCTCGTAATAAAATGCAAAGCTGATTGCAATGGAGATGTTGTGTTGGGTGGCTGCAGATTGCGGAGATTCGGGCCGCGGGGTAGGTGGGTTGTGGGGTATTGGGGTGGATGGAGGGGAGGTTGCCTGCAGATAAGCACACGACGAGAATTAGGTGATAAATTTTCCCTTCACGGTAAACTGCATATCTTTTTTGGCTAGGGTTATTTTTAACCACAATACTTTAAAAACATATAAATTTGGTTGCCAAACCAACAATATACGGTGCACGATTTGACTATTTTATTTGGCATTTTACTTCTAATCAGGAATGATTTTGATATTATTAGGTTCTGCCTTAAAAGGTGATTGTACATAAGATAAGATTGTACATGTAGTAAGAACCTATTAGTAGTTCTTTTTTTAACCTAAATACAGCACAACCTCGCTTTTGTCTTAGTAAGAAACAACCATTGAGAATCTAAAAGTTAAGATTGTTTTGGCTATTTTTTAATTATTTGTGAATATCTCTCAAGAGTCCTAACTGCTCTCAACCCTCCGGAGCCGGTGGGACTATGGCATCCCGAATAAGGGTATGTTGTGAGGCTTAAGGTAGTGGTGAGGGAAGAAGATGGGGAAGAGGAAGATGAAGGGAAGTACTTGACTATTCAGATCAAGTATCGTCAAGTGGACCGAAGAGAACCAATAAACGAACGCCCTCAATCTGATCTAACTGTCTGACAGTCTCGTTTCCAAGCAACACGATTACCAACAGTCGACTTGATTGTTTCGTGATCAAGACTGCGTAATAATATGTATTGGTATGAGAATTAATTGGGCGATACTGGACAGTCCATTTAGAGCTTTTAAAAATAGATAATTTAATTTTTTCAATTAATTTTATTTAGTTGTATTTCATGATTCGAAATTGAATATAATTATTTTTATTAATGATTTTCTAGCTGAGATTTCCCATGCTGAGAAATACATTTTAGATGTGTGGTTCTCATTTTTTCAATTGTAAGTTGTAATAGGTCAATAATAACTTTAATAGAGTATTGAAGCACCTCATTGTTTAATATACTCGTAGGTCAGTCAAACTAATACAAGAGTTCAGTAGAAAGACTGTCAACGTTCCAAATCACTAACGATACTTGTTTCACGGATTATCATTTATTACGAAAATAAATCACGATAATTATATAATTCGGTTTCCGTAATGAACACCAATATTTCAGAATAAAGCGGATTCCAGAATAATGCTCACATATAATAAAGCAGGGAACCGTATAACATTTCACTCGCAGTGCGTAATAAACGACATAATAATAAGCAAATCTATTTTCGTGTACATGGCTCCCGCAGCCCTAAAGAGTTAAAAATATTTTTATTTTTTTGTCCAGATATATTTTGAAAGGGTAAAGTCATGTTAGGTTTAAAAACATCTTTTTAGATAGTGCGTAGGGGAGAGGTAGGTACATTCAGCCATTTCTGGGCTTTTATTTTTGTTTGAAAAAATAAGGATATTTTAATACGGTAATTTGTTTTAAATAAAATACATCTCCTTAGGAGTCACATTCAGTCACTATGAGGAGTATTTTCAGGCATGTTCCTTTGGAAAATACTAAACTACAATTGTAATTAAAGCTATCGTTTTAGTTTTGAATTTTGTTACACGATTGCGTTTTTGATATTGAGGCAAGAAAAGTCTAAGCTTGAAGCAATGAATTTTGTTTTGAGGTACACGAACACATAGTGAAGTACACGGACACATAGTGAAGTACACGGACACATAGTCCTGATAAGAAGTGGTGTATCGGACATATGAGCCTCCATCGGCCGCCTATTTTTAAGCAATATATTTTTAAATATCAATATAAATATGTTTAGATACTAAGTAAGAATAATATGTTTAAATGTAAATTCCTTGTTGTTCCCCGAGCGAAATACCGCCCGGGAAACATGTTATCGCCGCGCGGCTGAAAATCATCTGTCGCGGCCCAAAGACAGCCGAGCGATTATGGCGCTCTACCGGCCGTTACCGAACGATTTACTCGGATGGCAGTATTTACGCCGTACCCCCCTCTCTAGCGCCCGGAGGCTGGCCGCCTCGTTCAATGGACCGATCCTTCGGCCAATGAGAGCTAGGCAGAGATTCGGCGTATTTCAAAAATCTTATTATTGCGTAATTATGGTTAGGTATTAATTTGTAAACTAGATTTGCGGGAATTCAGTCATCGGTACGATAAATAAAAGTACACAGATCTGACGGCTGAATTCCCTACTACTATAATTGTATAAAATAAAAAGTTGTAATTATGTTAATTAAGTAGTTATAAGACAAAACATATACCACCACCCCTTATGTAACCCTCCTAACAAATTGTAAAATGCAAAACTTTGAAATTAATAAAAATGCTGGGAAGAAGTGGTTTATTGGAAGCGAAAGGTCATAAAGAGAGCTGATGCTGGTATATTTTGCCTTCCGCTAGAAAAAATGCTAGCGGGAGCTACGAGCTCTCAAAGAGGAGAGAGCTCGCAAGAAACCGGGCGTTTTGAGCGCGCTCGAATCCCGGGTCCAGCGGATGCTGGGCCGGGGATATAAATACAGGGCCCAAACCGGTCCAAATTAGAAACACTCTCAGCATCTCTACCGACATCAGCTCTCCTGACTCTACGCTTCTGACCGCTTCTTCCCGCCTGGACTCTACAACTTCGTTTGACTGCTTTTCCCTGGACCATCCGCCTTCTCCCGCCTTTGGAACTTCGACTTGCTGCAACCGACCCAGGCCCGCTTCGCTGATTGACTTGAAGAAACTGGCCCCTCAAAATTTATAGTCAATGTGCTGACAAAACGTCTGGTACATTGTGGTCCTTCGATTCAGGATCATCTCGTCTTCATCAGCAGCCAAGATGTCACCAACACTACGCTCAGGAAAGAGCACCCCGGAGGGATCTGCACCCGCTGAGGAAGATTCTCAAAACCGCCAGCAGCACTGCGCCCCCGATTGGGGCCAACGCCCAGCCGCCTACCTCGTCGGCTGCCGCGGCAACAGGCCCGGGCTGCCTCCCAGGCTGCTGAGCAAACCGCACCTTCTGACGCCTCTCCCGCTCTCACGGCTAGCCACGATTCATCGTCGGACAGCGAAGCCTCAACTGCTGACACACTCAAGCAGTTGCGACGTGAGATACGAGATGAGAGGCGCCGCAACCAGAAGCTGCAGGAGGCCCTTATCGCCTCATTACAACAGACTCCGCGACCTGAATTCACCGCAAACAGGAGTCTGCCACCGTGCCGCCACACTGCATCACGAAGGAAGCCGACAACGACTTCATCCGAGGACTTCAACAAGGAGTCACTCCAGGCGCCATACAAGGCGACCATCAAGGCGCAGAGTACCGGCCCGCAGCATTCGTGACGACGATGCAAAGCCGTACAACCCCTCTGCAGCCTCACATCAGCACACAGGGCGCCAGGGTGCAAGGCGCCCCACAAAGTGCTACAACAGGTGCCTCAACAAGCACCAACATCGGGAGTCTGGGACCAGCACATCAGCCGTACCAGCCTACTCAGATGAGAAATCAAGGAGCCGCGGAAATACCTACCGCTCTTTTTAACACCGGAGTATGAGCCGGGAATAATCAACAATGAGAGCCTGGGACCAGCAAATCAGCCGTTCCAGCCTACTCCAACTTCAATTCAAGGGGCCGCGGAAATACCTACCGCCCCTTTACACCGGAGTGTCAGCCGGGTGCCAATACAAGATACGCGGAATTTCGAGTCGTCCCACAGAGAACGAAACGGCGCGTCATACCCAGAATTGGGTCAACAACAGAGCAGATCCGCTCTCACAAATCGCCGCGGTCATGGCCGAAGCCTTCCCGCAACTCTCAGCAAGGAGGATCACCAAGATCACAGCCGGAAGAAGAAAGCAGAATGGCCTCGCTGATCGCGCGCCAATCAAGCGCCAAGGACCTGCCGATGTACTACGGAGATGCCGTAGAATGGCCGGCCTGGCGTGCCCAGGCACCATCAATCCACGCTGACATGCGGGATGACTCCCGCGGAAAATCTGATGCGCCTTCAGCGAGCGCTCAAAGGAAAAAGCGCGGGAAGCTGTCAGCCCCCTATTGATGGATCCGACACAAGTGCCGGAAATACTGGACGTGCTGGAGCACCGCTTTGGCGGCGCCCACACAATCGCAACGCTCGTGCTCGATAGAGTGAAGAAACTTCAACGCCTATCTGAAGATGCCTCAAATGAGGCCCTCATCGAGTTCTCAGGAGCAGTGCAAAACATTGTAGCGTCTCTCGGGAGCCTAAAAAGTGATTACCTCGTGAACCCGACCTACTAAGTGAAATTGCGTCAAAAAATGCCACTCGCGCTGAGAGTAGCATGGCTGCATCAAGTTGCTGACAAAGTAAACTCAGTGACGATTCAGGAACTTTCCGCCTTTTTAAAACGGCTCACTAATGCGATACCTAGATCGGGGCTAGTAGACAATGTACGGCGGCCGCGCGCTCGCCGCGAGCAAGTGTTCGCCCAAAGTGCTCAAAATAGTGAAAATTATGTGAATAAAGAAAAAGTGTCCGCAATGTGCTCACGCCCACAAAATTCGCGAGTGTCCGGTATTTTTTTGGGCAAAAGTGTTTTCACTTGCGGTGGAAAATAGTGACAAGTGCGCGTCTGTGTAGCAGGTGTCTTGAGAGCAGTCATATGGCTCGTACATGTAAAGTGCGCGTGTGGTGTGGGATAAACTCATGCAGCATACCTCATCACAAGTTACTACACGATCCGTCGCGTGTCACCGTGTCCGCCGGCCCGTCGCGCCCTAGCGCGGAACAAGGGAACCGAAACAGTGACAAACACTACGTGGAACGGGCAGAACTCAGTGCTTCTGAAAGTGATACCAGTGACAGTTTGTGGCCCCGCAGGGGTAAGTTTCAGTGCACGCGTTGTTGGACGAAGGGTCAACGGTCACCCTGATTGACGCGCAAATCGCGGATGAGTTAAAATTAAGTGGTCCGATTCGCGGTCTCCGAATACACGGAGCCAGCGGAATGTGTTCCACGGACAACACATCACGGCGCGTAAAACTATCAGTGCACGGTGACGGTGAAAAATACGCGATTACGGCAAATACGGTCCGCAATCTTGACCTGCCGCAACAATCAGTGGCCGGGAAACGGCAAGTGAAACCAAAACTGTTACTGGGCCAGGATAATGCCCACCTTATAGTGTCGCGAGAAGTGCGAGAAAATGCGGAGCAAAGAATGCTGTCACGTACCGCCCTTGGATGGATATCTCACGGAGGTATCAAGCAAACCGCGGACGGTATCACGCTTAATATCATCGGTGAGCCGGGCGCAGCGGATCGGAGCCTCTCTGAGCTAATAAAACTCAACTTCGCGATCGACTCACTGGGAGTGACGTCATCGGCTCGCGTGAACGCCGCGCCATACAAAAGGGCAGAGGCTCTCATGAAATCCACTACGCGGCCCTGTGACACCGCCCGGTGGGAGACCGGCCTTCTATGGAAGGACGAAAATACGCGCTGCCAGATAACAAGCAATGCGCGAAAAATAGATTAATCTCATTAGAGAAAAAGCTTGCAAAGGACAAGCAATTAGCGGCAGCTTACAAAGAAAAAATAAGCTTGCTTACCGAGCGTGGATACGCCCGCAAATTAAGCGAACGGGAAGCGACCGCCGAGAGCCCGCGAAAGTGGTATCTACCACATTTCGCGGTGATAAACCCGAATAAACCGGGGAAAAATAAGAGTTGTCTTTGACGCAGCAAGCCGCTGCCGAGGCGTCTCCTGAATGATCAGCTGCTTACGGGCCCTGATCTACTTTCATCTCTTCTCGGAAACATATTACGTTTCCGAGAAGGAAAAAATGCACTGGCGGCGGACATAGCCGAAATGTTCCTCCAAATAAAGATAAAAAAGGAGGATCAAGCTTCGCAGCTATTCCTGTGGAGGGCGACGCCGCAAGAAGAGCCACAAACATACATGCTGACATCCATGATGTTTGGGCCACATGTTCTCCGAGCAGCGCACAATTTGTGCGGAACCACATAGCAGAACAGCAAAGGTGCGAATATCCGGCCGCAGCGTCCGCGGTCCGGAAAAAAATTCTATATGGACGACTACCTAGACGCGGTAGACACCGCCGGCGAGGCCGCCGCTATGGTACGGGACGTGAGCGCCCTTCTTGAAAAGGGTGGATTCCAGTTAACTAACTGGGCGTCCAACAGCTCTGCCGCTATTGACAAGGTGCCGCTCGAAAAAGCGAGCCAAATCAGCCGTGCCGATAAATAGCGGAGAGAAAGAAAAAACGAGAATTCTGGGCCTCGTTTGGGATCCCGTGAGCGACCGATTCCTCTACAGTTTCCACGAGGCGGCCGCGGAAGAGATCATTCCCCACACCGACAAAAAAGGCAACTACTAAGCGTAGTTATGAAAATTTTTGACCCCGTTGGCTTTGTTTCATGCCTAACGATAAGGTCGAAAAATCCTGCTGCAAGCTGTCTGGAGATCCAGCGTCGGGTGGGACGAGAAAATAAAAGAGGAACACGTTCAAAAGTGGTCGGGTGGCTACAACTCCTCCGCCACAGCGACGTGTCCATACCACGAGGCTGCCTGGAGGACCGAGGCAACGGCTTCCAGCTACACGTCTTCTGTGACGCATCTGAGGTAGCGTGTTGTGCCATCGCTTACCTCACCGAAACGTCCCAGGAAGGTACAAAATCCACCTTCCTGGCCAGTAAATGTAAGGTGGCTCCACTAAAAAGCCCCTTTCAATTCCGCGCCTGGAATTACAGGCAGCGCTTGATGGCCGCCCGTTTGGCGGATACCATCCAAAGAGAAAGCTAGATGAAATTTGGAAAAAATAACTTACTGGACGGACTCGACAACTGTTTTATGCTGGCTGAGAGTTGATCCGAGGGCCTACTCTGCCTTTGTGGCTAACCGGCTCGGCGAGATCGATGACCTGACGGAGATTGGTGCCTGGAAATGGGTGCCCACTAAATTAAACCCGGCCGATATCGGTACACGGGACATCGAGCCGCCGGACCTCAGCCACGGGCGGCTGGTTCAGCGGCCCCGCATTCATTAAGCGCCCTGAATCAGCATGGCCTCAAGAGAAGGAGCCCTCACCCCGCCTGACAACCAGGCCTTAGAAGTGAAGCCGAGCTACGTGTGGGCCTCACAGTTACGATGGGAGACGCTTTGCCGAAGATAGAGCGGTTCTCATCCTGGCACCGCCTCATCCGCACCACTGGTTGGATTCTCCGCTTCGTAAGACGATGCCGAGCGGGACCGAATAAACCCGTAAGAAGGACCTCTGCGCACGGAAGAAATCCGCCAGGCCGAGACCATATGGGTCCAAAGGTCGCAGTTCGACTCGTTCCGGGCCGAAATGCACGCTACGCAAAAGGAGAAACCCCTACCCGCCGGCAGCCCGCTACGCGCTAGCGCCTTTCTAGGCCCGGACGGGGTCCTAAGGATGGACTCACGGCTAAAAGCGCTAAAAGCGAGTGGCCATTAATGCGCGGACACCCGTGATATTACACGGAGATGATCCGTATACCCGACTCTGGATCCGCCATCATCACCAAAAGGCGGATCATCCGAGCTCGGAAAAACAATGGCGGAAATAAGGAGCGGTTTTTTCGTAATAAAACTGCGAACAAACCTACGCGCAGCGCACGACTGCCTCACGTGCAAAATAAGACGGAGTCGGCCGATGCCGCCGCTGATGGGACCCCTACCGGCCGCCAGGCTCACCCACCACGTGAGCCCATTCACAAATTGCGGCCTGGATTATTTCGGCCCTATAGAAATCACCGTCGGCAGGCGCAAGGAAAAAAGGTACGGGGCTCTATTTACGTGCCTATCAACAAGGGCCGTACATATTGAGCTCGCCGCTTCGCTCAACACGGACTCGGCCATAATGGCCATACAAAAAGGATGTCGGCGAGACGAGGCCAACCTTCCTGCATTTACTCCGATAACGGAACAAATTTTCACGGGGCTGAAAAGAGAACTACAGGATGCGCTGGAGTCAGTCAGTCAAGACTCAGAGTACAAGACTACCTGAGTACCCATCAAACAGCCTGGAAATTTATTCCCCCTGTCTCCCCATATGGGAGGAGCTTGGGAGCGTCTAGTTCGCTCCATCAAGAGAGCCTTGACCTCCACACTCAAAAGAACGGGCCCCCCGAGAAGAGACGCTTGCTCACGGCCCTAGCCGAGGCGGAGTTCACAGTCAACAGCCGCCCGCTGACCCACGTATCCGTGGACCCAAAAGACGAGGAGCCGCTGACCCCAAACCACTTCCTGCTAGGGACAGCGGGACTCCGGCCGCATTTATCTATGTATGCGGCCAATGAAGAAGAGGTCTGCCTACGGAAACAATGGCGAATCAGCCAGCAATTGGCAGATATGTTCTGGCGGCGTTGGATAAAAGAATATTCGCCCACAATTGCCGCCAGACAAAAATGGCATCAAATAAGCGCCCCCATCAAAACGGGTGATTTGGTACTCATCACCGACCCCGCCTTGCCCCGCAACAGCTGGCCCCGCGGACGGATAACAGAAACGATGCCCGCCGCGGACGGACAGGTCAGGACCGTGCGAGTCCGAACCTGCAACGGAGAGTACGTGCGCCCAGCCGTTAGGATTGCCGTGCTCCAGACGACCCCCTACGCCAGGAAAGAGACCCCCCCGCAGAAGGACGCCCGCCGCCGCCAAAATCGCCGCGCGGCTGAAAATCATCTGTCGCGGCGAGCGGAGTAATCGGGCCTTTTACGTCCCCCCCTCCACAAACGGTCAGGAGATTACGCTTGCAAGCGAGCTCAAACCCCTTCTCTCCAAAGACAGCCGAGCGATTATGGCGCTCTACCGGCCGTTTACCGAACGATTTACTCGGATGGCAGTATTTACGCCGTACCCCCTCTCTAGCGCCCGGAGGCTGGCCGCCTCGTTCAATGGACCGATCCTTCGGCCAATGAGAGCTAGGCAGAGATTCGGCGTATTTCAAAATCTTATTATTGCGTAATTATGGTTAGGTATTAATTTGTAAACTAGATTTGCGGGAATTCAGTCATCGGTACGATAAATAAAAGTACACAGATCGACGGCTGAATTCCTACTACATAATTGTATAAAAATAAAAAAAGTTGTAATTTTATGTTAATTAAGTAGTTATAAGACAAAACATATACCACCACCCTTATGTAACCCTCCTAACAAATTGTAAAATGCAAAACTTTGAAATTAATAAAAAATGCTGGGAAGAAGTGGTTTACTGGAAAGCGAAAGGTCATAAAGAGCTGATGCTATTTTGCCTTCCCGCTAGAAAAATGCTATGGGGAGCTACGAGCCCTCAAAGAGGAGGCTGCAAGAAACCGGGCGTTTTGAGCGCTCGGAATCCCGGGTCCAGCGGATGCTGGGCCGGGGATATAAATACAGGGGCCCAAACCGGTCCAAATTAGAACACTCTCAGCATCTCTACCGACATCAGCTCTCCTGACTCTACGCTTCTGACCGCTTCTTCCCGCCTGGACTCTACAACTTCGTTTGACTGCTTTTCCCTGGACCATCCGCCTTCTCCCGCCTTTGGAACTTCGACTTGCTGCAACCGACCCAGGCCCGCTTCGCTGATTGACTTGAAGAAACTGGCCCCTCAAAATTTATAGTCAATGTGCTGACAAAACGTCTGGTACAAGTGGGGTTGAGGCAGTTTTGCAACCAAATTTTCGCGCGCAATGGATGAGATGTCATTTCTTCCTGGGAAATAAAACTAATGCGGTCTCTTACGGCCGAAAACTTTACATCATTCTCAGTCATCGTTTGCTCCAAGAAATGGCTGAATGTGCCTTATTAGTCATTAATTAATTCTAATGAACACATTTTAAATGTTTTGTACACAATCTTTCGGGAAGTAATCAATTAATCGTAGTTTGTTTTTTTTCTATCATAGATTCACCAGAATTAATTTAAAAGTGATTCTCGGGCAAACCATAGTTTTTTTAGTGTTATGTCCACCCAATATATTCTAAGAGTATTGTGGCAGACAATGTCTGATTTTTCCCCACAGCTGAAAGTGCCTCCTTCTCCTATAAGTGTCACTTAACCTAACATAACCCCACTTTACATTGTTCTACAGTGATTACGAATCACAATTAGGTATCAATTTTTATTGAAACTTTTTTTATTAAGCGTTTGTTCATATTGACGTTTTATTTTTTTTTCAAATGATATTACTATGTCTATCTAATGAAGATTTGATTGCCTCGATACTAGCGTTGGGAAAAACTTCAATGTTTTGTGAATGCTTCACGAATTGTTAGTTCTTTAAAATGAACCCTTCGAAGTGGACCCTTCAATTGAAGTCAAACTCGCGAAAAAAGAGATTTGGATTTATCCGCTTGTTTGTTCAGTTCTTTTTGGAACCGGTTCCTCGCCGAAAAAGCACTGGCTAGTCGGTAGAGTTTAAAAACTGAAAAGCACTGGAACACCGGTTCCTCGCCACAAAAATCACGTACTAGTCGGTAGACATTTCAAAACGAAAGGAACTGGAACTGGTTCCTTCATTTTGAAATGTCAATACCTTCACAACGGTACTGCTTCAAATTGAAGTACTTCTTTTAATGGAATGAAGTTAATCAAATGAATGAACTACCAACTTCAATTGAAGTGTTGGTTCAGTGAAATGAAGTTATTAAAATGAATGAACGCTATAATGAACTACCGACTTCAATTGAAGTAGTTGTTCAATGAACAATGAATGAAGTACGAACTGTTGCCAAAAGAAGTACTTCTTTGAAGCAGTTCTTTCAAAGCGGTCACAACGCTACTCGATACTATTCGGTGCAAAAGTTTTTTTTAAGTGATTACCTTATCTTTAAAAAAAAATCATGTTGCTTAAACATGTTTATATCATTTAAGCAGAAGCCTCCAAACGGGGTCTATGTCATATTCGGGGATGCTGTGTGGAGTCAATTAATTTTATTTATTTATTAACACAGACTATTTACTGTTCAACTAGGAAGATTGTCCCGTTTTACTTTCGTGAGAGCTTTCAAACTGTTTGATAATGGCTTCGAACACCGAAATCAATATTGAGTTGTTCTATGTATATGTAGCTCATAAAACTTAAATTCCAACCACTCAACGGCATCGCGGCAACTCCATTAAAGCGAGATTCTACGAACACATCTCGGTGACTTCCGTGGCAGAGCGGTAAGATGATAATAATTTCTTTATTAAATTCCTTATCCATGACAAACTTTAAAATTTAATGCAAATAAGAAATAAGATTTTATTCTTACAAAATAAATACAAATTAAAGTACCATATAGAAACGCAAGAAAAATAAAAAAATTCAGGCACTGGTGATGATCAGGTCAATGAGGAGAAACTGTTTAAAAAATCAATTGGATTTCACTTCCGAATCTCTCCTCACTGACATGAAATAAGTCGATATCGGAAGAGATTTTGTTCAGGAGAACCATTGGCAGGTTGGTCCTATAGGCAGGAAGATAGAAAAATCTATGAAGATGCTGTCTTAGATAGTCATCAGGAACATAGAGACTTACGCGCTCCAAAATAGCAGGGTTTACAATATAGTCTCGCAGCAGTCTAAAGAAGTGGCGGTATACCCCTCTCTCCAGAGCTGTAAGGAGTAAAGTCTGAGCGTGCCCAGGAGAAAGTTCGTCGGGTAGGTATGAGGGAGTACCCCAGATGCTTTGTTCCGGACTTTGAACAATTCTCGTGGGTGATTGGTGGCGCAACGTGGCATTGAACGCAGCCATATTAAATATATTTACAAATCGTGTGTTGACCTAGAAACCAAAATCTAGCGTGTGCTTGTTTCTGTGCGCCATTTCCGGGCTAACTTGATTCATGAAACCTAAGCTGACTGATGCAATCTATGCAAGTATTTCACTTCCCAGGCACTCTGCATACCCACACACGGCACACCGCATGCTGCTGCTGCTAGACTACATACTGTAACATTATTATTTAAATACAGACCCGAGTATGTTATGTTTTTTTTGAAGCTGGAGAGACGTGACCGAGACGCTAGGCGAGACGGTCGCTACCCGGCAGACGCTCACAGACGAGACCGGAAGAAGTCGAATACTTCACGACAAGTGTTTTTTTCTGAATTAGCAGACCTGGTTCTGCCAATACAGGAAACTCACGAGGTCTTAAGGAGGAACTGTGCGTTGGCGGAGTGAGGCTTACGCGTACCAGAGGTGTGCGCGAGGTTTATCGCTGCCGGCAACCAGACCTGCCGAAAAGCTTTCGCAAAAACTGTCTTTTTCAAGGCAACAGTGACCCCGCCAAAAATTCGAGTTCCTTTCAGATTCTCGACCCAACAACTACGCACGACCACCGTCACGGCCCCCCCCCGTCCCCTCCAAACCCCCAGACCTGGCAAGACCTCCCTTGCTTTCGCCATGGACCCCAGAAAGGTCCAGGGCTACAAAACCAAAATGAAGTATACCAAAAACGGGTACGCTTCTGATACATTCACGAGCAAGCCCATATGCATCGACTTCCCGAAGGGAACCATAGGGCTCAAAATGAACCCACGCACAAGACTGCACCAGTTTGTTTATGAAAGTGAAGCCTCCCCGGTCGCTGGACCAAGCACGTCCACCCCGGTACCCATGGAGGCTGAATGGAAAAGAACTGCGGCGCCGAAGCGTCCGCATTCCCCACCAGTGAGTCTGCCCGAAGTGGGCAATGACACCTCGGTCGCGCCCCCACCATCTAATCGCCCCGTGCCAACAGCACGCCCGACAACATCAAACGGCAGAGCGAACAAAAACTCTGCAGCGGCTAAAACAAGCCGAGGAAGCACCAGGGTGCCGCCTGTGGTAATGAAAATAAACTCATTAACACACAACCAGATCACGGACGAGGTGAAGCGCCACATCGGCGCCGCCCCCATCAACTTCCGATACAACCGGGGAGGCACTATCAGCGTGATGGTGCGCTCAGTGGAGACTCACCGCGCGCTCACAACAGCGCTCCGAGGTGAGGAAAAACAATTCCACACCTTCACCACCGAGGCCGAAAAAAACAAAAAAACCGTCATCAGGGGGCTGCCGAGGATGCCCACTGAAACCATCCTCGAGGACCTCGTGGTCCAAGGATTCCCCGCCAACGTCGTGGTCGAGATGACCACGCCCGGCTCGGAGTACCCCCTATACCTGGCCCACTTTGGCCAGCAGACCAACATGGGTCAACTGAAGGCAACAGTCAGATACCTTTGCTATTGCAAGGTATCAATGACGAAATACCGCAGCAACAACCTGCAGCACGATACCCAGTGCCACCGGTGCCAGAACTTCGGCCACGGGTCTAGGAACTGCGCCCAGGTCGCTCGCTGCGTCAAGTGCGAGGGGGGCCACGCCACGGCGGCATGCCCCAAGGTCGACCGCGAACAGCCCGCCAAGTGCTGCAATTGCGGAGGCCCTCACCCCGCAAACTACAGCGAATGCCCCAAGAGAGTGGCATACGTAGCTGTTCTCCAGCGCAGAGCGAGGCCCAGTAACGCCCCGCAGCGCAGGGCGCCAGAGGCGCGCGTGCCAGCCCCGACAGCCAGGGTAGGCGGCAGATTCTGGGCAAATGTCGCCAGTGGCGTGCAGCAATGTGCACCGCAGCCCGAGAGACGGGAGCAGGAAGCACCGAACACCTCCGATGACGAAAACATTATGTCTCTCCTGCAGGGCCTCATCAGGGTCCGAGGGAGGCTCGCCACCTACAAATCTAAGGCAGAAAAACTGGTGATCCTCATGGAGCTACTGATCGATACCATCAATGGATAGTGCGGCATCGGAGGTCAAAATTCTCATGTGGAACGCGCGCAGCGTCCGGTTGAAAACTGAAGAGCTACTAGACCTGGCCAACAGCTTGGAAACGGACATCGTTCTACTCAGTGAGACACATCTTGATGAAAAAACTCGACTCAGAGTGCCGGGATACGAGATATTCAGGAACGACCGAGTCGAAATCACCATAAACCGGAGAACGAAAAGTTCAGGCGGAACAGCTATCTTGGTGCGCCAGGGCCTGCAAGCAACGCGCATACCTACCCCAGTACTGAGAAACATGGAAGCCACTGTCATCAGAGTCGAGATCAATAGACAACATCATACGATTATATCGGTATACTGCCCTGCGAGCAGTACAAACACCATCGAGAGGAACGACCTCGACAAACTACTCGGCCTCGGAGCAAGAGTCCTGATGGCGGGCGACCTCAATAGCAAACACAGATATTGGAATAACTACAGAGCCAATAAAAACGGAAATATCTTATTCAAACACCTAGAGGGCCACTATTACAGAATTCTCGCTCCGGACAAGCCAACATTTCACATAAGGACCATGAAATATCCAAGCACTCTCGATATCGCACTTGCGAAAAATATAATCGAAATATCTCCTCTGAAGACACTGGATGAACTCCCATCCGACCACCTGCATGTGAGCTTCTCAATCGGCGGTGAAAACGCCAGAAACACACGAACTCAGCTGGACTTTCAAAAAGCTGATTGGAAAGGGTTCAAAGGAGAAATTAACGAAGGAATTTACCTCTCGACTAAAACTTTCAACTCGCCAGAAGAAATCGACCTCGCCGTCGGTTCACTGACAGAGCTAATACAAGTAGCGAGGGACAAATTCATTCCGAATAAAACCATTAAACCGTTTGCAGTGAAGCTCACACCGCACATCCGATTCCTGAACAGGGAAAAAAACAGACTTCGCCGGATTCATCACGACACCCGAGAGCGATGTTTCAAAACAGCTGTAAATTCGCGATGAAATCGGCAAGTTGAAAAATTCTCTTTTTTCATCCCGCCGCTCCGGTGGCCCGAATCTATGATTCCGGCACTCTCAAACAAAGAAAAAGCGAATATATTGGCCGACGGGTTCGAAAAAGCACAATCTTCCACAGACGGAATGAAAGACGCTGAAACAAACAATGCGGTGGAGGCCTCACTAAATGAAATAAACCAGCTGGCACCGACAGATCCGAACGACATACAGTTCACCACGCCGAAGGAAGTCGCTCTCATAGTGAGATGCCTAAAATCTAACAAGGCACCAGGCGAAGATCAGATCTACAACATCCTGCTAAAACATCTACCGCAGAGAGCGATCGTTTACGCATCAAAAAATTTCAATTCCTGCCTTCTATGGCGCCATTTCCCGACAGCCTGGAAAAACGCCAGTGTGTTGCCCTTCAACAAACCAAACGAAGACCGCACGAACCCGTCTAGCTATCGTCCGATCAGCTTACTGTCGACGCTCAGCAAAATACTGGAGCAAGTACTTCTAAGTCGCTTCCGCCATCACCACGATCTTGAGAAGACGTTACAAGATGAACAGTTCGGTTTCAGAAGGAAACATTCTACCGTCCAACAACTCACGCGCGTCACTGAACAAGTGACAATAGGATACAATAAAAAACACTACACCGTCATGGCGTTATTAGATCTCGAAAAAGCGTTCGATACAGTGTGGACGGACGGCTTAATTCACAAAAACACCAACGTACATCATAAAAATTGCGCAATCCTACCTGAAAAACCGAACGTTCACAGTAAAGGTGAAGGATGCGACTTCCACCAAACGCCCCGTCCGCAGAGGTGTACCCCAAGGAAGTTTACTAGGCCCGAATTTCTTCACCCTATATACGTACGACATGCCTACGCTCAAAAGGAGTTGCAAGAAGGCTATTTTTGCGGATGACGTCGCGGTGTATGCAACTTCCAGCAATTCGAATAAGGCCACTGACTACGATCAGGCCTCAACGATCCTTCGGACTATTACAAAAAATGGCGCCTAAAACTCAACGAGGCGAAAACGGAAGCAATAACATTCACGCGCAGAACCAAAAATAGAATTCCGACACGCAATATAACAATGGGTGGAAAAATGATCGAATGGAAAGCCGAAGTAAAATACTTGGGTCTTACGATGGATACTCGTTTGACGTGGAAATCGCACATTCAGATAGCGAGAAGGAAATCACAGGGAGCGATCGGGGCGATCAGCCCAATTTTCAAGCGCCAGAGCTCACTGAGTAAAAATAAGAAACTTCGCCTGTACTATAGTCTCATCCGGCCAACTATGACGTACACAATCCCGGCTTGGAGCAATATCGCTCACTCAACATTCAACCAGATACAAGTTACACAAAACAAATGCGTGAAAATCATCTACAACACACCTCTTTACACAAACCTCAAACACTTACACGAACAGGAAGAAATACCTAGCATACAGGAGCACGCATTTGATCTCACAACGCGATTCTACGAAACTCTGAACCCGGATAACGCACTGATTAGTGGGCTCGGAGACTACAATACACCCGAAGACTTACCGTTCTACTACAGGCACAGAATGCCGAAACATATTATTATGACCTTCCGTGAGGACAGCCAGGGACAAGCCGAGGAAACCAAAATGGTGGACGAGACATATGACTTGCATCACATCGGCTAGGTAAAATCCCATCCCATTCCCATTCCACGCCTCTCCTTTTTTTAGAAAAGATCTCACAAATGAAAAAGGATGCAGCTCCAGGTAGAAAAAACATGAAATATTTAACTTCAGTCAAATAAAATTCTTCAATCAGTAACAAGTTCAGAACTTATGTATTTATTTTTATCTTTTCCTTGCTTAGGGTTTTTAATCCAGTTAAGATCTTTTTCCTAAGAAAACACTAATGTAAAAATAAACTCAGTCAAGTAAATAAAACCATCAGATGGTGATAGTAATAAGGCCTAATGAGCCGCAGTACTAGTTAGATAGACATTATGACGGGTATTTGTATAAGCCCCAGCTAGTTAGTAGAGGATTACGAAAGAATCCACAAAATCAAAAAAAAAAAAATTATGTTCTTGTTTTGTGTACACACTTGTTACGAAAGAAATCACTTTTTCTATTTTAAAATTACTGTGAGGTTATTTGTTTTTTTTTTTAGGGTTTCTGGCTTCCATTCTTCGAGGGTTTTCTTGGACACCGTTCCAATAATAGATGAAAAAAGGAAAGCGAAATTGTTTGTAAATATTGTTTAAATGGGCATATACCACAGTCATTTGGAAACGCGGAGTCGGGTGAACTAAAAGAGATGGTACCTGTGTTAAATTAAAGTGATTGTGTCCTGCCAGAAGTAACCTGCCAGGTAAATATGTTGCTGTATATTTATATAAACTAGGAATTAATATTAACTAGAAATTAAGATTTGTACAGCGCCCTTGTGGTGATTTTTCACAAAAACCGCGCTATACAAATTATTCAAATATTATTATTATTAAAGGGTTATGGAATGACTGTGGGCTTAATATTTATGGCGCAATAAAACTTTCAACATTTATTTCAGAATGTCAGAGACGATCTGAGCTCCCACACAACAATGGCTAACCAGATGCTACCGGCTGTTGTCTACAAAGTCAAAATAACATCACTCTAGCAACAGGCTTTTGCAAGCCCACGTACTAGAGCCTTAAATCCTGAAGTCGTATTTACTGTTGTCCGACCAACGCGCAATGCGCAGTGCGCAGTGCGCAGTGCGCATTGATGCTTTCAGAAACGCCAAGCTTATATTATGTCTGGCTCAATCCTAATAGTAGGTACTTACGAATATTCTGCTGTTTGATAGTAGCCGATATTTGAATAAATTGTAATAATCTTTTACTCAGCTGCAATTTTATGAATAAATGCACACACACCGAGTTTTACGTTCATACCGTGAAATGTCTCGGAGTGATTAATCATGAAAATCTAAGAAAAACAAACAACGTAGATATTTAATTTCTATTAAGAGGACCGCGCTCGGGACCTGTTTCATACATTTGGTTTTGGATTTGCAGCTAAAATACCCAACCAAACTGGCAGGAAGGAGGCAGATGTAGAACTTAAGTAGACAAAATACAGTAGAAACAAGACCATGCCGTAAGAATATTCAATAAAAAATGCCAGTTTTATTTTTTTTAAATATATTATATCGCGCTAGAATACCTTCTCTAAAAGTACAAACATTAGAAGATAGACGCAAAATAAACGATTTAACTTTTTTATTTTAAATTCCAAATTCGACTGTTCTAAACTCGTGCAACTGACATGTCATGGGCATACACTATACTCGTACACATCAGAACAACCCGACAAATTTTGCTCACCCCCGGTACATTGACATGTTTAACGTTGATTTGGTAAATTTTGTGGATCAAATTAAAGACTTATTTCTAGCATATTCTTAAGCTTTCAGATTTTTTTTATATACCTGCCAGGTAATGGTTTTTTCTTTCTCATGTAAAATTTTGTCATTTTTCATGATGAAGATGTAATATTTGTAAAAAGTCTTTGGCCGTTAAATAAAAAGATAAATGAGAAAAGATAACCCTTATTGGAGATGTCGGAATGGCGGGATATGTTGAATGCCACAATTAATCAAGGTGGATGAAGCTAGGTGTGTACAAAGACAGATAAAAAGTGTAATTCCATTATCTCTGCTTACCTTTGTTTGAAAACGCTATGATGCGTATTATGTGACTTTTAGTTACAAATTTAGTTGTGACCTTAGCACATATTATACGCCCCAAAGCGATGACTGAAATTACTCTATAAAAAAAAATCGCAGGTGGTGAAACCAGAGCCGATCACCTTTCTCACTGTCTCGGGCAGCTCTAATTCCAATGAGGCTACAGCTTGTGGTATGTGGCTGTATGCGTCTGTAGCGCCTAGGGAACACTCCTCGTCTGTCTCCACGTGCCTCACACGCTCACACACCCACACACCCACACAAATACACACACACACACATTCCCTTACCACGAATAATTTAACCATACCTCTAGCTTGCCTACTCTCCATGAACGTGTGAGTGAATACTACAAACGGTTGAGCTTTGAACATTTTTTAGTATTGTAAGTGTCACATAATAACAAAAAACATAATCTAACTTCACGTATAGTACATATGGTTTTCCGGAATCGACAGGCCACAGCGGCTTCCAACGGCTAAGGCGATCGTCCTAAAATATCAAATGTTTTCATTTTTATGGAAACGAATCCTTTCAATAACTCATTCTTAAAAGTGGCAGTTACATTTTCCTGCCAACTTCTCGCGCAAAACTCTTCCCTTATGGTTACGAAGCAGGCCAATTACTGTTATTTAAGTTAGCATTTATACAGCGGCAAGCATTTTACAAGTGTTTAATGTCCATTTAGAAATCTGTGATCGCGAAACGAGCCGCATTATTTCAGCCGTTACAGTTTCGTTACACGGCTTCGTTAGTCGTTACCGGAGCCGTTGCCGGTCGCGCGCCGGGATTTATCTCCCAGTTCCAGGCTAAATGGCTGCCTCCTCGGAGGACCCGCTATCACCGCCCTCACGTACATACGTACATCTCAGAGCCAGCGTACTTTAAATGACTTGTCAGATATTTGATGGGCTGGACACGACAGAAACATTACTGTGTTTTGTATGAAAGGTAATCAATACGTTAATCTAATATGAATCAAATGCGATTTGTTAATTGACGTCCTGTTGCACGCTCCAAAATTTGCAAAGCGAATCCTCCATACGCGCTGCGATAGTAGCTCGGTTGGTACTGATAGAAATGACACATATCGTTGTGAACTTACTAACAGCGTAACAGTAAATACCTCGAATCTGAAATATATCAGTTTATATATATATATACGTTCCTGAAGAAGGTTAAGTTTAACCGAAACCGGTCGAATTGTTATATGTGTATAAATAAAGTGGCTTAAAACAAAAATATTTTTTATTTAAATATGAAATATATCCTATGGCACCTGAGGCATAAAAATAATAATAATTTTTCATTAAAATCCAACGACAGGCCCTACAATTCTGGTAAAATGTATTCACTGAATATGCAGGGAAATAAAAATATGATAATGTCAAAATAGAAAAAAACAAGAATTGTTTTTAACTTTTAAAGAGAAGATCAGCATTAATACCTACGGCAGCTAGTAAACCTATTAGAGTAATGTTATTCTCAAATAATAGATCTTTGTTTTTGTAAAAGCGGGGCTACCCATAAAGTACATTATTATATAGATATGTATATTTTATATATTTAATATATTTATATTTTCGTAGAACGAAGTTTGTTTGACGGCCTCCATGGTCGAGTGGTAAGACGCTCGACTACGAATTCAAAGGTCGCGGGTTCAAACCCGGCGTGCGCCAAAAACTTATATTTGATTAATATGTGTCATAACACATTTAATTCATAAAAAAAGAGTATATTTGCGGTACGTTCCAGAGTGGTAGATACTCATAGTATCGCCCTGGTGAAAGACCACCATTCAGAATCGAAACGTTGCTTGAAATGGCTTTAGCCGTGTTTAGTGACCAGATCTGAATAGCCAGGTACTTCTCAACCTTCATTTTCCCTATCTCCTTCCCCTCCCCACTACCTTCAGCCTCACAACATGCCCTATTTGGGGATGACATAGTCTCACTGGCTCTGTCGGTTGGGAGCAGTTGAGACTCTTGTGCGGTATTCATAAAAAGAAAAGAAAGCAGTTACTTTGCAATTTGACACATTTAAAGAAGTGAAAAAAATAACTTTGCGTCAGATTTTATTTTATTTTTTATGACTGACCGGTTTAGCTTAGCCTTAGCATCATCAGGGTACGAAATTAATCTAAACAAAAAAATTCACAGTGATACAGGTATATATATATATATATATATATATATATATATATATATATATATATATATATATATATTTATTTTTAAATTATCTTGATTTCAAAACATGCAATCATTTCACTATATGATCCTCAGTGAATATTTCTAATGGAAGATATAGCAATGTTTGCTTTCTGGGGTTGTGGGCCGTATTTCACCACTATTCTAGTATTTATTCGACACAAACCTATGCAAAAACGATGCACTTAAAGATTTTACAAATAACCAAGGCAATATTGTGTCAACAAGGGTTATAGCCATGGCTGTACAATCTGTCCAGAATATTTACGGCTACAATACGGCTACAATACGGTTACAATACGACTACAATACGGCTATAAATAGTTCAGGCAACTTGGTTAGGGAGGTAAAAAACGACTACATGTAACCTTTGTGCAATGGCAAAACCTCAATGGTTACCTCTCAATTCGAGTACGCTCCAATTGTCAGCGAGTGGGATGTCATCTCGGTCCCAACTATTTGGGGTATCGTTGGTTTTAATATAAAATAAAATACTCCGAATGACACACAATACATTTCCTAATATTTGGGATTGAGCTTAGATATTTAAACGAGGGAGAAATATTTCTCTTTCTATTACCATGTACTATTTAGAAATGTTTGTTTTGTGTAAATGTACGTTATATTTTCGGTCCTCTTGAACGATAAAGAATGGGCAAGATGTTAGAAAAAACGCTTTCATTGGCGATATTCCTGCTGTAGAGCAGCTTGTAGAGCTTCTCACGTCGCGGATAGCCTGCTACAGGTGCCGGAGAATGATCCTGGTCGTCTTGTTGTCCCTGGCGGTATTGCCGGTCAGTTCCGATTCCTTAGTGGTCCGTTTTCCCGAGAGAACACACTTCTCTTTTTTTCAGACTTGGCTCCAACTTCCTCCGGAAAATGTTTGGCCTCCGGTGCACTCTATCGAATCCGTTGATATATTATGCTTGCTCAACTCTGTGGGCTGTCAGTTGTTTTCTCTGGAGTGCTCAGCGCCTCGTTGTTGCGATCTGCGCCGTTTCTTACTAGTGATGTACCGTGCGTAGCAGAATTGTGCGGACGTATTTAAAATAGTATAGTGCGGGAAGCACTTGATTTCGACAGGAGTAGGTTACATTTCCCGACTTTATTTTACGCCGCAAAGCGAAGCGAAATTTCACCTAACTTCCCCCCCACTACAATAATATAAATGGTCTTAAAACAATGATTTAATAATACCAATTTTAAAAAAATTATTCCACTTTTTATTTATTTAAAATCTGACGGGTTTCACCTTATGACGGGT
This sequence comes from Drusus annulatus, assembly GCA_022651775.1. NCBI lineage: Eukaryota > Metazoa > Arthropoda > Insecta > Trichoptera > Limnephilidae > Drusus > Drusus annulatus. The sequence goes on from JAGWCC010000028.1 coordinate 91,010, forward strand.
ATCTTCATACTGGTTTAATACAGTTGAATTATTGATATAAAAAAAAAACTGCACAATCAATTCCTCACATCAATGGAGATAATTTGTGACAGTGGAGAATGTAAGCTTCCACTTATCTATTCAAATTATTATTAACAAAATCCTACCTATCTTTTTCTTTTCTCTCCTATTCACCAAGTTAATTAAAATTAGAATGTCTAAATACAACTAAAATTACAGTAGATAATATTATATAATCCTATATAAACATGATATGATAATTCCCCACCTGTTATTTTATATGAGTATCAAATACCTATTAGGTAACAAGAATTGAGTCGATAATCAGTAAATTATTATATAGGTACCATATCTATATACCTATCTATGGTAAAAACCCACTTCAAAAGCTTAAATCAAAAGCATATTCTCCTGTATTGAAGGCAGAGGGATGTCGAATTTATCAATATTTATTTAATCCAATACGCATCAACAGTACCTATACAATATACCATGGACGTTTTCTCACAAAATCCGTTTGATTTTCAAAATTGAAAGTACTTACTCGCAAATGTCAGTGTATAAGTATGAAGAAAAACATTTATTTATCGCAGTTTCGTGATATTTTACTCCAGAGCGCCCCTTCTATAAATAAGGCTTAGCCATTACTTTAGATTAACTCGGATATCGGTGCAGGTGTATAATACATTTTTAATTATTTAAAAAAAAGCAAAAAACTAAGCCCGTAAATATTAGGCAAAACATATTTTTAAAATTTTCTCACAATAATAAAAAGAAAATCATAAAAAACAGATTATCAGCCGATATCCCTCCATTGTTTCCATCGTGTTGAAAAAATCCACCATATGTATCTGCTATCGTTAAGAAAATTCAAAGCTTCAACCAAAAATTAAACTGAAAGAGGATATTCTAATAATGCTGTTAGCGTAAACGAGCCGGCTGCCCGTTAATTACAGACAGGAATTCAACCCCCCCCCCTTCTCAGAATATGTTGGGGGGTTTTGGTACCCTAGACAGACTTTACAAGATTTTGTCACCGATACGTTTTTTAAATACTATGTTTAATAAACATGAAAGAAATATCACACAAAACTGCTAAATATTCATATATGTTATCTAGTAAGATTTTGGGATCGAAGACTTTAAATAGTTTGTTTTACTTGAAACGACCCGTCACCGTCATCGCTCGCCAAACTGAGGACTCGAACTTACAGAAGTTGTCGGTTATTATATACGGCTCAGTGCTTCTGACTGATCGAGAATCACCGGGGTGCAGCCCTCCGCAGAGGGAGCAACGAGGCAACAACTCTAGAAGCGACCGACCATCACCATCACAAATACAGGCAGATGTATTTTAGCCAGTCTATTGGTATTATTGAACGCACCTGGGAATTGGTGATAGTGCCGTCACTATGAAAAGTATCTGATGGAACGATACATTTTACTGGTTTTAAGATTCGAAACTAAAATAACATTAAAATTTACAAAACTTTCACCTACGGGTCGCGTAATCCACACAATTAAGTAGGGTATAAAAGTGATGGTACGCGCTAAATCGAGTTGCCCCTCCCACACGAGGCGCGCGGCGTAAAACCGTGCGCCGTGCACACAGCGCGCCCGCCTGCCTCCGTGCGCCATCTGCCCTGATAGTTCCGCGAGCATCGCGAGATGAATATTTCCACATGTAACAATTGCCTTCTCTGTGTAGTCGCGTTTGTTCCGCACAAAGGGTTTTTGCAGTTTCTCCATATTGAATTTTTCATCGCCGCTCATTCTAAATTTCCGCGTTTCTGCGCCGCTGCAACTTTTTATTGCTTTTTATGCTGCGGGAGATACGGTGCAAGGGGTGGGGACTCGTGTGAGGAGGTGGGTAGGAAGGCGAATGCGGAGGGGGAGGAAAATAAAAAGGTTCCAAATGGTCGACCGTTTTGTCCGTAAATCATTCCGCCATAGTGTTAACCTAACCTTATACCGCAGTGGTTTACAAGCATTTAGATTTCCAAAGCTGGCGGGTTTTGCTTTCCTTTATTTCTGATTCAGGACCTAAAGATAAATCTGTTTCAACGTATTTAAATTTTGACCAGTATATTGCTTATGGCTTACTGCAATGATCCCAATTAAATTATTCAAAGTTCAGAACGAGGTTTTGGACCATTCTACTTAATACTATTACTGAACTATTTTTAAAGGAACCTTCAGTGGGTACCTTCCGTTACAGTAGTGACTGCTATCACTTAAACCTTAATATGTGCGTTCAACGTGACCTTTATCACAAAACGGATGTAAATTAGTAAATTCTTCCCGGAGCAGGCGGTGTGGGGGTTGGAGGCCTGGGGGAGCTCCCCCACCCCCCTTCCCCCAGCGTAGCCTGCCCTGTCGAGGGTGGCGGGAAGACGTAACAAGGCATTAAGGAGATATTTTCAATGTAGTGTATGTATATTCAGACAGTTAATTTCATTCCATTATTTGTGAAAGCAGTAAACGCTTTTATTGTTGAGAGTAAATTCCCAACTTCGCAGTCAAATAATTGCCCGCGATTTTAAAACAATCTTTAGAGCGCGAACCGTGACCCGAGTTCCTTCATCTGTGAAACTTTGATTCATACAGCTTTCTCTTTAAGTTTCTTGTCAAATGGTTAATATAACGTTTCACTGAAAAATAACTCTCAGAGCTCGTAATTCATTTATGTGGAAGGAAAGAAGAACTTTATATTCTGAGTTATGTGACTGCTTTCTTACTTACCTTAGAAGAATTAATAAACAAATAAGAAAAACTACTACCTAAACATATACCTCAATGCTCACAAAACTTATTATTTTGGCATTCGTATTAATTATGCAAAATTCAAAAAATTACGACGTCAGCCTCGTGGTCGAGATATTGAGAAGCTTTCGATTCGGATCCAGAGGTTACGGGTTCAAAACCCTGGGTGCGCAAAATTTTATGAATTATTTTTTGTTATATCACGCATAATTAATATAAAAAGTGTGTTTGCGGCACTTACTTACATAAATTAAAGCTCCCTGGCGGTAGCAAAATTACTAATTGGTATCGTATAAAGTTGACCAATTACGTATAAGGTTATTTTGAACAATAGTTTTCGGCATGTTTTTATAAAGCGTCATTGTGGTAAGATCTCCCAAAAAATAACTATTTGAGATTGAGAAAACTCTTAATAAAAAATAAAATAGCTGTGACATAATTATGTCACTGTATGAATTCTTTTCAATATTATGTCAATACAATACTTACAGTTATACACGTGTCAATATTCACAATGCGACACGAAGATTCTTTAACAACGAAGATGTCCGTTAATGAAACACTTTCATTGTACTCTATCTACTCAAAATCTGGGAAAAAAACTGTGTAATTAATCTTCGGTTGATTAAATATGGAAAATTCTTCCAATTGTCGGTGAGGTATTAGATTTTCCTCCAACTTCAATTTGAGTTTTCAGGGGGTTCCAATAAAAAGATCTTCTCAAACTTCTCGGAGCGCACAACAAGGAATTTGGTCGTCTTACAGTGTACCCGGACAAAGAGGAAGCTTCTTTCTTTCGGCACATATTGATAATTGACAGTGATATTGGATTACCTGTTTCACTGCATGATGTTCGATTTATCGACACGGTCGTCAAATAGTGACATTTAAAAATAATCTACCGGGCTGGCAATGGAGAAAACTTTTGTTGGAAGGCACCAGATTGTCATAGCAAAATTCGTTGCGAATATTCTAAGAAAATGAGCCCAAGTGGATGAAGATGACAACTTGGATCGACACCTTGTAAGGTGAATTATTAGAGACTCCACCGGAAAATATCTTCAATTTTTATGAAACTGGGTAGCACGACAATCTCAACATAATAAAATAAGTATTTCATCTTAAATTTAGACATCCAGAGGTCGTACGGATTCTTTATCTACATTTCAGAATGTGCATTTATATATTTTTAATAAATGTTTTATTTTGATCATATAATTTAGTTATATAAGAAAAACGCATTAAATAAATGTTTATAATTCTTTAAACGCAAATACCTATATATAAAATTATTCACATGTATTTTTTTAAATAACTCTTCATTTAAAAATATATATATTATAAATCAGTCTCAACATCAAAATCGCAGACAATTACCTTGAAAAGAAATCAAGCACAAGATATTTGGGCCTTATCATAGATTCACAGCTCTCGTGGGATATCCACACAAAATATGTAAAGGAGAAAATTACCCCCATAACTGGTGGTCTCCATAGGCTGCAAGGATTACTTCCCAATGCATTACTCATTTCGGTGTATTATGCCATGATTCACCAACACCTATCTTATTTCTGCTGTATCTGGGGCTTTGCCTCCAAGAAAATGATCTCTGACCTCCAGGTGGTCCAGAGCCGAGCTCTCAGAAATGTCCTTGTTCTTCCATGGGACACTCGTGTCAGGGACATTTATTCAAATACCGGTATCCTTCAATATAAGCACCATTCTACAAATTACTCAGCAAACAACGCACACTAACATCAAACCCCTTTACAATGAAGACATCCACCAACATAACACACGAAATAACAATAAAATTCACATTCCACTTACACACACCTCAAAGGATGGGATAAAATCTTTGGAATATATTGCCTATACATTATATAACTCGCTTCCAGATAAATATAAAAACAGTCAACTTAATAAAAAATACCTTTTTTTAAATTCATTTAATGATGAAAACACCTAATCTCCAAAACAGTTTTCTTTTCCCGGTAGAGTAAAAATATTCTCATTTACTCACTCACTTCAAGTTTTTTTTTTCAATATATATCAATTCTAATTACCATTTTATTTAATACTGTGTTTATTATTATGTTTTTTATATTGTTATTTGATTTGATTTATTATGATTTATGTTAGTTTGATTACTCTGTATTTTGTTGTACTCATGTAGTTCTTTAATTTCCCTTGTCCCAGAGTGAGTTTTTATAACTCATCGGGATTGCTATGTGTGTTAGCAAGATATTTAATAATAAATAAATAATAAATGAATTCTCAACTTTATTTAAATGGTCACATAGTGAAGGTGCATATTTTAAAGGTAGCACAAAGTTGTACTAAAACAATTATCTCTCACACTAGGCCTTTGAATACGAAAATAAATTGTGTGGGTCAAAGTTGCCCGATTTGACATGGAAACTTTGAACCAACCTTTAAAACATTTAAAAAAATTATATTAGTTAGATCGCCCATTCAAAATTTGCAGTTATTATTTTTTTCTAATCACTTCTATTTAAAAATATAAATAAATCAAAACGAATAATTTAAAATCGCGCGCTCTCTAAATAGGAAGGGGGGGGGGAGAGGGGCGAAGCCCGCCCCCCGCCCCTCGCCAGCAGGAGGACTACGCGAGAAAGGCGTTCTAAGCCCGAGTTTGCACAGCAATTGTTTTTGGGCCACGCGCATTCTTTCTTTTAGGTTTCGGTTTTCGACTCGCGTTTACAGCGTGATTTGTTTATCGTTTCGCCCAAGATCACCTGTGGTAAGTGAATGCACCTTTATCTAGATGCCTATAATGATGATTAGAGCAGCGTGCTTACGTGGGGCGTGCAATACTCACCCTTCTTACCAAATAACACATTGGCATACAAGTAATACATACGATATTTAGATTATAGCTGTATGTACATCATTTTTGTATTGTACTTTATAACTGTTACCTTCATACTCGTATTTCTCTGCATTTTTTCTAATATTTCATACATTTATACTTTGTTATTCTTCTTTATTACATTCTAGTATGTATTTAAATATAATTTTTTTTAATTTGTAGAAAATTGAGAATCAACCAAAAATTATATTGTAAAAACAAGGAACTTATTTATAAATTAAACCTAAACGAAAACCATATACCTAAACAATTTATACTGAAACAATTGAAATGGTCATTCATCGAATAAAAGAAGATATATTAAGTATTTAAAAAATGATTAATATGTGTTTTGTAATACATTACTACAATCATTTTATAACAACTAGTAGTTATCCGTGAGAAATCGGGGAATATTACTTGATTTGTCGAAGATGAAAACTGATAAACTTTATTTCTTCAGAATCAGAAAATATTAGGTGCTATTCACACTATTTTTTTAATAGGTGTGAAAAATCACGGGCATCATATATTTTGAGTATGTATTCAATATTTTTTGTTGCTAAGAGTTTAAGATTGCAATTATTTGGAATTATTGAGTACAGTAGCTATAATGCTTAAAAAGGCGTGCTGTTGCCCACGAAAGTGTAGAGATTTCATAACTTATGCATCCGACACAGCGACCAAAAGCCAAAAATCTGACAATCCAATGTCGCGCAATTGTTATTCATGTTTTTTCACGGGAACGCTACGCACCTTATCGTCGAGAAATCAATGCTAGATTGGTGCCTTCTTATTTAATAACAAATATAAAAAAAATTTGCAATTACTATCGACAAAAAAAAACGGAGGAAGCATTTTTTTAATGTGATTACCGCACAAGAGCCCCAACTGCTCCTATCTGCCAGTGGGATTATGGCATACCCAATTGGGGTATGTTGCGAGGCTGAGGTGAGGAGGGTAAATAAATAGGAAAAAGTGAGGTTGGGAAGTAACTGGTTATTCAGATCTAGATTATGGTATTTTACCAGGGTGATACTTAGAACGTTCCGAAATATATATTTCATTTGAAAATGCACAAAATAAGACAAATTAAAAAAATCTAATTATTTGCAAACGCCACGACCCTCGCATTCGTAGCCAAGGATTTTAACCGCTCGGCCAAGGAAGTCATCAGAGTCACGAAAGTTAAATGATTCACAGATATTTAATTAAACACTATAATTTAATTGTAATTTAGCAAAATATCTCGTTTGAAATGTTTTTATTTTAATTTTAGAATTTTGCTTTTTGAATTGTGGATACCAAACCCGACCGTGTTAAAAATGTGGGTCTCCAGAAATAATGGAAGGCTGATGTAAGCGTAGTGAATAGGATCAAGAAAGGGACGCTTAGATGGTTTGGGCGTATAGAGCGAATAAACGAAGAAAGGAGTGTTAAAAGAATATATAATACAAATGTGAATGGATGAAGAAGTCGGGGACGCCCGAGGACATGGGACGTGAATCAAATACTTGAATCGGGCCAAGAGTTAGAATAACAGAAGAGTATGTATGAGACGATGTATTAATGTGAACGAAACAAGGAGTGTGTGCCAAGACAGAGTGTGTTGTATGGCGGTCCGTCCTCTCTGATACCCCTGCGGGGAAACGGCGTGATGGTTAGTTAGTTAGATTAAAATATGAGGGAATATTATTTTTGGTGGGTGACTAAGTACTTTGAGTAATTAAATAAAATGCAGGACGTGTAGTAGTGGCCATGTATATGGGGTCACCGGTCACCGGTCACTGGTCACCGGTCACCGGGCAGAGCACACCTTCGCCTTCGCCTTCGCCTTCGTCTTCTGCCTTGCCGATGAGCCCGTACCCCGACACGTAGTCGTCAGTCGTGCCTTTAATTCGTGTAAGACTAACGCAGGAAGCGATCCCAGTATTGAGCGGCTAGAGCTCAGATTAGTATGCACCCCGGAATCCCCGACGATGATTTGAATGCCTGAAATCGTTATCGAATGCGTAGCCAATCAAAAGTAAGTTGTTTCCTGGAAGCGGCGCGTGGCTTCTCCGCCCCGTCATTGAATTAGTCGGCCGATACTTACCCTTATTGCTATTACGGGCTTTGTTGGGGTGTCGTACACACCCACTAGGCACTACCCGGCCTGTCTTTGTGGATTGTATATTAATTACGAATTTTCCGATTACATTATTTTGAATGTATTAGATTCCGTTCGAGGATTTTGCGGAAAAGGGTTTTCAAGTTGTTATTCGGGGCGTAATATTTACACGGCGATGAGAATTCTCAATCATCCGATTCAGTAGTAACATCGTGAAACAGGAAAAGTGGATGTGTCGTAGTATCTTCTATTCACTCGGCAAGCGTCCGGTCCGAAGCTGCGGCCAACGACGGGTGAAATGGCCGATATCTCAGCGCCGGTGGTTTTACAGCAACAGGATTCAACGGGACACGGAGGTGAAGATGGGCATAAAACAGGGCGGTTACACTTTACGGTCGGGAGAGTGATTCCCCGAGCGGACTCCACCTTCCGCCCCCTCCCTGGCAGCTCCCTGCGGGCCCCCTTTCAACTCTCTGAAGGTCGCGCTACACTCGCACATTACTAGGGAATCTATCGACGGTTTGGCGAAATGATTCCATCAGTAGTACGAGATGGAGTCAATATTATTGCGTTAATAAAATTCATTGATATTCCCCAATCCACACAGCTTATAGTGAATAATCCAAGAATTAATTACAATTAAAAAACATCACGTTTCCATTTGGGTTTGAGCACTGATGGTCCCCGAGCGGCGGCGTTGTTGCGAAATCCCGTCTTCCGCGACATGACACTTCGTAATGATGTTTGTTCCAGGCATTTGATAAGCCTGCTAAACTGCTAAACGGGAAACTCTTTGACAGGGGGATTAATAACTAATATTTCACTTGTATTTAACGTCAGAATAATATTGAAACTTGGAGAGTACAATAAATCATGTTTTGGCAAGTGCATTTATTTTCATTTCAAGTTAGCCGGAAAAATATTATGAACTATTTTCGAAAGGAATGTAAATAACCAATTCTACCCAGAAAAGGCAATCTCACATGGCGGTGTCTACAGAGGCTGACATATGTGAATTATTTGTGATTGATTTAATATGACGTCTTCGGTCGAATGTAAATATTTCTTTGGGTTTCGTCACGACGCTGTTCTTTTGATTCTGTACCCAACATTACATTATATTATTGACTGGCGGCTGTTTTCGCGACATAAATAAAACTCGATTTCTATCTTGTTTGTCTTGGAAATTGCCTGAACTGTGGAATATTGTATTATGTGGGAAATTCAGTAAACTTTTGCGGAGTTGGGCACATATATATGATAACAGAAAGTATGCTCCGAAAGCGTATGGAACATTTTTGTGATTTTTTTCGAGGTAGCCTGAAAGGGCGCTTTATTATGTCCAGTGACCATTGTGACGTTGTCGTATTGTGACGTTTATAAAAAATAGACTAAATATTTGCCTTCTTTTAACACCCTACTTCCCTTAGCTACATTTGAATTCGTTTGAACCAGAATTACTTATAAGAAATAATTTATTAAGATATTGATTTTTGAAAGGTTGTTTCAAATATCAATCGTTCCTTTTCCAAGTGGTGTTTCGTAATTTCGTAGGATAACGCAATTTTCTAGTTCCTTTAAGTTCCCTTCAGATGTCTAACAGATTTAAACTTTTCGAGAATAATACAACGGACTATACACTAATTTATGTATTTCCTTCAAAACTCTCAATTTTTAAAAAGATACCTCTCTTACAAAACCATTTTTTTTACAAATAATAAAATATTGGTACACTGACTCTCCAAAGTCCTCGACCAATCAACCTTAATTAATGTCTCATGTGTGTGTACTTACTAATAGTTCTGTCGGTCTCTTGGACTGGAACAACTATTTAAAAATGAATAGGATCAAGAAAGGGACGCTTAGATGGTTTGGGCATGTAGAGCGAATAAACAAAGAAAGGAGTGTGAAAAGAATATATGATGCGGAAGTGAATGAAAGAAGAAGTCGAGGACGCCCGAGGAAGACATGGCACGATCAAGTCAATCAAATACTAAATCGGGTCATGTGAAGAGTCAGAATAACAGAAGAGTATGTATGAGACGATGTGTGAATGCGAATGAAGCAAGGAGTGTGTGCCAAGACAGAGTTATATGGCGGTCCGTCCTCTCTGCCTACCCCTGTGGGGAAACGGCGTGATGGTTAGTTAGTTAGTTATATAAAGTATAATTCATTCAAGGTATCGTGACCACAACCTAATTTCACAGATGATTTTAATTCAATCTCAAATTAATATTTTTGACTTGACGTTATTTTACAACTGCACAAAGCAATGGCTTTATTTGAAAATCGAAGTTAAAATGAATTATTTTTATTCATGATAATCAATTATTTTTTTATATTTTTTTTTATATAAAAAAACTAGGTTCATTGCGTCTCCTGGCATCATCGGGGCACTGTTAAACTTTAAATTACGAAGTAAAAAAATGTTCTCAACAACATTTTGAGTTTTAAAAATATAAAGGAAAAAATTGAAGAGTTAGCGCATTCGTATAAAAAAATATCAAACACTAAACTTGATAAAAAAAACTTTTTGTACATTATTATTTTTTTAAATATTTTCGTAGAACTCAATCCTTTTGTGGTTGATTAAAAAATTGACAAAAAGCCTTTTTAGAAGACCACGAACATTATTTTATTTTTTTACGACCGACCGGTTTCGCTTAGCCTAAGAATACCAAATTGAACTAAACAAAAAATACTAAGTGTGCGGTTATATATACATACATAGAGCGATGCCGAGATTTATCTGATGCCATGATCATTTTTGTGAAGAATATGAGCACCGGTGCTAAAATGAATCATTATTCTCACCTTCTCAGTTGACGTTATTTCTCTATTAATTCACATTCTTTGTCTTTTTCTCTCTGTTCCTTTGTTAAAATTTAAATATTATTTTATGTTTTTCTCATTGTTTTGTTATTTTATAATTTGGTTTTTCTCTCTCTCCTCTGTATTTTTCGTTGAGTTTAATGTTGTGCCCTGAGGATGCTTAGGCTAATCGAAACTGGTTAGTCATAAAAATCAAAATAATATTCGAGGTCTTTTACAAAGATATTTTTCCATTTCTTTATTATTATTATTTATTCCGGAATGTGGGGAAGAAGTGCAATTCCACATATCCCATCGAGTTATAATATCCGCGATCAGCACCAAATATGCGAGACTAAGCTTTATGTTCTCGTATGACAATGCACTTTTGCATACATAAAGTTACAGCAGAAAACTCCAGAAAAAAACACTCTCGCGTTCTGTTTGCAATTATTCATATCCCTGAAATTCATTCTGGAAGACTCACATACTGAAGCACTCGCAAAATCGAATGCATGTTTTAAAAGCTATTATTCTCTGCCGGTTAGGTTTTTATAAACATCAGTATTTTTTAAATTTGGATCCCGCAAATGATTTTGACCTCCACAACCTTGAATTTCGACGACAAAACTTGACGCTGGCGATGTTGGAATGGTTTTTCTCCACTTTGCGAGAAAGTAGAGAACACCATCTCGTGGTCCGAATGCAATGCTTGTGTTGAATGGGGTGGGAAATCAAGCTACCCGACTAACGACTAACACACGAACACACTAACGACCCTCTGAGAAAAGCCATTTCCGGGCCCGGAATGATATCATTCGTGTTGTCGACATACGCTTGGAAGCTAATTTGCTGAAGAACCCCCACTTTAATCTAATATTATATTCTTATTGCATTAATAATTCCTTATTAACAGTAATTTATTTTTACACCCCTCTTTCATTGATTAGTTCATAGGGCTTAAATAAGTTTAAACAATCTAAAGTTCAATTTCAAAAAGTTGATCTCGACAATTCTTAATTTGGCCACTCCTGCTCTGTAGTATATTTTACATACATACACTCTGATAAAAACAACAACAAATATATTCAAGGAGACATTGGTAAGATTTGTAATCCGGGAATCAATTTTTTAATCAGCCATTGATAATATCTATTTCGAGAAAAATACGAAAATGAAAACAATTTCATTTTGCGCAAAAGTATATTTATAATGGAACAACATAAATAGGAATGACGCGACTTTGTTTCCTACGAAAAAAAAATATTTTTATAATATGTCGACTGAGTTTAATGCAACCGTAATTTTGTGATGGTAGATATACTGTGCCGAATACGAAATACAAATTACACTATTATGCATAAGTCGACGGCATATATTTTGAATATTTAAAAAATATTGAGTTTCCGCTGAATCAACTCTCACCTCAAAGATTCAGTTTGATTTTATACCCTGATATAAGTATACACCACACTACAGTAAATAACGAGCCGAGTACCTCATACCGCCCCCGCTACTGCCACCGCTACCGCCACCGCCACCGCCGCGACGCGTGACGCCGCACCACCACACAAATCAATTGCCGCTGACCGTCGACCTCCCCGAAAACACTCGAGACATCATAAATCATGCAGGACAAGCTGTGGCATTGTTGAGATTAACAATAAAATGTTTTTCCTCTGAAACAAAGTCGGAGGGCTGAATGGGGATGTTCATCCCTCGCGGCCGGCTCTGGGCTCTGGGCACTGGGCACTGGGTACTGGGCATAGCAGGCGGCGAGGAGGGTACAGAAGGAAGAAGTGATTTATGACTCGCAGGGTTAACAAAAATACTGCTGGACGAGGAGGACTTTTTAAAAGGATTAATGCTTCTTTAAGTGACCGGGGGTATTTATATTAATTTGTGGAGATGGCCAAAACCTTCGCCTTATTTTATATCTTTGACGACAGCCCCTTGACGTCACAATCACCATATCATTTTTTTCTTAGAAGTAAGGTTGTATACAGATGACAAGAGGATCAAACCCGACGCTTTGCACTGCTCTACCAACTAACCGATATTTTTATTATGGGTGTTATAAATGTATAAAACGGTATAAATGTTATTTTTCTGTAAAGAATGTATTCCGTAATACAGAAAAAAACGAATATTTTGAGGTGTAAAATGATAATATGATAGTGTGCGAAGGCTTTCCATGTGAATGTTATTATCCGTTGACGTGAAATAGTCGTTATTTTCACACCCGCAAAAATGAGACAAATTTCGTTGCCAGCGATGTGTAAATCAATTTGCTTTACAAAGAAGCCTCGAACGCTGAAAGTATCGAGGTACCTCGACTTTCAGAGTAAGTACGCACGCAGTAATACATGCAGATACGAAATTTGGTGATTCGTTTTAGGGAAAAACGTTGTGTACGGAGGTGGGGGACGTTCTCCGGAATGTGTTTGATCTCGGGGGGAAGCGCGAGCGAACGAAGAAGGGACATTCCCAGGACAGGGTGAGACCTCTTCCGTCTCAAGGGGCCAAAGGCTTCAGCCAAGGTTTGCTTTTGGGGTCCCGGCCTTAATCATTGATGCTGTGATCCACGAGGCAAAATCCGGTGCAGTCCAGTGGACAATGAGCAGTGGTCAGTTGGGCTTTGCAGTATGTTCCGCCCTCGGGGGGTGGCGCGGGGTGAGCTTGGTGGAGATTGGGGGTGTCCCGGCCGCCTAGGGAAAGGGGGAAGTGTAATGAATTTAAGGGCGCGGACGTGTCTGGATTTAACGCCTTTTTACGCCCCCTTTCCTAGAGAGAAAAACAATAGAATAAATACTTGATCAAAGAACCGAAAGGGTGAACTATAAACATAAGATGGACATATTTTCTCTCGTGTTTCGTAAACTGGCCATCGAAGATTTCATTGAAATGTTCCGACAGAAGAATTAATTCTTCTCGTTAAGGGGGGCTAATAATAACCAAACTTGATGATTTAATAAAACAAATTTTTAACTTTATTCCACTTTTATTTTATGACTGGACCGGTTTCAGCCCATGACGGCCATCTTCAGACTAGTACAAGCTTAAGTTTTAGTTTTTTTTCAAAATTAGAAATAATAACCAAACTTATTTTTCGATAAAAGGTTTTCAAACGTTATCTTTAAAAATGAATTTGTTTAATTAAAAATGGACGTTTTTTTGAGGTAACATTTATAAAAACGATTAAAAATACATTATTATACCTATGAAACATCAAACTCGTATATCAATGTACCTACTCGTCACAGCTTTGAACGTTAGTATTTATACAAAGCTTCCAAATAAAATTAGATGAAAACAATAAATTGATATTGTAATATACCTAAATTTAAAAAAAATATTTTGGTCCACATTGGGTTCGTACAAACCGATGAACGCAGGCACCAGCAGCCAGTTGCGGCGTAAATGCATGAGCGCCGCAGCCCGGAACATCGGGATGCATTTTATGCAAAACTGTAATTTATCAAACTACGTAAGCAGAGCGTGCCGCCTGTGCCGGGAGCGCACAACCGTCCCAATAGCAAACTGTGGCTGGCCAAACCCTTTTGTGAAAAATAAAATAAAAGTTCATAGGGTGTTAAATTTTTTACACTTATTAGAATTTCTGTTATGTTAGTTTAGTTGAGTTAAGTTTTCACCATACAAAACACTGACAGTAAAAAAGCAGTGGTAAACCTTCACGAACATACTTTGAAACTGGTGTCCAAAGAAAATAAGTCGCTCCGCTTTCGTCTAAAACACGAGTAGACCTAAATGAAGTGGCATTTTTTGCGGTGTAATTTTTCCCAAATATATACGTTTGTAATAGTTGGCAATCCTTTTATCAAAAAGAATTTGAGTAGGTCGAAGGCGTACTTTTGAGCAGCTAACTCGCGATTCGGGCGTCTGTGCAGCGCCGAGCGCTTAACCATTTCGCCGATGTTATTTCGGCGCTGCTTTTTTAAACCAATTTATCGAAACTGTGAAAATAATTACAGAAGTGTGGCGCCATTTTAGCATTCACTCTGCACTACCATTAACTCAACGTCTGATGAATAAATACAAAACGACTTGAATAAAGGATATCACTGAACTAGTATTAGTTTGGTTAAAATACACTTATACGCTGGGTCGATTTACCTAATTACTGAAAGAATTAGGTTGATTGTACGAAATGAAAAAACAAGAACAAGGTATTTTAAAGTGATTAACGTAATCTGATTTCTAAAATGTACAAAAATTATGTTTAAAACATTACTATTATTATTATATCGTCGTCAACGCGAAAATACCTCCTGTGTCAAAAGCGTAATTGTTCAGGAGGAAATTAAAAACTGATTTTTGAGAGTTACAGATTGTCTTTTTGAGACATCAAAAATACGCTTCAAAGTTTTAGATGCAATAATTTATTTTCACCTATAAAAACATTAAACCTTGAAGTTCAAATTGAAACTCTACGCAATGTTATTTTTTTTTAAAGAAAGACAAACATTCCCGGGTTACGAATAACCTGACAATATTTGAAAAACTCCTACTGCCATCATAAGAAGCGGAAGATGTTGCTTGTATAATGATAAAGGACTTAGCCAGCAGAAGAATTGAACGCACATATTTATCTCATTTTCGTAGAGTTGACCACATATGAGGTATTTTCCCGTTGACGACGATATCTTGTAAATCTTTCAGGACGTCATTAACTTTAAAAACCTTTGCCTCATGTGAATAATATTCTACCCATCTTATGAAATATATAATACCACTCGCAAATCTGTAACATATGTCTCGTTAATAACTATTATAGTGTTGGATTTAGAAATGACATTTCGTTAGGTTCTTGTCTCGGTGTATTTTAGTATAATGTTCTACCTACCTTGACTATCACTCCGTAGCAACAACTATCGTTCGTTTTCAACGTGTATTTTTTATTCGAAATATCGAGTTCCAGGATCTCGAATGTTTTCAATGAGTGAATGGTTTCCTTTCATGGATTATTTTTTCAACTTACCCCACATTTACTTTCAAGTAATTCCATCAAACAAAACCATAAATATAACCTTAATTTTTACATCTGAAGCTGTTCAATATATTAATTGAAGTATTTGGGAGCACCGGCCTAGTGGTGGCTCCCGATTTCACATGTTAAACGTACTTAAGATTTCTGTAAACATAGCAGTTGGTTACCGTTAAAGAAACAGTTTCTTGAAAGCAGATTTACGCGGGCCTCTATAGAGCCCCGAGAGCTCCGTAAAACCTACTCTGAGAAATTCAATTAATTGATTTACTAATAAGGAAGGGCACTTCCATGAATTTGCACCAGACAGGCGTTGCTTTCTTTTTTTCGCTGATATCAGACACGTTTGGGTTTTTGAAACGTTGAAGTTGCCAGGTTGGCCCTACTCCAAGCGCAAACCTTCTCGAGGTGGTGTTTGACAATATGTCTCAACACTTCCCGAGCTGTTAGGACGTCAACAATGGAAAGGGGTTTGTCGAAAAGATATTCCCCACAAACGGTGCTGCCGCTCTAACTAGCGTCGGTGATGGCGTGGATCCTTGGGGCACGCCTGCAATAATTTCGTGCGGAGAAACAGGAGAGCCATCGATTGCGATCTAAATTGTTCTTCTCTTGAAAAAACAACGGTTCAAGTCTCTCTTACCGCACCAAGTGCCGCCCCTAAACATGCGTCACATACCCAAACATATCGATAGGGTGAAAACCGCCTTTTTCCAAATATCTGGCACCTTTCCACTGTGACTATTTCAATAATTTAGAGAGAAAAGTAAACTGGGGCTAATTCTGGAGCACACTAGGCAGGTATTCCGTCAGGTCCGCTGGCTTCGTCAACTTTCAACTCAGCCAAGACCTGGATATCTCCTTGTTCAGGATTTTGAGTTTCTTCATTTGGAAACTGCAGTGCGGAACGAACGAGAAAATCTCGCTATTATTACGAATAGATGAAGTTTCTGCCGAAATTTTGCTAAATCGTTTTTCTCGGGAGCCGATTCAGCCAACAGTTGATCGGGTTTGGTCAGGGGTATGAAAATGATTCTTTAGATTTTTTCAGTTTAACCCGGCGAGCAACCAGAATATGGCTACTATTAGTCTGCCAGTTTTATTATATTTTTCAATTTCTGATCGTGGTCGCTTTTAGCTCTGTTTAAATAATATTGCAATACTTTTCCCTTCGTTGGTCTTCCGGAAGGTTGTGCGTGGAACTAATTTTTGCTCATTACATTTCACCCGGTGGAGTAAAACCGGCGGAATTGAATCTCCGTTGACTTTCTAATAGGATGTGTAGTAAGTTCTTTCTTACGTAAACATGTTTATATGAATCAGATTTTTCAGACCCCTCCCTATCCTATTCACGGTGGATTGTATTTATGTGCCTTCATTCCGGTGGGTATTTTACAGCTTTGAACATAGAGCTGATTCATTTACTTGGTCAGTTAAGATTTTACGTACCTAACCTAACCCATAAAAATCACTCTCACTCACACCAAAACATTTTGCCGACCCCCATAATATATTTGACTGTTCATAAGAGTAATTTATTTTGTTAGATTCTAAAAATATCGTCTACTTCAACCTCAATACAATTTTTCTTTTAAAAACTTACCCAAAATAATTTATTGCTCAATTATTCTTGCTATAATAATCTTAAAGACACCACATTATCTTATATTTTGAACATGAGATAATAAATTATATTAAGGCGGTAGTCGAACATTTCATTATCTTTACAAAACACAATTTGGCACTAAAGTGGACAGATAATCATTATTTGCAACGTTTTCGAGAATTCCCCAAGAGATCAAACCGTAAACCACCATTTCCTTCTCGCGTGTATGGACCGGCTATCAGCCGTTGTCTTCTTTCTGACGATGAACAACTGAATTATAGTGGAATACATTCTTACTAAGATTGTTTTTACTAACAAAAGTGCTTTAAAAAAAAGATAGTGGAAAAGAATTCGATTTTTGAGATCCACATTCCGTATGGGCCCTTACCCTTGGATTCTACATCTTTTTCCCTCGGTAATTGTTTCAAGGACCTATTTTTACCGGATATATATTTATGTAAATATCAAACTATTTTTATCAATATTTGTTTTTGTAACACCACAAATATTGGAGGAGTAAACAACGCGCCACAATACTTGTAATTTCTATTGAGATATTAATATCAGAAAATATATATCCGTGGAGTGGTATATTCCTTGGTGATAACTCATAACATTTAACAAGGCACTCTTTTTATGATGTATACATAAACAAGCCTTCATAATATTAATTTATGATTTTAATTACTTGAAATCCATTTATTTACTAAGTTATACGTGTTTTTTAATCATGATTTCTTATGAAAATGGAATTCAACCACGAATTATTAGTTCTAAAAGTAGAAATAATAACACATCTTCTCATCATATTATGTTGGTAATAAGGAAAAAATGTTTTTGAATTGAGTGGGTGCTGTTTGAAGCGGGGGCTAGTAGGAGGGGGGATGCCGCGTCTAAATACGGAATTGCGACTGAATAATACAAAACAAAAAGAAGACAATCTTTTATTGCTACAAATGCAATTCATTTTCTAATGAAAACAACGCAGTTTGTTTCACCGACGATTTTCAAAAGATTTTCATATTTGGTTGTATTTTGTATATTTTAGTTTATTGGTTCTGGACTGTGCTTACATTTTTTTAAAAGTGAATATGTACCGCACAAGAGTCCCAAGTGCTCCCAACCGTCTGGAGCCAGTGGGACTACGACATCCCCAATTGGCGTGTGATGTGAAATTGAAGGTAGTGGGGGAGGGAAGGAGATGGGGGAGATGAAGGTTGTAAAGTACCTAGCTATTCAGATCTGGTTACCAAACACGGCTAAAACCTTTTCAGGTAACGACTCGATTCTTAATAGTGGTTTTTTCGCCAGGATAATACTTAGAGTATCTCACATTTTAGAACGTGCCCAAATATACCGTATATTATGTTTTTGTATTTATTAAAAATGAAAAAACACAAACTAATTTAACAAAATGTATTTTTGCATGCCGGGATTCGAACTCGTGATCTCTGAATGCGTAGTTGAGCGTCTTAACCCCTCGACCACGGATATCATTACTAATAATATTAACCACGTTTTCATTTATCAGTTATCACATGACTAGGTTAACTACGTTTGAAGCTTATCAAATAAAATTAACCAATTGTTACCTGTGTAACAATCGGTTAGATAATTTCACCTCCGCGGCTTGATTTGGCCAATGCTTTCTTTATTTAACGGAATAAATCACTTGAAAGGTGAACAATGAATCAATTCGGGGAGCACAGAGGAAGGGAGTGACAGTTGAGCGAGCGCCTCTCCCGCCTCGGTCATAAATGCGATTGGAGCAGCCATGAATTACAAATTACTCTTCATTTACAAAAGCTAAAAACTTGACACTTGTACAACATTACTCGCGCTTTTTTCGTCATAAAACGAACTTTGCCCCCGACCTTACCCTCTCAAACGCCCTTATTCCTGCATTAACCAAAGTGCCACACTTGTTACTACGGGGGTTTTCATTGGGGTTTCCGCTGTCAGAATGTTTATTTAATTATATTATATAGGCACTTAGCAATATCGTTACCACTTACAGACTTCGTGCCTCTAGATTACTCTAGAATTTCACATTTTCTACGTCTATGAAAATAAAGTATTAAAAATCATACAAAAAATAATTTTAAGGGCGCTTTAACTCGGCAACGATAAAATTACTTGAGCGGCATTTGGTTAGTTGGTCTCATTGCTTTACATTTTTGGTTTAATACATTTTTGACAGGTTAGTCGTTGAGTGATCTAAATCGTCGGGTTCTCATCCCGGCCTTGCGAATCAATTCGTTTAGTTAATAATCTTCTGCTAGCTTTGTCCTTCATCATTGCACAAGCAATTTTATTCTTCTTCTATGGATGGGAGTAAGAAATATTTCCTTTTTTAAGTTATTTTTCACACGAAAATGTTTGATTTTTTTTTCTTAAAACGATATTTATATTACGTATTCGTAAAAAGCATTTACTTTGTGGCTTGCCATATTTATGAATAAAACAAATAAACTTTGTTTATAACTACTTTATTATGTCTACCGGTTTCGGAAGTACCCTTCCATCATCAGGACAAAAATTTTAATATTGTCCTGATGATGGAAGGGTACTTCCGAAACCGGTAGATATAATATTGAATAATAAAGTGGTTATAAACAAAGTTAATCTGTTTTATTTATAGGTATTTGTATTATTTTATGTAACTCTATAAATACTTCAACAAATGTGTTTACTCACTAGACCTCAATACGTAATCATTTATAAATAATTATTTTGCGGGAAAATATGGCCGCATTATGATAAATGACATTAACAAGACATGCATCATGAAAATAATATTTTTAACTTTGAAGCAAACCAAATTAAATGATTTATAATGTTTTGTTTCGTTTTTTCAGATCTGTTTTCCTTTCTGTTCATTTTTTTTTTTTATTTTTTATTTTACGTTTCTGCATAATATGTGCCGTATTGCTTTATTATCATCTTCATCGTTGACTTCCATGTAAATTTAAAAAATTATTTAACAATTTTTTTACATTTTTATGATCTGCCGTAACTAAAAAAAACATAATTTAACGAATTATAATGAAAATGTTTAAGGATCTCTTGACCAAGCACTCTCGGAAGAATAGAAAGCATCTATGAGTGGGCCACACAAAGCAAAAGATATTTGAGTTCATATCAGAGTCAGTTTGCAAATCATAATGCGAGCCATAAACTCTTTGTCAACTCGAAGCGCGAACTTCCTCGAACTTAGTTCACCGTTCCTTGTTCCTTGTTCCCTGCCCCTGTTCGTGGGAAGATCGGCGTGAGAGGGGAAGACTGAGGGAGACAGACTCAATGAACTGCCCATTCTTCTGACGGATTAAGGCTTCAATGAACTGTTTTCCATTAAACAACAAGTTCCTCTGAAATGAACACAATAAAAATTAAAATCCAATACTGCCACATACTCGTACATAATTATAAAAGAAAACTAATCCAAATATGAATTTCCTGACATATGTTTTAGCATGAAAATTAAAAAATTGAGTTCATCTTAAGTGACCTTACGTGAAAGTTGTTTCGTCTTTCGAAAGATTGTGAAATTGTTGTGTAAGCACTTATAAACGAATATATAAATATATGTATTTTTTTAAACACATACATTATCAAATATACCATCTTTAAACGATAATATGTAATAAGTAAGATTAAAACAAAACATGTCACATAAAAAGTGAAAGAGAATTGGTATTATAACCGCATTACTCTTCTTTGGAAGAGTAACATACAATTTTGATGTTGTGCTACATTTGGTATAATTCTACTATATTTATAATTTTGTTACGATATTATAATTTTTGTATTACAGTAACGAAAAAATATTGTGTAAAATAATGATTTGCTACCGGAGTCAGAATAAGGTGTATAACTTATTTTAGTTTAAAAAAACCGCTCTCAGTGACACGGATGTGTCGAAACCGGTAGCGAATTATCAAAATGAAGAAAAAAATCAAAAACAATATGTCTACAAACATTTACCAATTAAATACAAGTAACTATTCATTCTGCTTTACCTCAATCAACTCGGTTATGAAGAATGGGTGGCGAATAGGCGAATAGAGGTGGGGTGGAGGAGGGGTAGGTAATGAAAAGAGCGGGCAGGCGGTCAGTCAGCCAAAGGACACTAATTGCTCCAAAGGTTGCAAATGGACCGGGCGCTATATACCTCCCACACTCCACCAGGGACCTCCCACCGCCTATTCCCGTAGCTGCACCTTCTCTGTGACATTGTGTGATGTGGGCACTCTAGGAGTGGTCAATTGAAAATAAATTGGTGTTCCCCAAGCTTCCTTATGAAATTTAAATTACATTCCTATTTTTATGTAACACGTAGATAATATTTGCTTGGGAGTAGCTCGCTCGGCAAATCTGCATCACCACAAAAAAAATACACAATTGAGTTATACCGAAAGTTTAAGTATCACAGAGAGTGGTTCGTACGGCCTAGTATTTTTTGGTATTTATTTTTTATAAAAGTAATAACAAAAAATATATATTTAAGCTTTTCATTATACTTTATTGTGAAAAAAAAAAATATATATACGGGGCTGTTTTGTGAGAGTTCACCTCGAGTATAATTATCAATGTGTAAAATTATTAAAAAATAATACTTTCTGCTTTCTATTCTGACTGATGGATAATATTATCAAAGTGGCATTTAGATTCGTTTTCACGTTTCCGTGTTGTAGACTTCATCAATCTTCGAACGCTGTGAGGGTTAGTTAGTTAGGTTTTAAATTTTAAAAATGTTGGTAGTGTTCCATAAGGCCATCAGTTGCAAATAGTAAGAAAGGCGTGTAAGTAAAACTGCAGATAGTATCTTATTTTATTGCACAAGTGTTTACTGTTACCCTGTACCGTGAGCAAGAAGAGTTACCGAAGAAGATTTAAATGTTTCATGAGAAAGTGGAAAAACTTTTCTCACACCCAGTGAAATATTCAAAGAGCGCTCCTTCAGAACTAAAAACTCCATTCTTTTGACTTTGTGAACAGAAAACCGTGATCATTAAAAACGCTTGCCTATAGTTTTTTTTTGTAAAGTAACAATCGTCTATTTTATTTTGTTTGACAGTTTAATTGGCTAGCTTTATCAGAACATATATTTAAGAGATTTATTTAATAGTTCACTTCTTGCATTATTGCTATGGTCTATCGATTTGATTTCCCGCGAGGACTGGAATGGAGAATAAATGCATTTGCGTATTTTTATGAAGATCGCTTTTTACTTGGGGCTTTAGGTGACATACTAAAACATGTTGTTTTATTTAATGATGTAAGCCTCAAAATATTTGACGGTGTACCTCGTGGGAACAAAACATCGTAGCCAAAATAGCCAAGAAGTCGAGAGCTCGTGTTAGGCACTCCATCCCTCCACCCCACCGCGAGGGTTCTCGTATCTCGAACCTAGGAGGTAACTAACTGAATAAGGCTGTGTTCGTGATACATCATAACTCATGATTTCCTAGTCCGACAAACGAGTATTGTATCCATGACTGACTTTCCTCGAATAGAAGGGGGTTTTAACTGAGATCATCATAATACGTCAAAATTAAAATTAGAAATGATATGTTGTAGATACATACTATATTTATCACCAGCAGATTTCTTAGATAATAATAAATACTTAAGTATATAAAATTAAAATGTTAGTCAGATATTATTATAACATTTCTCATTTTATCTTCTATCACAGAGTGGTAAGTTCATTGAACCCGGAGGTTATAGGTTGAATCGTCATTCGTAAATTAAATTAAGTAGATTTTTTTCTCGTTTCAGATTGGAAGATATTCTCACTGTCGCCCTGGTGAGGAACAACAGTGAAATGGCGTTTGCTATGTATTAACCATAATAGTATTGTACTTTTGGAGATTTACTTTCGTTTACTTTCTTCAAACTCACTACATTCCTTAAACGGAGATGTCACAGTCCTACTGGCTCCGGGTAAATGTAAATATCGCAGTTCCGCTAGCTGCGGAGCTAGTGGGTCTACGTCACCCTGATCAACACGTTGTAATCAAATATCTCAATATTCTTTTGAGCCCGTCTTGCAACTGGCGCTGTATGTGAGATTTTGGTTTCATAAAACCAAGCAGCCTTTTCTGAGCATGACAAATGATCGGAATTGTGATTCTTTATTGTGTTTTCATTTCCTTTGCAGCCACAATCCGTCAAGCCGTCTCCCGGCCGGGAGGTGGCTAGGGGGAAGGGGGGTGGTTAACCGAATTGATCGGAAGCCTGACTCGCTCCATACACATATCGGCGAGACCGTCGCCACCAACACCAACAGCTGAGGCGAGGTGAGGAATGTAATCTTTCAAATCTGTTTTCACATCTTTCGGTTCTGTGCATTGCTTGCTTTAAGTCCGTCCGTATAAATACGTATTTTCACTATTGATCCCATACGCGAAGTGGTTTTAAAGGGTACGGCGCTAGATCGATCGCATATCCAGCCATCGGACGAGCTATCTTATCGAACACAAGTTCCCCGTATTCTGCAAAAGAAGCGGCGGTTGCGTGTTTGCAGCACTTCCTCGCCTGTATATGAGCTTGATATGTGACTTACTACATCGGTTCAAAATCAGAAGCAACTGTATCACTGCGCCAACCCCAAAAATCCACCTGCCATGTGCTTTGTTTCATTCCACTTAGAAAACGGAACACTTTCACGTGAGTTACCCCAATTTCAAGCGGTGCGTAACATAAATATATTCGTGTACCAAAAGAATATTCTCTTTACCAAACACTTAACTCAAACATGACACGTACCTTCGATACTTCGTGTATAAGGAAATACGAGCAAAGTTAGTCCATAAGTGGGTAATAAAGGCGGTTCGCTTTACAGATGTTGGCACCATAAAAGAAAATTAAGTGTTCGTTTAAAATCCTGGCAAGTTATCTGCAGGCGAGGAGGGCTAGTGAAGATTTCTCTCCTCCCGAGAGCATGTTCCGCGGTGAGAGATTAATGGGTATATCTCTATTACGCCTCCCTTTGTTAGCGGGCTTTCTTTGCTCGCGGGCTCCGCTAACTTCATCGAATTACACTGTCCCCCTCCCCCCTCAACTCGACCCCGTTGCTTAGCAACTAACCAACCAACGTGTGACTAATCTTACACTATTAATAAATTAAACCCTAATTGGATATTTTTAAAGTTATTTTTACTGGAGAACTAAGCATCACATCATTTATCTGCAGGGGTAGGCAGCGGGGACGGATCGCCATACTACTACATGCCTTGTTTCATGCGAGTTCAGACATTATCTCATATTATACTCTTCTGTTTTAGATATTGACTCATGTTAGTGATTCACTGGAATACGCAATACTTTCCCAGGTTGTCTACGGCTTCTTCTTCATGTCATATGTAGTAATATGATTCAAACCAATGAACACTTTTTAGCTTATAACAAAATACATCACAAATATAACCTAGCTAGTAAAGATTATTATTACTAAGCAGGTATTAGTATGCATTAATAGAAACTTTTTACAATAAAGCCATATATTTATTTGTGATATAAACATATAATAATAACACCCAAACTATAATAATTCTTAACCAAATGAATTTTAAAAAAATAATTTAATTTAATTAAATTAATTTCTCGTTAATCTGTGAGAAATAGTTGGATTGCAGGCGAATTCTCCAGTAAATGTAAACTATTTTTTTACGACTTACTGTCTGTTTCTGTGTTTTCTCCTTAAATAAAATAAATAAATAATAATAATAATTTTACTGTTGACTTGAAACTGCATCCGGAAGAATTGACTGACTATAAACATACTGCTAAGTTTGTATTTATATATATATATATATATATATATATATATATATATATATATATATATATATATATATATTTGTAAATCCGACGCATTTGTCCACTCAGCTATTCACCATAGATGATGAAATAAAAGTGAATGAGTAGCAAGCTAGTGGTGGACTGCGATCGGCCACAAGCTTAGAGTATATAGAGTGGTATCAATCCAAGGCAGTGTAGTCAGTTTTGATGATTTTTACCTGACTCGGTGGACCTGGGCGTGGCTAAGACCAAGGCTAGGGTATTTATACATCCATTCATATCACATATCGACATGATGTTTTTGTTTATTCGTAAAACCACTTTTTCACAGTATTGATATCAACAAAAATATAGCATCTAATCTAAAAAACCCAGGTTACCCAGGAGCACAAGATCATTGTGACAGTACGTAAAAGCGGTGTATTATATTTGTTGTCTCTTTCTCTCTCATGGTGTATGACGTAAAAACCCATAGAAAGTGATTTATCGCAAGTTTGTATCGGTTGGGTAAAAATAATTAGCTCTCTCTCCATACATTGTTTCTCCAAGACCAGTCCCATGTTACAGGAAATGTGAGATTGGTTCAGGCGCGGGCGGGCGATGTTGTGATGGGGCGAGGATTTGCGAGAGCGGCCACTTTTAAGCCGTGGAAATGTTTTGGGAACATGATTGTACTTTCCAGTGGCCGCTGGGCGCTGATTCTTTAAGGCGACGCAGCGTTTTTATAGTTCTGACGGTTCTACATTATGCAGGTTGATATGCCCCGTAACGTAAATAAATATCTTCCTTTGTGGAATACTTATAAGCAACACCCGATAAGGAAGTGTGTTAAAATGAGGTTAGTTTAAAAACTGTTTCTTCATTTTGGTGAAAGATGTTTTTATTTCAAATACATCGTAATAACGTGATATTATCATTATTTGACGTGAATATTTCATAATTTTCGGTCAAAAAGTGAATAGTAGGTGTTGATTTTTACCGGGCACTCATCATTATCTTTTAATGTGCTTTTATTCTTTGAAACCTGCTGTTTGCATTGTATTAAATTAGATACCAGACGAGTAATAATTATTTTAAGTTTGCTTACGTCAGTTTTAATAATAATTTTAAAACTGACATCATTGTTTGTATTTACAGGAAAAATATCGAACCTTTATTTTATTTGGAAGGATATTTATTCAACTATACGAAAATACAATAAAATGATCAAAAAAATCCTCACGATTCTTAACCAAACCTTTTTGATATGAGAGAGAAAAAAACCGATTCTCCGAATAAATGTAGTTATTCCAGAAAAACCACTAATACCATTCAATTATTTAAATACATAAACACATAATCTTAAAGGATAGCACAATTGACAGAAACGTCAATTTGTAAAACACAAGCGAGTTATTACGAAACACTGTTAGCCAATTTAGTTCGTCTGACATTTTTAAATGTCTGTAAATATTAATGTTTTTAATGTTAGCATCTATTTCACTGTTAGTTACAGGCTTAGAGTAACTATATATAGAGACCTAACTTTGCGAAATTTTGTCGCTACTTTTTGACCAAGCAATGACCAAAGGGTGTGGCCTAAACTCAGAGTAAAATCACTAACAGGGTTGTCACAAATTAAGTAAATTAGGTATTTTGTTGTGAGTAGGTAGTTGTAAATCATTAAAAAGAATGAATGTTGTATATTTTTTTGATAATTCAAAGATACATTAATCAATAAGATTATTAAAATCTTATTTATAGATAAAAATATAAACGAATTAAATTATTAGTACAGAACATTTTATAATACATATTATAAATGAACTTCAGTTCCATCAACAAAATAGTTTACAAACAAAAGTAAAATAAAAAAAATGAACGGTGATAACAGATGTTAAATCATTTTCTTAACCTTGGAGTAAGAATATATGGAGAGAGATAATTTTTTTTTTACCTATATAAATTTGCGATAAATCACTTTCTCTGCGTTTTTACGTCGTACGCCATGAGAGAGAAAGAGACACAAAATTTTCACAAAACATGACACCGCTTTTAAGTATTGTAGGGATGTTTTCCGTCCCGCGTTATTTTGTAAGGAAATTTCGAATGCAGATAATAATAACAGTGAACTTATATAGCACAGTTTTGTGATATTTCACGTCAAGTGCGCTTCATACTTAATTAATTAAGCTAATAATTCTAACTAACAAGGAGAAAATAATATATAATTTGTATACAAAATTAAAACTATCTAAATGCATGATCGTTATCATAAATCATCAGAGAACAGGTTCAGAAATGGGTACAATAGTGCATGTGCACATCAATAGATTTAAAAAAAAAAACAATTAACCAGAAGCTAAGGGTATAAAAATCCAGATGAAACGTATGAATTCATATTAACATATTTGTTAAATCAAAGAAAAAGAAATTAGATTGGAATTTGATGTTAGATCCGTAACGCCCGAGAATTCTGTAGTTGCACCAATCGTAGATACTCCAAAAAGGGTAGTCTTAAAAAATATAATACTTTAACGTAATACGCGAATTTTGAAACTAGAAAAAAAAATCTCCGCATTAAAACAATCAAATCGTCGACGTTTACGAAAAATCACATCCTTAAATTATATAATACAGGACCTAGAAAAACGGGGCAATGTTCAAAGTGAAGGTATCCAAATATTATCGTCCATTAGTGGGCCCAACGGAGATGTTTTGTCGAAGTGATTACTTGGGAAATGGACTGAGCAGATTGTGCTATGGTATTTAGGAGTCCAATTTTGCCTTCTCGTAGCACGGATCCATTTTTCTCGCCTTTTTTCATCCCTTGGAAATCTAAAAATAATTAAATATATAATAATATTCCAATTTTGGCATTGCCCTGAATCTGGGGAGGCAACCGAAATCATAAAGATAACTAAGAGATAAACACTATTCTTTATCTGTTTGCCAACAATTTAGCGTTAGTATCATGAGAAAGAAAGAGACCGGGATACTTTTAGAAGCCGTACGAATAGGGGGTTACCCGTTCTAATGGTTTCTCATGTGACATCTCCTCAGAGTAACAATATAATCTATAAGTTAAAAATATTACAAATCCATTAAAACTCATTTCAAACGGAAGTTTATTACATTGAGTTACTAGTTCTTTTGTAGGTTAGGATGTTAAATATTTGAGATCAAACTAAAAAAGACGATTTTTATGGTACATACGTGTGAAAACTGTTTTTTTTTGGTCTTTTTGTACTTCGATTAAAGCAACCAAGCATAGAACATGTGGCCATGATGTTTTGCTAGATATTACACAAAAAAAACTCAAGTTTTTAACTATTTACGTACTTTTGACAGTCCGTTCGCCTGACAGTTCAAACGTGTCTAAAGTTTGTGCGGATTAAATAATGAAGACATGGCATTTAGCCCGCCCCAAATCGTGTATTGGTTTCAACAATTGTTTGTCTCTTTTTCTCATATGCTTATAGAACCGCGCATAAAGAGAGAGCTATATTTTGCGAGTTTGTCAACGATTTGTCACAAATTAGTACGGTCTCTTTATATTGTTACTCTGAGGTTACAGGCTATAAGTCCTTATTGTAGGTCACTGTTTGAAAATATTAGGTGTAGGCCATTAGTAATAAATTTTAACTGTAAGTTATTAGTTATAAGCTTAAGTGATAAATTATAGGTTGGATAAATTAATTTGTAAAGCGCCCTTGAGGTGATTTTCCCACAAAAAACGGCGCTATAAAAGTTATCCATTGATTATTATTATTACAGTCAGCAAGGTACGACGTAAATTGTACCTTGCGGGAACCCGGCATTGCACAGGTTAAGAGAGTATTTTGAGACAATATTGTGCCAACTTTTTTTTATTTTATCATTTTAAAACTACCTACAGCGATATTGTTGATACATTGTTTATAAAACTCTTCAAGGTATGTGCATTCGTAAAAAAACATTTGCGTTCATAGAAAAAATTGAAGTGTGAAAACTTGAATGTAAACGGTATAAGTTATCCATGGATACAAATAAATCCGTCACTTCATCGCGTTTTCGGTATAATCTTAGAGCAATAATATACAAGAGGTAACGCTGTAGATCGATCTGTAGTCAGTTTTACTGACTCGGTTGAACCTGGACGTGGCTAAGACTAGGGTTACGGTATACATCCATTCACAGCTCATGTCGGCACAATGT
The DNA here is from genome assembly GCA_022651775.1 of Drusus annulatus. Lineage (NCBI taxonomy): Eukaryota > Metazoa > Arthropoda > Insecta > Trichoptera > Limnephilidae > Drusus > Drusus annulatus. The sequence continues at coordinate 120,159 of JAGWCC010000028.1, forward strand.
TTTTGTTTATTCATATAACCACTTTTTCACAGTATTCTTATAAAAATAAATATACCATATAATCTAAAAAACCGTTGAGTTATGTTCAGTTTAGTTGCACATCAAAGCGAACGGGCGGAGTCCCGGGAGACGCCCGAGTCAAAGAACATGGTTACAATACTTTAAAGCGGTGTGAAATTTTTCCAAAATTTTATTGTCTTTTCTCTCTCACGGTATACGAGGTAAAAACCCGGAGAAAGTCATATATCGTAAATTTGTTTAGATTGGGTAAAACAAATCAGCTCTCTTTCTATAGATATTCTTACTCCAAAAGTATAATAAATATAAGATGTCACTTCAGAGGTCATTACATGATAGGACATGTTTAAAAAAAAAGGTTTTTGGAAAATCCATCATTTGTTATTGGTACTTTTCAGGTTGAAATGTTTAATTGGGCGAGTGTGAATATTTATTTTATATTATTTTTGTTTAGAAAAAATAATAATAAAATTTCGAAAAAAGAGCTTTACCCCCGGACACCTCGTATATCGCGGGCGATGACTCGTTGATTCTTGGTGGAACTGATGACTCAAAAACATTCGTCCCGCTTTGTTCTATGGGACCGGTCGTTAAAATGGCTGGTATTAATAATGATGGAAGTACCCAGATTCATTCTCTTTATTATAATGTTACCCGCCTCTTTAAAGACCACAAATCACATAGAAGTATATGAAATATTACTACCGATAACTTACATAGGTGTGTCCAATAAACTAACATGTTATTAATATCACGTTGCTCGAACGATACAATATATTTATGTGCAAAGGTTGGCGTGGTCTTTCCTGGCTTATTTATATTACAAACTGCGTGCAAAGTTCAATCGGAACTTGTAAATTACGTGACTATGAAATTAATATACATAATAATATTTTATACGTTTCCACCAATCCATGCGGCGAAAATTAATGCCTTCCAGAAATGGATCGTATCAACAAAGTTTTTCAATTACAAACAGATTGCCAAAGATTTCTTTAAAAACAATTTGTTTGAAATATAATACTCGTACATTTGGTTTCTCCCAACCAACAACGGTATAAACACAAAGAAAGTGCTTCTCTACAATCATAATTGCACACCGCTATGAACCAGTCAGGCCAAGTTACTATTATCGAGATTATTATAATGATAAAATTTCCTTCATCACTCATTGGAGGTAAGTCCAAGCGCCACAAGCCACAAGCTGCCATACGTTTACTTCTTGGCAGGGTCGGATGCTTTACACCTAACTTAAGTAGTTAAGAATGTGAAGGGGAAGACGGGGCTACTTACCACACTTTCAACGTTTAGATTTATGATTTACGTGTCATTTTTTTTATAAAGTTACTTTTTTTTCAATATATCAAAAACAAGTTGACATTTAGGAACAAATTTTAAATAGCAAAGATAGTGTTTTTACGGAAATACATGTTTTATTATTATGTAAAGACAGAATTGTCGCAACTTGTCCCGTTGTCGGAGCAAAATACACCACTTTTGGGGCAGAATGTCGCCAGAAAAAAAAAATCTAGTCAACTGTAACACCACATATTAGAAGATTGATTTTCTGACAACAATTAGTGTAAAACCATACGTGCTGCGTCCAATGTCATTATTTTTATTTATTTTTTAATTTCATGTAAAACACCTGTATTTTTCTTATAACCCCTAACAAAATTATCATTCGTAAATGTTAAACTTCAACAGCATTTCATTTAATGTTTGAAATAAATCTTGACAGCGGGGAATAGTGAATATTAAATTGATTTGCCAAATTTCTGAAAAAAAACCTTCTTCCCAACATTTGAAAAACCTCTATCCGTATTTTGTTTACAATTTCTCGATTATAACAAAAAAGCAATTTCAATATTTTACACTAAACTTTAAATGCAAATAATAATAATAATAAATGGATTACTTTTATAGCGCCGTTTTTGTGGGAAAATCACCTCAAGGGCGCATTACAAATTAATTTATCTAACCTATAATTTATCACTTAAGCTTATAACTAATAACTTGCAGTTAAGATTTATTACTAATGGCTTTTACACCTAATATTTTCAACCAGTGACTTACAATAAGGACTTATAGCTTGTAACTAACAGTGAAATAGATGCTAACATTAAAAACATTAATATTTACAGACATTTAAAAATGTCAGACGAACTCAATTGGCCAACAGTAAAATAGATGCTAACATTAGAAACATTAATATTTACACATACAATAAAAGTAAAAATAAAACTTATAACCAACGTAATACCAAATTATTTACAACGTGGATATTCACAGACATAGTACACGGAAATGCAAAGAAATCAGACTACCAGAAAGAATAAATCCAATAAACAAAAACAGCTTACTCTATAAAGAGATGAATTTTTACAATGCGCTGCCGGAAACCATGAAAATTATACTAAGTAAAAAATTAAAAATAGCCTGCAAGAACTATATAAAATACATGAGTATGTTATATCAAGTAGTATATAACATTAGTTGTGACATCGTCTCTAGAAATGGCGTGAAACTCTTAGGTGTTTATCTAAATGCAGATCTTTCACTCAGATCCCAGATTAAAAAAGTAAGCGCAGGTCTCTTTAACCTGCGTCAAATTAAATCCAGATGTTGGTAAGCTCATACGTTGCGTCACAACTCGATCACACTGACAGACTTCAGTCAGTCTTGAACGCCGCAGCAAGGCCGACAACCGGCGTTTCCAAATTCTCCCATATATCGCAACATCTTAAGAACCTTCACAGGCCTAAATGTCCTAAACGGATCCAATTCAAATCATGCTGAATGATTTTTAAAGCATAACATGGCATGGCACCGCCTTACTTGTCGGAACTGTGCATTCCAAGCTATACTGATACACAACAAGCAACTCCTCGATCAGCATATTCAACGCCAGTGACTTACAACCAAAACCTATAACTGGGGTGACTTAAAATTAATGACCTAAGTAATTTTAAAAGAAGCATCTGTCTGTATAAGCAGAATGGAAAATTTATGGAAATGAGTGCCTGAAAAAGTGAGTCTTTAGTTTGGATCTAAATTCTGTCGGGCTGGTTATGCATCTCAATTCCATAGGAAGTTCATTCCAAGCCTTAGAGCCGGATACTCCAAATGCACGGTCACCAAAATTAGTGTTCGGATTGCGTTTAGGTTCCTTCAACCTTCCGGTAGCAGATGATGTCGCCGATCGAAGTGTTGCCTACCTCAGACCAGTATTTTCTGAAACGCACAGCTCAGAGATATAGGGTAGGGCCATTTCGTCCATAGCTTTAAACACCAACTAACATCACTTGTACTGAATCCTCTGAGGACACTTCAGCCAGTGAAGATTTCGGAGGTGTTCAGAAATGTGCGAAAACTTGGGTACCCCAGTGATCAGCCTTGCTGCGGCGTTGAAAAGCGACTGTAATTTATCAGTTTGGCACTTAGGAAGACTTGCGTAGATGCCATTTCAGTAATCAAGACGTGACACTATATATGAGTTAACAAGCAGTTTAGTTGCCTATGTGGAAAGATTCCTTCGAACTGACTTAAGTTGCCTACGATAGAAGAACCCAGCGCTAACAGTCCTGTTTACTTGACTTTTTAACGAAAGGTCCCAATCCAGATGAACGCCCAGAAGTTTCACAGTTGTTTTTGCAATTAAGTCGCTGCCGGAAATTGAAATTGGTGAATAGTCAATTAAATGTTGGCGTCTACTCGTGGCTGCCCAGAGAAACTCGGTCTTTGAAGGATTTAACTTTAGTTTGTTTGAGGACATCCAGAGAGTGATTGCTTCTAGACACTCGGCTGTACGAATTTTAAGGTCGTCAATTTCATTTGGTTTGCAGTAGAAGTAAATTTGTTGATCGTCAGCGTAACAGTGGGACAAAAGACCAAATGACTCGATAATTTTTGCGACATCATTTGTGGAAAACGGCATCCGATCGTACACAATAGGATTGTTTATAATCTGCATTTCATCACAAAAGTAATCCTCGTAAATTACTGCACTAGAGCTGAGCACTTGGGACTAGTGGGCGAGTCCAGCCATATGCGGTATGCACATTGTACATGTGTTGCTTAAATGTATCTTTCTGACCATCCGATGCAAACGAACACTGTTTTACGAAACCCCATAAGGTTTTGAAAAATAAACTAGTAAAAACTATCGAAAGTTGAAATTAAGCCCGAAACTGCGTCATTAAAATTATTTTAATTTTGTACACTTATTCTAAAAATGATTACGGTTATTTTAAGATATTTTTACAACACAAAAAGTAATAACTTCCAAATATTTTACAATATAAAGCTAAGGGCGAATGAAAAAGCAGCCGGCAAGATTCGAGAGCGCCAGAACACTATGTTATTAAGTATCTTAAGGAACAGTCGCAACATGTTGCAAGTTATCCTTGTGTATCTTTTCATCAGTGGGACGTTTAACCTGAAAATTGTTATGGCTCTAAAATTGACTGTACTTACGGTATTTAATAAATCCCACAATTTTAAAGCAAATATATTAATACTTCATACTTTTTAAATAATAATGTCCAAAATTACATTTGCCTTCATATGAAAAACGACACACTTTGTTTAACCTCTTACGTCAAAATATACAGAATCAACTGAAATAACACCCATAAATATGTATTGCACCGCCATCCGTCGCGCGAGTGTGAATTTTGGTAAAAAAAATTAATGGCGGAAGATTTAAATCGACTGTCGCAACTTACCCCTGTCGCAACTAGCCCAGTCTCTCATTAAAAAAAAATTAGGTATAGTTTTTGTTGTTGTTTTCTTGTTTGCTAAACGCCATTAAGATGATATTTCACAACAATAGCGCCATAAGAAATTAGAAGAATTGTTATCACTTATTGTGCAGCACCGTCACCAGACCGATATGCCAAATACTGCACGAATGTCTTTTATTAAATTGCTCCCAACCGTTTGAAGCCAGCGGGACCATGGCATCCTTAATCGGGGTATGTTGTGAGGCTAAAGGTAATAAGGACGGGAAGGAGATGGGTAGGTAGTCAGATTTGGTCACCAAACACGGATAAAGTCATTTCAATTAACATTTCGATTCTGAATGGTCTTTCACCAGGACGATCTATGAGTATCTACCACTCTAGAACACACAATATATTATTTTGTATGAGTTTATTGTGAAACAACACATATTAATAAAATAAAATGTACGTATTTTCGTACGCTGATAAGATTAGATTAGATTAGATAAGTTAAGATTAGATTGGATTCGTATTCGAGCGTCTTAACCACTCGACCATTGATGCTTTCAATAATCAGTAATCACCGTTAGTGGTTTATTTTGCAAAATAAAAAATAAAATGCATCCGATTGTAATGTTAAGTTGTTGATTAAGATATATGAAGTGGTTCAAACGTGCAGTTGCTACGTATTTCCGAAGCTCTTTATTATAACGGGCACACTAAGTATGTGATAGTGCGTAGATGCATCGCCATGTTGTAGCCGTAGCCGAAGCCGTAGCCGTAGCAGTAGCCGTAGCCGTAGCCGTAGCCGTAGCCGTAGCTGTTGCGCATGCTTTTTAGCTTAGCTGTAGCGCATAGCTTTATTACGCAGCGTAACGGTACATTTCAAATTCGCTCGATTTAAAATGAAAACTGAAATCGTCTGATTTTGTTTACACTACAACATAGTTTCTTCAACTTGTACTACAAAAATGTACTATAACTTATTCCTAAAGAAGTTTAAAAAATCCATAAAATTTCCAGAACCTCGTCCAACTCGATATATTTTTACCGTGGGCGTGGAAAGTTGTGTAGGTACAGGCACCGTTTTTATTTTGTAAAACTCCATGTACATTTTATGGATTTTTATGATAAATATTATTATATGAATTTAAGAACGGTGTTTTTTTAAATTAAAAAGTTCTGTCGTCCAATGCTAAAACAGTGAGACCATAATAATGCTATAAGATGTAAAATTACTTCCGCGCAGCTAGGGCCACCCCGGCGCACAAGCATTATTACCGAATAAGTGTATCACATACTTGTTTGTCTCAAAGGTTCATGAAATACTATTGAACAATCACAATGCTGAGACGTATTTTCAAAGAACCAACTGATAAAATTAATGATTATTATTTCTTGTACGTGAGATAGCAGAAAAGTAGAAGTTTGTAACGCTTCAGATATCAATTCATTAAAACTTTATTCGTTAAAATAGCTGCGCAATGTACTTCTTTCAGCGTTAAGTATATTTCGTCGATAAGGATCTGTTTGTATTGCTCAACTCACATTATTATAGAATATCCCAAATTCAGGTCACAAAAAACTGGCAACGAATTTGCAAACTCAGAGCGCATTAGCGTTCCGCGGTCAAACTATGTTATCATTGTCGAACCATGTACCTATCTACATACCTTAACAACTGATTTTATTTCTACAAATAAAATAAAGTGTTGGCACACTCTGATTACATTTGAGAAAGAGCATACGCGGCAGTGAAACGCGATTCAAAAGAAATACCAATTGGCCTTTATTATTAATTACTCGCTCACATTTTTTTTGCAATTTAGGTATTTTTTACACAGTTCTCCAAAAAGGACCAAGCCTCAAGATACCAAAAAAAAAATTACCCACTTTTGTCGAATGTTTTCATTTGCCTAGCGAACGTTTTCCAATAAAAGATATACCTCAATAAAACAATATGTGTGAAAATAATATGTCTTTATCCGTCTACAATACCAAATACAATTTGTAGGTATTTGGTATTGTAATGGAGTATACAAAGCCCCACAGGGCACTAAAATATTTCGCGTGTCGAGACCGGCGCACTTTACAAAGTTAAAGGTGAGTATGTTAATCATAGTGTTGAAGATAAAAATAGTTTTTTTATATCGAAAATAGAGAATTGAAATTGAGAATTTTGATATAATTTAGAACATGGTTATTTTTGGCGACAAATACAAGTAAATTATACTTATTTAAGTCAATCTAAAGATATTAACTTAGATTATTTCATAAAAATGCTTTGATAAGCGAGGTCAAATGGACCCCCTCCCCCTTCGGATCGTTCGTTTGATTTTTACTTTCAGGTACGGGAAAGGTTAACCAAAAAGTTGTCCTCATCGAAATATGAAGTATCTGTCCCTAGCCTCGAACTAATGTCTGTGTGGTCGTTTTATTGTTATTGTGCAAGAGTGGATTCGCTTTATGTATCAGATCGACAATAAACGTGAAGGTTAAATCCTTATTTTTTTAATGTTACTTTTAAGTGATCTCATAACAAGTGATCTTCAAAGGACAACGTATTAAAATAATTTTAGCTGACAAAGGCATATCTCACTATATTAAATATCTATCTACTATGTGAACTATTTGCTTAGGTTTTCACGAAAAAATGTCGCATGGATGAAATAAGTTTTAAAAGGTATATAATATAACATGCGAAATACTAGTACTTTAGAATGTCAGGACTTTTCACAAGATCTTAACCTTATTTCATGAGCTCGTTTTATTCCATTAATGCTTCATTCATTTAAAAGGTGTGTAAAAATTTGTATAAAAAACACTTCCCCAAAAACACTTTTTCGGCACACTGCGCCGCGAGCGATGTCAGCACTACTGGCACAGCCTCACCTCCCACAAAGAACTCACCAAATTTCTTTACCATCTGACACTTTTCTCGGTGTTTTATAACATTCACACCCAACGCAAAAAAAAATACTTAAAAGATTTGAAACCCTCTCATTTTTTAAACCTTTTAACAACTAGACAAAGCCTAGATGTAACTTATCTGTTTTGTAGTTTAACCAAAGTTACTTTATGAACAATCTTTAACACATATTTTATCCTAAAAATACTCTATTCCGCGCAATTATTCATTATGATAGATAAAATATTTTTGTTTATATAAGATTGGACCCATTAGGATGTTCGTCTGATTTTAGTGTGTCAAGTTTGATTGAAGGGGAATCTAAACCTGTCTTCTTTCCGCTATATTTATGTCGCACGTATTGTAGCGGTTCTTAATCTACCAGATACTCAATTAGAATATTGTGCAAATTTGTATTTTATCATAGCAAAGTAAAACGAATTTGCATATACAATTTATTCGATTACATTGTCTCCCTCCATAGAGGTATCGAACAGGCGACAAATGAAAGGGCAAATGCCAAGTCCATTTCTTACGCAAAGCCGATGCCAAGGGATATAATTTATCTGGAACATCTTCCACCGTTCCAGCAGGAAATATCTCCAATCTGGAATCAGGGGGGCTCCCTGCCGCCGTAATGGTAGCGACGGCCATTTGTACCAATAGTCTTCATCCAATCCGCGTCTCGGCATTATTACGTTTAACTAAATGTTCGACGTTTGTAAAATAATACGTTTGATCTTGCCAAATTTGTTCAAAGTTCAATCGAATAATAAGGGATGAATCCGTTTACCCAGTTTATTGGTACCCAAAATGCTGTCATTCCACAAGACACTTTATTAATAATAATACTTTCCAATACAAAGTACTTATTCTTGTAGCGGTGGCTTGAGATCATGATACCACCGTGTTTACTGAGTAGTTTATATTATGGAATGGAAATATAATATCTTCCTTTCGAGAAATTCTGCAAAGAAATTACTTACTCCCGCAATAAATCTAAAGTAAACCAACAGAGGACGCAGCTGGATAAATGGCCCGGATATCTCGACTGTGTGAAATATTGTCTCATCCTTGGCTGGCAAAAACTATTCCTTTCTATGGATAATAATTAATTGTGCTGAATTCCTTCATCTGAGGGAGGGCGGCTGTGGGCGGTAGAGAGGTGCGGGAAGGGGGAAGGCCAGGGTGACCGGTGGAAGACAATGGCAAGTAGCTATAAAGGGACACAATTCCCCGAACCCCCCCCCCATCCCCTGTCCAACTGCGAAGGGCTTATTGATTTATGGAGTATCAATATCGTAACTGTCATTTCAGGTGTTTGAATGCCAGTGTTATTAGAATAAAGATGGAATGATATTATTAATCTACAAGCTCCTTCAATGCTAGTGTTATTGGAAGAAAGATGGAATGATTTTACTAATCTACAAGCTCCTTCAATGCTAGTATTATTGAAAGAAAGATAGAATGATATTACTAATATACAAGCTCCTTCAATGCTAGTGTTATTGGAAGAAAGATAGAATGATATTACTAATCTACAAGCTCCTTCAATGCTTGTGTTATTGGAAGAAAGATGGAATGATATTACTAATCTACAAGCTCCTTCAATGCTAGTGTTATTGGAAGAAATATGGAATAATATTACTAATCTACAAGCTCCTTCAATGCTACTGTTATTGGAAGAAAGATGGAATCTTATTACTAATCTACAAGCTCCTTCAAGCTTGTGTTATTGGAAGAAAGGTGGAATGATATTGCTAATCTACGAGCTCCTTCAAATTCATTTCGAGACAATTGTTTCACTGAAGATATTTGTTTATTACCCTGTATGTTGGACTTCTTTTTCAATTAGATTGTCTTTCTAAAATAAAACTCCATTTATAAATATGTTACCTCAATATAATATTTGGTAAATCACGTACCACTGACGAAGGATTGCTAAGTACAGCTTTGGAGATATCATTTAAGTATCCCCGGCTTACAATAATTCCCGTCCGTCCTCCGTGTCTGTTCGTAAAACTTTCTCAAAATCATTTCATTTTTCAATTATTTTTTCAACTCGTCCCATAATAAACCCTTGATATAATTTTGACTCGTTTCACAAACAGAATACGACCGTGAGATATTACATTATATTTTTTTAAGAAAATTGTTTAATTTAAATATATTAGTCGCGTAGGCAATATTTAATTTGACTTTGTGGTTTGTAATAATGTTCTGTCGTAATGGTTTTTTGCTTCCGTTCGTGTTTTTATTCGTCACAAAATACAATTTGAAACTTACGTCATAAAACTGGGCATGAGCCAGTGTTGTGGCTGAGGTTTTAGGGGGCTAATAAATTATTCAAATTTAATGTTATTGCTACTAAGTTCTGCTAGTTTTATATTCTATTCTTAGTGAAGATTTTTCATTCAGCGATCGAGGCCATTACCAAACTGCGGTTAGGCCGTATGGTTTAACTGTTTAGTGAAGCGAATTAGGTATTTTGAAATTCTTATCCTGTTTTTAATAATGCGAAAACAAAGTTGTCTAATTTAAAATGATTTAAAGGAAAATACATTTTCAAGGCATTTATACTGGAAATATTTTCATTGTTTCTCTGCAGCTGAATTTTCCCTAAGTTTCTAGTGAAATTATGAAGATTTGTCAATTTTCGGACACTGCCCCGTGACGGTGAGGTCTGATTTGAATTTTCTTTCGCTTTACTATCATGTTATATTAGATAAGCTCGCCCTCTTCCAGAAGGGCAGCAACGGCAGCATATTACCGACAGAAGAACAGAAGAGGTAAGGAGGTTAGGAGGTTAGGAGAAGAGATGTGTGGGAGGGTAGTTAGCGCCCTCGACTCAACAGACAGTCGCACAAAAACAGTGGCAAGTGCCAAGTCCGCCTGTCACTCGAACAATGTAAGGCTGATTGATCGCTTACCAGAACCAATAATAGTGGGTTTCCTAGGAATAACCAACATTACCTCATTCGATAAACATTTCGGAACATGCCGGCTGCGTCTGGCGAGCAAATCAATGACAGATGCGTTAGCCAAGATCTATTCGCTTTTACTGTATTTTAGGTCGTTGGAGACTTCGTGTGCGGTTGTAATCTTTTGCCATCATAAATAACAAACTCGCTGTCAGGAAAATTTGTAAAATTCAAATTTCTTTCTTGTAATGTCCGAATTCGGGTATTATAAGTAGATAAGCCGTTTAAAATATTTCAAACCGCCGTTATAATATTATTTCCATTCATTCCACACTCACAAAAAAACAACATATCGCTAAAAAGATAAAATCACTCTACATGTCATTTTAAATTAGCTAGTGGAGTCACGACCACCAAATACTGTTATTTTATTTAATCATAAAATGTAAAAACTAATCGTTAATTCGTTTTACTTTCTCACATTCACAAAACAGACGGCTCCATAAACCTTTCCATATTTAATCCACCTGGTCACGCAACGACTTCAAAGTGAGCAGATTAATTTTAACCTCTATTTATTACACATATCTAATTTAATCAAATTCCTCTCAGTTAATAAATTTTACCAAATATATTTCGATAGTGCACCCTCGATGCAGTAAACAGAATAAAAATATATTGAAACTTCGTTTCGGATTTGTTTTGTTTATAGAAATCGTAAAATTCATTAAAATGTAAGTGACAATTTACTGCGACACGAATTGGACATTATGAAAAGTGTTTAACGAGTGATAAAAGAGCAGAAAGTACCGCGCTAGGAAAATAAACACAAACTTTTCAACGGAGGTAACAAAATTGGTAGGCATTTATCATAATATGAAGCATGTCTTAAAAATATACATTATGTTTTTATTTTTACATATACCGTACGATAGTTAGCTATAGCGCCGTATTCGTTCGGTTCTGAGGCCTTTTGTGACAACCAAACATCGATACGTTAAAAGTTTATCAACAGTATCGGTTATTTGTCTACATTCTCGAATACAACCAAAGATCCCCAACGACGTGTTGCAGTTCACATTGACTAACTCTACTTAATTAGTACGGCTCATCTGTCTCGAGATAAGCTTGTCTAAATGTTAACGAATATAGAGCAAAAAATATATTTTTTAATGAAAGAAGACAGATTTAACTAGTGACTATTGGTGATAAAAATAATTATCTGAATGCCTAAAATAATTTTAAAAAAACATTTTTTTAGACGTTGCCATAGAAAGGCATTTATTAAATTATTATTTTATCCAAGCAGTGTCCTTTGCGCTAAAGATTTAGGTACACAAATGTTGAGAGTTGTGCTAATCCCCTGCAAACCTAGCGATCAAAGGAACGTCGGTTGTTTCGCCCGTTGAAAATATTATCATTCCGTGGTTCAATTAGACATCGGTCCATTCCACATTCACACGCACTCTTCTGCTATACCGACACTTCACGCAACCTGGAGATATCCTGGTAAAACATGGCACGGTCGAGTGAATCAAATACTTGGACCTGGTCAGGTCAAGAAACAGTATGTGAGAAGAGCGCAAATTAGACAATTATAAGACGACTTCTTCGAATAACCTATACAGTACATTTATCAAACTAAAAATACAAAATAATGATTTTTCTCCATACGATTGCCGTAAGCAGCTTTTCCATCGGGTAAGAAAAAACTCTAGGGTGACATTTCTACAGCTCGCGAGACAAATAGGTTAAGTCCTCCCTGTAAGTTGCTGAATAAACCAATAGTACCGCTATGATAAAATATGCTTATTCTGGAACTACTTACCATTCAAATGTTTTGTTCCCACTTTGTGGACGCTATGTATGTGTTTACTACCGGTACTTACATCTCACTCCTTTAATATTACAGGAGGATCATCGAGGTGCATAACTCCTTGGTATAATATACGTATCCATTAAATAGAAACTGAAATAGAATTGGAGGGAGAGGGAGAGGGAGAGGGAGGAGCAGGAAGTATTATTGTAGTAAGTTAGTTGTCCTCGAGATGTCGCTGATGGCCCTCGGTGCACTCGCGCCTAAACAAAGGGTCCTCACGCCGTAAGGGCCGCGGCTCAAGGGCTATCACTTCAAGCTTCATAGAACTGCTTTCACTTTCAAACTTAAAACGAATGTAAACAGGCTCGGTATTGTTTCACGGGCCTTGAATATAAATCAACTAGTTTATGTACATAAATACAAAGAAGAATTATAATTTTATTTTACTCAACGTGTTTTTTAGTTACGAAATAATATATATTGTCCCACACGCTAGGAAGTTCACCTGTGTTGTGGAAGACATTTTTCAACCGTAAAAAGTAATTAAAAAATTTACATTAGATAATAAGATATAAAAACAATTTAAAATGAAACTATTTCAACACAGTAAAATTTTACATAAAAATAAGAAAAAAGAAGGAAATTAATAAATTACATATTGTCCTGATGATGGAAGGGTACTTTCGAAACCGGTAGACGTAATATTAAATAATAAAGTGGTTATAAACAAAGTTTATGTGTTTTATTTATAATAAATTACAATTCAGAAGGATTGTAACCAGTTCCATACACATCATGTTTACTGTATTGAGCAAGTCTAGATGTTTTAGATTATGCAGGAAGTAAATTGTAAAACTTAATGGTGTTTTCGTCCGAAGGACGTATTTGTTTAAGATATTTATAGTTGATGTGCATGTTTTGTGCCAGCATTGCGAATATTTTGTCAGGTATTAAATGTATTTATATATTTTAGAAGAAAGTAAGTAAATTATTAGAATACAATATTCTTATGGTAAGCACTGGAACTTTTTAAAATATGGTTGAAGCGGGTGTTTGTGTAAGTACCTTTCGTATTACTTTTATTGAGGTTTTCTGAACTTTAAACAGTTGCTTGCATACAAGTTGTATACATTCACTGGCATAGCCCCAAGTAATAATGACGTTTTCGATTAAGGATCGTGCTAGTGCGAGGGATATTTCTTAAGTTAAAAAAAAATAGATAGATCTATTTAGTTTTTCTAATACCATTTTATATATTGATCAAAGTGTAACCAATATATTGAATGGTTCCCGTGTGTGTTATTGGGGGATATTTGCATGGGGAGTGTTCTGACTGACAGCTATGTATTTTTATATTTATGCATTGGAGGTTTAACTTCTCGGCTTTATGCTAAAAGTTATGAATTTCGTTTTTGGGTTTGAGTCGAGCCAATAATTTTTCCAGGTTGTCTTAAAGAGCAACACAGCGCAATCGTCATACATAAATAAAGAATAGGATTGGACCGAGCACGCTGCCTTGGGATACTCCGTAAGATACGTGTTCCGTGACACTATATATGCTTTTATTAATTTACACTGGGTGCGTATTTGATTCACTTTATCGTTCAAGGCCTCAATTTCACATGATTGTTATCTTGTTCCTTTGTTAGTTTATCCGCTCTACTTACCTAAACGTCAATTCATTGATTGTGTTCAGCTCACAGCGGGTCATCCATTCTTTTCAGATCTCCACATTTTAGACAAGGTCGTGGATGATTTTACCACACACACGCCTCTGAAATCTCATTTCTACAGGATTCAGTCTATTTCCATCCTTCGACTGCCAGATGCACGCCTCACTGTCATATGTCAGGGGTGGTATCAGCACTTTATAGTAGACTACTAGCCTCGCTTCTTTGGACAATGTTTATAAATATTAAATCAATAAGGTTGGTCACGTATAAGAAATTCATGAAATAAATGATTGTTATGTAGGTATAACGACGCGCATTCCGATGTGTGCTTCGGGAATAGAAACAGACCACGAGAGGTGTCCGCTGGAGTTATCAGCGGCGAACTGTTTTACACAGAACACCGAACACTGCCACTGTGACACGGTGCTGCTAGAGGCGTCGGCGTCGTTAATCCGGCACTGGCAGAGTTCAGTGCATTTATCTGCTGCGGCTACAGTCTGTCCCGCAGCCCCGGCCTAGCCCGGCCCGGCCCAGTTCTTTAACACAGTATACACAATATGCCCCTTGCTTCATTCACATTTGTGCATCGTCTCACAATACTCTTCTGTTATTCTGACTTTTGAAATGAGCCGACTCTTCATTCATTCGTTCGTCCCATGTCTCCCCCGGGCGTCTCGACTTCTACCATGTATTTTTCCTGGCCCTTCTTTTCTCCTGTTCATTCGATCAACATGCCCAAATCATATTTGCGTCCCTTTCTTTATCTTGCTTACTACTATTAATAAACATCAAATTGTAATTAATACTCATTTGAATATAAATTACAATGCAAATTTTTTTTAATCATCTGAATCGTATTATGACATTTTTATGAACAAAGCCATTTTTATTTAGCAAAGGGACTTAACAATAGCGAATGATCGAAAAATATCGGAAAATAACGGAAACGTCCTCTCTTTTCTCGGTGAACAACTGCAATGTGAAGTGTGGCCCCCCGCCACCACCCACCGCCACCCGCCACCACCACATGATGGAGATTAATATCATTACTAAGCGGGGAGCAGCTGGCTTTCTGTACAAGAAATCAAAACAGTCAGTGGAATGAAATCTATTTCACAAAGACAGGTGCGCTACCCGAAGCTGGCTGGTGACTTTTTATGATATTAAAGTAGTTTAAAAATATATAAGTATATTATATTTACTGTGCAATTGTACATTATGCAGCAGAAGAATCAATTAAAAAGGAATTATCATTATAAATATATTTTGATGGCATATACCAAATCAAGAATAAGCAGGAATGCGCTCCTTTATTAGTAAATTGCAAAGAAAACTTAAGACATCCACAAATTTGAAATGAATTGACAATATATTGAACACTAATTTCAAATTTCGTACAGCAAAGAAAATTATTTATTTTTAAAGCTTTAACTATTTTTAAGTGTTTGTTTGGGAATCGATTTTATTGAATAGAGCTTAAGCAGGGGTAGATTTTCACATACGATAATTTAAAAAGTGTGTTTATTACACAATACCTGCCAGTACCTTTAAAGCGCCCCTGAGGTGATACCTCTGTCACGAAAACGGTGCTATATAAATCAGCCAATTATTATTATTACCTAGAGTTAGAACACCGACGTCTTACGGAGGGCCTTCCCAAAGTTCTGTTAATTAGAGAAAACTAATATCAGTCCGTCAAACATGTCATTTTTCACTTTCAAATTTGATAAATTGTTTATAAATATCGAAGCACCTTTTGCATTTTTTCGTAAAGGAGGCTAAAATCGAAAGCTGAATGCCAGAAAGCATGTGAGATTGAGGGCTTATGTGGTAACATATTATTTAATCACATTGATGTAGTAACAAAATGATGATTATCGTGTCCCAGTGACTAGTATCCAGGGGCGTGCATCCGGTCCGCGCATCACGCGTCACGCGTCACGCGTCACGCATCACGCACTCCTCTTCACAGCCTGCCCCGGTCGTAGCTAGCGGCTAGTGCAGACCGCATTCCCCGCGCCCGGTGCACCCTGCACACTGCAGTACCGGGCTTCCCCTTCACCGCACTAAACTACTGCAACGTCACAGCCCACACTGTCCGGTACACTACGGACCGGAAGTGACCAGTGGCCAGTTACGTTTTTCTATGGCTACCACTTTTAGCGTTGTTTGTTTTCCAAATGTAATGTAATCAAAGGTAATTTGGCTGTTTACTACTATGTTTTACTTATTCTAATTAATTATTTGATGATCGGGTAATAATCAATGTTATTTGCTTCGGTTTACTCTTCTGGCATACATGCGTATTAACGTTTTTATTGATGTCGACGCTGGAAAAGCAAAAAGGCTGAAGCGTCATTTAGTAGTCTTCGGTACCTACCTGGTTAGATTTTGGAAAAAAACCTTATGTTTATAACTAATTATAAATGTCGACACAATTGTATTTTCTTGTTTGGTTTTCGAGATGCGTGGCGTCAGGCAAAGGCGATTTCAAACTTATCCCGGCAGCAAGTCTTACGTGCGTGGTTCATATTTTTACCATTTAGCGAAAAAGCTTTACAAAATTTACAAAAAACATGAGAAATACTGTACGACTAACAACATACCACCTAATGCAAATTTACAACAGCAATATATAATTTATAGAAATTTTTTTAATATACTTAAGAGGTGTAAACAAGAATACTACACTAAACAATTACAAATAGCCGATAATGATTCTAAAAAAACGTGGCAAGTCATAAACGAAATCGCAAATAGAAAGCATAAAGTACAAACATTGCCTGAAAAAATTGTAACAGACGATAAAATAGTTATTACGGATATGGGAAAAATTGTAAATAAATTCAACGATTTTTTTACAAACGTTGCCTCAGATTTAATAAATAATAATCCTTCATTTAGAAACAAGTCCAGACCTACTCTAATTAACACTCACTCTGTAAATATTCCTATTTTATCTCAATTTAAACGTGTAACTGAATCGGAAATCATAAAACACATTGATAATCTCAACACAAATACAGCCAATGGACCCGATGAATTAAGCTGCCTCACAATCAAATCTATTAAACAACATATATCCTTACCTCTGCAACATATATTTAATTCTTGCTTTGAAAAAAAACACATTCCCAAACGCATTTAAACTCTCAAATATTGTTCCAATCCATAAATCTGGATCGATTTTTACACTTGACAATTACAGACCCATATCGCTGATATCCCAACTTGCTAAGATATTAGAAAAAATTATGAAGATACAAATTCTAGGGTTTCTTGAGTCCAATGCACTTTTGTCCCCAAATCAATATGGTTTTAGATCAGGTCTTGGTACAGATGATGCTTTATTTAATCTAACGAAAAATATATACAGTAATCTTGACTCAAATATGAAAAGCCTAACAATTTTCTTAGACTTGAAAAAGGCATTCGATACCGTCAATCATAATATACTGATTGGAAAACTTAATAATTTAGGAATTAAAATAACTGTCTCTCCCTTTTGAAAAATTATTTATCTTATCGCCATCAATGCACAAAAATCGGTGCTCATATTAGTAAACCAAAGTGTGTTAGACATGGGGTTCCACAAGGAACAGTTATCGGCCCGTTATTGTTCCTAATTTATATAAATGATCTCTGTAATATTAACATTTCGGGAAAACTATTCTCATATGCTGACGATACTGCAATCACAGTACATGGTAAATCCTGGAACGAAGTCACTGAAAATGCTAATAAATGCACCTCCATTGTCAAAGAATGGCTCAACCAAAACCTTTTAACTCTGAACTGTGAAAAACTATTTATATTCCATTCTATAATACCAAAAGGCTGCACCTCTAACTAACTTAAATATAAGGTTCCATAACAATAACTGCAACCCTATTTTATGCTCTAATTGTGTAGAAATGAAATCGGGAAATACAGTCAAATATTTAGGAATTACAATAGATAGCCAACTCAAATGGACGAATCATGTAGAAAAAGCTTGTAAATAAACTAAGATATTTAACTTACATTTTAAACGATTAAATAACATAGTTGACATAAAAATAATGAAATTGGTGTACCATGCATTGGTTCAGTCATCAGTATCTTATGGAATAATCGGTTGGGGGGGTATTTATAATACTCATATTAAGCCATTAGAAATATCTCAAAAATTAATAATAAAAATAATGTTGCATAAAAACATTACATACCCCTCCATACAATTATTCCAAGAAGCTGATCTCTTAGATATAAGAAAAAATTTATTGTATACAGTGCCTAAAGTACATATTTTCGCGAAGTAAACTATTTGCAAAAAATGAAAATCGTTACAGCAACAGAATAAATAATGTACTGGAGGTGCCTCTCTGCAAACTAGACTTGCGCAGAGACATGCATACTTCATTGCCCCAAAATGTATAATTCACTTTCATTACATTTAAAGTGTTCAAATACAACTTCCTTAAATACATACAAAAATGTAATAAAAAACTGGATAAAAGCAAAAGATACCAGCCTCTTCATACTATAAGTGCTAAATTCTAAAAAATTAACTAACTTATCTGTTGTGATTTTGAATTTGAAAAAAAAAAAAAAAAAAAGAAAAAATAATAATAACAATAATATATATATATATTTTTTTTTAATTATTATTAATTTTTTTACTTAATTTGAAATGTATCTTATACTGTAAAATGTAACTATAGAGAGCTATAACTATGATTTGAATTAGTATACCCACGCACTGGCTTTTGCCTATATGGGATTTTTTTTGTTATGTCTACATTATTTTATTATTTCTGTAATTTTTAAATGTATGTAACAAAATAAATCAAATAAATCAAAAAAAAACAAAAAAAGGTGTAAAAAATTATTCTTTAATTAATTAATTTAAGTAAAATGTCTCAAACATAACATAGCACAAACCAAAAAGAAAAGCAAAATCGCTTGAATCGTATACAGACAAAAATACTTATCTTCGTGAGTTTTAATAAGGGTTTGTAGTCGAGCGTCTTACCACTCGACCATGCAGGCTTGATCATCAGCACATATTTCCACGGTCATAACAGTGCCAGTAGTACAGTTCAGTAAGTCGCGACTGTCCACTTGAGAGATCGTTTTAAATAATTCTGATTAACAATCCGCTAGTCTGAAAAGACTTACTAATGAAAAAACATATTTTTTAAAAGTAAGGCAAAGTGGCTTGCGTATTTAATGTGTCTTGTTTTTGGCAGTGAAAAGTGACTCAAACGACATCGTACGTGTGAAAGTTAGTGTGCACTTTTGACTGGACAACCATCGCAGTTCGGTTATCGGTACAGCGAATCGGCTTTTCTTCCTATTTATTTGAATTATTTAAAGGGCAAAAATCTATGAGTTAAAAAGAAAATAAATTCAAGGTAATGAAAAAAGACCTAAACCATAAATTTGCAACCTTTAAGGGTATGTATAAAAGACTCGAGTTTCCACAATGCCCACATTGAGTTACCTGAACCGACGAAAAGCTAAACAAAGTCTAAAACTTGTGTCGCTTGAGTCAAGCCTTCTCCCAAATGGTACATACATTTTAGGTGTTTAGAGTCAGAGCATTCAATACACCCCACCCCCCTGGGGGGGACACACCAGACCCTAGAGCCGGCAGAATCCATCACCCGGCAGGCTTAGAGCGAAGCTGGAGGGATACCAAGAAGATTCCTGACTTTGAGAAATGTTTCGAATATTATTCGCTATTCACAGCCTGACTTGCACATTTTTTTACAAATAAAACTCCACATTTCGACATATTTTTCTCGATTTGATTTTCAAAGCATGTTTTGATGTTCTTGTTTGCGCAGAAGATTTATAACGTTGACTTCCAGTGTTCGGTAGTGAAAACAAAATGATTAACATAATAACAGAACTTCCCATTTCTGAAGCGACATTTGTCCATTTTTCACACAAACACAGGATACCGGCGCTGAAAAATGTTAAGATAAAAGTTAATTACCCCTATGTCGTAAAAATAGTTTTCTGACCAGCTGTGTTTTTGGGTCATTTTTTAACGAGGTTTATGGAGAAATGCCCAATGAAGGTTGCGCGTTAGTCAGCTTTTATCAAAACAACCCCTCGGAAAAATCCAAAAACACTTTGAGGCCGAGTGAAATGTAAGTTTGCCCGCAGAATTGTAACAATGTGAAAGGGTTAGTTGTTCATTGTTCAGGGTGGTCAGGAGAAGAGGTGGAGGAAGGGCAGGGCTAGGGTTGCTTTAGTAAAACGGCCTGTAAAAATGTAACGCCTCTCTCGGGGTGAAAAATAAGCTCATTATTTATTTATTCATAAGCTATCCCGCAACCGCGGGCTGGGGCATTCTTTTCGGTATTTTGAAAATTCACTGACTCTTCATTCTTCCGAATTCAAAAAGGCTCGTTTCGTAGCCAAGGGTTAAATCAGCAGCGGGGAATCTTTGCACGTAAGACACATTCATGAGTTTCGGATGCTAATTTTACATAAATAAATTGTTTTTAATGATGGTAAATGTACAAACAATATTGAATATTTGGAATTTCGTTACTGTGCTCGAAAAACAAGATTATTATTCCGCAGCGGCATTCAGAAATAACTTGATTAAATTTGAAATATTAAATGAAACATAATATTATTTGACTTACCTAATGGCGTCGGGGAGTATCAAACATTCGATCCGCCACGTAGCACGTTAAACAGGGGGTATATCCCTAGACCCGATAGGAGATGAAACCGTCCGAGGTGACAAGAAGCATTTCCAGACAACCCGCACCCACCTGTCGGAGGCGGAGTTGGGGGAGGGTCTAAACTTACCAAATAAACATATATTTCAATAAATTTTTTAGCCAAACAAGAAAGGGATTTCAAATACATTTTTGCTGAAGTGGTTTCAAATATCTACACGAAGAGACTGTGCACAGTGTGTACTGTACCTATATAATATGTGTGGAATATAATATGATTAAAACGCTCTGATACCCTTTTCCCCCAGTTTATTTTTGTTTCATGTTTGTGTTTATTTTTTACTTGTTTATTATTTGAAATTGTGCGGCGCGTTGTGTTTTTGTGGAATTACTGTTGACTGCTGTGTTTTTTTTCTCTTTGTTTTATGAATGAAGCATTTCCCGGTAATCTAAATAAGTAAACATTTTTTTAAGCAAATTATCACAAAGAAAAATAAATATAATGTTTGATTGATACATAAGTCTCGTAAAACGAATACAAAGAAATTGCATTTTTTTTTAATAGAGTGAAAGTCAGATTTCTGGTACCGGATTGGTTTACCTCCTAAAGTGATCCTTTTACTGCGGGTTCAAGTGCAGCGGAGAGATTTGTACCAATTCCGAGGCAACAATGCCCACCAGCCGCCAATCCAACATATAAAAGATAAAAGCAATAAACTCTGGCCAACACGCAGACACCGAACATTGGACACTAGGAGCTGGACACTGGGAACTAGATAGTGAACACTAGACATTCTGGGCAGTGGGCAGTGGGCAGTGGGCAGTGGGCAGTGGGCAGTGGGCAGTGGGCAGTGGGCAGTGGGCAGTGGGCAGTGGGCAGTGGGCAGTGGGCAGTGGGCAGTGGGCAGTGGGCAGTGGGCAGTGGGCAGTGGGCAGTGGGCAGTGGGCAGTGGACAGTGGACAGTGGCCAGGGCAGTGGACGGGGGGCAGCAAACCCCCCCTCTCTCTCTCTGAGGTAGAATAAGTCGCTTCGTAAAGTGTCACAATACAATAAAAAAAGTCGTAGAGGAAATAGGGGAATAAAAGTTCCGAAATTTTTTTACCGTAATAATACAATGGGACGGTGACGAGTTCATGGAACAAGATTTATAGAAACATTTTAATAGTTATTCAAGGGTCATCATTTTGCATAGATCATCGAAAATAATTTTGTCATGGCCAAATATTATTACTAGTGAGCTAAGTTATTATAAATAATTATAGAAATTCGTATAGAAATATAATACATATTATTGAATGATATTTTTGAAATATACGTAAGCATACCAAATAATTTCGTAAGCCTAAAATCTCGTTTTTTAATAATTGTATAACATTATTTCTCTGATACCTAGCATAACATTTTAAATAATAGTGTTGTTGGATTCTAAATCAACAACTTGTTAGGTTCTAACCTTTTATTTATTATCCAGTCCCTACCTATTTAATGTCAGTTTGTTCTTTTTTGTTAAATGTCATTGTGAACAGCCATAAAACAAACCGGCGATAGTGGCCCCCCTCCACCGGCAACAACCACAAAAAATCGGGACTTCTAGATTGCCGACCTAGACTCACCCTATTCGAATTCCATCGCCCGGAGCAGCCAGTTCGGTGTTCGTTCAAGACGTCTCAAGGTGAGCAAACTGGCATAAATCATCATTTATCCACAAAATACAATTGAATCGTCCATCAAGTAAAATTCGTTTTACAGTCCACTCTAATTTAACAATTCATTCGAAACTGAAACGTATTCGGCGTTTGTCGCAGTTTCTGGATCGAACAACCTTTTCGTACCCGAGATGATAATCGACATAACATAACTCTTAATCTTTAATCTCCCGGTAAGCGTAACACTTAACTGGTATACATATGTTTAACTACGTAAGCAGTATACGTGTGATAAATTATACCGAATGTATATTTTGCAGGCAAAATACTTTTACTTACATTTGCAGGTGTCAAATACATTTTACTTGGTAACCTTATAAATGTATTATTTACTCTTTAGATTGTTTGTTTTATTAGGAATAAAACCTAGTATTTAGATGATTCGATAATTAGGCTACTTGCAAAATAAAAATACTGATGTTCAATAGAACACACTATTTTTGTTGATGAAAAAAATAGTAAGAAACTCATAAATTCTGTGTATTTTTAAGAAAACCAAAAACAAATTCTAGATCAAATCAAAATTGAAAAATATGTCAAAAAATATAATATTACGGTATCGCTGGCGTGTTATTTGGGGGCTGGAAGGAAGTTTTAGAAGTAGGTGACGAAAATGATATTGAACAAAATTAAATTGTTTTACATTATTGAATGTGGTTTTCCATTTCAAATTAATTAGAGACACCGTGTCCCAAATGAGTCCAGGCACTTTTCTTTTTTGTTCGACCTCAAAATACTGAGACGGAGATAGTCCGGTTCCGACTTTTTTAGTGTGAATACCGCACAAGAGTCCCAACTGCTCTCAACCGTCTGGAGCCAGTGGAACTATGACAATTCCAACTTTGGTATGTTTGAGGTAGACGGAGGAAGGAGAGGAGATGAGTCCGATGAAGTTGGGAGGTACTCGGCTATTCAGATCTGGTCACCAAATACGGTTACAGCCATTTCAATTTTCGAATAGCGATCTTTCACTAGAGCGATATCAATAGTATTTATCACTCTAAAACGTTCAGCAAAGATACTGTAATTTTTTTATCCAATTCATTGTGAAATAGCACTAATAAATAAAATAAAATTTATTTGCGCACGCCGCGATTTGAACCACGACCTCTGGATTCATAGCCGAGCCTCTTAACCACTCGACCAGGAAGGCTGTATACTTTACGCATACTATCAAAAGAGGTCAAAGAATCATACTTTTGATAAAGGTAAGATAAAACACACAAGCTGCAATAGAACATCGATATTAGTTGTATGATCGGTATCTTTCAATTAGACCTGATCAAACAAAACCATTTTTTCCATGACTTGAAAGCGAGAATAAATTACTACCATCTCGTAATTACATTGCGCACAAGTATTCTTAGGCGTACATACTAAGTACGTGTAAATACTGTCCCCATAAACTAGTAGAAACTTCATTGAGTCCAAATAATTGATTCGAATAAACTTGATTATGAACCGGCAGTTTTTACACACTTAGATTGGGGATTCCGTCAAAGCGTAGCCAATGGGATAGTCGTATTTCTTCAATCAGAGTTTATCGCAGTTTCCATGTGGAACAGTTCCGCGAGTTCCACCAAACAAACACCCCTAAAGTAGAACTCGAAAGCCGGCCTAGCGACTGGTGGCTAGGGACAGAAAGCTTGGAGTTCCTACGCTGGTACACTACTGCCGCCTTGGCTCTACTCGCACGTGGGTAGGTACTAATGCTATAATGAATAATGATATCTGTCGGGAGAGGTTACGCGATCAGCTTACTAATTAATCATAGCTGATTTATTGAGGATTAGCAAATTTTATGATTCTTACGACTCGGTATTAACGATAATTCAAAACAAACCGGACGTTTAACACTCCCGTTCCAAAGGGGGGTGCTAATGTTACCCCAAACGATAGTTTTGTGCAATATTTAAATAAATATTTTGAATATACATCTCTCTTAGTATTGCAAAAACAAATCACCTAAGATTGTCATGACAACGCTTTATTTAATAAGCAAGGTCAAATGGGACAACCACGTCGTTCCCCTTCAAATCGAACGTTTGATTTATACTTTCAGGTGCGGAAAGGTGAAATAGAAAACCACATTATTACGGATTTGTCAATATAATTTATTACAAATGAATGATTAAAAATGCTTGACTTTATTCTCAGAAATTCCAGAGACTTTAGGAATATTTCTACACTAAACATATTGTACTTATCTTTAGTTCGTGGAGAAATTAAAACATAATTCTTCTATCTGGTCCCCTAACTATAAAATCCACTCCGACTCCATCGAAAAAATTAAACCTAAATTTCTTAGCTATATTACCTATAAACTTACCCAAAATCTGCCCATTGAAAACATAAAGTATAACTACTAGATAAAATAGATTGA
This sequence comes from Drusus annulatus, assembly GCA_022651775.1. Taxonomy (NCBI): domain Eukaryota; kingdom Metazoa; phylum Arthropoda; class Insecta; order Trichoptera; family Limnephilidae; genus Drusus; species Drusus annulatus. The sequence continues at coordinate 144,995 of JAGWCC010000028.1, forward strand.
AAAAATTGATAAAATAGTTGAATTTATTTAAACTTTCAGATCAAAGAATTATTTTTATTCATAAAATTGTAAGTTGTACTATAGGCAGTCCCAATTTACTGAACCTTATTACATTTCACATACCAATGAGAACTACTCAAATTAAAATTCTATTTAGCTGTAACAATAACATCAGGACTGAGTCTTTCAGATACTCGCTTGTACCTAGATTGCATGTAGTTGGTAATCGTACGCAGAGGTGGCTGATGTATTTAATTGCACGAAATGTAGATACAAGAAGACTATAATATCATCTTTTTTCAAAAAATATTAATATAATGTAATCAAACATTATTTTTTACTACTTTACAACTATTTTTTATTTTAAAAGAAATGAAAAAATAACTTTATAAGACCACGGAAACTATTTTATTTTTGATAACCGACCGGCTTAAAATAATATTCGTGGTCTTTTCGATTTTTATCTACGAAAATACTTTGTATTTGTTTGTAAACCTTTCTTATGTGAAAGCTCCCTTGTATACAACAAAATAAATATTCTTAAAATAAAAAACACAAATAATTGAAATAAATACCTACCAAATATAATTTTTCCAATATCTTTTCCTGAGTGCAAAACTTTGTTTCTCCCAAATAAAATAAATGAATAAAATACTCGTGTTTATCTGAAGTGACTTGCCAGGTAAGTATGCTTCTGTAAATTATCTCTGAACGAAATATAAATAAATATTAATAAGCCATAGATTATATGTAATTAGTAATAAGAAGGAGCCTAGGAATTAAAATTTGTACAGAGCTCTTTAACTGATTCTTCACAAAAACGGCATTAAGTGAATTACCAAATTATTAAAATATCACAATCTACACCAAACGATAAGTATTTCAAAATCGCGAATAATATTACTTTCTTTGATGTAAGGCTATGTTATTTTAATCTACTTCCGTAAACAATGTAGGGGTGGCGCAATATAATAAACATCCGATGAAGATTTAATTAACCTTCAGTCCACCCTTCCACCTCTGAGAATCCATCCTTATCTACGGGTAGTTACATTATATAATATATAGCAGCTGTTACCAATCAAGCCTTAGCAGACGGCACCAGTTTTAAAATATATTTAACTGAAGTCTTAGAGGCAGACTGAAAAAACGTTAAGCTATGTGCCTATGGATAAAACAGATGGTATGAAATATATTTTATTAAAACTTGTTTATTTTAAAAGAATAAAGACTATTCTATGTTTCAACTAATTGTGAATAAATAATACAAAACCAGTTTGTGTGTAGTCTACCGACAAACTATAAACCAGCTTGTGTGTGGCCTACCGACAAACTATAAAACCAGCTCAGGTGTGGCCCACCGACAGACTATAAACCAGTTTGCGTGTGGCCCGCTGACGGGCTATAAACGAGCTTGAGTGTGTGGCTTACCGACAAACTATAAAACAGCTCGTGTGTGGCCCACCGACAGACTATAAACCAGTTTGTGTGTGGCCCGCCGATGAACTGTAAACTAGGCTGTGTGTGGCCCACCGACAGATTATACACCAGTTTGTGTGTGGCACGCTGACGGACTATAAACCAGCTTGTGTATTGCCCACCGACGGACTATAAGCCTACAACGCTTGTGTGTACATTTACTTGTAAAGAACGCTCATCTTGGTTTCCCGCAGCTGCGTTGTAGAAAACCTCAAAAGGTTGAACATTTTTTAATCAAAATTGAATTAGTAAGTAGGGAATATTAAAATTTCTAAGAATACGGTAGGTAATACCCGTGAAATGTTTTCAATGTAAGACTTCTTAAGGCGAGTTTCCTGAGTTTTTAAAAATATTAATAATTCAGTGGAGAAAATGCTCGCCTAACTTCCAATACCTATCCGGTAAGTGTTGTCATGGTATTAGAGGCTACTTGAATTTTTCGTATTGAGACACTTTACAACTTTAACTATAGCTAGTGTTAGAACATGTTTAATAAGTTGGCTGGAAACACAAATAAATTCCTGTGGATGTACAAAAAATAAATTCGAAGGTATTTTTGAAGAACTAACCAAACATCCGTAAAATTTGTTTAATTCCATAAAAAGACGAAAAACATGCAACGGTGATAATAATCTATTTCTCATTGTGCTCATTAAGCCTCAGCACCCAACAATGGCGCTAAACGTCCCTTTGTAGTATTCTAATGCAAGCAATACTACGAATGATTTACTTGTAAATGTTATATGGGTAGCTAGGAAAATGTATGATGTTTCCAATCAATAAAAAATGAAGTGTATTTTATTTTTAAATTATATGAAACATTTACCAAAATGTCATTAAAACAGGTGCAGTGGGAAAATAAGCGAAATGTCTTACTTAAAATTCCAGTACACATTTCGTAAAGAAATTGAGAGATTACTGTTTTTATTATATGATTACTGCACAAGAGTGCAGTTATCATATAAAAAATATATGGTCTTTATGATTTTTTATAGTGAATACTGCACAAGAGTCCCAACTGTTCCCCACTGTCTAGAGCCAGTGAGACTATGGCATCCCCAAATAGGGTATGTTGTAAGGCTGAAAGTAGGGGGGAGGGGAAGTAGTTTGGGAAGAGGAAGGTCGGGAAGTACATGGCTCTTCAGATCTGGTCACTAAACACGGCTAAAGCCATTTCAAAAAGCCATTGCAACCTGAATGGTGATCTTTCACCAGGGCGATACTTAGACTATCTACCACTCTGGAACGTGCCGCAAATATACTTTGATTATTGCTTAAGGATTGTATTCAATGGAAACCATAGACTTTTTTCTATATACCCGTATAGAATTAATAAATAAATCATTTGTAGTATTGATGGTATTAGAAAGCCAAAAAGTGCGTATTCTTGGGTGCTGACCCTTAAGTGCTTCAGTTTTTGCGGTAAATTTATGGCAGCCGTCACATGAACTTGGGTGTCGTGATGTCAATTGTTTAGTTTAATGAACCTTCTGAACCTTACACATGTTCTACAGATCTGGTACCAAATAATCTTCAATCAACAAAACTATTAATGTTTTTTTTTTTTTTAGATATAATATTAATTTTCATTTGAGTAATACAATAATAACTAAAAAAAACATTAAATAAAAAAATTTAAAATAATAAATATATATATACATATATATATATATATATATATATATAAAACAAATAAGGTTGTGGAAAGGTATAGGTACAACGGATATTTGAACAAGAGATCAATATATTTGAAACAGTACGAGTATACATAATAAACGGTTGGTTAGTTTAGTTGGTTCTAAAAAAGAATATGTTTTTTTCTGGTTTTTATTTGCAATGATTTGAGTGTGGAGATTTGATGAGGTTCCTTTACACTCTGTGACCACCTCACATCTAGGGACCATTTTCCAGTGGTTATAGTAATATATCAATAATTTCTAAAGCGTCACCAATCAATGAATGAGAAAAAAAATTGCTTTCAATAATTTAACTGAAAATCTACAACTCGTACTCAAAACTTAGTAGTAGTTGCTGGAGATATTCTACTAATGACTCAAACCTAGAAAAGGGATTACCTCGGACTTATCTTTTCCCGGGGACAACTATATAGGGTAACATGACCGGCTATTATGATTTAAGGTGTAATATCACTAAATATAGCGAGTGGTGCCTCTTGGTAAGCAGGTAAAAGTCACATAATATATGTGTGGGACATAAGCCCGAGTACTACCCGATACACGATCTAAATGATTTCATGAAATTCGAACATGGTACCAAACATGTTGAGTAGTTGATGAGGATGAATAAAGCTTTCAGGCTGACTAAGAGAACGAACGTTTCTCGTTTATTCTACGAGTGTAATATAAGTGAAAGGTTATACTTAGGAGTGTAACGACGCGACGGCGACGGTTTCAACAAGGACTCATCAACTATGGTATGAGCCACTTGCTCCAAACATGAATTCAAAGAAGTTATTCGCCAAGAAAGTTCATAAATGTAATATTTAAAAAAATGTTGTTTTTTACATTGTTTTAACCACAAGCTACCGATTTATATAGGTCGATGCTAACAGCAGTTTAACGTAAAGATCTTAAGTATAATAACATAGTATAATAATATCACCGTTCACATTTAATTATTGTTCGGGCATTATTTTTCTTTGCAATGATTTTTTAATGCAAAATAAAACAGTTGGAATAATATTATACTTACGCGCAACTTATACACACGGATTGGAGATGGTTAAAAGAGCTAAATTCTACGACGGCGAAGCAAACTAAATACCTATTCAAAAGTTTATATTTACATACATAACATTATTATAGGGATGATGTCTAAGGAATTTTAAAGAAAATTAAATTACAATTACAGACACGGGACGACAAATCTAGACCTCATTAGATTGCCAGCAAGGAAAAAAATGAAGCATACAATAGAATTTATCATTTACCGAACCATCTAACTAGACAATAAAATTCCAACAGAAATTACTACAATAGACAATTTTCTTAATTTTTAAAAGAAATAAGTCAATTGTCTTTGCCAGTATCATTAATTTGTTAGTATATTATATGTTAAATTTTGAATTTGAATATAATTAAATTTATAAAATGCTACATCAAAGTATGTTTGCAATAACCGTGTCTGTACCTATACGAGTTTACTCATATGTATATATATTTAAAATGTGGCAAGCCAGATACTTTAAATTAGATTTAAAGCTTTGCACATAGTTTTAAAAATCCTAAAAAATTACATTAGAATGTAGCTTAAAGGAATACTGAATAGTATTTTATGTGAAAAAATCCTACTGCCGAACTATAAGAAATATTGTTTATTATTGACCAGATCAACGAAAAATGTGATAACAAGGTAATAAAAAAACGTTTTTCAATAGAAAGCCGTGAAAAAGAAAAGGATTTTTCTTTTGGGAAACGACTTATTACTTTAGTCCTAAACTTGGTTCAATTTGTTACTCTGAGCAAAGTTTTTTACGCTGAGACTTTTTTGTTATACACGAGTAATAATTATTGCAATCCTTGGGATCTTTGTATTCTTGGTAATTCTAACGGTCTCTTCAATTGGTATTTTTTCTTCGTAGCTACTTAAATATACATAAAGTACTTAATAGCAGGGTGGTCATAATAAACAAATCGAGGCTATGTTATTATTATTATTTATTCAATGACCAGAAGGATTTTATATATTGTATATTTTAGTCATAATTTTGAACGTGAGGAAAGAGACTCATCGAAAAAAAATCTCGAAACAAAAATTAAAATACAGCGTTCAGTCAGGTATGAAAAAAATAACAGCAGTAGGTTTAAAAATAGAATAGGAATCATTTTTCAATGTGGTCCACAAATTTCACCAAATTAACGTTTAACTTGTCAGTATCACATAAATATTGGTTACCCATAGTGTGAGACCGCTGTACCGGTAAATAAGCAACATAGTTAAACTAATAATTAGTGGTTTCCCTTTATTTCATAATTCGTTCTACAATTAGACATTTCCATCAAGTAGTATAGTTTATTGTTTACAGTCCACTGTTATCCAAATGTATCTGAAGCTGGAAACACATTCGGTGTTTCACTTCAGATGAAATAACAATTTATTTATTTCTAGTTTGTAGAACGATACAATTTTGTACAACTACAATTTTCGTTGATAGAAATGTCTAATTATGTATTGTAGAAAGAATTATGGAATTAAGGAAAAAAAGAGAAAACATTCCCTCACCGATAAACTTTAAGTTCTTGATTCTTCTTACACAATTGTAGTAACAAAACGAATCACAAAAAACACCACACTTAATTAGGTCTTCTAATTCACCACACACCACATTTATTTTATATTTTTAGAAGCTCAAACATCAAACCAACGAACTAGCGAAACGAACGACCAACCACATTTTTTCATACAAGAACTCCTCTGCTCGATTGTCAACTGTTTCGAATGATGGCTTTTAAAAAAAAACGGCAATACGGTTAAAATAGTTAGGTAAGAACCCAACAAATTATCACTTTGAGATCCAACAGAAAGTTTGAACATATTGATTTCTGTTTCGCATAGTAATATGTTTTATTTTTTATTTTTATTTTTATTACACATCGAAAATAACTCCGGTAGCTCTTCAACACTGAGCTTGTAAGAACAAGGTTGTACGTTTTCAAAAGTAAAGTCAAAAATAAAATTCAAAATCAAGAAGGGTGGAAAAAATTATAAAATTCTGTCAAATTAACTGGAAATACAGTAATAACACAGACTTGAATTTTCAAATAAATCTAGAAGAATTATAAAAGTCAGTACAAATTCCGTGGCATAACAAATTAAATTAATTTGAAGACTCGATGAAAGAAGGAGCGTGCCTTTATAAATTTGCGGGACTTTATTTATCGAGATATATTTATTGTATTATACACGCCCGCATAATTTTCACACAACGAGCTCCGTCAAATGGAATGAATTTCGTCGAATTTATTCAAAAATAATTAAAAGGCTGATGTTAAATCGGTGAATGCTAAACTGGAACTCCTAAGACACTGGAACTCCTAGTACAAACTAACATAGTAAGATTATATATATTTGAAACAAATATTTTTAGAAAATTTCACGTATAGGCCTTTAGTGACAAAATAACTCGAGGAGACCTAATGTTGCTTTTATTGAAAAACAGAAACTTTATTTTTAAAGGTGTTTTGGCGGTTTTTTTTAGTCACCACGCGTCTCGCCGTTTCACCTTTAGAATGCATTCCCAAACTATGATCCCTAAATGAAAAATAACAATTCTCAGAAGAACTTGAAAAATTGCATTCGTTTTAAACATTTAAAAATTTGCTGAACATTTTATTAAGTATATGTTTTGAAATATCAGTAAGTTTAGCAGCTCTGTATTGAAAAAAGGGTTGATCCACTGCTTATTTTACAATAAACCTATAATTACATTTTGTAAGTACTTAAAAGGAGAGTTTCTTTGAAAAAAGTTTGATCACTTTGCCAATCTCGATGGGAATATTGAATAATTTGATCACAAGGATTGGTGAAATGTAACGAGCTTTCGTCTCGAGTCGAGAAGCCAGTTGTACTCGTAAAGGTTTATATTTATATTTTCGGACCTTTGGGATGCGCGGAATGCCGTATTTTATTCTTCGCCCATAAAACATTTTTTCATAAAGAAAAAAGATTCGCCTTTTCTTGGAAAAAGCTGTTGAAGATCAATGTCTCGGAAGTAACCGGAGAAGAAGAAGACGCGAGGACGCAATTCTCGAATAGTCTTTTATTTCCCTTGAAAGAAATCTGGTCGAATTATTATCGACGAAAACGGAATCATTCCTCGGATTCGGGGAAATTGAATAAGAACTAGTGACGCCTACAGTTATCTCTTTTTATATTTATGAATAATCGGGAATCAAATATTGTTTTCACTAGTTTCCTTCCCAAACACCTATTGACAAAGATAGTACGAGACATTTTGAACGTCGTCTAGCTGCTTCCTGTAATAAACGTTTTATTATTTCCAAAAACAATATAATCGGGCATACACGGTTTTTGGCGGTTCTCAAGGGGTATTAGTTTGAAAGGATAAAAAACAGGATATGATTTATGTTAAAGATAACCTCCCGGCGTTATTTTGGCGTATGTTTTGATGAAAATTTATCTCGGTGTCTGTTTATAAAGTGTTATCTCTCAAACGTTCATAAAACCCTCGCCGTAAACCCGCCGCGGCGATGTTGCTGTTGCGGTTGTTTGGCTGACTGTACCCCGCCTCCACCTCCGCCTGATACCCGTGTCACAGTACCGTGGCACATGGCACATACACCTCTACAGCATGTGATGATGAACAGTTAGTGACATTTCATCAGCACGTCACACAAAACTGGCTAACTTTATACTTTATTGCTTTCTACGGCGAGGTTCAGTGTCCAATCTCAATTTATCTTCTGGTGAAATGTTCAATTACCTTTTATGTTGCGATTAGCGGTTCGTGTTCAAAATTTAATACATACTTTTAATATTTCTTTTGAATCCAGAGGTCGTAAGTTCAAGTCCCGGCGTGCGCAAACAAATGTAATTCAATCAATATGTGTTATTTCACAATCGATTAGTATAGGACAATATATGGTATATTTACGGCCCGTTCCGGTCGTTTTTCAAATCGAAATTACTACGTCAGGATGTCTGTGTATCTAGTTCACTATTAAGCGGGTTGTTTTTACATTCTGTTTTATTTTTTCTGAGCGAAAACAAACATTTTAAGTCGAGGAATGGTCCCAATCTTGAATTTAATTATTTGGACAAGTTGAGAAACGTAGTACCCTATCATCTACTCAACTGCCGCTGCCGGTGGTAAAGTAACATAATTCGTAATAGTGATGAGTTTGTTAACCTTATTTGTACCTATTTATTTACCTCCCATGAAATGCACCTTAAATCTGGCACAATCAATATCATAATAACTTTGAAGTTTATTTTCATTTACCAAAAATTGACTTTTTCCCCAGAGAAAGTAATATGGTAAAGAGTGAGAGTTATACCCCTCCCTTACTCTTGTGCTCACAATCGATGCGATGCTTTTAGTTTCATATCAAAGTTATTGCGACTTCCGAATGGGAGGCGCTAAAATCACAGAAGGGGTTTTATGGTGAAGGATAGAAGTCGGTGCTAAAGTTTACATTCGGGCAATAAAAGGCTCGACGAGAGAACACTTGCGCAATCACGGATCATCCAAACTATTATTAGAAGTATATGGAACCTTACCAAATATAAAATGTGGAAGTAGTTTCGTTAGTAAAAGAAGCAAAGACAATATTAGTGAGAGGCTGAAGTCTGCCCGTTAGCTGTTAGACAAGTTTAGCCGGGGGTTGTGTTCTTAACTGGAGCTTAGTGCTTCTTTCGTCTCAACTAAAGTCAGTCTGATAATACTCCGCACACCGTTACCGTTACCGCTACCGTCATACCGTCACACCGGCACACTGCCCGCCGCCTGTTTCATATCAATTGAAGAGAGACTGAGATTTCTTTCAGAGCCTATGTAGCTTTGGGAATGTAGGAGTTATTCTGAATCTTGAAGAGACCCATATGCTAGGGAGGAGGAAACACAAACGCTAAAAAACATTCCACAGCCGAACTGTCCTCGTGCGAAAAAAACCGTGAACAAATATTGTACCTACATAGCCTTTTCTCAACCGAAACACCTCATTAGGTGTTTCGGTTGAGTAAGCTTCACTCATTAGTAAGTCTTTATGGGTCAAGAGATCTTTTTTATTTGTTTCTGTAAAGCATAATATTTCGCTTATTAGTCAGACCCCCTCGGGGAGGTTTTTGTGACGTCAATTCCCACAGCTTATCGATTCTGTGACTTGAGACGACTTATATTCTGTTTGGTCCCATTATTCTCGACCATATAAAAATGTTTAAAAAATAATGACGTAGCATTTACGAGTTTATCCGCGACATTATCAAACAAACTGTTTATCAGTTGCTACTTAGGCTAGTGGTCCCCAAACCTTTTTGATCGCGTACCCCTAACACAGAAGATTTTTTTATGGTGTGAACCCTTATGCCCTATATCTACACTTGACTTACTTATATATGTGTTATACTCTTCCACGAGCACCCAATAGTGTCGCAGTTGCCAATTCCTCGTTCATTTGATAAATTATATATATTATGGAGTAATTATAAAAGTTAATGTTTTTTATCGTAAATAAAATGTCAGCTGGCGTACCCCCAAGTGTCGACTCACGTACCCCCGGGGGTATACGTACCCCCCCTTTGGACACCCCTGACTTAGACTATCAGAAGCTGTACGGCACTGTTGAGCATTTTACGCCAGTTACATGTTGAAAACCCCACTGAAATATTTATGTACACTAAAGTTGGCGAACAAAGGTCGAGCATTCGAACGTCAATAGAAGTGTTCAAATAGTGAAATGGGGGTTTACGTTAAATAATCGCCTTTCTGTATCACTTCCGGTAACGGTTCAAAATAAAGTAGCCTATAGACTCTAGACCAAGACCCAGAGCTATATTTAAATAAACTATGGTTTATAATAGCAGTGGGATATAAAATTTAGTTGGTGACGGTAATGTTAATAATGCTAATTTCATTATGAATAAAGATAACGATTCCACCATTTTTGTAACGTACCGATAAACGATATGGTGTTGCGTATGTTTAAATGCATTATGAAAATGCCATCGACATTTTTAGAAATTATTTAATTACAATTATCAGTATACTTAACGCACTTATATTCTTATATGGTGTAACCATTTTAATTTTGATTTGAAATATCGCCGCTGGAAAGGCAAAGGCGCTTAAGCGACACTTTGGTCAAAACTGAGTTGAATATGCAGTATAAATCAATGACGTTACATATATATATAGACACGTTGTAGCGCTCTCAAAGTGGCAAACAATAATCATGCTAGTTGGTGTGATCGGTGTTTAAGCCGATTTAGTACTAAACGGTCACGCGTCGCTTGAGGTCGTTCCAAGCAAGTATGGAACGCGGTCCGAACTTCGGATCTGTTTCGTTCATACACATATATTCTATGAATGTCAACGAAAAAAAACGTAAAAAACAAACAGTCAAAAACGAAACGTAAGAATGAACTTTTTTTTTAATCCAAAGAAAGTCTATAGAAAATATCTGCATTAGCGACCCCCTTGCTTCTAAAGATAAGTTTTTAGATCAGTAAAGAGATAATTCCACAGAGAAATGAATACCGCAAAGTGACCGAATTACAGTATCCTCCGTTTTACTTAAAATAATGCCCACCGATTAAAGTACTATCTATAAACTTAGGAACAAAAAGCCATTACATGTAAAAGTGGCTTAAATTAGTTTGACATGAAGTATTTGAAATAATCTAAGTATTTAAGGAACAGTAATTAGAGCAGTTGTATTATTAAATTCAACGGCCCTTTTTCCGCGTTTCCTTGAACGGACTGAAAAGTTTCGCGTAATATTTGGAGAACAGCTGTGGGACAGAATAAGGAAAGAGCGCATGGCGGGTGTCGTCGGGTTCCACAGACACCAATAATAATTAGGCTTTCGAAATGGGTAATAGGGACAACATATCTGTTAAAAAGTTGAATTTTGTCCTGGCCTTAACAAAGTTTCACAAAACACAACCAGAATTGATAACATTATTCAGAGAAAAGGGTTTCTCGGTTCGTAGTTTTGTATGTCAATTTATTTATTTATGTACAAACTAACGGACTAAAGTCCAATTACAAAAATACATATAAAATACGAAATGGAAAAAAGAGCAACAGAGAAGGAATAGCATATACATAATAATAAATGAAGCGATGACAAAAATAAGGCCAAATAAACATAAGAGAGAACATTCAAGCCATTGTCTGGTCAAAGTTTTGGTAGAGTCGTGAAGAATGACAAAAACCAAAAATGTCAAGACCATGACTTGAGTTAAGAAGTCTTGACATTCTGGACATTGGAGAATTATACCCATAATTAGTATAGTGATGATTGAGGAACAGCAATTCATTGTTTCTGAGTCTACGGCAAGGAATATTGAACTGGATAAGTTGCAACTGAGAAGGTGAGTCAATAAAACAATTAATAATTTTATAAATGAAAATTAAATCAAAGTCTTTCCTGCGCTTTTCTAATGAAGACATTTTCAATAATTGTTCAATTTCATCATATGAATAATCGCCTCTTTCTCGCCCTAATCTCCATGCAATACCGCGTAAGAAGTGATGTTGTACGGGTTCAATATGATGAATATGAACGGTATAGAAAGGGGATCAAATTACACTAGCATATTCTAGATGAGGGCGAACTAATGATTGATCTAAAAAGGTTAAAAAAACAGTTTAACATTGGCTTTGGAGGCCATACCAGCTGCACCGAAACAAGTAATGCTAAAAGCAAACTTACGGAATATAATAATATTGTACACATTAACGGTTACTACGGATTCCTCAATCTTCCTAATTCTCAAAATAAAATGTGCCATCGTAAAAATAAAGTCTTACAGACGCTCAGCATCTCCTTGGTCTGCTCTCGGTGCTCTCAGTGCTACGGCGCAGGAGACGAAGGCTGAGAAGGTTGGAAAGGCATACATAATGAACGAGAATGGTTTTGACAACGTGCGGAGGCGTGGTGGCGGGGTGGCGGGGAGGAGCTCAGACGAAGAGGTAGAAAGGAATGGATGGAACGGTCAGGTGATTTGTTTAGTGACCGGCAGTTCCTCACATGGTTTGAGTCCTTTGATAATCAACTAAGTGCCCGTTTGGTCTCCTAGAAAATATAGATCTCAATAAAACAATAGATTTCCATATAAATGTGTAAAAGAATTATTATTTAGTTTAATTTTAATTTTTTTTTATTACTAAGGATGATACTGGTGTGCCTGTCTTGCCAAGAAATTATGTGTTGAAAGCAGGCATATTATGAATATGAGACTTTTTTGAAATGGTAATAAAATAATAAACTAAAACCAAAAACACGATTGAAAATGATAGCACTTGTAAGAATGTAAAGAAGAATTGTGAAAGAAATAACCGGTTAGTAGCTTTGTGAAAAAACGCGTCCAATTCGCATCCGGGCATCTTGGGTTCAATTCCTTTTTTTACATTTTCCGCTCATCATGATGATAATATGTCGTTGTCATTGTCAAACGCAAGGTGGCGAGGAGACGAGGTAGGCGATATTCCCCAACGCAACGGCGAGGAGACGGGGTAGGTAATATCTCATAACGCAAGGTGGTAAGAAGACGGGGTAGGCGATATCCCTCAACGAAAAGTGGGGAGGAGACGGGGTAGGCGATATCCCCCAACGCAACGGCGAGGAGACGGGGTAGGTAATATCTAATAACGCAAGGTGGTAAGAAGACGGGGTAGGCGATATCCCTCAACGAAAAGTGGCGAGGAGACGGGGTAGGCGATATCTCCTAACGCAAGGTGGTAAGGAGACGGGGTGGGTGATATCCCTTAACGCAAGGTAGCAAGGAGACGGGGTAGGCGATATCTCCTAACGCAAGGTGTTGAGGAGACGGGGTGGGTGATATCCCTTAACGCAAGGTGGCAAGGAGACGGGGTAGGCGATATCTCCTAACGCAAGGTGGTGAGGAGACGGGCTGGGTGATATCCCTTAACGCAAAGTGGTAAGGAGACGGGGTAGGCGATATCTCCTAACGCAAGGTGTTGAGGAGACGGGGTGGGTGATATCCCTTAACGCAAGGTGGCAAGGAGACGGGGTAGGCGATATCTCCTAACGTAAGGTGGTGAGGAGACGGGGTGGGTGATATCCCTTAACGCAAGGTAGCAAGGAGACGGGGTAGGCGATATCTCCTAACGCAAGGTGGTGAGGAGACGGGGTGGGTGATATCTCCTAACGCAAGGTTGTGTGGAGACAGGGTGGGTGATATCCCCTAACGCAAGGTGGTGAGGAGATGGGGTAGGTGATATCCCTTAGCGCAAGGTGGCGAGGAGACGGGGTAGGCGATATCCCCCAACGCAAGGTGGCGAGGAGACGGGGTAGGCGATATCCTCCAACGCAAGGTCGCCAGAAAATGTAGCCATGGAAAGTAAAAACACTTTTTTTGATTTCCTCTGCCATTATTTCTCCGTTTTTCGCCCGAACATAATACATTAAAATTTTATGTTTCATTCAAAAATATATTTAGATATCACCTTGGGAAAAATATTATAATTTTATATTTTACTTTATTTACGATCAAATAATTGCATTAGAATGACTCCCAGTCAACCGTTAAAAATATGTTTTCGATATATTTTTAATTTTAAGCCCTCAATGCAATTAACACATTTTATATGTGTTGATTGCAAACCCTCGTAGATAAAGCTATGCGTTAAAAAAATTAATACATACAACGGACTAGTCGCTGCAAAACAATGTTTCTCATTTTTTTAAATGTAAATAAAGCTAGAAACGGGAAGCGTATATTGAAAGCTTTGAATAAAAATGGTGTTTATAAAATTATCAGAAAAAACAGTACCGTCATCTGAAAAGAATAATGATTGGTAGCAAATATATATAATTCACATGAATCAAACTCAAAATCGGAATATAAAAATAAATTGTAAGAATTTGTGCATTTTAATTTTCTCAAGATCACTCCCATAGATACACAGTAACGTGTATAATGAGTGACGTTAATAACCTATTTTCTTTGAGATGCGCGTATCTTTGTGTCGCCATTTAAAGCGGATAGTACTGCCTTAACTACGTGATATATAAATAATATTTAAAACGCCTCAAATAATTACCGGTCACAATACGGGTGGCCTACTCGTATACAAAGAAAGGGGAATGACGTAGTTTATTAACGAAATCTTAAATGTACCGTTAAGGTGTCGTTAGGGCTGACAAACTCGTTATTAATTCACGAGTAAAATGTTTCGTGAATAATTAGTAGAATAGCTGAATGCTGAATCTTCTATGATTCGAGAGTGTTCCGGGTGGGGCACAGTTCGGGTGGGGACAACGAGACTCCGTGACCTCTTCTCCACATTCCGTGGACCGCACCCGGAATGTGAAAATCTTTAATCAAATATCACCCCATCGCGCCGTGACGCCGTCACGCGTCATGTCGCTTCATATTTCACGGCTCGCGTTACTATCCTGTCCCGTCATTGGATTCTACACAAAAACCGAATAAATCAAGCTAAATGCTACCTGCCCCAATGTCACCTGCGCATGCTAGCACCACTTCTCACGAGAGCCAGTTGTATTCGAGCTGTGAACAAATTGACAGACGGAGAGAAGTTGCTGAAGAGATAACACGGCGTCTCAGTTGGGGATATCTGTATCTCTTCTCTTACCTTTACGACAGCAGTGCCACATTTTGGTTGTTTTGACCAAATCTTTGAGTTTTCTTTAGGTGTTTGGAATATAGCCTGAAACGCGACCGTTGATATGTCATTTTAGGAAGTTTGAATTACTTTTATCACCTCTATCGTTACGAAAGTCGTGTAGTGACTTTTTTCAAAATTTTCACATTTCATCTATTTTTAAATACTTCAATTCAATTTTAGTTATTTTTTTAATGATACATTTATATATTTTTTTAGATTACAATTTTAAAGAGTGACAAAACATCATAAAACCCGGAAAAACAACTATCACGGGTAATAAGAGTTAAAAATGGCAGAAATTTTAAAATTAGTTTTTTTATATAATAAGATTAAAATGTTATACTTTAAAATAATAATAAAATAACTTTCAGGATTCGTTTGAATATTCTTTCCAAGCAAACTCGGCTGTGTGCTAGACGCTTTTCTCAGGAGAATTAGAGGGAAGTTTTAGTATTTCAAAGAAAACTCATAAAGTTGTTTTTCTCTTTTTTAGTTCAGACAACATCTAAAGATAAGTTAATACTTAGTACATAATATTTTATGTTATTTTTTTTTGTTGAAGAGCAATGAAAACATTGCTAAATGGCTATTGAGTAAGGACTGCAAGGAAATTGAAGACCTCCTAAAATAGCACTTGAAATTCTTCACTCATTCCATGACAAAATAGACCAGCTTTGTAAAATGCTCGACCCTAAAAAATTAAATTCCTCTTACATAATAACACGTATTACATAAATATCGCACCATATTTCTATAACAATTCTGTTAAGTCCACTATTATTATTTACTACTTTAAAATTAGCATTTTTTTGTTGTTGTTTTTTTTTCCTTAGGTATAAAATGTAATGTGTTCACTATAAACAATTGTAGGATTGTTACGATGTAAAATGTATGTATAATTGTATCGTATCTACTGTCTTTATTTATAGGATTTAGTGCCTTGCAACTTTACCTACTGTCAATGTATCTTATATGGTATCAAGATAGTTTTACGATCAGTATCTGTTGTATCATCTAACATTGTGTAACAAATATCATATTTTTTTTAAATATTATTTTACTTGTCCTCACTTTCACTTACCTCAGAACAGGTTCTTATGACCGAGTGAGGTAGGTAATATAAAAAAAATAATTTTAGAAACAAAAATTTAAAAATAAATAATATATTTTTTAAATAATCCATATCTACTGCGTCCCTTTGTTTTATTTTTGTGCAACATATGTACAATGGCACTTCCCAAAAAAACACTCCACAGCAAATAGGTTATATTATTCTGCTGATAGCAAATAAATTGAGTTTAATATTAATGATAAAATATAGTAAAACTCCTCTGCGTTTAATAGTTTTCCGTAACAAACACAAAACCAAAATTCTATGAACTGTAACCTTAACGGAAAATGTATTCAAAACATTTAAAATTAACGTTAATCAAATCAAAGAGTCGTTAACCATAGCACGCATATTGTATTACGTAATCATTTCATTTTTATCTAGCACATTCATATTTTATAAGCCATCGTTAAACCACTATCGACGATCTAAGCACACAGCGGCCACAGAACTAACTAACTGGAGCTCCGCACGAGGTTAACTTCCGTGGGAACTTGCCGTATGCCGTATGGCCGTGTGTTCTCCATTGGATATTTAATTAAACTTTCACGGGGCGAGAATTCCTCCAGTCTTTTCGGGAAAATTATAATTCCGTATTAGTTGGGAGAGTTGAAAGTTGAGTGTTGAGTATATGCCGTGTCAGCTTACTCAGACAGTCGCAGTCGGGCTGGTGCAGAGCCGGGGCTGTTTACTTAGTGCAAGCCAAACACGCTCTTAGTTGTATGCTCCGAGGTGGCAGCTCGCCTCGGCGTACCATTCTCTGTGAGGATTCCTGTACATTTTATTTTAAGGTCTTCCACATTAATATGTTAATTTAATATTTACTTCACCGAGGAATGATTTTGAAGACTACACTATCAGGTTGAAATGTGCAGGAAATTTTTAGAAGAGAAAAGAGTGAACCGGGGTCAAGAAGGGACCCATCTCCGAGATATTGAGCAGAAGAATCATGATAATTACACGCTCTGATGGACAAACGTCAACGGTGTTCAAATGTTGGTTTCGTGTGCGATGTGCCCCCAACTCAAATCAATATAGCAATATATCTTCAGAGCGTATTTTTCATACCGATAGAAAGAAAACAGTATTTCTATCTGTCGTCTAGATTCTAAAGATATGGGAAAGTATCACACGTTTTTCCCGTTTTCGTTTCCCAGCGAGTTTTTCAGGTATTTATGGGTTCCGAACCAAAGGCATCTAGGCGGGGTACTCGAAATAAAATTAATAACGGCGCACGTACAGTACCTAAATATTGTTGAAATGGGGGGTACAAATTAGGAAAATGGGTCCCCAAGGAGTACCCAAGTCAAAATAAGTTGAGAACCGCCGTTCTTCAACTATGATATTTATTTAATTATTCTGTTTTTCTCGGTTCATCAGCACAATTCGTAAAATTATACGTACTTATTAATCTTAATTTAAAAATAATATTATAATATTTGAATACATGTATAATATATTAGAACTTAATGTGAGCACCCAAAACAGCAAAGATTTGATTGTTTCGATAGTGAAATCATAAAATACAGTATTGAGGTTAGGAAGAAATATATATACATTGCACAGTCACTTTCGCAATAGTTCGCGTATTCGTGGAATCAGAAGCAGATGTCTGTTTACTTCGCTGAGGTGTTGGTGGGGCGCAATTGGGAGTTCCTCATTAAGCTCTTTTCATCGGTTCATCCCGACTTCGCGCTTCCGTACTTTAAATAACTTCACGTCGGCATTATCTGGGTGCATTCACAAGATGTTATAACTACCACCCCGTATGCGGGTAACGTTAAATGGACGCATGATCAGTATTCAGCATTCAGCATTCAGCATTCGACAAACTTTAACTTTTCGCATATGCCAACTGCAGTATCTATTAGTAGGGAGCCGAAGCGCTGTATGGTGTATGATATGGCATGGTATGGGATGGTTTCGCATAATAATAGTTACTTGTTATTGAAGAGAACGCGTTCAGAATAATCACGCGTTTGTTACTGAATTCAAATATTACTTCATTACATTATTGCCAATCAGTTATATTAAAGGTTGGTTTTGCTGATAAGCGAGAAGTCCCGCTTGACCTGCATTCCTATGTATTCACGGGTATACTTATGTTTGTAAATGCAACTTATAAAATATGATTTTTTGTACAAATATATGCATGCAATTAATTTAGCGCATATCCACCGTGAGATTCTACAGGTCAACTCCTAGGAATAACAAGGCCTCATCTGACACAGCACTGTCATACGATAATCGGCTCTATAGAATTCTACTTTAGAGTTTATAATCGCGTGAAAGTGCCGCGTCAGATGAAACTTTGTTATTCCAAGAGGCTGAGGTCCTAAAGACCGCGACGCCTAACGCCCGACGCCCGACGCCCGACGCCCGACGCCCGACGCCCGACGCCCGACGCCCGACGCCCGACATCAAAACAACGAAAATCTTGACCAAGTGGGTGCCCCATCGGAAGCGGCCTAGAGGCAGACCAAACAAAGTGTGTATGTGGCAGAAGACTGAATCAAGATGGGTAGGTCTGAGTAGCGCCGAGATGATGGTGATGATTAGAAGACATATGTTGTTTTGTTAACTTAGGTAGAACACTTCCAGGATAACTTTACGATGAAGGAGAAAGGAGAAAGTATTCCCTTCTGTGTGGGACGTCTGTCTCCCGCACATAAACTAGCAAAAGACACACAACTCCCCACGCCCCCGTCCGGTACACTCTAGCTACGGCTCCAGGCCTCAACTCGGGAGACAGAGGCGCACACATACCAGCGAAAGCCCGCGCATCCCAAATCATAAAATAATCAAATTCCTTTTTGCGTTAGAAGAACATCGAACGTCTTCCCCTTGTGAATAATGTATTTAGAATATTTAAATCGATTGAGATTGGAACGAACATGGAAATTGCGCGATTTCCACTGACACATACTAGGCCTAATACGAATATGGCCTAACGCGGGCGGAATGGAGTCTTCCCGCGGCCGCTTCTGAACAAACCAATTAATTCACCGTTGTTTAATCTGAATACCGCGTCCCGGTGTTTCCTCTAAGCATCGTAAAAAAGATTGTCTTCCCAATACCCTGTTCATGAATTAATTATTTTGAGGCAATATAAAAGGGAACGCCAGGTTTCCAAAATTGCCAAAATTGTAAAACGTTAGAAATTTCAGAATTTAATCTTTTGTGAGAAGGCACGTCCGATGTTTGTGTTTCGACGAAAACCTTTTATGAAGAAAATACATCAAGGAGATATAAAAAAACATATTTAGTGGTTGCGTAGATACTTTCGCTCGCTTTTTGTTAGGGCACATTAAATCCCGGGGCGCCCCGCGCCTATATGTGAATACATTGCTCACATTGCCCACGGTGCTAGCACCCAGAGCTCGGTGCTGGCACCCGGGGCTCGCGCCCGGGGTAATCGAGGGGGTCAGGGCGCCGGGTATTACTATAATGGCTCTGGGCCATTCATGCCTTTAGGAGCACAGCATCCTTGAATCATCTCGAGTTATCAGATACGTCCAGTGGCGTGAGTTATATATTATTTTCGCCCCCTATGTGTGATCAAACATTATTTACTCACAAATTTAATACAGCACCGTGGAAAGTGGTTCAAATAGCGTCAACGTTTAATATTTGTTTCAAATAATCGAAATTTATTACGATGATTTCTCCGAAAATTACCAAATTCACTTTAAATGGATTACTTCGACAGTTCAATTTGTGGAAAAAATGATAAT
The DNA here is from genome assembly GCA_022651775.1 of Drusus annulatus. Classification (NCBI taxonomy): domain Eukaryota; kingdom Metazoa; phylum Arthropoda; class Insecta; order Trichoptera; family Limnephilidae; genus Drusus; species Drusus annulatus. Next base: position 164,676 of record JAGWCC010000028.1, read on the forward strand.
AAAATTAGTTGTAAAAAATGAAACTCTTTATCGCCCTACTGCTACATTTTTTTCTAGAAAATCGGAAAAACGTCGTTATTATGTTCAAATCAAACATTAATTTCGATAGGGAGGTATTAAAAAAAATTACGTCGGTTATCAAATTGATGCATAATGATTTAATATCGCAATGAATTTTCACCGACAATGTTTTTACGAGAGTTGTGAAAAAGATTCATAAGTTCTTATTGTTACGAGAGTGGTATTTACCCCACACTTAATGACCTAAAAAAGCACTTTGAATACAGAAGAAGTGCCTAAAAATTTGTTTTATTCATACGTTTGTAGTTATGTCGGGAGTGAGCCGCCGCGCGCCAGGTGGGGGGACTTTATATAATCTAATTATGCAAATATTATACCTGTACAAGTCGGCATTAAGGATCATTCTAGCGTACTCGGGTACTGTGAGGCTAGGGCCTTATACATTTATTAGGAGGTGTAATTATATCAACGTCAAATAAATAGCAACACTTTATTTAGGGAACTATTTCCATCAGCCAGCACCTTTTATAATTTGGGGATAATAACAAAACTCATCAAATGGCGTCTCATTAGAACTTTCCCACCTGAAATAACTGCCACCTACTACCTGCCACCTACTACCTGCCACCTACTACCTGCCACCTACTACCTGCCACCTACTACCTGCCACCTACTACCTGCCACCTACTACCTGCCACCTATCACCTACCACCTACCACCTACCACCTACCACCTACCTGAAGCACCGAGAGGCGCTCTTTCCGTACTGCTTGTATTTCAAATGAGAATAATTACTATCCCAACCAACAAACGCCAACACTGGTCCAAGTGAAATGTGATATCAATCATCTTTTTTGTTTTTGTTTTTGTGTGATTAAACATCGGCTGGGATTCCGTTCGTTTCGACAACTTTTTTTTCTTATGTGTTTTTCCATTACAAATTATTTGGTTACTATTATTTCCGTATTTATATTCCCTGCTCGTTTTTCAATAGTGTTCTTAAATCTTTAATTATTAACCCCGATCTACCCTAAGTGGCGATTTTGTGAGAAAACCACCTCCATCAGGTCAAAGAATCACCTTAAAACAACGAAAACTAGCTCAATCAGGTCAAAGTATCATCCTCAAACAATGAAAATTGTCTTAAACACATATATTCTATTAATTGAAAAAACGCAGTAGGTTCATACTTCAAAAATTAAAAGCCTTAAAAAAGTTTTGTACGAAGCTTCAAGTGGAAAGAAGAATACTGGTAGATTCCTTCTCGATGTAAATAATTTGAAGATCATTTGATATTGTTTCAATATTCGTCATTATTAGACTCGTCACGCAGTATCCAACTTTGGAAGCAAATAAAAAACAGCCTTATTAAGAAAATAATATTTTGTCTGAATTTTCTTCTTCCACCTAGACCTCAGCCCTCAGTCCTATGCCTCTAGTCAGGTGATGCTTGAAAGGAACACTAAGCTCATAAATGGAAAAAGTAAGTCATAATTTGAATCTCGGGCATGATTTTACTTTTAATACATTTAGGGAGAAAAAAATATTAGGGCTCGGGTCAGGGGACGTTGTTTGACGCTAGTGACGAGTGTTGGGGGTGGGGGAGGGGGGGAGGGGTGGCGCTTGTAGGGCACCCATTTTTGCCGCGCAAACACTATTTATTTCCCTCGCCAAGGAGCTAGATTAAACGAACCGTCCTTATACAGGATGATTAAAGGAAGCGACCTTATTTTTGGACCTAGATATCCTTTCAAAGGGATTTTGTGATGATTTTAGACTTGTGATCAGAAAATCAATTTTCAAGTCACCATTTAGGGTTTTCTTTATTGAAAAACGGAATCCATAAAATCTACGATAGGTATTGACAACCTTTCCAAATAGATATTTTGATGAAAAATCTATGAGCTTAGGGACATGGCTAATCAAGTCAAACAATCACACGATTAAATTATTATCGTAGGCTTTAAAGAGCCACGACAGTCAATAATCTTTCTCAAATCGATATGACTCACATTCTGGAGAAATGATTTTCGTGGCAATTAGTGATGTGTTGATTGATTTTGATGAATGTCGTACAAAATGGGTTATTCATAAATACCTTCATTCGACTTTTCTTCAATGCCAAGATCTATGTAGCTTTAGGAGCTTCTGAATGTCAAATCTACTAAACATAAGCGTAATAAGCAGTGCTAGCCCATGCCTCAAGTACGGTTGTGGTGGACACTGCGCGTCTGTTCAAAGCGTTGGCTCTAGAGGGAGGTACCACAACCCGGCTTAAAACCTATCAACTAACAAACTACGGGAATATTTTAAAATATTTCATCCTTATGGTGAATGCGTGTTGAGTTGACAATCACGTGTCCTAATCACCCACCGTAACTCAACTCCTGGCTCCTGGCTCCTGGCTCCTGGCTAGCCACCACCACCAGACTAATCTGATCATTAAAGGTACCAAGTTGGCGATATCATCAAACCTTCTACAAAAAATATATACATACATTATTGACGAGTTTTAGAAACGACAACATTAAATTGAAGGATCGCACAGTTTCTCACAGTTTTTTTGTGAATACCGCACAGAAGTCCCAACTGCCCGAAACCAGCGGAGCTAAGGCGTCCCCAATTGAGGTACGCCCTTGGGCTGAAGGGAGTGGAGGGGGTAGGGCAGTGGGGAAATGGAATGTTGGGAAGCACTTGGATTTTCAAATCTTGTCGCTTAAACACGGCTAAAGTGATTTCAAGCCACAGATGGTATTTAGCCAGGGTGAAAATGAGAGCACTCAACACCTTAAACCATGCTGAATATAAACCCCACATTATTTTAAAATTATTTATTTACTCAAGAAATATATTTACTTACGCACGCCGGGCTTCGAACAGAACGCGACCCAGAATCTGAAGCCAAATATCCTAACCGTTCAGTCACGGAAGTCATCTTGTTGTTTCAACACGTTGACGAAATCCACATTTTCGCACCTTTCATTAATTTGTCTGAAAAATTACATATTTATGTTTTCCCAATTCGCCTTCCCAAAAAACATTTAAACTATTTATAAGCGGGCGTAAAATATATTCCTTTTGCTTTGACGACTAAAGATTGTTTCCGCAAGAAGTGAGAGAGCTTATCCGGAGTTAAGCGACGCGAGACAAGAATCTCATAAACTTTGAAGGTATTTACAGCTTTCGAAAATCGCACGAAACGTACCATTAGGAAATATAATTACATACTTCAGACAGAATATTATTTCAACTTAACAACAGAGTGTGTTTCTCTTAGAGTATTCATGTTAAGAGTCGGGCTTTTTTCCAGTGAAATGTATTTTATAAAACACAAAGGTTTTCGTGCCATGTGAACTACGTAACCAAAATTTGGTGTTTAAAAAGCGAAAAAAAACTCCTGAACGGTGAGCTTTGTGAAATCCGCACAGCTTTTGTAGTCTAGCAAATATAGGTTAACGTAACTATTTTCTCGCATGTGCATCATTTTATTTGCAAACTATGAATATTTTTAATACAAAAATAACAGTTTTTAAAAAAAGAGATAATGCTATTTTATATTACATCTGTTTAAAAAAAAAACATAATTTGAGTTAATGTGTTTAATTCTACAAGACTATAGAAAAACAAATAATGTTAAAAGCGTAATCTGAAACCATTTGATAGAAAACAGATGTCGCCAATTAAAACCTTTGGTCCCCAAGCTACCAGACTGGCCAGTTAAATTGATTACCTCTTCGAGAAAATATTTCGATATTTGAAAATGTTTGATCAATTTCACTCCAAGCAAGGGGCAGGGCCTCACTTTGGGTACACGGACACCCCCACAATACTTTTTTCTCAATGTATAATGAAAATAAATAAATTAAATAATTGTAATGTCTTGTAAGAAAATCATAGTACACATAGATACTAAATGGTAAAGATATATGTACAGTCATCATACATATTTTTTAAACTTTTGTTTCTATTTGGTTTTTAAGGTATTTTTGGCATACTTTTATGAAAAATATAAGGTTGTAAATATCTGGATTTGACAGAATGAGAAAATAAGTTACTAGCATAATAAGGGGAGTTTTTAGCGTTACTTTCAAACGTAACATGTTTTGAAGAATGTACATTTTGAATTACGATTTGGCACTTGCACGGTGCCGTTGTGTGTAGCGGAATATCATGACAATGATACGAGAATCCGCAGATTCCGCCCCGATACTGTGTTGTAAAACAATATTAACGATTGCGCCATCAGTAAACAGTAAAGTGCAAAGTAAACTGCCTGTAGCTGTTGTAATCGAAGCCACACGCAATGTCAGCTCAATCAACTAAACTAGATTGGAAAAGTCTACCATCGTTGAACTGTTCGATTACATTGCGGTTACATCTGATAGTTACCTCGTCTATACTGACACCAGGTAACTAAACAAGCTAATTCTATGATGGATTTGCAGTTTTTATTATTTATGTTTTTTTCTTCTAAAATGATAATACATAGTGCAAAAATTACCATTTTTGAAATAGTATTCCCGAGGAGTTAAAAAGAAAACTCATTCCGGGAAGGACAAAATTGTAAAACAAAAACAAAACAATATTTTTACAAAGCCATACAAATTTTAAGAGAAAGCACAAAAAAAGGAACAAACGAGTAAATACATTAAAAAGGAACCCATAAGAGCAGAGATTAACTTAACATCATAAGAACATTAAGGAATATCACACACATAAAGGTTTTACAAAAAGAATTTATCACTGATTTATAAAGTTGTTGGGAAAATAAAATATCCTTTAAGTGCTTTGGCCAATATCGTTTTGCTCGCAACTGGGAGTTTTAATTCATTGGGTAATGCGTTGTATTGTGTATGTGATGTATTGTAAGGAGTTAATTCCAAATTTAGTTGTGTGAGTGGATGACGATAAGTGTAGTCGATTTTCTGATCGTGTTTCATGCTGATGTATGTCGGAATTAAAGACTGTTTTAATGTTGATGTCTGACGAGTGTTGAATTATGGCCGTAATATGGCATATACTACAATGTTATATTTTGGCAGAGTCGTAAGAAGAAGAATTTGTATCTGTGAGTAAATATCTTTGACAAGAGTTACCCATGGTAGATGTTTTATACTCCCTCTGGATGTTTTGGATAACCTCTGATATGTATTTCTTGGTAATGGTGTCCTATATACAAACTAGATAACTCAAATGGGAGTGGATTACAGCATAATAAGTACAAAATGTAGAAAGGAAGCCTTGGAGTCAATAGAGTACACCGCTTATATGAGAAAAAAAACCTTCGAAACCTAACCATCATCATAATAATAAATTTAAATAGGTACTAATACAAAATGTTTATATGAGTCACACTCAAGAAGTGTTTTTTTTTCTAATTAAAATAGGTTACGAATTCAATATTTCTCGTTTTAAGAATATAATAATGACGACCATGTGATTTCTCAGAAAGTACACTTATTATTAATACGTGTTGAAATGTCCCTAAATTGTGTATGCTGTGCAAGTCATTGTAGATTTGTACAAATAAAATAACTAAACCTAGTACTTTCATCCCCATTCAATCACTTTTTGTAATCATTGTGTCTCATGAGGGACACAATAATGTTGAACTTATTCAAATGTTTATTTGAAATAATTTTTTTCAAAAGTAAAAAATCTAAAACACACAAAAACGTGACTAACCTTTCCAGTTGTCAAAAACAAACCACTAATCCAAAATGGTTGATAATGCTAACATATGATAAACATATGTGTACCAACATAACAAAAAAAATGATAATCGAATGTACACAGCTCGCGAAAATTCAAAATTCACCTTTTCTTTTGAACAGGCTATGTATGTGTGTTATTAGTATCTGTTTCATGTAACATTTACGTACACATCGCAATAACCAAACCCTATGTACACTATATTTTTTAATGTTTTTTTTTCCTTATACTATAGTGATTTCCCTTTAATAATTATCCCCTTATCATATTCTACCAAGAGCCGCATCGAGCGCTTTCGTATTTTAAATAATAATTTTTGGAATAAGGACTAAGGAACTCGCCACGTGACGACGTCGGCTTTAAATTCTTTGATATAATTTACCTGATCTGATGTCACTCCAGCTGTACTGCTCCACTCCTCGGCTCTTCTGACAGATAGCGGATTCAGTTATTCAGTTATTCAGTTATTTATTAATTTAAAAACATTTTAAGGCGTTTTTAAATAGAGCGAGTAAGTGTATTAATACACAATATTCATAAATATAAAACAATTAATTCTAAAAAAATATAAATTGCAATGAATGCAAAGTAAAGACAGTAAAAAATAAAACAATAAAAAATTAGACAATTTAAACATAATTTTTCATCCAAATGATGTATAAAAAAAAATATAAAATAAAATAAAAACAAGGAATAATTATACAAATAGCAGGAATGCTTGTCGTTTGAACGAAGCTTCATTTATGCAAAATATATCGACATCCGAAGCGATTCGATTCAACAACATGATTGCCCTCCCCACTGGCATGACCATTGGCAAGTTGGTCCTGCAGGCCGGGAGATAAAACAACCTATGCTGCCGATGGCGAAGATAACCATCTGGAACATAGAAATGAATGCTCTCCATGATAGCTGAGTTTTCAGACCATCCACGAATCAATCTGAAGAAATGTGTTGCAATGTACACATCCCTTCTGACCAGCAGATAACAGGTAACAGACAGATAATCCGGGATAAACACTGACCGAGGCCGATATGATAAGAGGTCGCCATTATTGTTTGGACATTAAAGCATTATGGCGTGACGTAACGCCCGCTTATTTGGATGATTCCTTGCTCGGGTTCTATGAAGCTATGATAATTCTGATGGCTTATCAGCGGGGGTCTAAACCGGTGATTCACGAACAGTGGATTGTTAATAAAGGTCTACGTGCACAGTAAGACAAATAAATAATTTGTGTAAATTTTGAGTGCCCACAATTTGAATTGCAATTGCTTGTTCAACAAAGCGCTTTCTTTACACAATCAGCGTCAAGCTTACACAATTCATCATTTGGTGTGCTAGCTATTGCGAAAAACAGTTTTCTATTTTTAATTTATATCTAAAACTCTTCACAAGAATTATATTTCAAACAATTAAAAACATTATTTTAAATAAAGTACAAGTAGTAATAATAGGTAGGCCATTTAACTAAATGAAGCCAACACGTGCTTATAGAACAGCTGAACACGCGGAAAGATATCACGTGGTTACAAAAAATACAATTAGAAAGCTTGTTATTCACCAGCGCCAAAAGGTTTAGGATTCCTTTGGGTACCATAAATGACCTCCATTAATTTTGGTGTTCCGCAAAGATTGCTAAAACTGATACAGGGCTCCAAAATGGTTGAGCACCACTGGATTAGATTAAATTGAAAACAATTTAAGTAAATCAGGCTTTCAAATAATATATTTCCAGCTTTAAAACATGTTTTACCATTTTACACGCGTAATATATTATGTATATATAAATAACTCGACCCGTGTTCCTACACAAAGAAGTAGGTAACGTCAAACTATTTTAAGCTCGTAAAACAAACGTCATAAAGCAGTTACCGTATTACCTGTTACCTTCCTCCACTTTGATGAAAGTGTTGACGCTTGTTAAGTACTTGTTAACATTTAATTCGGTTCAACGGGTGTTGGTGTGTGTTTATGAGGGAAGTAAATATATATATTGGCTATTCTTTAAAAATTTAAAAAAGGAACGTAGTCGCCATTACCAGCTCGGTCGGAAAAATTCCCGTGTACGCAGTTCGTTAGACAAACTTGAAAAATACTGCTTCACATAGTGGGGAGTGAAAAGATACACAAATACAGCAAGGTAAATATTAATAGAAAAACTAGTTCTCTTTGCTGTCTACACGCCTTCTGTAGAAAATTGTTATTAATAAATCCACCCAACTCTTATCTCTTTGTGGTCACATTCAGAAGTCAACTTACGGAATGTAATTTTATTCTAGAAAAACAGAGCAAATGAACAAAACTGGTAACGAAATTAAAATTAACAACACCACATTGACCCAAAGTGTCCACCCTCGCATGGCGGAAGCTAAACGAGAATTTCCAGGAACAGGAGATATCAGAGCCAATTCATTTGATAAATTGACAAAGAAACTTTGAATTTATCTTAAAATCTTCCTGAATATTAGTTAAATGATGATCCCAGAAAAGGGACCGTTCTTCGCAACCGTGCCGTTTGACGCCTTGAACCAAACAGAGCCCCCGGGTAGCGGTATCGCTCCTCTTTTAGAACTTGTCACCGATCAAGACCCCGCGAGATAGGTTTGATGTAGTCATCTGATTAAAAGCAAGTTCTCGAGGTTAAATTTAAAGTGGGGCTAAAAGTTAACTTTTATGAGTTGGTAAATTTTCTAATATGATTGACACTAAACGGTATCTTACGGGAAAATAACTCAAGGAAGAAAAACTGTCGACAATTAGAAAAATCGTAGGCGCTTCTTACTGGTATCACATTTGAGCCTATAATATAATTTTCTTGGGAATTTCGGTCGGTAACTTCACTAACGGAAAATGTGTCATTCTGCACAACTGTGGTATATGACAGGGTAATATATTAATTTTTCAGCACGCTGCATTTTTTAAGACATTGACAGAGAGAGAAATAAAATATCATATTCGTAGATGTAAACACTCTGGAATTGTATGAAAGTAGTAAAAGGCATCATTTTTGCACCCAATGCCTCCTAAACAGCAGTGACCGCTTGGAATCGACTTCAACTACCGCTTTTAAAGATTGTTTTCGCTTTCCTCGAATCTCAAGAGAATTCCAGCTGACGCCTTCTAGTTAAGTTGAAGTCAAGCTTGCGTTGGTATACTGCCTGCTGCCTACTGCCTGCTGCGGGATCGTAATCGGTGTCACATTCGGTAGGCATTAGGGTAACATTCTTTCACACTATCATTTAGTATTTCAGTCTCCCTTCCTAAAGTTCTACCATAGAGATCCCATTTACATGGGCATGTGAACAGCCACAAAGAGCGTATACTGTATATGTACGCTGCATCTTGGAAAATTACTTATTATCTGAAAATAAAATCCTTTGTGAGTTCGTACATCCGTACATCCGTACGAGCGTTAACCTTTCAAATTTCAAAATGATAATAATCGATAATATAATTTTTTTTTTTTAAAATAGGATCCTTTCAAATCTCCACCTTGTTGTTATTACTATAATTAATGCATCGAACGTTACGAGCCTCCACCGACGGCCGATTAGACTTAAGATATGTATCGGACGCTTTGAGTCTCCACCGGCTGCTTATTAGAGTCATAATAAATAATAGAATATGTTTAGCATTAAGTATAAATAATATGTTAAAATTTCATTTTTTGTCGTTACCGAGCAAAATACTGCCCGGGAACTATGTTTACGCCGCTCGGCCAAAGTCATCTGATGCGCCGAGTGGTGTAATACGGCGTATTTACGTCCCCCCCCCCACCACAACGATCGGAAGCCGCTCGATACGAGCGAGCTCCGATCCTGCCCGGAACGCAGCTGAGAGCGTATGGCGCTCTGCCGGCCTTCTGGCAAACAATTCGACTAGGCCCGCAGTATTTACACGCTACCCCCTCCCCAGCGCCCGGAGGCTGACCTTTTGGCCAATAGACCAATCCATCAGCCAATGGGCGCTAGGCGAGAATTCTGCGTATCCCAAAAAATAATCGTGAATAATTAGGGTTAGGTATTTGATTGTAAGCCGGCTTAGCGGGAATCCAGCCGTTGGTACCACAAATAAAAGTACCCAGTTCTGACGGCTGAATTCCCTACTACATTATTGTATAAATTTTAAATCTGTAACTATGCAAACTAATTATTTATAAGACAAACCATACCTCCTCACTACCTATGTAACCCTCCTAATGTTTTATAATATATAAGATTTTGGAATCAATAAAAATGCTGGGAAGAAGTGGTTTATATGAAGCGAGAGGTCATAAGAAGAGCTGATGCTGGTATATTTTGCCTTCCCGCTAAAAAAATGCGAGCGGGAGCTATGAGCCCTCAAAGAGGAGAACTCATACGAAACCGGGCGGTTTGAGTGCCCGAATCCCGGGTCCAGCGGATGCTGGGCCGGGGATATAAATACAAAGCCCAAACCGGTATAAAGTAGAACACTCTCAGCATCTCGACCGGCATCTACTCTCCTGACTCTACGCTTCCGACTGCTTCTTCCCGCCTGGACTCTACACCTTCGTTTGACTGCTTTCCCTGGACCATCCGCCTTCTCCCGCCCTTTGGAACTTTGACTTGCTGCAACCGACCCAGGCCCGCTTCGCTGATTGACTTGAAGAAACTGGCCCCTCAAATTTATAGTCAATGTGCTGACTAAACGTCTGATACAGAATAGAATATGTTTGTTTGTTAATATTTCCATTTTTTTTGTTCCCGGGCTAAATATGGCCCGGGAGCTATGTTTACGTCGCTCGGTACGGGCGAAACCCGAGATCCGCTGGCGCCGGAGAACGCAAATTGTGACCCGCCCGAGGTCGTTTGAGACGGCGAACGAGACGGAACGGTGTATTTACGCTCCATCCCCTCCCTAGCGCACGGAAACTGGGCCGACCAGTCAATGGGCCGAGCCGCTAGCCAATGAGCGCCAAGCAGAGAATTATCATCTCCCCGATGATGATTACACAATATTTTCCGTTAGGTATAAAATTAATAATTAGAATAGCGGGAATTCAGTCTTTGGTATCACCAATAAAAATAAACAGTTCTGACGGCTGAATTACCATTTAAAAGAATGTATAAAAATAAAATGAGTATATATTAGGTTTAAGTAATAATAAGAGAAATTGTTCCCATCTGCTACCAATTTTACCCCATTTATAATAACTGTACATTTTCTTGTGATGTTAATAAAAATTATGGGAAGAAGCGATATATTTCAGGGAGAGCTGATGCTGGAGTTTTTTAGTTTTCCGCTGCAAAAAATCTGGCGGAAAATATGGCTCCTCAAAGAGGAGATTTAATCAAAAATGGGGCGGTTTTTGCGCCCGGTACCCCGGCCCAGTGAATGCTGGGTCGGATGTATAAATACAAGGCGCAAACCAGTCCAAAGAAGAACACCCTCAGCATCCCACCTGGCATCATCTTTCCTGACTTCGCTTCCTGACTGCTACTTCCCGCCTGGACAACTACAACGCTCTTTTGACTCTGCATTCTCCCGCCTTTAGATACTTCGACTTGCTGCAATGGTCACAGGCCCGCTACAGCTGACTGACTAGAGGAAACTGGTACCTCATAATTTACAGTCAATGTGCTGACAAGACGTCCGGTACATTTAAAATAGTATTAATATTTTTTTCTAGATTGTAGTTTAATATGAGAATAGTGAGAGTTGACAGTGTCGAACGTGTCGATTGGTTTATGACCTACGTATTTTGTAGGAATATTTTTTTTGCCGTTTATCCCAAGAGAATAATGTTTGGAAAACTGTGTTTAATCAACACCTTTTAGTTTTTTAATAAAATAATTTATGCACAATTTGAGTAGTATTTTATTACCTGAGTAGCGAACATTTATTAAGTTCTTTCACAGAAATAAAGTAAAATACAACACTGGTATGATTTGATAGATACATTAAATGGAATTTATTTTCATAACTATAGTAACTTTCTTACAAAACTACACACCTTTTAAAATAATTGAAGGCAGATTGACATACAAATAGTCAAGTTAATGAAATACCAAAGTTGAATTGAAAATGTATACAATGAATATTAATTAACAAGTAATTTAATGATTTAATCAATGAAGAAATGAAGTCAATCAGTCCTGGCTGATTACCGATTTATTTCAAATATTTTTTGTAAAAAAATGTTGCAATTAAGATGGAATTTAAAAAAAAAACGTAAGTATTTTCAGTAATTTAATGAACCACCATCTTGATTTTAGCCACATATTAAATATTATATCTGTAATGTCTTTCTTTTCTTAATTTTTATGTTTATCTATGCACATCTCCCCGTCTCTTACCTGCTACCTCCTCTGACGTTCTATCTACTTTTTTACACTGGTATTTCTGTAATTTTTATACAGCCTTTCTGAAGCTCGGATACAAGCGAAATCTACATATTCACAGTCTAAGGAAGTTATAGAAAGTGGTATTTAAACAAACAAAAAAAAATTTATGTTGTCAAGATAACTCTGAAAATATGTGTTGAATAAAAAAACCTTTACTTTTTAAACCACGGAACATCTGTATAATTGCGTGATTAATTAGGTTTTGATTTGACGGCCGGCGTTGTCGAATGGTAAGACAATTGACTTCAAATGCAAAGGTCGCCGGTTAAAACCCGGCGTGCGCCGATAACTTTTATTTTATTGATATGTGTTTTGATTCAAATAAAAAATAAAAAAGTATATTTGCGGAACGTTCCAGAGTGGTAGATACTCTTAATAATAATAATAACAGTGAACTTATATAGCGCAGTTTTGTGATATTTCACCTCAAGTACGCAAAAAAGTTATTGGCGCATGCCGGGCTTGAACTTGCGACCTTTGGATTCGTAGACGAGCGTCTTTCCACTCGACCATGGAGGCGGTCCAAATACAGTATAAGTATCACCTTGGTGAAAAACCACCATTCAGAATCGAAACGTTGCTTGAAATGGCTTTAACCGTGTTTGGTGACTAGATCTGAATAGCTAGGTACTTCCCAACCTTCCTCTTCCTCATTTTATTCCTCTCCCCACTACCTTCAGCATCACAACATACCTTAATTGGGGATGCCATAGTCTCACTAGCTCTAGACGATTGGGAGCAGTTGGAACTTTCTGTGTGGTATTCACATTAAACAAAAAAATAAAACACAAACGTCCAATCAAAAGGGGGTGACGTAGTTGCTTACTAAAGCGTTTTCGTGAAATAATCTTAGACAATATTTTTTGGTAATACTTAGAGAGAAATATGTTCATAATATTTCAGCACTACTTATCTGAGATATCGCACAAAAACCTCGTCCGGGGTGACATAAGAACCCTTCGGAAATGGGAGTGTTAAACAAACAATAGTTTGACAGCAAAAAGAAAAATAATCTGAAAACAGTTCTAAACTCTACATGAATTAAAGTCGACGTCATGTGCGAGTTTCCGTTTTCACTTCGTACGCCAAAGGGAGAAAAGTTTCTGCTCCGAGCGAGAAACCGAATTACCTCCAAACATTGAAATGTACATAATCAAATAGCAAAGTAATAAGTGCCGGGATCATAATGCACCAAATAATACAATAAAGTGCAAAGAGCGGCGGCGGCGGCGGTAAGGGAGGGGTAGCGGACAGAGAACAGTCAGTGCACATGGCACAGAATCGCACCAAACACCAAACTCTTGTGTCTAATTGCTTTCGGGACAATTCATTCAGTCGCTGGCTTCCACTTAGATTTGGCTGTTTAAATCAAATTGTCAAGTGTGTTTCTTCGAAGCACATAAAGTTACTATACAAACTTAGTATTTATAAAATTTATAGTTTTTTCTTTACGTATTCTGCACAAATCCTACGAAAAGTGTCGAGATTCGAGGCTTTTTTTAGAACTTTTGAAAGGCTATTAAAAAGTTTTTGACCTTTATAAAACACGCTGTTTTGTGTACACAAAAGTTTTGGGAAGCCCGAAATCATGACAACTTCTCGTAGGATGATTTGAACATTTACATTATATATAATATTATTTTGCAGATACATATTTAGAGAGCATGTTATTTTTAAGCTTGTAAATCAAAAAGTATTATTTTTTGTTTAGTTGTCATCGTATTTAAATTTCCTAATATAATTTTAACACTAGTAAAAGTATTGCATTTCAAAATAATCCTCACCCCCCTATTTTATATAACCTGCAGTTTATTATTTTGGGGTTTGATACGTAAAAATAAAACACTTAAAAATAATTGTAAATGCGGAGTTACCATGGAATTGTATACAAGGCGAGTTTGTTTTACCAAGTTGTTTCTGGTCTTTTTCAGAATCCTACTTTTTTTCAATTTTATTAATTATGTATTCAGTGTTAACAATATCAAACCAAAACCACACCGGGGCTGAAGATTCTTTTCGCCTGTGTTCGGAACACTAAGAGAAGCATGTCTTTGCACTTCAAGCAAAGCATATCGACGACGGCCGAGTGGATCCAGAAGTCGCGGATTCAAATACAACTAAAAGAATATATTCCACCTTTGGTATGATTTCAACGGGTCGTCTGAGTGTAAAGCCTTAAACATTGTGGGGACCGTGGTGTCATCTGTTGAGATGACGAGGAAAGTGAAAACGTCTGCAGTTTTAAGTTGGCAGCCATGAATTTTAGTAATCGTAGATATATTGTATATTTCAAAGCTTAAATATTTCATATTATATTATATATTACATCTATTAATTTTTCAAATAAAGAGCAGTTTATTTCAATATTCCTACTCTAAAATAAACCCCTTTAAAATGTTACGCTGTCTTATAATTGACGTAGATTAATCCGAACCCAGTACAAAGACTTATTTGAACGGAATTGATTGTCAGTTGGTACGTTTGATAAACAGATTCCTAGTATCTGACGAAAGAGAGTGGAGCGGAGATTGAATTCAATGTTCCTGAGATACAGGAAAGAAATGACTTCATCTGTAGCTGCTCGAAAGACGTTTCCATATAACAGAAAATATTACTGAATTTTCACGTCTCGCGCCAGATCAACAGATTCGCTCAAGCGGAAACTCGGCTATCTATCAAGCTTTCAGCTATACCGGGAAAGTGCATTAATTCAATAATTTTCTTTATTTTTCTAACAATAGGTTTCTACTCATTCAGTGCAAATTTTCAGAAACGTGAAGTATTACTAGTATCTACCCAAATGCTATTTCAGGATTAATGTTATGAATCAAAGTTCCTTTAGAATATTTAAAGAAAAAAGATTTAAAAGCTTTTAAAAAAAAATACCTTACTGAAGAAATTGGAATATGAATTTATTGAAATTTATTTAATACATATTTTAATTTAATAGAGAATTTAAAAAGCAGTTAAGTTGCTTTTTTATTCCTTTAACATGACACTTTGCCAATGGTGTTCTATTCTGTTTCTTATGACAACTGCTTTACTCTTTTCAAGGAAAGGCTTCAGATAAGTTTAAATGTGTACCTATCTGCCCTTCATAACGCTTGATATGCATTACACATTATACACATCTATTCCATATAAAATTTTAATCTTTCAAAGACAGAGAAGTAAGAATTATAGCACAAAAATACTATTTCATCCAACAACAAACAAATAATTTAGCTCGTAATCGGAATATGGTAAGCACATTAATTTTCTTGCCGATGGACAGGTAAACAATCATCACGCTGCACGCTGCACGCTGCACGCTACACGCTGCACGCTTCGTGTTACTCCTGAGTCCTAAGTCAAGCCCGATCAGTACTCCGCGCTGTACTTTGTGCAGGTACACAATACACCCTGTATGTAGGTAATTCCTTTAGCTCGTGTAATTTCCCGATCTTCTTAGTTAAGAGGAGGTACGAAGAGGTAGCAGGGTAGTATTAATACCGTAAAACGTGTGTCGTACATGTTCACTAGAGAACCAATATGTTAGCTACAAACGAAAGTGCTGCCATTTTTTCACATTTAAAGAGAAGTAGTAATTGTGAAGATTTTTTTTATCATTAGTTTTCTATTATTACTCTCTTTAGCGAAAACCCATACCAGGACTGGTTTAGCTGAGTGAAAAATAGCTTGGTTTGTTAAGTTTAACATTATGTTTTATCCTAGTTGTTCGAGGAATTCTCATTCTAATGAAATTCCTTTCGGAATCGGAAGGCAAAAATCCTTTGTGAAAAAGCTATGGTTAGTTGTAATCTTCGGTGTTCGCTACCAGGCAAACAGCTTCTGCGGTGGGTGCGCTCTACACACACTATACAGTATACAGTCTACACTCTCTACGGTCTACACCCTCTACAGTCTACGCTACACAATGCCTAGTCAACGAGAGGCTCGCCGGCTGCGGGTTGCAGGCTACGAGCGTCCAGCTCTTATTACGCGGGATTACCCCCGGCCACAACGCCATTTTGACTGCGGCTGTTTCTTCCGTAATTACTACACAAATCTTTCTATTTCTCAAGTTTCGCAGAAAAAAACATTTTTTTTTAATTCTCCAACAAATCAAACATTCGAGATTCAATAAAATAAAATTACTTGTGACATGTCTGTTTTGTTCATACACAAACATAATAAAGAATATCCCGCTTCTATTCCATTATTATCCTAACCAACAAGAAAAATGCATTTCCAAAGAACGAGCAAAATTAATATTCTGTCAGCTTTCAACGCTTGCACAAACTGAAATGTAAAGATATCTAAACATTGTCTCTCTGCATTATTAAAATAATCGTTGGATGCCATTTTGCATTGTTCTCGATGTTGATTCTTATTCAGTTTTCTATCTCTCATTTCCGGAAGGGTACTATGAAAAAAAAAACAGAAATATCTACAATACAATAAATATTAACTATTCGTACAATAAGCATTTAGCATTCAAGATTCAATTATTTGTATTTACAGTAGCTTCTGATACTTTTGTGATCAGGCTGTAAAGTACCTACCAAAATATTAGCTGCAGTGAAACTTCAATACTGTTTGGTTTTTGTATTTTAATTTTCTTTACCTGCCCTCTTACTGTATGCAATTTCTATCGACTATAGTTAATCTTCAATAATATGTTTTTTTTATAACATTATGCAAAGACACATGATAGGCACATCGCGTAGCGAATGTATTTGCTTCTTCAGAACAGGCAATCGGTCTAGCTAGAGCTAGGAACTAATATTGACCAAACACAACATAGTAGCACTGGTACACATTTTAAAATTTTAGCATTTATCGTAATAAATGTACTTACTATTATATTATTTTCTTTTAAAATGTTTTTGATCCTGTAATAACAACAATACAATTGAAAACTACAACCAAGGAAACTCATATCGAGTATCATGCAAATCTAGGAGAACGAAGTTTCACCGAAAACCTCCCATCCCCCCCCTCCCCTTGTCGCTCCCTTACCCGTCCCACTCAGCCCGGAATATACATGTAATACAATAAGATGCATTCCGATATCAATGTGGAGCGATAGACTGAGTACTTGATAAGGGTAGCGTTCGACTAAATAAGCACAAATGCTGAAACTACGTAGGGGCGTTGTCATTTATCAAAAGCATTCATAATCGATGAAATTTAGAAAATTAACTATACTAAATTGTAACTTTAAACTAATAAGACCAGTGCTTGGCTACGATTCATATGTACTAGGTTCTAGAGAAAGGACACTTGGGCATATTTTGACGAGTCTTTGGAGTCAACAAGAAATGTTTTTCCCGAAGGGTCGTCAATAGTCAGCTGGGACTGCTGGGCTGCCCGGGGAGGGTAGCTAGCCGCCAGCCAACTGACTGCTCGAGACAAACTTGAAAATTTTAAACACAATTAACTGGGTGGTGTTGAGACATGAAGACACGCGCAATTAAAAGAATTTAAAAGGAACGCTTAGATGGTTGGGGCATGTAGAGCGGATGAATAAAGAAAGGAGTATGAAAAAATGTATGACGTGAAAGTGAATGAAAGAAAAAGGACGCCCGAGGAAGATATGGCACGATCAAGTTAATCAAATACGAGTCGGGCCATGTCAATAGTGCGAATAACAGAAGATTATGATGAAAATGAATAATAAAGTAAGGAATGTGTGCCAAGACAGGATTGTATGGCAGTTCATCTTATCTGCCCACCCCTGCGGGGAAACGGCGTAATGGTTAGGTAGTTAATTAACGTTGAGACAAAACCTCGGGTTAAGGTTAGGATTATTCAGGAGATAAAACTCCAATGGTAATAATATTATTATAATTAAATAATAATACTTATTTTAAAATAGTATTATGACTTTTAAAAATATACTCGTATGTACAGTCTTTATTATATACTATAGATTAAAATCAAATTGTACCAGTCTTAAGAGGCCTGTTTAATTAAATAAACTGTTAATTCCACCGGAATTAACAATTTGAAAATAAGAAATGATATTATTATACATGTAGTTGTTTCTGATCGTAAAACTCCATGTTTCGGTAAATGCAAATACTAATTTAGAGTATCGTTTCGTGTTAATAAACGACGTTGACAGGACAGACCGTCGTATGCTCGTAATATAATAACTAATAACGTTTCAGTGTAGCTCCTTGAACTCTAAAGCCGCGCAAAACTAGAAGCGAATACGCTTGGAATACGAATTGAAAATTTCCTGCCTGGCATATGAAATACAATATTATGTGAATAAATTGCTTACGCCGACTTTGTTTAACTGCAGAATGTTTGCTGAAACGATATTCGTGTAACATTTATAAAAAAAACGACTAAAACGCTCTTTGCAAGAAAAAAACTTGCTTTTTAAATAACTACCGTCTAACAAAAACCAGCTTTTTAATATTTTGCCGTACGACCAAATACTCCAAAGTGAGATTACGGGCTTTGAAAATTTTGCATCCTCACCATATTATATGCATATGAATACATTAACATGAATTAAGTTAAGCATATTTCAATTTGAAAGTATGAATAATAATCTTAGCTATTGTTTAGAGCTCTAAATTACTTTGCACTGTGGCGGTTCTGCAAATTTCAACGCTAAAACCACTTATATGTATATATTATTAACTAGTTTCGGTTCACACTTGAACCTTTTAACCTTGAACCTGTATAGAAACATACAGTGAGTACATGTATGTGTACCGTATAAATACTGTATGTATATATATCGTATTGTAGAAATTTTGAACAGTGCTAGGGAATATTTCTCTCTCTTCCTTTTGTTGGTTGCTGTTGGAGGTGCATAAATGAGCACCTAATCTTTTCTAACCAGTGAGTAGGCTGCCTTTTGCTACTGCACTGTGGGGATTTTTGTGTATAGATTTATAAACAAGTACTTCTAGTGAAATTTTGTATTAGTGCTCTGTGTGTTTATTGAAATCTTTTATTTAAGCCTACTCACCAAGGTTAGGGAGGGAATAATATGGAATTTCAACGGAAACGAAGAGGGTCGTACTGGGGGTTCAGCGGCTAAGGTTGGATATGGAAGGAATCGGGTTTGAATCCAATTTGGAGTAATTTTTTTTTGTTGCTAAATCTATTATGTGCTTTCGGATTGGAGGAATTTTAGAGCCCGTGTTAATTATGTTATTCCTGAGCAATGTCGATGGTTGAGTTTACTGGTGTAGCTAATAAGACCGCACAGTGCGTTTGCTGTCCGTCTCGCTTTCGCAAGTATCTCGTTAATGTGCGTGTTTAATCGTAGTTTTCGGTAGTTTCACTCCCGAGGTAGTTGGCACCACGTGGCCCACCAGGGTGTCGCGAGTCCCACCGTGAAAAGAAGGCTGCGGCGCTCTTAGTCGGCATTGCGCCGCTTGTACCATATTTGGAGAAGGTCTAGGTAAACCTAGGTTGACTAATTAATTAACCATCGCGCCGTTCTCCATAGGGGTAAGCAGAAAGGACGGATCGCCATACATTTCTGTCTTGGTACACACTCTTTGCTTCGTTCACATTCATACATCGTCTCATGCGTACTCTTCTATTATTTTTTCAAGGCCCGATTCAAGTCTTTGATTGACTCAATCGTGCCATGTCTTCCTCAGGCGTCCCCGACTTCTTCTTCCATTCACTTTCGCATAATATATTCTTTTCACACGCCTTTCTTCGTTCATTCGCTCTACATGCCCAAACCATCTAAGTGTCCCCTTCTTGATCATATTAACTAAGCTTACATCAACTAGATAGTTAGCTATATATAAAGATGTGAACAGAGACAAGACAATATAATATGTACAAATAAAGTTGTTTCAAACAATGTTTTTCTCTTATTTATTATCTGTTTGACAACAAAATGTTTTTTTTAAACAATTTTTTCTCAAAGTTTTTATATTTATTTATTTATAAATTAACGGACTAAAGTCCAATTACAAAAATACATATAAAACACTAGTAAAATATGTAACAGAGAACAATAGCATATAAATATAAAATAAATAAATATAGCAAATACTTTGTGGTGTCACAATATATTTTCAGAATGAAATAATTACTTCGATCAATTCATACTAATGCCATAAGGTTTCACTACCACCGACATTTCTAGTATTATTATGCTGCTCTGAAGAAGCTGCAGTAGTAGCGAAATCTGGTCGGCATTAGTATAAATTAAATTGGTATTTAGATTTAAAAATAATTATGATTTGCTTTATTATTAAGGTCAAGTAGAATAAGCTTGATTGTTGCCTTTTGTACTTTTGCTATTGGGTCTATAAAAATATCAGTTGTTAAGTTGCTGCCCCAAGATAGTAAGGTCAAACGTGTTATGGATTGGGAAAGAGCAAACAACGTTGTCCTTAGTATTGTGCTTGGGAACATATTTTTTTCTCTCTTTAAAAGGATCAGTTTTTTTTATTTGTTTGGTTGTTATATAATTATGTGATCAGTCGAGCGTAAGGCTTTGCATCAATTATGATTCCTCGATTTGTAATTGGTTTGAAACTTTTGTTTATTTAGTTTTTTTTTTAGTTTTATACCGCACTACCAACTGCTCTCAACCGCTTGGAGTCAGTGGGGCTATGGCATACCCAATTAGGGTATGTCGTGAGGCTGAATGGAGTTGGGAGGGGAAGAAAATGGTGAAGAGGAAGGTTGAGAAATACCTGGCTATCCAGATCTGGTCACCAAACACGGCTAAAGCCATTTCAAGTAACGTTTCATTTCAGAATGGTAGTCTTTCATCAGGACGATACTTATACTATCTACCACTTGGAACGTGCCACAAATATACTACATTTATTTTCTATAAATTAATATACATGTAAGTGTGACAACGAACGTATAAAATAAAACGTATTTGCGCCCGCCGGGTTTGAACTCACGACTTCTGGATTCGTAATTGAGCATCTTATTAGAGAACATATTATTTTGGTAGTATAAAACCAATAATCGTCTATTTAATATTTATAGTTTCCTATTTACCTTATACCTGAATATACGTGAAATCAAATACCGTATTTTGTTATTTCCATATTTATTTGTTTGAGTTTAACATTTGTTTTTGACTCACTAGTCAGTGTAACTGAACATTTTTGACAACTTACTGTAGAGTAAAGGTTTTATGTAATATTTAAAAACAAAAATATATTATTCATACATATCTTTATACTCGTACATCTGTGCTTTTTAGTAAGTGAGACACTTTCCCAACCATCGGTGTCCATTTACTCTACAAGAGAAAATGGACATTAGAGGCCTGTTCAAAAGAAAAGGTGAATTTTGAATTTTCGCGGGCTGTGTACATTCGATTATCGATTTTTTTTTGTTATGTTGGTACACATACGGTTATCATATGTTAGCATTATCAGCCATTTTGAATTACTGGTTTGTTTTTGTCAACTGGAAAGGTTAGTCACGTTTTTGTGTGTTCTTCGATTTTTTACTTTTGAAAAAATGGATCAAAGAATATGTATTAAATTTTGCGTTAAGAATGGAATAAAGTGCTCCAACGCACTTAAAATGTTGACTGTGGCATTCGGCGAGTCTACTTTGTCTCAAAAAAGTTTTTATAAGTGGTACAAGCGCTTTACAGAAGGCCGAGAAGATGTTAATGACAATGAGCGTCCTGGAGTTGCAACCACGTCAACAAACGAAGAAAACATCGAAACAGTGAAGAAAATGGTTTTGGGAAAATCGTCGAATCACTATTAGGGAAGTTGCAGAGGATGTTGGCATATCAATCAGCTCATGCCACACAATTTACTCGGATGTTTTGGGCATGAAACGTGTGGCAGCGAAGTTTGTTCCGAAATTGCTAAATTTTGAGCAAAAGCAACGTCGCATTAGTATCGCTCAGGAGTTGTTGAGTGACGTCAACGACGATTCAGATTTGCTCAAAAAGGTTATAACTGGTGATGAAACTTGGATATATTGTTATGACGTCGAAACCAAGGCATCATCCCAATGGAAGCGGCCAGAAGAGCCAAGTCCGAAAAAAGCACGCCAAGTTCGATCAAATGTGAAGGTTTTGCTCACTGTTTTCTTTGATTACAATGGCGTGGTGCATCATGAGTTCTTGCCAACAGGTTTTACGGTTAATAAGGAATACTACAAGGAAGTTATGTAACGTTTGCGTGAAGCAATACGACTCAAACGATCGGAATTTTGGAAAAACAAACATGCGATTTTGCATCACGATAATGCACCAGCTCACACATTAATGCTTGTTCGCGATTATGTGGCCAAAAACAACACCGTTATCATGCCTCAACCACCGTTTTAACCAGATTTGGCTCTCTGCGACTTTTTCCTATTCCCGAAACTGAAGAGACCAATGAAAGGAAAGCGTTTTGCCACAATTGATGAGATAAAGTCAGAATCGAAGAACGAGCTGATGGCCATCCCGAAAAGTGCTTTCAGAAGTTCTTCGAGGATTGGAATAAGCGCTGGCATAAGTGCATTATATCTGAGGGGGATTACTTTGAAGGTAAGAAAATGGATATTGATGAATAAAATAAATACTTTGAATAAAATTTGAAATTCACCTTTTCTTTTAGAACAAACCTCGTATAACATAACAATACTACACGTTTGCTGCACAAAATATTTGCGATAGGGAAGCTGTCCTTCCCACGTAGGTTTTTTTTTAAAACAAATAACACAATTTAATATAAACGTCATGTACATTGTGCTTTAATTAGCGCAAGTGAATTTTCATATCATTACTTCGAATCTAATTTTGTGATAATTTTAATCCAGATTGATTTCAATTCATTTCGGATTATTTTGTGCCAGCAAAGAATTTCACAAACCTATAAATTACATTGACACTAAAGATAATTAACCATTTAATTACAATTATTCTTAGATTTATGAGGCGTTCTGAAACTAACAAACACCACTATTTACATTATATACTCTGGAAAGATAGATTAATCAAAATGAATGAATTATTTTAGACAAAACAATATCAATATTAGTTAGTAGCACCAAACCGTCACGGGTTCATTATTTTGATAGCTGAGTCCTCCCTTATTGCGCAAGCCATTAGGAGATATTCAAATACTTTCAGGTTATTTGATAGCCGGAAATACATATCGATCTTTAAAAAATATTAGTATTACCCTGTTTTATATTGTTATTATTATGTATCAAAAAAAAATTAAAAAAAAAAAGGAGACGATCGTATATTTCCAAGGGTTTGTTGAAGCTTAGTAGATCGGTTGAAAGTTTTGACCAGCAGTTTTAGTTTTTATTTAGTGTTGTTGTTTTTTAAATGCGTTTTAAATATATGCACCAAATTAATATCAATGTTTCGTTTCAAGTATTGACTCAATAGTTGAATGTGTTGATTTAGTAGCTGAGTGTACAAACGCGTCGGATTCCCACTCGGGCGTCGTGGGTTCTATCCCTCTGCTAGTCAAGTCCTCCATCATTGAACGAGCAACGGTTTTTCAAATAGTGTCAGGTTTTACGTAACCCTGTCTTTCTCTTGAAGAAAATGAATGCGGAAGCTTGCCTGTGTAAGTATGCGCATGGTGCCCGTCGCCCCTACTTCCGGATTCCAGTCACTCCAGATTCCAGACTCCAGTCTGACTTCGGACTGCCGAGTTATCGCTGAGATTTGACTCTTTATCTTTACATTAGACACAGCCGTTAGTACGCTTCCCTTTCCTTCCTTCCTTTTCCTCTTCCTCATCCTTTCCTCTTCCGGCTCTCCCCTTCATAAGTTACTACCAAAATATTCATCCAAAAGGCACATTCACATTGCTTTATCGTATCATGTAATGATGAAAGTTCACAAGTTTTAGTCATCTTGATTAGTGAAGTTAATATTCACGGTAATTGCGTTACGGTGCTAAAGAGGAATGTATTCGGGAAATGTTGTGATGCTCGTGTCAATTGAGGAAAGGAAGAAGATAAGAAAGGAAAAGGCTCAGAAGTGGCGGGGTGAATACTGAGAGAATCTTCGACTTAACGATGGGGTGTAAATATAGTGCATTAAAATACGCTCCGCTAGACCCGCTGGTGAACAACGTCAGCCCCCTGGAGATATTTGCTTAAAAGACTTGTGATACGAATCTGCTCGGAACGCTTAGCATAATCCATTTACCGCATTTTACAACTCCTGACTTGCACAAAAGTTGTGCATCAAACTATCACTATTGCATGATTGTAGGAAGTTTTCTTATTTCCTCTTCGCTCGCTGCAGTAAGCGGCCGGGCTTAAGGGGGATGGGGTGGAGAAGGGAGGGGGGAGACTGCAGCAGCTTTTAAAAACTCAAAGCGTTCTCGGAATAACTTATTGTCCGACCGAAGAATGTCTTTTTGGAATCCGGAACGCAAAAGTCTTTGCTTCTTTCCTAACTTTCTACTGTATCTCTGATTCCTGACTAGGGGTCTTTAGCTGACGCGACAGAGGTTGATTTCATCAAACAGTTTCAGTTCTTAAATGAACATTGTTCTCGATAATTTTAACATAAAATATGTATTTTTAAATACATTACGTCTTTAAAGAAAAAATACCTAAATACCTGTAAAATTGAAAAAAAACAGATAACACAATAAAGGTAAGTAAAATAAAAGAATTTTGCTTGCAATTTTATTTTCCTTTTTTTAATATTTACAATTTTAACGTATTAGGGAAAAATATATTTTAATGAAAAAAAGTGAAATTTAAAAAACAAAATCTGTATTCATGACTATTCTTTGAATTCGTGACAAATAATTTTAGTGCTGGAGGTTTGGTAATATAATTTCTATATTTCTGATTATTTTTTTTTGTTGTACCGTAATAATAAGGAAATCGTAAATTGAATTACTTAAGTCGATTGAAGATGTATGTGTGTGGCGGATAGTTGTATTCAGCGGAGACCTAAACATGTACCAAGTAAATACAACTCGTTTTTTGAACGAGATCAGAATCATTTTTAATTTTTGATATTTTTGGGTCCTTGCCCTTATGGATACAAAAGGCTTTCTCTACCAGCTCAAGCAAATTGTAAGATTTCATTTCGCATGTTGCTCTACCTGCGATGAAAGGTTTTCTTCCGAGGAGTCGTGTGACCAGGTGTGTAAATAGGTGTTAGCTGTTTTATCTTAGTACCGCTAACCCTAAGGCCGATGTCAAATCTATACACAGCGGTTATAATGCACGTTGTACTATTAAATAGGTAAGTACATTACTAAAAGTTATAAGTTAATCCGTTAGGAAATATAACATTTGTTTAGTCACTAATTATTTCCAGGTTCGATGGCGGACAACGCGCCGAGAAATTCAACTTTTTAAAATTGTTTCGAACTTTGTGAAAAGTTTTAATTACACTTAAATTCATTTGCTCCGCAGTGGAGCGTCTATTTATTGATATCAATTAAAATGATCTAATTCAATGAATTAGAAGTAATTGCCTAATTAAAATTTGAATCGAACTTCACCACAAACTAAGACAATTTCCGGAACACAGGTGCAGTACGACGTTTTTTGATTACCTGGCAAATGAAAGAAGAAAGTACAAGAAAGACTAAAAGTGCTTGGCGTTACCAAAAATTAACATAATCAAAAATGTTGGAATATCGTGTATAACATGCAATAACGGTAACGAATCCCGTCTTTTGTATTTTTCAACCAAGTTTTGTTGTTTTTATCATAATTAAACTAAAATAAGACTTTATCAGTGATTGCCCGATTCCCGAAACTAGAGTAAGTATAGAATAAAATTGACTCTGCTCAAAGCAAGTCATATAAATTTGAAGACTTCAGTTGTGTTGAAGATTTTATAGTTCGTTTTTTGTCTTTTTTCATATACGAGTATAATGAACTCTCAAATAATAATAATAATAATAATAAATGGATAACTTTTATAGCTCCGTTGATTGTGCTGCCGAATGATCCTTTGATAAAATAATATTGCTTACCCGTGAAAGTTAAAAACAACAATATTGCTTGAAGTTAAACATATTCTTTTCGGACATAAAAATACAATAACATTGTTAGAATTTTACGAAAAAAATACATTATACATAAAAAAACCCTCTTATTTACTAACGAAGTGTAAATGTTACGTATGGTGTAAGGTAGGAATAACGAAAAACTTGCCTTATTAACGGGTTATGCGTCTAATTTAATTGCTTACATCTGGTGTAACTAAACCAACGCTGAACCGGCGCGTAAAAATCTAAAAGTAAGACGGATTATGATAAATGAATCAAGGCACCATGAGCCTCCAGGCTATATCAATTGTGGGTGGGCGTAAGTTAAAAGAAAAATAACAGCAACTCTGAAACGCAAATATAAAGTTTATCGTTTCCCAGAACAAGCAAACTTATATTGCCCGATTAAACGATCAAAATAATAACGAGCCCCGAGAATTATTGTTGGCCTTATGAAGGTTTGTCTTTAAGGCATTCTTCTTGCTAATACTTTATTACAATTATGACTTTATCTCACTAACAATTCAAAAATTTCAAACTTTTTTGCTGTGAATATTGCCTAAGAGGCCCAACTGCCGAAGCCAGTAGGACTGTGGCATTTATTTGGGGGTATGTTGTGAGGATAAAAGTGGTGGGGTGAATCAGAGCTGGTCAGTAAACATGGCTTCACCTATTTCATGCAACGTTTTGATTTTGAATGGTGGCGTTGCCGCAAACAAACTACACATTTGTTTTTTTCATAAGTTTTTTTTAAAATTATTAATTATATTTAAAACAGCACACGTAACTTGAGTAATTTTATTTGAGCATGCAGAGGTTTTATCTTGCTACCTTTAGAACCGAACCGAACACGACGAGGACAGCTCATTGGTGACAAAGTAAAAGAAGACTTTTCAGCTCATGGCTCCGAAATATACGCAAACTTCCGTCTGCAGGGGAAGATTGCCCCAGCGGTAGGATAAGGTCAAGAAGAAGAATACATTTGAAGAGCCGTTTGATGCCTGTTTGTATTTTGTGGTATTTCGAGTACGCATGTGAATTCCAAATTTAATTATTCAATACCCTGAATAATTGTATCCATCGTTTGAGACGTATGCTGTGGTCGTTTTTGGTGGAATTTCCCCCGTTTGACGTTGAAGGTTTCGGGTCTTTTCAGAAATGTACCGACACTTGACAACTTTTGATGCAGGTCTAGCATCTGCCCTTAGCATTCCCACTAGCTCACCTAACTCAATGGAAGTAGGTTACTTAAGGATCGAAAATTATCAATAATGTTGGAGTTCATCTGGAAATCATTTATTCGAAACCGTTCTACAAAAGAATGTTGTACTACAACTCTAAAAATGAGGACACTTATAGGTTGAGTTCCAATATGTACGTTACTATAACACTTTCCGAATGGTGCATCGATTACCGCCCCACGGGGCTACCGGGCGGGAATAGCACCACCCACCACCCACTACCCACACCCTCTACCCACTACTACCCACACCCCGCTCGGCGCTGAGGAACGCGCCGGTGGGACTTCGATCGAGACTCGAGGAAAGTGACAGCGAGCTTTTAAAAGCTACACTCGATTCCAAGTGGTCGTCGTCTATTTGAATGCGGTATTGGGCACCTGTCTCCCACCACTTGTTTGCTACATTATAAACATAGGTTTTCTCAATCGTTTTTTCATTTCCTTAACGTAAAAGAAAGAAAAAAGTCCACTTAATAGCACTGTACTAGCAATCAAGAATACAGCGTATCAATCACAACCAAGGATATTAACCACTTAGCCACGGAGGTCATCAAATATTTGCTCTCCCCAGCATTATTAAATTCCGTTTTCTATGGGGGTTATAAATAGCCGACCCACTTTCCAATCTACTCTTTACTGAGGCATTGGACATATACATAAGACAATACTCCTGGAATTCTCAATAACGCTTTAAATGTCAATCTCCCGTGGTTTAACGATGAAACCAAGTATGGAACGCCCTATTGAATACATTCACATATTTAATCCAATTCCTTTGATTTCACTCAACAATGTTTTATTTGACTCACTTAGGGTAGTCCTTTAAACAGTATATATTTGTGAAAGTCATTAGAATAAATAACTTTTATGACGCAGGCTTATTACTGTCAGTTTAATCAGTAATGATTTTCTATTCCAACTTCTAATACTTTTGTGACTTCTATTTGAAATGAAGTGTTTGACTGGTACGGTAGTATTGCTATTCTGTCACCACGAATATACGAGTAGCAAAGTAGTGGGTTAATATTATAGTTCTGAGGTACTCTAAATCGCATTAAAAAATATGTTAAATTTGATGTGAATTTTCGAAGTGACACTTTTTTCATTTCTCTTCCTAATGTTAGTAGCAAAAAATCGGAGTTTGTAATGAACAAAAACATTGCGTTTGTTCATTATTTAAATAAAATACGATTCCAAGTTATGCCGAATTATTTTTAGATGTGTTGTCAACAGTGGAACAGATTTTTATAGTTTTTCAAACGCCTTCGGATGCTTCAATAGCAAAACCAAAAACATCACTTTTGTAATTCAAAGCATAGAGAAGTTATTGTGGTAACAACCAAGGTACCAGTCACGTGTACCCAATGATTTTGGGACACCAATAAATGTGATCGAACTTTTTCTGGGCCCAATCCGCTAAGCGTTATTCCGAGATCACAAAACAGCTCGACTTGACGCGGCGGGAAGGTAATGTGAGAAAGGGTGATTTGTTTGAAACAGTTTCACCGGACGGATGTATCGCCGATCTGCCATCGGTTGAACATTTTTCGCCAAAGTGTTTGCGCCGATTTTTGTAGACCGGGAAAATTTTGGAGACTTTCCACGAATTAGGAAATATACCACTTTCTAAAGAGAAGTTAAATAAAAAGCTAAGTGGCAATTTCAAAAGCTCCGCACACCCTTGTAACAAAAAAGACTTTCAAAAAGTCTGGACCAAGTGTATTTCTAGTGCCTAGGAAGGAGTAATTCCTTTTTCTAGTCGAAGATTTCTATTTGGACCGTCACTACGACCTCTATAATATAAAGCGCGAGAACATTTTTTTGAGAAAATAAGTAGAAAAGAACGCACCGAAGCATTTCAAATGAGTATTTTGGAAGAGCAGAGTTAATTGAAGTAACTAGCCCCGGTGCACACATCAGGTTTTTGACCGCTGCGGCTCCGCAACTACGGCGCGGGATTCTGACTCGCGACGCCGCACTTAGTATTAGCGATCACAGATCTGGTCACCAAACACGGCTAAAGCCATTTCAAGCAACGTTTCGATTCTGAACGGTGGTCTTTCACCAGGGCGATACTTAGAGTATCTACCACTCGTGGACTGGAACGTATTGCAAGTATACTATATAGTAATAAATATTAATTAAATGTGAAAAAACACGTATTGATTAAATAAAAAATGTATTTGCGCACATCGGGAATTAAACTCGCGACCTCTGGATTCGAAGTTGGGCGTCTTAACTACTCGATCACGGAGCCCGAATTAGCCTGTGTAATGCGATTGTATTATTAATTGTTAAACCAGCCCGACAACGTCGCTAAACCAGTGCGTAAGGGTGTTTTAGTCCCCTTGGTTGTACTTACTTACCGGTTAGTAGCCGAGTGGACAAACGCGTCGGATTCCCACCCGTGCGTCGTGGGTTCAATTCCTCTGCTGGCTAAGCCTCCATCATTGCACAAGCAATATCTTCTGCTTATATGATGGCAGGTTATTCTTAACTCAGGAATGTTTGTCTTTGTGTAAAAAAAAATTTAAACGATGTTTGTCGTTCTTCAAAAAAAAATATGGCGTTTTTAATTTTTCAAAAAAAGTTGATAAATGTTTTCAATGCCTATGTTTAACCTTCTAGGTATTATTTGTAGCAACCTTACTCAAAAAGCTCTCCGATTGATGTCCTTTACTTTGTAGAATGTATAAGATTGCCGTTGATAGATGTTTTCTCTTCGTAGGATGCATCGAGTAGGAATTATTGATGAGAAAGCGGCTGCAGCGGCGGTGTGGCTCGCGGTGCATCTGGGGGCGGCCGCTGGCGGGGATGGATGAGAAGCCCGGAGGAGCATTTGTCTGCCCCGCGGCTGCCGGACGAAGAGGGGAAGGGAAGGGGCACGGGCCAGAACGGGCCGCGGGACTCGACCGAGGGAGAGGACATCCGACTTGAAAAGCTAAACTAAACTCTGCCATGAGGATGCATGTCTTAGATTTTCCAAGAGTTTAAATATTTTTGCTAGAAAAGTGACCGTGTGTATAAATATGTGACTTCAGTTAAACGTAATTGGGATACGTTTGGCATTCATAGGTCGGAGAAGGTTTCGTTCGCAAAGCACTAATAATTATAACGAAAAATTTTAGTCTAATTTTATAAGGGTTCTTCGAAAAATGTTGTAAAACTAAAAGCAATACCGGGAAGTTAATGTCATTCAATGGATCATTATTTTATTGGAAAATAAAAGTGAAATATAAATTTCATGATTTCTAGAATCCAACCAGGAACTCGAAAATGGAAATCTAATATTTTTATTTTGTTTCTGTTTCTGCGTTCGACTTTTAAATTTCAATTCGTCGAAAATACAAACGTTCTAACAGTATACGGCGCGGCGTGGCACTGTGAATGATGAATTGTTTCCGTTGATTTATACGATTCAATCAAAATGTTTTCTTGAGAATGTATGACGTCTTCGAGGAAATATGCATTATTGATGAAGATCAAACCGTTATTTCTTTAGCAACAAATATAAGCATAATGTGTTTATAATGGTAATCGTTTATTTTAATGGTATTCATACAACTGTTTTAAGTTTTATTTTCCGGCATTGTCTGGATATCTCGAGATAAACACACCCTTCAGATGCACTAAAATGGACGACCTATTAATTCTGTCATTTCCCACTCCATAAACATGAAAACAATTAACGCAGGAAGCGATACTAAAAGCTTTTCGGGATTATTTTGAAGAACGGCGGCAATTAACAAAATAAAACGACACAATCAATTTCCTGCTTTTTAGTGTAATAAACTTCCTCCGCGCTCCTTGTACCTACATCATAATAGCGGAGCGTCATTCTGATAACATAATACTTTATTAATTTGTCACAGCTCCATTGCGCCTTGTGTCTCTTGTCTTGCGCCTTGTGTCTTGTGCAAACAGATGGAAGCCAAAACGTTATCAGAATTAATAATTGAGAGATGGCTCTAGAACTTTCCATAGAAACGCCGCCAACAAAAGGTCTTTTTCAATTCCTAAAATATATATTAAAAATAAGAACAAGAACCTGTGAAGCCCAAGATTTATAGTACATACTACACATCTACGTGTTCTAAAAGAGAAGGTCGATTCACGCTGAAAATAGGTGTTTACATATTATTCATGAACAAAAAAAAATAAAGCTTCCATGTGGTTAGGTTAGGTTTTAGGTTGGGCAGAACCTATTTATGTTTTATCCGGAATCATTTGGAAAACGTAACCAAACCTAACCTTAGCTTTTCAAATGGATTCCAAATATAACGAAATCACAAATCGAACGCGTTTCGCCCGGCTACCGACTGGGTACCAGTAGACCAGGATATCGGCCCACCAGGATATCGGCCACCTTCGCTCGTTATTTTTACTTCCCACTTTCTCTGTTTTCGCGTAAAACCCTCACGCTCCAGTCAAATAATTCTGCGATTGAGTTTAATATGTATTTTTGGAGTTTGGTGTTTTTGTTTTGCGGCGCACGAAGTACCGAAAGTTTCAATTGCTCAACATTATATTGAACCAAGTTGCGTTAGCCAAAGCGCGGTCGAAAATAGCATGCGTTACTTTAACGCCCGAACATTACCCCCGGTTAATATCCCGCCGGCCCCTTCCACCGCCGGTTGCCAGTCGCCGCTCGCCGCTCGCCGCTCGCCACTTGCTACACACCGTTTCCAGGGGTTTTCAGCAGCCCGCCGTACAATGGGAGCGGAGAGTGGGAGAGGGGATTAACGGGAGAGCAGAATTAACGTTTCCACGGCTAAAGTGGCGAACAGTTTACCTGGGATGTTTGTAACCCACTCCGCTAACGGTAGCAGCTACTTAACTCCGCCCGCCTTCGGGGAGATCAGTCCCAAACGTGAATACACATAACCACACTTTGCAATTAAACCCAACTCCCCACTTATATCGGACGTATTCGAGGGTATCGTAGATTAATCTCAGTAAGTGCCTACGCAATTAACTGCGTAGAATTATTATGCGAATACCTACATTCTGTTTTAACGCCGAACGGTAGCTCGACACAGTCTTGTACATTATTGAAAAGGGGTGAGGAAAGATACGTATTTCCACATAATACTAAAAAGCGTAATTATTGCAATCGTCAATCATGGCGTTTAAAGTGCGTCTTTTTGCTGAAACCAAGTTGTTTATTAAGGAAACTCACATGACTACGGGTGTACAGACGGTTGCTGCGTGCCACACACTTAGCCCTGGACACGTGCTTTCTGGATATTCTCCCTCTTTTCATTGTTCTTGTTTTCTCTTTACAACCGTTTATTTCGTTTTTCTAAAATAAAATCATTTTATATATATCTTTCCTTTGTTTCCACTTGACAACCGTCTTATTGCGAACATTTTACGCCCCCAACTAGCTCCAGCGTACATCTTTATACAAAATAACATCACATAACATTTAAAAAAGTGTACAACAATCCATAGATAGGTTATAAAGAAAATAATAATGTGACTAACGGGCGAAAATGAATGTAAAACAAATTTAATTAATATACTAATATAGAGTACAAAAAAATGTACGAGTAAAATTTGTTGTAAGGAATTAAAAAAAAAAAATACTGTGTAAGGAAGAAAAAAGAGATGTTAGATAGAAAAACATTTTTAACTAATCGGAAATACTAAACGCGACTGAAAGAAGGCGTGCAAGCTTATCCGCTCGCTTCTGAAGCCCGCGATAGTCTTCCCTGTACACTGCACGGCAGGCACCAGGTAGGTTTATGTACAGGTGTGTGGTGCGGCCAGCCGGAGACAGAACCCACAGAGCGGAAGGTAAAGATAGAACGGCCGCGGAAAGGCTCACATTTAAAAAACATGTCGCTCACAATGAAAGCTCTTGTGTTATCTTTCAATTTGAACGCACATTCATCAGCCTGTCGCAATGAAATGAATTTTATTCTAAAGTTTGATATCGTGTGTAAGTGTGTGTGTGTGTTTGCGTGTGTAGGAGTGTGGTATTCAGCACCGGGCGATTAACTCAAATTGCTTTTTGATTAATCTGGAATACTATTATTCAGGGCATCCGGGAATGTTCACGAATATCATCGAAGTAAAGAATACGAGATCATTCATATAACGAATGTTTACCACGACGATATATTTAACCTGTGTCAATGCGATGGTAATTTAAACGATATCTTGATATATATATACGTAGAGTTTATATGAATCTGGAAATATAAAAATGCCTATTATAAAAATAGCAATTTTGCTCAATGTTTGAACCTCAGAGAGAAAAAAAAAACTTTAAATACCACATATTGTTTTTCCATAATAATAAATGTGAATGTATGTACTGCAGTTTTGTAATAGTTCGCACTAAGTGCACTTTACATTTAATTACCCAACCCAGTATAACAACAAGAAAATAATATATAACCGATTTGTATGCAAATTAAAACTATCTAAATTTATGATTATCATCAATCAAAACACAAAAAAAAAATCAGATATGGGTCATAATATAAAAGACAGTTAACGTGTTAGTACTTAAAAACATCAATATTCGAGCAAGTATTATAAGGTTACGGTTCTAAAAAATTTAGACGATGGAAAGGTTCTTCCGAAATCCATCGATAATTTTACTGAAATAAAGTGCTTTATAACTCTCAGAATAAAGCTTTGCGGAATACAAATATAAAAAATAAGAGTTTTAACCGCTCCCAACTGTCTGGAACCAGTGGAACTATGGCATCCCCAATAAGAGCGTGTTTTGAAGCTGAAGGTTGTCGGGAAGGGAAGAAGATGAGCGAGAGGGAGATTGGGAAGTACCTAGCTATTCAGACCTGGTCATCAAATACGGAAAAAGGTATATCAAGCAACCTTTCAATTCTGGATGATGGTATTTTACCAGGGAGTATACCACTCTAATATAATTATGGAAAGCCATAAAATAAATAATTTTAACAAATATGTATTAAACTATTTGATTAATTTGATAGTGAACAAAAAGTTAACTTATTTATAACGTCAACTCGTGAAATTTTCGCTTTCTCTGACATTTTATATTTTTATCCTAACCTACTTTTGTTAAAAGATGGATTATCCGAACCTTTTCATCTGAAAAATGGAGTTAGACAAGGAGGATGCATGTCCCCATTATTGTTTAACATTTATATGGAAGAAATTACCAATAGATTAAATAATGCTAAGGTGGGCTGCCATATCAGAGGACAGTTTTTTTTAATAATGTGAGCTATGCAGACGATATGGTACTCATGATGCTGTCTATAAGAGGGCTACGTACCCTCTTGAATATTTATGAAGAGTTTGCTCAGGAAACAAACATTATTTACAATCCGCTAAAAACGGCACTGATACATATCGGATACAGGCAGGGTCCGAAAAATATTCCTCCAGCTATCTTGAACGATGAGGTTCTAAGGGTGGTAGAAGAAACCAAATATCTAGGGGACATCATCACCAGCAAGCTAATGGATGACGACGACATTGACAGGCAAAGGCGAGCACTCAGTGTGAAATCAAACATGCTCAATAGAAGATTTTGGCTCTGTAGTCCACCAGTAAAAAAGGACACTCTGTACGTACTGTACTGGCGTTCTGTACTACCCTATAATATGGTCTGCGCTAGTTTTATTACAAAGACTCTGTAGTAATACACAATCTTAAAATGAAACCGTAATTACGTTTGAATCAACAAGCCGGTACACAGATTAATTGCGATAGTAATGTGCGCCCATAATCCATAGCACGACCGAGCAGTATAATAGGGCTTCAACATCCAATCACCGCCCTGATAGGCCCTTATTCCGGGAACTACGGCGCGTACTTCTTATTGCAGGCTGTCGGCCCCACATCGGCTTCGTTAATGAAGTCCATATGCGTTAAGGTCGCTGCTAATGTCCGCCAAAGTTAGAGATAAGCACCGTAAAGGCATTCCATTACCATAGCATCGTGGGACCCGAACCATCTTCTCGCAGTAGGCAGACTTTCTCGTCAAACTACATTTCGTATGGGAGTTAAGTTTAATCAACAGTGGAAAACATACCTTAGTGCCGTCATTAACGAAAAGCATTTGTGTATCCAAATTGATATGCGAATTTCATGGTAATGAATTTAAAAGAACATTAACTTAATGGTAAATGATAACCATAAAATAAAACCTTTGAAACGCTGTTTGACACCATAGTTTTAAGTTATATAAGTTAGACCTCAGCACTAAAAAATGCGCTAAACATCACTCTGTAGCATTCTGATACAAACAATGGTTTATCTAAAAAAAACTATGAGTAGTTAGGAAAATGTTTAAGGTTTCTATTGAATAATTTGATAAAACTATAAAATATATTATCATTTTTAATTCAATGAAAAACATACGAAAATTTCAATAAAAATGTACAGTTTGAAATCCAGCGAAGGCGTTGTCGAACGGTGTACCTAAAATTCCAGTATGCATTTATAAAGAATTTAAAAGATTAATATATAAGAATTGTATTCACTGCTACTACCCACACCAATGTAACAGATAAATCATTTGAAATTTTTATTGCATTAGAAAGTTGAAAAGGGTATATTTTTAGTTACTGAACCTTAAAATAATAAATAATAATAGCGTGAACATAATTATTAATAAGCATTGGTTGAGAAAATTCAGACATCAACTATCAAACACTCCATTGATGATGTTTTTCTTTACTGAAAATTGCATAATATTTATGAGTCAATCTTATGACCTCTTGTGGACAACCTGTCTATCCGTGAACCCTGCAAATATCCGCAGTGTCTCAGCGTTTTAAATTTAGTATTACTCGTTGAAGCAGTTTCGTAGTTTTAATTTTTAATTTTTCAATGTATGTTTCACAATTTTTCCGGCTTATGAGAGTGTCAGGGTAAAGGCGACAAGCAATAGCAACTGATCAACGTGCAGCAGAGGTAAAAAGCTTGTGGAAACAATATTGTTTTTCAGAACGGACGCCGCTCGCTGACCAGAACAAATAGTCCAAACGAACTTATAAACTTTGCAAATGTTGCCATCTCGTATTTTGGAGTTGTTTTAGGTGTATGTGAGTGCATGGGTTTTATCTGTTCCTCCCATTCCTCTCGCGCGAGGGAAACACGCCGCGCGGGAGGGAGACGAGTGTGTGCATCTGAGACTGGGGGATGAAGTGCCCCCTCGACTAGCTGTTCCCGGGTGTTGGGGTTTGTCTCGTGAGCACATCTCGTATCGTAAACACTTTGGCTATTTTTAACCGTAGGAAAGTTGTATCGGTTTGCGGCGGGTAGCGAGACGGCTATTCAAATTCATCACAAAACAGTTACCAACTTCACTCGGGGCTCGCGTTGAATAATGTATTGTTTTACGCACTTAAACCCCGTTGCGCAAATTGACTTATTGGTTATTCATTGGTAATCAATTTTGAATAATCACGGCTATTGATTAATCAACGTGTTAACCCACATTGAAGTAGGTCTACTAATTTTATGGATAGAGAAGGTAATTGGATAATTTATTTGAAATATCGATCAAAAACAGTTCGTACTTTCCTAAAATGAAGTAAAAAATGTGTGGCACACCGCTATTTCACGATTTGAAAAATTCGTTAATCGGTGTTTTACTTAACGTTTATTGGATAAGCAAGGAAACATAAAAATAAAAAACGGATTGTAGGTTTTCGTTATTTGAAACCTTCCAACTGCTGACGGAAATGTAACGGCTCACCTTAAGTCTGAGGGATCTATCAAGACGTCCTCTCATATCGTCCAAAAAAAATTAATGAACATCATACGTTTTTATTGTTCCATAATAGGTATGTATTATTTTATGAAATTGTTAGACAAAATAAAACACTTTTCTTGTTTACAGCACTGTGCACTGTCAAACGATTCTTGTATTCGTGGAATCTTTTACCCTCGCATTCTACGAGACTCCACGTCAGCAGTAAAAGGTCAAAAAGTTTAGTGAAGAATGTTATATATAATCGTTTTTATTTGACTAATCTCCAGAAAATGCCCTTTTATTATTTTCCCGGTAAAATCCGCTTAATTTCCTTCCAGTAACTTTCTAGCCCTCTCTTCCGGTGTTTATTCTCATCCCTTTTTACTTTATTCATCGGTTTTCTCATAAAAATGTGTCTTTGTTTATAATTATGCTTACTTTGTAAATATAATAATAGAGTGCTAGGGAAGCTCACGTGCAAGCGAAACTTGGCCCGCGAGGAAATATTCTGTAAATACATTTATAATTTATAACATCACACTGCCGAGTGTTTGGTTTCTATGAAATTTAATAAGAAAGAGAGGGCGAAAGTAGTCCTTCATACAGTAAGGAACCTTTCATGCAGAAATCATATTTAACAATAAAGGAATCAGCGACCGAGAAGGAACCGCCTCCCGAAACCGAGTCACGTAAGATCGTTACGTTCGGTTGAACTTTCATTAGGCTTGGCAAAGGACGATCGTTTGATACATTTTTGTAATTAATAATTATTTATGTTAAATTTGTTTCCATCTTCTGTGTCTAATTATCATCAGCTTTGACAAATGTTCTGTATGTTCGTAATAAAATTTATATGTCGGAAATATGACAATGGTTAAAACGGAAGCTACGTAAAAGTGTGCCTCGTCTCTCGACTAAAACTAGATAATCATAAAAACATCTTGGCATACACTAGTAGTGGACAAGTATCAGTAGACGTAACGTCGTTAGTAATAATACCTTCTCGTCGAGAGTCGTGGGGGTGTGAGGCTTGGGCGGGGGTTAGGGCGGGGGCGGAGGCCGCAGGGCGCACTTTGTCTCGCAGCTAACACCGCCCAACCCCCGCCGTCACAGCCCTGGCGGCCCAGGGCTCCAGCCGCCTGCTGCGACGGAGCTACGCTAATAACATCCTTGTTAGAGGCGGGATGCACATGCAACAACCACTTTACTAAAACACCGGAAGCCGAGCGTAGAATCTAAATTCTCATAACAGTGTTGATGGTGTATGCAATCATTGAAATCTATTAAAAGGTTTTATTTAACTTGATTTGCTACATTTTCAACGTTATTTCACTTAAATCTTTATTTTTTCCGTTATTATTGGAAGTACTCGTAAGAGTGTATTTACTCTTTTTAATTAATTTCTTTCAGATTATTCACAGAATTCGCTGAAGAACCCCGTTCTCCGAAACCTGAATCCGCTTGATTGATGAAATAAATACATATTTGTAAAACAACTTTGCAGAAAAATTTTAAAAAGCTTTTGCATATATTTAAATTACTTTATATTTTTTTCTTTCAACGGAATCCATTGAGGAACAAGTTCTCTTGAAGCGCAAAATATCAACCGAGTCGGTAATACGATGTTTGAAAAGTATCTAATTCGAACCTTTCCTTAAAAGCTATTTAAAATTCAAAAAGGTTGTTTTTTATTGAATTTTGTTTAAATCTTTCTACAATTCCAAAATTAAACTTTTTCATAAAAACGTTTGAAACTAGACGTACGAGTATCTTTGCGATAGCTATTTCTTTGGTATTTTCTTCGAAAGTGCTCATTTGTTCATTCGGTTGCGCAAAACCTGACCAAAATACTGTAAAATTCTATTTAATAGAGCTTTTTAATTAAATAATAATATTATCACGTCTATTAAATTGGTATTTGGATTTCTCACAAGCACGGGGCAGTGCGGCAGTAGCCACTCAGGCCCAGGGGAAAACTGCAGCTCCCCAAACACTGAGCATTGTGATGGTACGCCACTAGCAATATTTACATGACTTATTATCTCCGCTATGACAGAGCCGGGATATGAGGTCATCCTCAGTGACCTTCTCCCTTTCCCGCAAGTCACCGAACAGTCTAAATAAGCTATTTCTCTTATAATAAAGTAAACTTTGCAAGGTTACAATTTTCGGTGATTTTAGAAGCAACTATGGCAATTATTTGTGACTAAATGGAAATAATTAAAAAAAACTCGTATGCATATGCGCATAATGAAATTAAAACATAAACTAAAGCATTAAGTCAGGTCGAAATTTTACATTACAAACGACAAATTTAAGAATAGAAAAAAACTCAATCTACATTTTTTTAAACTTTTTTACCATAATATTTATTAAAAAAGTAGTATGATATTTTTTAGGTATATGATAAAAGTGTTAATTTAAAAAAATAAAACGATGGAAATATATAAGGCGCCATTGTGTGGGTAAAACAGAGTAAAAACAAATTTACAACACTCAAACTTTTAGGTTGAAAATCAAAAACAGAATCATTCACTCATGAAATATATAAAAAAATTATAAAGTGAAAATAAAAAATCTGTACAAAGCATTAACTCAAAGTATACAAACTAGCAGTAAAGAAATAGAATCAATTCTAATTATTTAAGTACAATTAAAGTGTGAGTATAGCTGAAATTTCTAAAATGAAAAATAGAATTTATAGTGAAATGTAAAACCAATATAAAAGTATAAAATAGAAATATTAAAAAGGAAATAAATATAATTAAATTTGTAAAACATCTTAAAGTTTAACGAAAATATTAGTTGGATTTATTTGGTAATCTTTCATTACATCAGAATATTATCAAGCAACTATTCAGTAAAAATTAAAAATAAAACACGAAAATTATAATTAATTATAATTATCTATTATTTATTATAATTATTTATATATCATTGCAACTATTCAGTAAAAATTAAAAATAAAACACGATAATTATAATTTATTTTTCAGGGGAATACACTTTTCTTTTTTTTTACGTGATTTGATTAATTCAAATAATCAATTCGTTTATTAAAAAAAAAATGAACTCAACTGAAACTGATAATTTTGCTTTTAAAATTTGACTTACAGAGTAAGTCAAATTGTTTTTAATTGTTTTATTAGTTTTGTTCATAAAATTAATTATTAAAAATATATTTTTAGGCCAAGCTATAAAGATAATTCGTAGAAAAAAAGTATTATTCACAAGTTTTCTTCATTTTGGATGCTTTAGTTGATATTTTTATATAATTATTGTG
The DNA here is from genome assembly GCA_022651775.1 of Drusus annulatus. Classification (NCBI taxonomy): domain Eukaryota; kingdom Metazoa; phylum Arthropoda; class Insecta; order Trichoptera; family Limnephilidae; genus Drusus; species Drusus annulatus. Next base: position 204,940 of record JAGWCC010000028.1, read on the forward strand.
ATGTGTTATCACGATCATAAAATCAGGGCCGAGATGTTAGTATGTATTTTCCTATAAAATATATTTTCTAGATGGTATTTAAAAAACACCAAACCACTTATTTTTTATTATTTAAAAAGACAAGCTATCGACTCTATCATTTATGGAAAATAACTTTTGACTATGCTAAACTCTTTTCTTTTAAAAAACTTCTTTAGTGGTTAAACCTTTAGCTCAAACATGATAGGTATACTTATCTAAAGTGAGTGTTTCAAATTTCCTTTTCATAGATTATTTTTTCAATTTTTTGAACCTAGCTCTTGATGTGCGAAAGCGAATCCGGGTAATAATTACAAGGGTTTAAAAAAAATGATGATATTAAAATATATACTAAGTTATTTCGAGATAGTCTGTGATGGACCAAATTATCCGTAAAATTCTACTAATAAAGCAGAAAACACTTTTCTTTATCTTTTGGCCGGCAGTCATTGTGGAGATGTCAGGAAAGTTAACTTAGGTTAGGTTGTAACAGATTTATGTTTGGCCTTCCCGAACTTGCATATTAAATTTAATCCACTGCGAGCCCGGAGAAAAAAATCATAAATCACAACCTGCCAAGAATTTGGAGAATATTTTTTCCCGGTGCAGAAGGTAACGAGGATTTCGAGTAATAAATTATTTTTTTTACGCAAACTTAATCGACCAACAAATATCTACAGCCCGGCGTGGCTAATGTACTTCCCCATTGAACTCGTGTTCCGAGAAATATCCCTCAATATGGTATGAAATTATCGATGACTTATATTTCTATTTATTTCTACCTTAATTTAGCCAGAACATCGTATGAAAAATTCAGCAACAGAAAAGTATATTTCCTTTTATCATTGACGGTTGCAGTTACCACAACACATTTTTGGAAAATGGAAATATGTTACGTACATTATTGGAATTCGTATTGTGTCAAAAAACTTTCGCCTATTAAATGGATTTATACAAAATATTCCGAAAAACAGTTGAAAATAATGCATCATGTTTCAAACTGGAAGCAATTCCTTCGTAATACTTCGTTTCCCTACAAATGAACGCTGAAAGGTAAATGGTTAAACCTCAACCACGACGTACTGAATCTTGTATTATTATCAGCATCTATTTTGTTGGGATGTGAAATATATACGTATGGTTTTTTAAAAAAAAAAACAATAAATAAATATTATTTAACAGCCTGAATATAAAATCGACTTAATTAATCTACACAATTAAGTAATAATAATAAAAATCTGGGATCAAGAATCTTGTAATATGATTTTATTTTAATATGTGAACAATTTTCAATTTCAAAAATAACTTTTAATTTCAATGCCTACGATATTATTAATTCTTGGCGATGAAAATAATACAAAAAAATAAAGAATGCTTAAAAAAATTATAGGAAAGCAACAAATTAGATTTTTCTTTTTGGTATAATATTTTTTCACAACAGCAGTAAACACTAAACAGTATATTTTTTTAAATTTTATAATCTACTACTAATTTTATATGATGTATTATTAGGTTTCGTAAGTTTGCTTAAAGCATTGCTTGTTGCGTGACATCCTCTTCAACTTTCGAAGGTATTATCAAACTGGCCAAGCTATCAATCAGTCTAACGGACCGTTTCATAATGGCTTTAAAGACTAACTAATTACAAAACCCATAAATACCCTGGCGTGTCGCTCAGTTGAACACGCTGTGAGAGGTGATGTGTATGAGTAGTGACTACACACAAACATAGCAATGACATATTGGTAGACAGGATTGGTACAGTGTACAGTGTAGCACACAAGTGCTGGAAGTGATAGCGCTGTAATATAACTTCAGGAGTCAGGACTAACGAATGTGTGGGAAGACCTAACATCACCAAGCGAACATCCCACCAACTCTTTGAGGCATTTTGTAGAATGGGAGCGAATAAGCTGCTGCTCGCGTGGCTTTATATGTCTTGTGGCGATTGAGATAAGTGCCCACCTTCTTGTGGATACTCTTTTGATTTACTAAAATACATGAGCACTAAAATGAAAATGAAAAAAATAACAAGAACAAATTGATGTTATTTATGAAGAAGAAAATACTCATAACCGGACAATCCGATGAACACTTTTGGAAAAGTTATTAATTAAAGTTTTTTTTCTGTTTCCTCCTCCTATCCCAACAGATTACACAACCAAAAAGTAGGCCATCTTCCTTTACTGCGTATTTAAAAAAAAATTCTATTGCATTATCAGATATTGAAAGAAATTGGAGCTTTTGTCTTTTGAAATCTGGCATATTTTTATAATTTTTGGCCAGTCGATAAATACTTTCTAAATAAACTACCCCTATCTGTCCAGGATATTTAAAAAGCAGGTAATATATAGTATACTTACATATTAAAAGCCTTGTTCGTATCAATGCAATTGCAATATTTTCAAGTGTCTATACATTTTTTAATGCTTTAATCATATAAATGTTTTACTCTATTCCACTATATGGTATTTAGACTAGACCGGTTTCACATTGTAACGGGCATCTTAAGATGTATTTCTATTTATGTCTGGAATGGACGCTATTGGTTCTATATAATATTGAACATTGGTTTAGAATTCTGTTGTATTGCTAACAAGGGAGACAATTTAATTCAAATATAACTTCAGATGGTTTAATTACCTTCTGGGGGACAGGTTGAACATAGCAATTATTTAAATGAATCTGTTGGTTTTTTTAAACAATATCTCTTGTTGCTAGCTTTATTTTAAAGTTGTTTTTTTATAAATCTACTTTTTAATTTTCCCGTTTCGGTTGATTATTATTATTGCAATATATTTTAAAAAATTAAATCAACTTTTGTAAGCTACAATCTAAATTGTGATGATATCAATTAAAACAATGTAAAATGGCCAATACTCGACCTCACATTGATCCATTGTGCTTACTAAATTAATTTACTTTTTTTCTTTACTTTCTGTCATCACTCTCATATTTCTTTGAAGAATATTAGTAATCTTCTAATAATTTATTTTTTTCGATTGCAAACATTGAAGGACATGTAATAGCAATTAAAATATGTATAAATAAAACACATACATTTTGTTCATAACCACTTTATTATTTAATTTAACGTCTACCGGTTTCGAAAGTACCCTTTCATCGTCAGGACAATATTAAAATTTTAATATTGAAAATTTTAATTTAATATCAATTTTAATATTGTCCTGACGATGAAAGGGTACTTTCAAAACCGGTAGACGTTATATTAAATAATAAAGTGGTTATAAACAAAATGTATGTGTTTTATTTATAAATATAGCAAGCCACAAAGTAAATGCTTTTTTACAAATATATAAAAATATGTGTTTCTCCGGATAAAGTAAAGGTTCCGAATTCTAATCTTGGTCGTAACTTTATCTTTATAATTTTCATTTTGTTGCATTTTATATCGCTTACATATTTATAAAACAGGTTGAATATTTAATTCAAATAATTATTAACTTCATCAACATTGATACATCTATAAAAAAATGGGTAAAATTGCTATGGTGTTTAAAGGGTTTGAGTCACCTTAAGGTTACCAACTGTTCATAAATTTTAACTCAACAGCGCCAATACTCCAGAAAATATGTCCGTGGAATAAAACCCTTAGATATTTGCATATCATCTAAGTACACTCGATGTAGGTTTTCTGTTGGCTCAACCCTGAACCTGTCTTACAAAGCCACACCATATAAAATAACTCGTTCTGCGATCACTACTTTCTTAACGTGCTTCTAGAAACGTTTTGCGTTTTTTTTTTAGCGATATTCTAACTATTATTTCTAATTTTGAAACTGTTCATTCGTGGTGGAACTCAATTTCAATGATTTTAAAAATATATATTTTTTTTAAATAAAAATTAAAGGAGTTAAAATTTTGGTATTATTAAAATCATTAGAATTCTGGTTGTTTCGGAGTTGTGTTAAAAATTTTTTTTCAACATATATGATCAACGCAATATTTCCTCTCATGATGTTGAGCGGCTTTCTGGAGATTTATGTATTTACTTATGATGTTTTTAACATTTGTGCCATTGCAATGTTTGTATGTTATACGTGCAGTGATATAAATACTAAAGAAATATTTGACAAAGAGAAAGTACAAAAAAAAATGTTCAGAAAAAGCGTCATCAGTGGCGAGAAAGAAGTATTCAAAGGTAACATTTGAATCAATTTAATTAAAAGATTTAAAACAAAATAAAGACAAGCATTCCCTGCTTACAAATAACCTGATTATTTGAAACTTCTACTACCATCAATATAAGCGGAAAATGGCCTGGGTTACGCATTTTCCTCTCAGCTTCTAGCTTAATCTACAAAATATTTATTATAATACACCTGCGTCTACAGTGAGTAATTTTTTTTTATATTAAGCAAAGCAACAAAGAAAATAAGATCGAAACTAAACTCCAAGAAGCAGTTTATTCAAATATGATAGGTTAGTTCTACGTGAAGATGTGTTTATATATCCCCCTTTATGTGTTGAATTTGTCAAGAATAAATATAAAATTATTTCTTAAATTCTGAATACGACGTACGGGAGTATTCAATTATAATACCATGACAGAATTGTCACCATAGTAAGTTAAGTAAAGCCTCGATGTTGACAGATTAACGAGGAACATGAAATCAAATCAAATATCTAATAAAATAATATAACTAACCCCGAACTTTCGGGCTTGTCAAGCTTTGAAATTACATTTTGAAATAAAGGAGTGAAGTCACTATTCCTTCTTTGTTTGGTAAATATCAATAAAAATTTAAGTCACATAGTATTATAGGAGATCATAATTGACATTTAGTATAAATACCCATTCTAAAGTTAAAAAAACAGATTTATTAGTGGATGAATAGCATTGACTGGTGCCCACACCATTGAGTTGTACTCTGTTGGACTCCTAAATGATGACATATGTAATTCTTAGATTGTATGAAACTTATTAGATTCGCAAAATATTCTTAATAACCTTACATTTTAAAAGTTGTATTTGATCTTACTTCAAAATGGTCAATAAAATTTAGTTATGGATCAAAATACCCAATTTACAATGCAAATATGTTCTGATACAGTGCTCGGTGACTGTACCTGTCAGTGGCAATATAATGGTCATTTGATAAGAATATCGCGAAACAGAAATTTTAATGTAATTTCGACTTATTTTCCACATACCATTCATTCTCATTTGACGTATTGTAATAGTATCTACTCTTTTTTTATGTACCTAAATACTCAATAAATAAAAGTCTTGATTGTTAGTATACCAACTGCCAGAAAAAAACTTAGATATAGAAATGTTACAATAAAAACAGTGGTATTATTTTATGAAAATTTTTAACTTATTTCAAAAGATTGTGTTCAAAAATATATGTAACTTTTTTTTACATATCAGTTTTCCATCATTTGACTAGTTTCAAAAGAATCTACCCATCTCTACAGTTTTCAAATCAACGAAATAATGAAATAATAATTTACATATCGCTAGTTTATAAAAACGTGCCATATTTAAAAAGGAGTTTTATTAAATTTGAACATCGTGTAATGTTCCTTAAACATATCGTCGTCTCATCATTTGACATAGGTATACGCACGTATAAACAGAAGTTCGATAAGTCTCTCTGGGGAAGTAGCGAGGAGCCGATGGGGCCGCTAATCTCGCCATGTAAATGGATTCTTTCGGTAATTTTCCTTCCAAAGACCGACCAAGAATCATACTCAATATTTGTTTCTCTCCGAGCGTATTATCCCCAATTCTCCCTTCACGGGATTTAACTTTTCTCCTTTCATCAAACAGTTTGATCTCTCTCTTCTCCTCCTTCGCGGCTTACTGCTTTGTGCTCGGTACAAATCATCAACAGATAAACGTATCGGCGGATCATCTTCGCGTTCCGATCCTTACCAAGTCCGTCAAGTATTGGCGGCGCTCTATTGATTTATTTTCGCAGATGTGTTTTTCTTTTTCATTTATTTAAGTGAGTTCATCGAAAAGTTATCAACATTAAAAATAAATTATTTATTAAATTAATGAATGTGATGAAAAAGCCTTGTAATCCTAAATTAATTGACATTAATAAGAGCCTAGTATACTTTAGACTTATGAGTATGTGCCCACATAACAATAACACGTATCAAGTCACTTACTCAACGCTATACAAACCAGTGACAAATGATAAGATGAAACAATGTAATGTGAATACCGCAGTCAGTCAAATTGTGGCAACATCTGGCATTACAGTGTGTTTGTTTATTTATAAATTAACGGAATAAAGTCCAATTACAAAAGACATATAAAAAATAAAATAGAAAAAAGAGCAACAGAGAAGGAATAGCACATACATAATAATAAATGAAGCGATGACAAAAATAGGACAAAATACACATAAGAAAGAACATTCGAGCCGTGGTCTAGTCAAAGTTTTGGTAGAGTCGTAAAGAATGACGAGAATCATTTAGACTGCTACCAAAAATTTTAAGACCATGGCTTGAGTTAACAAGTCTTAACATTCTGGACATTGGAGAATTATACCCATAATTAGTATAGTGATGATTGAGGAACAGCAATTCATTGTTTCTAAGTCTACGGCAAGGAATGTTGAACTGGATAAGTTGCAACAGAGAAGGTGAGTCAATAAAACAATCAATAATTTTGTAAATGAAAATTAAATCAAAGTCTTTCCTGCGCTTTTCTAATAAAGACATTTTCAATAATTGTTCAATTTCATCCTATGAATAATCGCACCTTTCTCGCCCTAATCTCCATACAATACCACGAAGATTAGGGCGAGAATATTTTAATAATAATAACTTTAATAACATTCAATATTTTTATTGAAAGCGACAACAATTAAAAACTATTGTAATTTAACGCACGTGGGAGAACTTTTGAAGATACTCATATTATTATTTTTTTGCTCATAAATTGACAACCGTTTTCCAGCGATTCACACCTATTTAGTTGTAAGAGTCATTACGTTTAGGTAAGCCGCTGAAAGACGTCGGTGTTATTAGGCGTCTCGTTTGACTCCAAAAAAGAACCGGAATGAAGCACCTCGATAAAGGGCCTCACACCCGCTATTTTTTTCTTAACTTGTAACGTTCATAAAGAAAAGTTTCATTTTGAAAAGTGGAAAACAATGCGTCGGTGAGCTTTATAGAAATTCACGAATTTCCAACCTCAAAAACTTGAAATCAAATTATTTAAAGTTCGTCCTTTAGGAAAAATGTCCGTCGCATTGGAAATCATGTTACACGGCCTAAAACAGCTCGAATAAAGTTTATAATTAGTTTTATAAATCTTAAATGAAGGTCCTTTGTGAACTCAGATTGGAGACAGATTTGAGAGCGCCGTTTCTAGCCCCAACGCGGGATTTTAAACAAATATTTATTTTAACAAACATTATTGTATTCTGCCCTCGAGAACTTTAATAAAATCGCATTATCGGGAAACAAAATCGCAGTGAGAAGGGTTTTATTATAATAAACGTTTAAGAAAATTCATTGCTCGGAAAATGTTCATTCGTTATTCATGCCCCATGATGAATTTGATAAGGACCAGTGCTTGTAAAGTGTTGTTGTATTTCAATATTTGAATATTCTTAAAACCAAAAAATTTCCCCTCATTAAAAACAAGTTAAAACAAGCTAGTGGGTAAGCGGAGGGTTTGGAAGTGCTCGCCCATTCAAAACATCAGATTCTATCACCAAACACGGCTGATGGAGTTTCAAGCAATGTTCCTATTCTGAAACTTGGTCATACTGAATAGGTGACACTAAGAATATTTTTCACTCAGATAGGTACTCATTTTTTTCTTAAATGTTACGTACTCTATGGAAAAAAGGTTTTTGTAATCAAAATATAACTTATGAATAATTCAAAAAAAGTCAACACCAACCAATAGAAATAAGGTAGGAGTACAAACCAATATAGGTAGTCCAGTAGGTGGATTCTTTCAGAGGAATTTTAGGCGAGCATTTGGTCCAATGCCCAATTATAGTCCGTGTAGAAAAGGAGGAAATAGCTGCACCCCTCGGGCGGGTGGGCAGCCTGGCTACAGCGACTACCCGCAGTAGTCAGGCTCCCAACACCCCCCGAGGCAATACACTTCTACCAACTACTGACTACCACAAGGAGTGCGTAATTTCACATTACAGACTAAATTTTGCTCGTCATATTACTCTGTTTTATGTACATCGTAAACACAACAACTTCAATCATTATTAAAACAGCAAATCACAAACTGAACATTTTACGGGGAATTTAAATTCAATACCGAGGTTTTTTTCCCGAATACCCCCTATGCCCACGGTTGAAGATACAATTTATTCGTGTATTCAAAGATACTTGTACCGTAAACCAATAAATAAATTACTTGTTTTTACCAAATTGTGGAATATTCGTGGTTGTAGATTTTGGCAAACTTGTAGGCAAATATATAAATGAAGTAGTAGAATAAAGAAATCTCTTTTGTGGAATGAATTACAACTTTTTTTCGATTTAAATTCAATTTGAAACCCAAATATGTAATAAGACGAAAAAATCAATCAATTTAAGCGACAATAAGAATCCTAAAGTATACATAACTGAAAACGAAAAACTGAAAAGACAAATGCTGTTTTTTTATATGAAGGTCTTCGAATAAATTGAAGTTTTATCATCACGATGTGGAGCGCTTCACTAACATGCTGGCCACTTAATTTCATTCGCATTCCTACAGAAGCAAAACAGGCAAACGACTTTCCATTTACTTAACGCCATCTTTGACCGGAGAAAAGGCGGCTGGTTTTCTAGTTCCAATGTCAAATTGAAAAAAAGTTCTCTCTTTATCAGTTTCTAATCCGGATCCTGAAATAGAATTGCCTGAAATCCATTTATATTCGGCGAAGGAGCGGGCGGCAGGCGGCAGGCGCCAGGCGCCAGGCGGTCCTGGGACACGTAGCAGTTCCTGCTTCAGCACTTCAACTTAAATGACAGCACATACGTATTATTTACAAACCTTTCAAAAGCCTTTACATTGTACCTGTACCTGTTGTAGATAATGTACGTGCACACTGCACACTTTGTAAAGCGACATCGTGTTACTGGAGGTACGTGAAAAATTAACAATAGTATACGTACACAATGGTTTATTGGTATAATTTTGACAAAACCTTTTAATTCTGAAAAAAATTCAATCGCGTTGTTTTTTTGGGAATGATCTTAAAAAATAATTGTGAAACTGACGCATTGCCTTTATGTAGAATTCGATATATTATCTCCTCCGTTGACATTATTTGCCGAATTCTTTGACTTCAGCGAGATTTATCCGAGTCGATTAAATACGTTTAAAGTGTTCATTCCTGTCATGTACATACGACAACTGCTTACTTTATGACACTCCTATGTATTTAGAGCTAGAATTTAGGATATGTTTGTTTTTGTTGAATTTAAGTAAACAAGTTCAAAAACATGTATTCGTTTAAATATCTCCACACTACTTAAAATATAAACTTTATGGACCAACTACAGATTTGGGCCGGGCTAGGTTTGTTATAATTTCCGACCTTATTTGTTTGAAATTGACAAAATTCTTTTTCTTCTATAAACAGAAAGACTCTGCGAAGATTCAGTATAAAACTAGTTAACTTCATTCATAATCTCGAGTGACACGCGTATTTTCTGTTCTATTGCAATTATAATCTATTATTGAACTTTGTTGAGAGAACTTTGAAATTAGTAATTTATCCGATAAAACATAACTTGCCACATGCCTTAAAAGTGTGATAAAAACTTATTCGCATTTGGATTAGTTATTACAGTGTTTTTTTTTTTTGTTAATTTAATTGTGTTTCATTTGTGATCGCGACAATAACATAACGCCATACGAAATCGACGGCAGGTTGTAAGGTAGGGTAAAGATGGCACAAATGAATAATCATGATTTTATGGAATCATGTAAGGCCGCTATCCTAGATCTATTGGAGGCAGTCCAGGATCCCACTAAAAAGTTCAATAAGGAACAACAAAATATTATTACCTTGAAAGCCAACTCTATTCTTACACTCATGGGACACGTTGCTATTGAAATGACCGAAATTAAATCAACAGTCAAAACATTTTCTTCTATAACTAGTGACAGAATAGGTTTATCAGAAGGAAATAAAAAAAACGCTTTATAAATCGAACAAACGAATTCTGTGTGCTCATATCTCCAAATCAAAAGAATAAAGATTCCGCACAAACAACACAAAAGAGAATTCTAGAAAAGATAAAAAATGGAAAAATAAGAGTAAATATAGACGAAATCAAAAAAATCTCAAACAATAGACTAATCATAAAATGTTCTAAATAAGATGACGCTGAAAAACTAATCGAAATAATCTCTAAAGAAAATAAAGATTTAGAGATAAAAGAACTAAAGAAAAAAAAACCAACCTTAATTTTTAAAGGAATTTACGAAGATTACAATAAAGATGATTTCTCAGATGATCTGATCAAACAAAATCAGTATCTTTCCTCCTATGAAAAAAAAAGAACTAAACTCTTTAATAAATGTGAAAAAAGTTATCAAAAACAATTATAGTGAATCTTTTAATTATATAGTAGAAGTTGACAAAGAAGTCCGTAAATTGATAACGCAAAATGAAAAGGTTAATATTGGTTACCAAAGAATCTATGTTGAAGACGCCAACCCGCTGGTTCAATGTTACCATTGCTTACGCTTTGGTCACACGCTTGAAGTAACAATATATGGAGGGATAGCTAATTATTTTTACCCAACCTACACAAACTTGCGAAAAACACTTTTTTAATTCCCCGCTTTTACGTAGTGACGCAATGATCTTAAGCTACTGGGCAACCGCGGGACTCCGCCCACATTTTTTATTATGGCACTAAACTTGACACAACTAAACGGTTTATTTGCTTATATGCTATATTTTTATTGATAAAAATACTGTGAAAAGGTGGCTATACGAATAAACAAAAACATTATGTCGACATGTGCTGTGAATGGATATACAAATACCGTAGCCCCAGTCTTAGCCACGCCCTTTTCCAACCGAGTCAGTTACTTCAAGGTAAAAGCTAGTAAAAACTGATTACAGATCGATCTACAGCTATACCTCTTGTATATTATTGCTCTAAGGTCACACGGCAGGTAGATGTTTACAGAGGGACAAGGACGCCGCTAGCTGCACCTATTGTGGAGACGATCATACACACATCGCTTGTGGAAACAAAGATAAATCGCCGAACTGTAAGAATTGTAAACAACATAATCCTCAAAAATAATCTGAAATGTCAATCAAATCATAGAGCAAATGACAGGATCAATTGCAATTATTATAAAAAAATGCTTGAAATTGCTTATCAAAAAAATCGAATACTAATACTGTCATATACTTCCCAACTAAATATAAAATGTTAAATATAATTTGTAATAACGGCATAACTGATGTAAAGCAGATAACATATCTTATTATTCATGATGATTAATTTCATGTCTACTGCAATTGATAATTCATTTATAATAGACGAACGAGTTTTTGAGACGGTTAATCAAACAAATGACATCATAAATATAAAACCGACAGATAGTCTAATAATAATGCACATGAACATCGGAAGCATTGAAAAAAATCTAGACGAATTCCTGGTAACAATAAAATCTTTAAATAGACTTGACTGTATAATTCTTTCAGAAACTCATTCGTCTAGTGAAGTAAATTATCACATACCGGGTTTCACATATCATGCAACTAAAACAAAAATAAATAAAAATAGTGGCATCGCTGTATTCCTATCAAATATCTACACTGTGACCGATACAAAAGAAATCATGGTAAATAACGTGAATATCCTAAACATGGAAATTAATTATTTGAATAATACTTTTAATATCATTGCTATCTATCGCACTCATCTTTCTGTACTAACTGTCTATATAGACGAATTAAAAAACATTTTACTCCACCACAAAAGTAAAAAAACGATAATCATAGGAGACATAAATTTAAATATTGCTAGTGATTATTCTTCTAACGATAAAGATAATTATCTAAATATGCTAGCGGAATTGAACTACATTTCAAGTATTAACTCATACACCAGAAACATGTACCAACAGCGTCCCTCATGCATCGATCACATATTCACCAATATCACAGACACCAAAAACATTACATCAGCCGTAATCAAAACAACAATAACAGACCATTTTGGATGTATATTTAAATACGACTACAAAAATACTAATGTTCCTTCGCCAACCGTGATTGATCCAAATAAGTGTGACAAATACGAATATAAGATCGATAATAATGCTCTTATTTTAAAATTAAGAAATGACGAAAAGTGGCTAGATATATATCAATGTAACGATGCAGAAGAATGCTGCAATTTATTTGAAAATAAAATGAATTTACACATAAATGCCTGTAGAAAAATTACGTCCCAAAAAATTTCGTCGAAACTCAAACCAGTCAAACCGTGGATAACCCACGGATTAGTAACATCAATTAGACATAAATAAACACTCTATAAACAACATAAAAAACATCCGGGAAATAAAAAAAAATTGAAAACATTTTAATTCGTATAAAAAGAAACTTGCATATTTAATTAAAAACACAAAAAATGGATATTATAAACATAAACTTGAACTTACTGAAAATGATAGTAAAAGAACGTGGTCTATTATAAACGAAATAATTGACAAAAAACCTCACAAAAATAAAAAAATCAACATCATAAATTATCGCAATTCAAAAATTAACTGTCAAGAAAAACCCTCGGAAGCTGCAAACATATTCAACGATTTCTTCACAAATGTTGGTAAAAACCTTGCTAGCAAAATACAACTTAACCCTACTCCCAGAGAACCCAACTGTACAGTAATCAGTGAAGACAAAATTGAAATTTTCCAACCTACGACAGTCGAGGAAATCGAACTAATCATTACAGGTATGAAAGAAGGTTCTGCACCAGGTTTTGACGGGATCACTTCTACAACATTAAAAAGCATAAAAACTCAAATATCGAAGCCATTAACTCATGTAATCAATACAAGTTTTATAAACGGTGTATTTCCTTCAACATATAAACAATCAGTAATTATACCTATTTTCAAATCTGGCAACCCAGAAGAACCAACCAACTACCGTCCAATTTCTATTATTTCGAATATCGCAAAAATCTTTGAAAAAATTGTCAAAAAAAGATTTACCAAATTCATTCAAATCAATAATGTAATTCATGAAAACCAATTTGGATTCATGGAGAACAGAAGTACCAAAGATGCTATCGCTAAATTATCTAACGCTATACAATATAGTTTAGACAAATCTTTAAAATGTATTGGTATATTCATTGATCTTCAAAAAGCATTTGACAGCATATCTCATGAAAAACTAATAATAAAATTAAAATCTCTATGTATTAATGACAAAGCATTAAACTGGCTAAAAAGCTATTTACACAAAAGACCACAAGTAGTAAAAATAAATCAAACGTTAAGTCTACCTCTTACAACTGATTTTGGTATACCACAAGGTACAGTTTTGGGCCCTTTATTGTTTATAATGTATGTTAATGATATTTTTAAACAAAAACTCAGTAGAAATATTATTTCATACGCTAATGACACCATTATCATAATAAAGGGTCGTGACTGGGATATTGTAAATGTAAATGCAAATAATGACATGGAAATCCTAAAATATTGGTTTGATAATAACCTACTTTCAATAAATGTAAAAAAAACCTTTTATATTCCATTCTCAATTAATAAATTAAAATATATTCCGAGCATTAACATAATTATACACAACAGAAACTGTAAGAAAACTCCCTATACCAACACATGTAACATTATAAACAAAACGACGGAAACAAAATACCTGGGTGTAATAGTTGACCAACACATGAAATGGAATAGACATGTATGTGAACTTGTCAATCGAATCAGGAAATGTATTTATATATTCATTAGATTAAGAAATACTCTAAAGTTAGAAAACTTAAAAAAAGTTTATTACGCATTAGTCCACAATTTAATCCACTATGGAATTATCGGATGGGGTGGTGCATATGATAACATTGTTAATCCTGTAAAGGTGGTTCAAAGATTGATTATTAAAGTAATACTAAAAAAGCCATCTATATTCTCAACAGAAACACTTTTCAAAATATTTAAATTTCCTAAAATAGAGGACATCTATAAGAAACAGTCAATACTACAAACTATCAAAGACAATCTTTCTCATAATCTAAAAGTAAATTCATCTTTAAGGTATAAATATAACATAAAAAATTCCTTTTTTGCCACTCAACAAATGCATAATAACTATCTTTTCAAGGGGATAAAGAATTTTAATAGCCTTCCCGACGAAATAAAAAAAATAAAAATTCACCAACTTTCAAAAAAACTAAAATCTTTTTTTCTAACAATTTATTAAACTAGAAAGCAATAACTTGTTTCTATTGGAAACTAATTACCAAGTTGAATTATTAACAATGTAACCTCCAACGACTATTAAAGACACATTTTTCTAAAAATATCTTTTTTTTTTTTAAACTCCTACGCCAAGCTCAAGAGCTAGTTCTCTTATTTGGCGTAGTAATACATAAAAAAAAGAAGTAGTTATAAACATATCAAATGTACTATCAACCTTTATATCGCTAAATTACAATATGTATTATGTTTAATATATATATATATATATATGCTTTTATTATTTAATCGAATTACTTTTCTTCAATATTATTTTTTATGTATTTAAGTAACTATCCATATTGTGTAACACTGATATAATTTCTATATATTTGTAAACTTTTTTTTCTTATTTTGTAAATAAAAAAATTAAATTAAATTAAAAAAACTATTTTTACATTTAAACTTTTAACTAAACGCAGACTTTGGGCGGCTCAATTTCAATCTTAATTTTGTCGCGACGCACAAAACTTCAATGGACGGTATTAATGGAAAACCATAAATTATTCAGAAGGAGAATCATCAGAAACATTAAAAAGTATCGCTTACAATAAATAAATACAACGAGAAACATATCGTTCTGTTGCTTATCTACTCTTCTCGGAGCACGGTATAATTATATTTTCGTGTAGGGGGTGAAAATATCTATTTTCACACAAAATATTTAGTTATTTGTTTTCCCAGAAGCTGCACGATACGTTTTTGTAAGCCCCGAAGTTTTATTTATATTTTTAAGAACATGCGGAATTTTCTATCACTATTTTTACAAAGGTGTACTTTTTTTGAAAGTGTTGAATTGTATGAACAGTTTTTGTAGGTTTGTGTTGTTTTTGTTTCGGCGAAATCAATACAAAACCATTAACATGTTGCGATTTAGATCAGTTAGTGTGACAAAATACTACAAACATGTTTTCGGTTACTAGTTCTGTTTTTTGGACTATGACAAACTTTATAATTTATTATTATGTAAAAATTCTATTGCACTAAACAAAAAGATTAAAACAAAAAAAGCGTTTGAACGAAATATGTTAAGAACTGCAATTTAATATTAATGTTTTATGGTCTTTGAAATTGTGGAGTTGTGTGGATCTGGAAGTTTGGTCCCATAAGATTACTCAATGCAAGTGGGACCTTTGCTGAAACAGAATATTCTAGTTTCTACGACATAGTAAAAGTTATTTGACCTGGCTGAGAAATACTGTGCAAAAATGCGCATGCCTTAACGAGATCTAATCGGAGTGTTGAAGCTGCTTCGGTTACACTATCAAACTTTTTCATTGAGTAACCTAACTTTTGATTTTATCACTTTCCCGGTGTGCATGGCATGCAAAAAATCTTTCATAAATATTAAAATTTAATTGATACTTTTATGCTTATAATTTCAATAAAATAACATTTCAACATTATCATATAATAAAGTAATCTATATGAAGTAAACAGCGTCTGAGAACTATGAAATTCAGTGGCTTTTAGACTAATTCATATTGAAATTCCTCCACTAGAAATTTGTACCTCCTCGTAATGCCTATTTGATGAATAATAATTGGTGTTTTTGCATAAAATTAACATTCAAGAATCATTAGATTCTCTGGGAATCGGAATTTTAGGTTTATTTTTGGTAAAAAGTAAGCCGTTTTATAAAACTGTTGTTAAATATTCACTCATACATCGTATATTAGGTGAAATCCCACTGAATCAAACTAAAATAATTAATTCTTACATTAATCTACAATAAGCCCACCGAAATTCCTCATCCCTTACACACTATTTAATGTTGGTGACCATCTTGTCGTCAATTGCATAATGTCGCATTACCGGAGCGCAAGCAGAAAGATCTGAAATTAACGGACCTACCGCGGGATGACTTTATCTGTTTAAGGTCTCGTGCATTTTCTTTACGAATGCGGAAAATAATATATAAATTGACCAACAATGTGAGTGAAGCGAGGTTTCCGTCCGAGCGGATCGCGGATAACTCGACGAGGTAGATCGCCGAGCTCCTTCGCAGGAATCTAGGTTTCCGAAAGAGGAGGCAGATTATAAAGCGGTCAATGTGTTTTATGGGGCAGTAAGTCCGCCTTTACTGCAGCGAGATATCGGCGGGGCTCCGCAGCCTGGGGCTACGGACCCCTCCGGCCCCGGACCTCCGCCCCCCCGGCATCACGGATTTCCCGGCACCCCGGGTCCCCAGAAACGGCGCATACCCCCAGCGTAACGATACATTCCTCCTAGGAATGTGCTTTTTGTAGCACTTTTACTATCGGTGCTATTTATCCTGATCTATTCTAAGGCGGTGATTTATTTCTATGTCTTTGAGTTAACTTTAAGCTTTCAATAGATTCGTAATCATGTACAGTTTACCGTTATTGTTATTTACGATCGCATTATACAGTCGGCGGGCGGTCTTTAAAGCATTGTATTTACCTAATGTGTTTATGTTATATTAGGTGCTAGGCTTTTATTTAACATGATTCATAATATATCACGCTCGTATATCCAGAAGCGAAATTTTTCGAGATTTATGTTGGTATTTTTGTAATTTAAGTCGCTGTAAAAGGCATTGTCATCGCTCGGGCGTGGATCATAAGTTAGAAACCTAACTGATCATAGTAAATGTTATTGTTTAGGTGTGGATCATACCAAAGTAATCGGCTTATAACTTAACCCTTCATAATCTTTGTTATCGCCTGGGAGTGGATCTTACTAAAGTAAAAGACAAGTTACTAGCTTACTTAGATTTAGGGGTAGAACATCACAGAAGCACACGTTTAGTTTCATAACTCATCATAATCAGTGTAAAATGGTACAATATAGTACATATTGTCCAAAAGCCAAATTCATTTAGCCGAAACTTTGACATATGAACAATTCAAAGGGTAAATTAACTCCCCAAAATTAGATAGTGATATATTGTACCCTCGATGGAGGTATTCTTTATCTATACTACCTAGTATTAAAACAAAAAAACTTTGGTTATTGTTATTGTTTTTCTAAAATTCTGTGCGTTTATAGTTTTTTAAGTATTGTTTACATTGTTTACGTATTAAGCATCATTTTGTTATGTATGTGAATACTCTTCCCACAACCACGAACTACTGGAGCTCATCTTGGAGAGTAAAATAATTTGGAAAAATACATGTTTTTATTTTTGTTATAAATTGAAATGCTATATTTTTTTGTAATAAATATATGTACGATAATCACTTCATTCTAGTATCACGTGCACATATGAGTGTATAGTTGTCGAGTACAATTTGTAACATTCCGCATTATTCGGCATCTTCTCGCAGTAAATGAAGTTATTCTATTGGAAAAATTATGTCTTAAAACTGTGCCGAAGTACCCCACTTTCCGAAATAATAGCCCCCGCATATGTCTAATTTAGCCTCAACTGTAGACAATAATTTCGGAGATATTTTTCATAAATTAAACGCAAGAAGAATTTTGACCATAAACGCCTGAGGGATGGGAGTAATTTATTCAGTTTCCGTAAGAATAGTGGCCTCATAAAATACTACATAAAATAATGCGGAGCGTCATAAAAATATTCGTATAAAAATGAAACACTGCGGATATAAAAAACGAGAATTTTCATTTAATTATCCCTTCGTTCCTTCATATTACGTTTCCAGCGAAACTGTCTTATCAAAACCTTAATGGGACTGCAATAAGGACACTCATTTGTCCTTTCACTTGAGTCATTTAAGATTAAATACATTAATAACCGCACTCCATTTCGGGGAGGAAAAATCTCATTTGAGATCTGCCTGAGTAATGTTGCCTTGCCGAGGGCGGCGGCGGGAGCGTTAGTGGTCGAGGGGGGGGGTAGGCGGTGGGCGGCGGCAGGCTGGGCGGGCAAGTGGCAGCCTCTATTAAAAGTGACAAAATACTGAGGATAAGGTTCACCTCACTTCGCCAGATGATGAGAGGCTGCGTAGGCTCTCTCTCTCTCCCTGCATTAATTATTGCGTTTGTTTATTTAAATCTATTATCATTATGATAAGAATTACATAGGTACACCTTAATACAACCTCAAAGAAAAATATTCTGGTTTTACAACAACGTGATAATTAAGTTCGGGATCAATTTAAATGTGAAAAGTAAAGGAATCATTATAAATACAAAGTACTTTCTATTTTTTGTGAAGTACAATTATTATTTTAACACTAACCAAATTTAGGTCCTTACATCATACATAAATTAATTGATTTTCAAGATAAGTTTTCTTTCTGTATAAATTAAAAATGCAATGAGGTAAGGAAGGTATAAATCATTATTATTATTATTCACTAGGAACTAGATTAAAAACATATAATATATATTGATAGGAGCAAAAAAAAGGTAAGTAATCAATTCACTTACAAAATGTTCCCACCGTGCGTTGTGTATTGAATAAAAAATAAAATCATTATATTACATAGATTTATACCAGTAATTACGAGATTAGAGAAAGGAAAGAACATTATTGCAGACATAAAAAATATCATAAAGGAGTGTAAACAAAATAAAAGTCTGGTATTTAAAAATAATTTTTCACAAACAACTACAAAATAAGAATAATAACCGGCTACAATTTTTAAAGAAAGTATGCCATTTGAGAGTTGTTTGTATAATATTTAAACGAAAAATATAAACGTGTGAGCACGTACCATTGTGGAACTTAGTTTTATTTATTTGAATGCTACATTCTCGGTAAATAGAGTTTGAAAACCAATTCGTTTTATTTTTGGACGTGTAAATTCAATTAATGATATTTGAATACATAAAATGAATTCGCATGTCAGTGTGGAAATAGTTCCACTAAAACAAAACAATATTATTTACTGAATAATTTCAATTCACATTGCGAACCATGTAATCTACTTTAGCCTTGTCAACATAAAGTACTTGTGTGTGTTACCAGTGGAAGTGCGCGGCGTATTGCCTGTCAGAGCAACATAACCTCCACTACACATTACTGCACAACCTGACTCGGGTTCGGAGGAATAAATAAAACATATATTATTACAGGAAATCAACGCAATTCGATTAGAAACAAGCGATAGTCAAAGCTTTTTGGGAACAAATTTATACAAATTCTCCAATTTGATACAAACAATTGTTTTTAAAGAGACAGTTCTTTTTGTTGATCAATGAAAAAGCCTTTTCAAAATGCGTCAAGTCGTAGAATTGAGTGAAGCACTGTCAAGACTGTCACGGAGAAAACAATAAATCATCAACAGAAAGACAGACGAGAAGGTATCAAACGTCTCAAAGACTTTGCATTATTCCGATCTCCAGTTATATCAGTAAGTTTCGGGAGAGATGTCTCGCTGCTGTCACTCACTGAATAGATATTGTTAACAAGTGAAGTTCAAATCTTTTAATCAACACACTTTGGGTTAATAGTTTACCATATCAACTACTACTTAATAGTTCATGTGAATGTAAACTACTGCACGAGCGCCTTGTGCCGTGATGCGCCTGTACCCAGAGCCAGGGCTGGTTGCGCTAATGTGCAGTGTCAGGTTTAGTTGCGCCAATACTCAGCGCCTAAAACTGTGATTCTTCGATACTCAGCTTATGTCTGATTGGGTTAGTGCTCAGTGCCTAAAGCCGTGATGCGCCAATGCCCATAATCGGGTCTGGTTGCGTCAATACCTCGCGCCTAGAGCTTAGATGCGCCATGAAATCGCCCTCGTTGAAAAACCAATTCGAAATAAAAATATTATATTTAAAGATCTACAAATTCATTCAACCTAAATTACTACAACATTGACATTTTTAACTCGAATGTAAGTGACATTATGCGACTGCACCCAAACTAGATAATTGAAACTAATTTTTCGTCCTTCCTCCCTTAATCTCATTCCCATGTTCCCTTCCACCTTCCTTTCCGCCCACCAACTAAGTCAAGTTATTGAAATAAAACTGTATTTTGTCACACTTTATTTATAATTTTTATCATCAGCAGTGGAAAATTTAGAATTGGCATGATTTGTTATTCTGATTATTATAATGTATAAATTGTTGATTTTCTGTTAATGTTTCCAATTTTTTATTCATTTTTGAACCCAGCCCCAGGTCTGTTTGTGCCAATAACGAGCGCCCGTTTGGTTGCGCCAAGGCCCGGCGCCCCGTGCCCTAGAACTGTGCCGCAGCGCTTGTCAACACAATTCTGCATAATTATGAAACCGCTGTTTGTTGTTCGGTTAAAATAATAATCCAGACTAATTATTAGCTCAGCCCGCAGGTGGAAATCGTTTCCCTATCACGCATCACAAATATTTACACGGCCTAACCTATCCTCCCCGGTGCTGTGACCTACCTGCGTGAGTCGACATCGTCTCTAACGTCTCCGTAAATATACTTAACACGGAGTGCATATTTTAGATTCACCTCCGTTATACAATTATATCGTTTTATTTCAATATATAGCTATTTTTCGAATGCAACAAAAAATGTTTTGCCTGAAAATCGGGTATAAATTTGTCATTACGTATGTGTGCGTGTGTTGCCAAATGGGCATTAGTGTATAACTTCTTTCAGATAGCGCGCAGCGTGCTTCGGATGAGTTAGACAAGTATCAAGCAATAGTTGAACATTAATGGAAAGGCTGAATATGTGTTTAAATTTACAAATGATTTCACACACTTTCTTAAGCTCATTTGACGGTAAACTTGTACATTTGTTAGTTGCTGAATGTATCGAACGCCAACCGCGTTGTGTGCAGACGAAGCTTATTGCGTTGTAACTAGATTGCCGATTAACGATTGCCGATTGCCAATTGCCGATTGCCGATGGCCAATTATTGGTTGTAACAGATGTCCCATAGGTTTTATGCTTGGCCAATATTTTTTCTCGTTTTTAGCACTTATACAGAATTATTGATAATTATTTATTTTTGTAAGTCGTTAAAATGTGTATTTACTATTATTATAACGATTGCAAAAATAATAAATAAAAGCTTAATATATTAATATGACTAGAATCACAAAACTCTCAATTTGAACTGAGTTTACAGCGCCGGAGCGTACGCAAAAGATTAAATGAGGTATTCTGTAAAATGTATTAAGCGTTTCCAAATTATTTTTCACAATCGTTGTACCCAAAATTGAACCAACTATTGGCGAACCGTGTGTTTTGCCAAGCATATCAAATACTCAAAATAAAAACATTTTTTAGCCAGTAAATGTAGTAGGCAGGCGGGCCCTTGAGGAAACAAAGCGCGAGTTTGTCTCTGAATGTTTGGTTTCCTCGAGAGGTAAGCGAATACCCAGTACCTACTCGAGTGTACAGCCAGAGTAGGCAGCAGTAAAGAGTGTTCCCAGAAGATGACGTACGCGGATATTTAGATCGCTTGATCCCAGCCCGAGTTCAGTCCAGGGGGATGTTTCCCAAACGTTCTTCCGAGAGCTCCCGACCGCTGGATAAATTATTTATAAAATCCTTTTCGCCAACCTTCATATATCATTCTGGGTCGTTAGACATCTCCGCTCACCCTCTACCTCCCCCCGCTTCCCTTCCCGAGACAGTACCACTTCGATTCATCTTATTTTTTTTATTATTTTAGATGTAATTTGTGGGACGGCGATTCCACGCCTAGTTAAGTCCGCGCCCGACCCGAGTGGCTGCGGACTGCGGCTTCGGGTCCCCTCGCGGGAGGAGCCGGCAGTCATTTGGAACAGTTATTGAATTAAAAACGTTGTCAACGGTTATGTGTTTTTAAAAGCGTTCCTCGAGCGTGTCGATTTTAACCTACCCGCTATCGTGCTCGAAATTTGTCTTCCGATACCAAGATGACACGCCAACGTTACCGTGATATTACCGGAAAATTTTAGAAAATTAATTTAAATAAATCAGTGTCATACATAATGCTTAAAATAATACTTGGCTAATTTATATGGCGCCATTTTTGTGAAATATCACCTCAAGGGCACTTTACAAACATAAATACTCTGACTAAATTCACCATAAAACTATTGAAATACCTAAAACTATAGCTATTTTAATATTAATTGTTTACATATCTCGCGGGCTGTGAAAAAGTTTTTTTTAGCAGCAGGATCGAAAATCGATCATTGAATGAAATACTTTTAAACTGGGGAGCTTCGATACTAACGTGCTAGCTTAGCTTTTTAAATTAGGGCAATTCTGTCATTTATGAATATGATTTTCTGAAAATATGAGTTTCGAGTTTAGCTCTGAACTCTGTAGAGTCTATTATTATTCTCAGATCATGTGGCAGGCTTTAGGACCTGACATTCCTGCAGTATGCTCTCTGAACTTAGTGTCTGGTATTGTTCATGGTTTCTTCAACCTTCCGATAGCCGATGACGTTGCCAATCTAAGAGTTGAGTGTCGCCTATTGGGATCTTCAGGAATACACAGTTCCGATAAATAAGCCGGAGCCATTCCGTTAATTGATTTGAATACCATTCAGCAAAGCTTGAGCTGAATTCTTCCGGGACACTTTAGCCAGTGAAGATTTTTTCTGGTGCTATAATCATATGCAAATAAACCTGAAATAAGAAAAAAACATCTGGCCTCCTTTGAATCATATATCTGTCACACATATTTTAGCTTTTTATCAAAAAAAATATGGCTTTTGCGAACATAATTATTTTAATGATTTCATGATAATGATACATACTCATATTAATAGCTTTTTTAATACTTTTCAAGTAATAATTTTGGGAAAACGTAAATTTTGAGTTTGGTATTTGGTGAATATATCAAAGATAAAAAAGTGTAGGTAACGTTGCCACCAGGAATATGGTAGTATGGCACTTGAGGTTTCTTACTCAATCTCGCATTTTATTTCATTAATATGTTATGTGCATGGAAGAATGAATCGCTTCCTCATTGATGCACAAGAAAGACCTAACACGAGTGAATCTAACCAATACTCAAGTTTGGTCCAGCCAAGAGTGGGCATAACAAAATAATATGTACGAGACGACGCGAGAGAGTTGTGTCTGCAAAAACAGATTTGTATGGCGGTCCTTCCTCTATTTCCACCCCTACGGGGAAATGCTTAAAGGTTGCCTATTTAGTTAGTTTACATATTACCAGTTTAATTTCTAAGTGGCAATTTTTCACACCAACCCAGCTTGTTAGTAGGAAAAAATATTTCTCCAATGCGTTTGCGCGTTGTGCGTATGTTATAAATGGTATGAAATAAAGCTTGTTTAAAATTTGACAGGTTAGTAGCTTACAAACGCTTCGGATACCAACCTGGGCGTCGTGGGTTCAATTCTTCTGCTGGTTAAGTACTCCATCACTGCACAATAAACATTTTCCGCCTATTATAATGGTAGTAGGAGTTTTTCAATTATTTTTTAGTAATCCACAACCAGGGAATGTTTGTAAAGAAAAAAAAGCTCCCTTCTAATTTTCAATTATGTTTTATATTATAAAACCGCTAGATTCAGGCAGAGTAAGTGTTTTTTCATGGTGTTTTTTTGTCAAACAAACAAATAAAATAACATGAAAAAATCCCCTAAGGGGGTTCACACTATCGAAAAAAAGAATCTTGTATTTTTATTTAAATAATTTGGTTTGTTTCAAATGGAGAAAAAATATAATTTTTTAAAGAGTATATAGATATTAGCATTAACTTCTCAAAATGTCATCGTTTTTCATCAAAAAATTATTTAGCTGAAAGTAAGGGCGAACCTTCTATAGTCGCATCTTGGTTATATATTCAGCATGTTTTTGTGTGCGTAGTACCTTATTTAAATTTATATATAATATTATGTATGTATGTATATATATATATATATATATATATATATATATATATATATATATATATATATATATATATATATATATATATATATATATATATATATATATATATATATTAATAAAAGGCAATTTAAATTAAGGCAAGCAAAATGTTAGCACTCACAACGGGGCATGCAATGGGGCGAGTAACATATGCAATACACCATAGCAATGATATAAGAAAATGTTCTCAATAACCAATATTAATGTTAACAATTCACTATATTTAAAGGAAATGCCTTAACTAATGCTGTTCTCAGGAGACTTAATGATAAAAAAAGTTACGTTAGTTAGTAAGAATACCATAAATAGGTCAATTTTATGTGGTTAAGCCTCCGTTTGATAACAGTCGAAGCAAAAAACAGCTGTCACGAAGAGATGATTGAAAAAATGATAAAAACTAGTTTTATATTAACTTAAGGAAAAGTAAATTTTTCAAATTTGACTAAAATACATGTTTGGATTGGTTGTTATGGATCCCATAATGTTTATATGGTTTTATAAATCGATGAATTTGGACTCCACTTGAAATTCGGCTTTTAAAAAATTTAAATTATACTTGGTATTTTGCGTATTTAAAACAAACGTGAAGTGAATTATTATGAATTGGGATATTTACATATTATATAAAGTACCTCGTATTTGCATAGCTTTTAATAAAGATATATTAATTTATCTTAAAATATCAAAGCATGATAAAAATATCGTAAACAAAAAAAATTAACTTCGTATTCAGAATAATAATCTTACAAATAATAATAATAATAAAGTTTTATTCAAATTATTTACAAATCTTTTCAGCTTTAGATAACACAGGCAGGTCCTACCTAGATTTTCGATAAAGCTCATTTGGAGTTTCATCATAGTTGGAAGCTTTTACTCAAATATATAGACAAATAGTATTCCCCATAAACTCATATTAAATATTAGAGTTTTGACAGTGACATTTGAGAGAAGACACTTATCGATCTGTATTCAATAGAGGTGTTAGATAGTGTTTAATGAACCCGCCGCAATTCTGTTCTTACAAATAGATGTCCCTTTGGAAGATGGATTGCTACATTTGGAAGTTAAATGGAAATAGTTACTTACAAGATATCGCAAATGAATTTAATACAGATAAATAATATAGAGGGAAATTCCATCTCGTATATTTCCCGTTCACGTTATCATATCACGTTGCCAATGATCTGGAAATGATATTAATCTCAGTGGAACATCCGCTCGCAGATGCTGGACCATTATCTTCTCCTGCTCTCTTGTCTCCTGCTCCCGCCGCTCTGCCACTCCTTACGTGTCTTCTCTTCACTCTTCCCTCCCAGTTCCTTTGGTACACCCCCTACTCCCAATCTTGGAGCTATATTCACGTTATGAGAGACAGAAACGTGTTTTTTGCAGAATTTGCACGTTAGTTCAAAAACACACAGGAATCTTCTGCTAACATATGTCAATGTTTTCCGGTGAACATGAATTCAAAATTCATATATCCGCTACCCATTCGAACAAATTCTCTGGGATGCTAATATCCAATCCAAATTTCGTATTTTTAGCAAGAGATATGGTTAGCTGTTTTTTTATAAAGCATGTTGACAAAAATAATCGAAGATAAGAAATGAATACATAAATATGGTTTTATTCTATGTACGTAAATAAATAGAGTTTTTCTTCGAAACTTTGATGTGGGTTTCGTTTTTATAGAAAGTCACAATCGAGATAAACCAAAAAGAGAGGTTTTTGAAGATAAAATCAATTTCTAGAAGTATGAGGTGATGGTGATTAGGGAATGATGTAATTACCTAAAAAACATAGTGAGATGGATAAAATTATAAATCTTATTAAAAAAGTGTAATATAAGCCGCGAAGAAATTTATACCAAGTGTCAATAATTTTAGCGAAGTTATTTAATGTTTTAATAGACATGGTAAAATTGTACAATTAATATCAGAGCAAATTATTACGTTAACTAGCGCAATCCTATGAAAAATAACAAAAAATATTTTATTTTAAATTGAAGAAAAATAAATTGCCGCGGCCGAGAATCGAGCTCCGATCAACTTCTTGGAAGGCAACTGCAATGACCACTACACGACCAAAAACTGTAATAACGGCCACATACATTTATTTTTACTGAAAATAAGAATTATGTTTTATTTTAGAATGTCACGTACTTACATCTGAAATTGTATCGTTGATTGTATACTAAATAATAGTAAAAACATTATTAAATAAATAATTAAGCAACCCAATCAGAAACCTAGAATGTGTAAATAATGTGCGGAAACCGGGGATGACTTCGTTAAATTTACTGGTGCATGTTAGCCTGTTAAACTAAATAGGAGCACTTTTGCCCAGTATTCTGCACTCCCCAAAAATAAACATAAAGCGTGAATGTCAATAACTGACGGAACTGTCGGAACTGTCAGCACAGCGGTGGATTGGATAAAGTTTTTCAATTAAATATCTAATGAAAGCGATTTGTTTAAGTAAATCATTGAATACGCGAGAGCTTCTCCTTCCCAAAACACTGAAAAACTTTATCAAATGTTTTAAAAATAAGTTTGACCGAAGTAAAATAAAATAGTTTTTCACAATTATTCGTTTAAAACTTCGTCGACAATTTCAGAAACATGGTAAGTTACACCTATCGAATTAAACGTTCACATTTCCTCGGCATCCGTGGTCGGGTGGTTCAGGTCCTCTAGAGGTAGAGACAATCTAGAGGTCGCGGGTTCAAACACGGACGTGTGCAAATAAAGAATATTTTATTGTTTTATGTTATTTCACAAAAAAACAATTGTAATAAAATAGAGTATGCTTGCGGCATGTTCCAGAGTGACAGGTACTCTCAGCATCGCCCTGGCAAAAGGCCATCATTCAGAATCGAAACGTTGCTTAAAATAACTTTAGCCGCGTTCGGTGACTAGATCTAAATAGCCAGGTACTTCCCAACCTTGTTTTCCCCATCTCCTAAGGTTTGAGATATATCTTCTCTGGAATTCATATTTACCGATATATAACAAACGCTACCGTTATTTTTTTCTGAAATTCTAACCCAAAGTATTTACAAACGAATATCGTGTACGAGTATATTAGGCAAATCAAAACCGAAATAAAGATATTAACTTAGTGACATCGTTTCGGCTGGTGTTTCGACAAAACAATATGTAAAGTTTTCCGGAACAGATTAACTAATTGTGGTATAAAGCGCTCACTCGCACCCCCACCACGGTGGAACTGAAGTAAGCCAAAGTCATTCGCGCAATATTCCGTGACAGCTCCAGCGAGCCATTGATATCAATATCTAAACGACCGGTCGCCGCCAATTGTCGGATGTTGGATTGTTGCCAACTTCGTGTGAAAGCAATCAGCGTTTAATGGCCATTAGACTCGGAGCGGATGCGCCTTCAGCCGTCGATAGCGCCACTTTAGTTTTGTCCTCTTTTGGAATAGATAATGACGGAAAATTTAGTTTTTTCGACAAACAGCGCGGAAGAAAGAAGAATTTTATTGCGAAATGGAATCGATGAAGTTAACCGAGGAATATTAGGTGCCAGCGCCACGTGAATATTGAGTAGAAATTATATGGGTTTCAATACCGCTGACTGAATGATATTTGATGGGATCACGTAAAAATGCGATTGATGAACTCTGTCACCCCTGAAACAAGGAATCAAATTAAGTGAAAAATAATTTCATTCAAAACTTTTGCCCCGAAAACAATTTACAATCGAAAATCTGATTCGAGTTTTTTGATTTTTAAATTTGAAGCGGAATTCAATTACCCGACAGAAATTTTCATTTGATTCCGTAATTTTATGTGTTTTTAAGATTTTATTGAGAATGCTATTCATGCGTGCGCTAAATTTTTATTTCGCTCTAATCGTAAACACTCTTCGTTCTTCTCACATCGTTACGAGAGAAGGAAATCGCAGTAAAGTAAACGTTCAATTATTACTCGAGCGTGGCTCGACATATTTCTTGCCGCCATTAGTTGACATTACACACCTACTCGGTAGGACTGGATCCGGAAGTAGATTAACTCACGTGATGATGCCGAGCTGCCGTGATGGAGGCTGTGACGTCACTCGGGAAATGAGCAAATCTGTTTACTCCCCGACGCGTGGGGCGAGGGTCACCCCCACTACACACACACACACCCAGCTAGAAGGACTAGCTAACATTGCAGAGTGAACCAGTTCAAAGATGCCGCTATTTTTTCAACCCTTCCTAATTTATACAGAATAATAATTTCACGTTTTTCATTCACGAACACGAATAGAAAAAGAGCATCTCTGTACTCGGGACCAGGAAGCCTGCATTTGATGAGACACCGTAGCTTGTTTGCATGCAAAACATTATATTTAATTATGTTGAAAAGAAAACGTGTCTGGGACACTGTTTTAATGAGAACGTGCTGGGAGAGACCTTTGAATTCAGTAAGTGTTGGGAGCACGCGAGGAGAGAGTTCAGCTTTTTATACAATGTTCTGCACTAAAATCTGTGATTTTTTTAATAATAACGTGGAATGGAACTTTGGGTTTAGTTAGCGTATTATTTGTATTTTTGTCAATAGAATCTACTTGCATAATTCTCTCATATAAATACAATATTGTTAAGCGAGCATTAATAAACTTCCGAGTGCGGGCGCCTAATAATGTTTCCTTTATATTTGAATGGGTAACTCTGCGAACGATTTAAGTGACTATAATATTTCAAAACATAATTTACACACGAAAGTAAGTACTCTTAGCCTTTGACAAATGTATGTTTTAATGTTTGCGTCTCTTGTTGTGTCAGTTTGGAATAAAATCGCGGACGATTGTGTGTGTGTGTGTGTGTGTGTGTGTGTGTGTGTGTGTGTGTGTGTGTGTGTGTGTGTGTGTGTGTGTGTGTGTGTGTGGGTGCCCGATAACTCGAATCCCGCGCCTTGGACGTCCGGGCTATATTTCAGGCTTGTTATCTAATAACTGAAAAAATCTCGCCAGTTAAGTGAAAGGTGGGAACAGAAAGATAAATACCTGCTTGAATATTCCGGAAACAAATGGCCCAATTTGTTTTTCTGGCGAAGCTGTGCGGGCTGAGGGTGGGGGCGGTGGAAATGGGGTGGCAGCAAGGGGAGAGGGTAGTGGAGAGGAGGTGGAGACCCCGCCCCGGCTAATTATTCAGTGTGTTCAGGATACGAAAGACAAGGCCACCGCAGTGTTTATCCGAGATCGTTGCTATTACAACACATAACCTAACCGATATTTAGTGTAAAAGCACTCCTAGTTTTAATACAATCTAAATATACACCCATTACCGCAGTTTTCATGGCTGTTTGATGAAACTTTCACTAGTATTTCACATGTCGTCTTAGAAGACGGGAACTCGTGGATATTATCAAAATGTCTAGGCTATACAAACTAAAAACAACAAAATGTACGCCTCTAGGGATTTAGCTTAGGGATTGCATATTTCTCAACAACTACCGCGGATTATTACACGAACGGAAACAGAAAACATTTTCAAATAAAAGTTGAAAAAATAAAACGCATTAAATAAAACACGCAGAATCCCCAAAATAGAGGGGATATTTAAATAACATATCTGTAAATATTTTTTTGTCATACGTATTTATTTAAGATGACGTGCGTAGATAGATGTTGTTGATTGAAAACGTTTCAATTCGGTGAGGTCATCCATGTAAAGTCTTGCGGTGGGTAATCGTCAATTATTATTTACATGTCATGAGGTTATTTTGTAAAATAATTATTTTATGTTTTACAGGTACAGGTTAAGATAGATTGAATCTTTAAAACATTCACTAAACAAAATATACAGCTTTAATCTTAACCGCTCGGCAGTTGAGTGGACAAACGCGTCGGATTCCTATTCCAATTCCTCTGCTGGCTAAGTCTAAACATCTTCCGCTTCTTATGATGGGAGTAGGAGTTTTCACAATATTGTCAGGTTATTCGTAACCCGGGAATGTTTAGCTTTCTTTTTTTTTAAATGGCTTTCTTATTTTTCAAGGAAAGTTGATGAATTTTTTCAATGTTTTCAATGGCATAGGCAAGAAACCGGAGAAAATGTTATTTTATCATCATTTGGAGCAGTTTCCAGCTTTTCACAACATTTTTCAAATTACCGTAACATGAATATTTTAAAATTGATAGTCATCGGAAAATGAAGAAAAATAGACCATAATCTGCCCGACCTTCCCTCGCCACCTCCATGACTCAACTACTAATAGAAAATATATCGTCGGAGGGGGTCTACTAAATAATAAAAGGCGTTATTTTTAAACATTCCCTTAAAATCGTCCGAGTTCATAAACCTTTTACCTAATGTTTATCGCGTACCTCATCATCCCGCATTATCCGCGCGGGAAGGGTGTTTTTTGCGCCGCGCCAGGATTAAGGTGAATTTCAAAATTAATTTGTAGTCAAATACAATACCTTTATGTGCGCACTCGCGTTTTTAATGTGTGGTATTTAAAAACCTTAATTTGGGTACATTCTGGGAGAGCGGGCAAGACAAATGTAATATTTTAATCTATTTTTTTATGAAAATGTTTACATGTATAGGCTGTCTTAAAGGGTGTTACTATTTGAAACGTAGATTGATCTACGTAGCATTTTTTACTCAAAAATAAAGAGGGTTTATTTCGTTCAACGCAAAAATAATAAAAGTTGTCGGTAGTTGTACGTTTTTCATTTATTTTTATCTAAAGTTTTATCTATATATTGAGATTTTAATAAAATTTAACCACTGAGATATTTTTCTGGTTTACGATCATCTTCTCATCACAAGGTTGCTAGTTGTACCCATTTTAGGCTTGATTGATTATTTAAAAGCTTTAAATTTTTTTTAATTTTCATTTCGATCAAACTATTTGGAATATTTAACACCGATAAAAAATTCACCAACTAACTAACCATCACGGCGTACTCCACGGGTAGGCAGAGAGAATGGACCGCCATACAACTCTGTCTGGCATACACTCCTTGCTTCTTTCACACTCATATATTGTCTCATTCATGCTTTTCTGTTATTGTCATGGCCCGACTCATAAAGATTTAACGACGTATTTGATTCACTCGATCGTGCCATGACTTTCGCTTCATATTACACTCCTGTTTTCATTAATCTGCTCTGCGTGCCCATAACATATAAGCGTTCCTTTCTTAATCCTATTCTATACGCTTACATCAGGTTTGTATTCTTTCCGGATATCCAACATAAAATATAAAATGTTCATACAAGTAGAAAAAATATTGTTATAAAACTAATTTGAAGGTATAGGCGCTGAATTCAGCAGATCGTAAGGTGCTTTTATCAGTAAACTTCAACCTTTACGTGGGAAATCGTAATGACGCAAAGCGGTTTTCTATCGACAATAGTTTATTCGTCCGTTGTTATAAGAATACAGAAGATGGTATAGAATTAGCATAAAAGTCGTGCAATATCGTTAATGAAACGCCGCGGGGCATCAAATCCGGAATCCCTCGGCTGTTATCTGCTTCCCTTGCCATTAGCTCGCTATTAACTTGTGCGTCCTACGTACTGCACTGAACTGTACTGTGTGTGACCTACAAAGGTTCTATATACGTCTATATATCTATAACATAGAAGCGACAGTTTCAAATGTTGTTTTTATCACTTTTTTAGGGAAAGTAGTTTAATATTTAATCATGGTTTGTTAGTAAAGTGACGCTCGTCACAAATAAACTCTGGTCACCAACGCTGCGGGTCCCACGGGAGCAACTTTACGGCTCAGGAGACCCTAAAGCACGTCCCTCAGCGCGATACAAACAATATGTTCCTAGATTTTAACAAGAAAAGTTTCTATCTGATAAAGATGTGCGAATATTTTCCCTCAGCCGGCCTACTAACGGAATTAATTTGTTTCTTTACAAACACATTTCTGCCTCAATTTATATCGTTTGTAAATACTAAAAAAGTCAGCCCCGCGTGCGATTGTAAAATAGACGTAAAGTCGGCTTTTTATTCGCCATTTTATAAATGAGTGTGCAATCCACACCTTTATTTACAAAAGCAACATTTCTATCTGACGATGGACCGTTTCACATACTGCAAACTAGCACATTCGTCTTCACTCGAGTTACTAATGTATAACGATTCATTTTTTGTACTAATTATTCATAAAATCTAAACTGCCAGTATATAATCATAGGAAAATGTCACACCGTTCGATAATATTTTCAAATAGAATAGTTTAATACATAAAAGATTTGAATTACATTATACTATTTCTCATCAAACTGATTTTCTTCTTTCGTCTTATTTTATTATTTAGTCATTATATTTAATCGTTATTTTGCATTTTTCTTCACAAACACACCATCAAAAACATTTAAACTTTTTTTTCCAATGGGTTTATGAAATTGTTTTTCCCGAAATTCATTATTCATTATGTTGAGTTTAAAAAAAAAAAAAAACTATAACGTCATATGGCATCAAATTGCGAGCTAAAATCAGCTGCATTGACCTAAAAACACAAGACAGAGAAACTTATATGATTTTTACAATGCCAGAGCACACCGTTAGACAGTTTTTTTAGTGCTTCAGTACAGACTTTCTGTTTAAAAGTAAAGTTTTTCGATTAATTCTTAACTAAATGCGGTGTCACCGATAATAACCATAATTATCGAACCTTTTTATATTCCCTTGTACCCCTCCCGACGACTTTCCATTGACCTGAG
This sequence comes from Drusus annulatus, assembly GCA_022651775.1. Lineage (NCBI taxonomy): Eukaryota > Metazoa > Arthropoda > Insecta > Trichoptera > Limnephilidae > Drusus > Drusus annulatus. Next base: position 237,904 of record JAGWCC010000028.1, read on the forward strand.
AATTTTGGTTCAAAGTAAAGATTTGCAGCAAATTTGAAATATTTTCATCAGAAATGACTTATGCAGATTCAGCCCATGTAGCTTACGGCAGAGAAGAGTTATTTCGCATAACCATTCCTATTCCCCAGGACTTGCGAGGACCGCGGGCAGTGGAGCTGTTTCTTTCCTAATTCACGTGATGTGTATTTACGGAGCACTTCGAAGGACCGAGGAAGTTTTAAACGCTGTTTATATTTTACGTTGGTACACATTTTATTCTCCATCCAAATATTTAATCGCATTTTCGCGGAAGCCGAAAGTTTATTCGCAACTTTTATGTGGGTAAATTATCTTTAAAATATGAGCTTATCCTTTTCTCTGGCAAACTTAATAATGCTCTCGACCAGCGTGTGTTTTAGAGCGAAGGAAGTTTTAAATTTTGGGTTTCATTGTATGTAAAATAAAAACTCAAAAGTAAGGCTTAGAAGCTTTCCTGTCTGAAAAGTCGACGATCGAGTAGTGGGTTGGTGACTTGTGGCTTAGCCGCGCTATCAGCGGTGGGTTAGAGTTCCGAGGGTTGAAGGCATAAAACTTTGAAAGGCTTCTACAGTGTTTTATGGCGGGAAAAATCCCGGGTTGGGCCAAAATATCGTTACCTTTCGGTGACGAAGGACGGATCCTATTTCACAGATAAGGCGGGCAAATGTGATATGACATTCGCTAGTGAAATGGGCCCGCGGATACTGACTGAAGGAATAGATTGCCTCGCCTTCCCCACCCCGTGGAATTACGGCCGATGTGCTTTACACGGTGCTTGTGGTAGAGTGGTGGTATAGTCAAGTACACATTAGAGAAATAAGCTGTTATTTCTAACTCTTCCAGCCGAAGTAAATATATATTCCACGAATTTACGATTCCGGCGCTACGGAGGTTTATGTCCGCAGCGAAAGGGCTGTTTAAATTTTTATACTCTGTTGTATTTTTATTAACGGTCGTAAATACGGCTTACAGTATAAAAACGTCACGTGGGCGTAAACGTGTTAAAAGTTTAATGTCCGCAAAGCTGGTTGTGTGTGATGTTAATGCTTAAATGCCAAGTCGCGTGCTTTCTTCCCCGAGTCGGCTTCCTCATATTTCAATCGAAGCCCTCATTGATTCCCACAAACGGTTCCAAATATTTACTGTATTCCATTACATCTCGGGAACCACGGTAAGTGCTTTGCTTTACAATTTGTTGTTTGAATAATGTGTATTGTGTTTATAATATTCAAATTCTGAAAGAAATTTTAATCTTTCCAGAGTGGTTGGTACTTTCAGTACTGACTTGAGGCCTCCGCGGGCGAGTGGTAAGATGCTCGACTACGAATCCAAAGGTCGCGGATTTAAACCCGTCGTTCGCCAATAGGTTTTATTTAATTAATATGTGTCATAACGCATTTAATTCATTTAAAACCATAAAAAGTATATTTGCGGCGTGTTCCAGAGTGGTAGATACTCTAAGTATCACCCTGGTGAAGGAAAACCATTCACAATCAAAACGTTGCTTGAGATGGCTTTAGCCGTGTTTTTTTGACCGTATCTGAATCTCTCCTCTTCCCGACCTCCTTCCCTTCCCCACTACTTTCTTCCTAACAACATACCCCAATTGGGAATTTCATAGTCTCAGTGGATCTAGACGGTTGGAAGCAGTCGAAGCTCTTGTGCGGTATTCACTATAAAAAAAAAAATAAAAAAAAAAAAACATTTTGCGAATAATTTTCATTGACCCTATGGATAATCAATTATCGCAACCCACATTTACATAGGGGGAAGTGGCTCTAGTCAATGAGATTCCTAACAGATCGAATAGTAATTTACTTAAATATTAAATTAATTTTCTTCTCGGATATTCCGCTGCGTATAGTTTGATCATATTTCTTGTTTCAATTTTCACCTTTATGTGACTGAAAGAGTACCCTTTTCGGTTTTCAACATAGATTTTTGTAATGTTCCAGTAAGTCTTACTGGCTAAAACTTCCTGACTTCTCCACACTAGTGAAGCTGAAAAAATGAACACAACCGCTGGATATGTGGAGGATGGTATGTTAGCGGAAAATGCATAATTAAGTATAATTTACACCTTCTGATGACTGAAAGGGTGCCCGGGTACCCTCGTGTGTTTTATATGGAATTTGAAGCTTATCCCTATTTATTAATAATTTTATTTTATTTTAAATAATAAATATGATGTACTGTTGTATTCAAAGTACATCACCTGTATTCTTAATAGTATTTTAATCGCCTATTTAATTAAAACCCCCAAGAAAAGACGGTACTGGGTGAAATTCCTATCCACTTCCGCAAGTATTGAACTGAGTCGAGATGTATTACTTCATAAAAGTGGTCCAGCAAACTTCAGCAAACGACATACTGTAAAAGAAAGCTTCATATCAATTTAAAAAGGTGTAGTTTTCTTCAGTGACATAAAGGTTAAGCAAAAAGGTTGAATTTGTTTTATGAATATTTGTGTTTTATCCAAAATAAAGCCAAGAAACGAATTTTTCCCCAGAGAAGATGTGTTATTTTTGGCTCATTTTTCGTTCATGTTTTAATATCCTCGCGATTTAATGTCTTCTGGTTTGTTTAATAAAATGCAAATGGGAAATATATTTTTTCCGCTTTTAAAATTTATGACCCCCCCGATAGCGCTGATATAGCGATCCGATAATCCTCCGGTACGGGACTCAGTGCTGTTAGTGCTGGGTTGTGGGACGCTCAGTTATCCGCTCAGTGCGACGCTTAGCGGGGAGTGTAGCACCCTCGTTATTTACCTTCCAAGGCTGACTTTACATTTCCGATAAAACACCTCCGGTGGCTTTTTTAAGCCAAAATAATATTTTAATTCGTGCGAAAGCAACATTTTTGATTGATATTGTGTTTTTTATATATTATATAGTGAATACCGCGCAAGACTTCCAACTGCTCCCAACCGTCTAAAGCCAGTGAGACTGTGTCGTCTCCGATGTGGGTATGTTGTGAGGCTGGAGGTAGCGGAGAGGGGAAGGAGATTGGGAAGAGGAAGGTCGGGAATTACCTGGCTATTCAGATCTGGTCAAAAAAATACGGCTAAAGCCATTTCAAGCAACGTTTTGATTATTCATTAGTAGTTCTCCTTCACCAGGGCGATACTTGGAGTTATCTACCACTCTGGAACATGCTGCAACCATACCATATATTATTTATATTAATTAAATGTGTTATGCTACATATAAATTAAATAAAACTTGTTTGTGCACAACGGGTTTTAATTCACGACTTCTGTAGCAATGTAGTTCAGAGTTTCTAAACTGAGATCCGCGTGACCAGGGTAAAAATATAGGTAGTTTATATGATGGCATATTATAGAGTTCCAAAGAAATAAATTATATTCATTATTACACAAATACAATGGGATATTCTTTCATTGTGAATACCGCACTAGAGTCCAAGTGTTTCCAGGTGTCTGGAGCCAGTGGGACTTCGGCATCTCCATCTTCGGGATTGGGTGGGGGATGAAAATAGGGAAGGGAAGCTGTAAAAGTACCTGCCCAGTCAAATTTGATATATCAATCATTATAGACACGGTAACAAGGAAATCTTCAATGATAATTTTAAAATATCTTATTGGTTGATTAGCCAGAATAAAAATTTGTTTACCGTAAACAAAATAAGCTGAGTCTTACATACACAATGCCCTTCAGGTGATTTTTCACTAAAACTAGATTTTCAAATTATCTAAATATTTTTATTATATATTCAAAAACTTTAATTACAATCAAAAACTTGCCGCTTTGAATCAGTCACAAAGTTCGGGAAAACTAAAAGTATTACCTATGGCAGTGGTAAAAAAACGCATGTCGCGCGGGCCCGTTTCGCATGGCCCACTTGACTTGTCGAAAAATGTGTGCTGTAATTCCCGTATTAATAAGTAAAATCATTTTTTTTAAAACCGCGGTGGTCAGACCAAAAAAATATTGCTTGAAAATTTATGAAAAAGATTTGGTATATAATATTTATGAAGGTATGAAGTAGCCATGAATGTAGCACTAGAATATAATCTAAGTCGTCACTTTTAAATGAAACGAAGACAATTTGACGAGAAATATCAGGAAAAACTTGGTTAACAAAATATAATTATTTTCCTACATAGATCCTTATCGGCTTAATAAAATATTTGATGCAAGTCATCCGATACATCAACATTAGTAACAGCAATGGGTTTTGATATTCAATAATAACAAGGAATTTCTATAGCGCTGTTTTGTGATAGTTCACCTCAAGTGATTCATTTTTCAGTTAATAATCATCGATCGAACTTCTTGGTGGTACGATTAAAATATTCATTTCGTTCAGTTAGGTTTCCGTAAAAACGTTCTTAGAGAACTTCAGCCTGTCTTCTATGTTTCGAATGAGTCGCCTAAAATTACAAACATTTTCACACGTTCTACAATATGCCGGAATGATCAAAATCGACACCGTTTATTGGTTTTCCATATGTTTGTCATTTTTTGGTCGCGGCGCCTTTTCTTATGCGTGCCGCAGTTTATTTATTTAAAACTAACGGACTAAAGCCAAATTATTAAAAAATACATAACGCAAAATGGAAAAAAGAGCGCCACAGAAAAAACAACACATACATAATATTAAATGAAGCAATGAAAAAAATAGGACAAAACATACATTAGAAAGAATATTCGAATCAAACCTAAGATCAAATCGAAGTTTTGGTACAGTCGTAAAGAATGACAAAAACCATTTAGACGGCTAATAAAAATTTCAAGACCATGGCTTGAGTTTACAAGTTTCGACATTCTGAACAGTGCAGAACGATACCCATAATTAGTAGAGTGATGATTGAGGAACAGCAATTCATTGTTTCTGAGTCTACGGCAAGGAATGTTGAACTGGATGAGTTGCAATAGAGAAGGTGAGTCAATTATACAATTAATAATTTTGTAAATGTTGATATACGAGTATTAACTGGCGACTACATTTTCTTTAGAAAAAACTGACTTAATGAATCATTAAAATTAAGCCTAGTCATTGGTTTGACCTTGCGTCTAGCAAAAATTACGTTTTATTTTACTTGATACAATCGATTTATTGAATGGTTACTGTTATACAAATTACAAAAAGGTTACACGCAAAATGTTTGTTGAAAAGCCTAGCCTAGCCTAATATTTATATTTAAATAAACTCTTATAAGTAAGTACCCAATTTAAAAAAGATTGTTTGAAATATTTATTTACCATACCACTCTCCGCAGCACTTAGCTACCCGTGAAACTGTGGAAAATAAGTTAATTGACCCTTTCGTCGGTGAAGTTGTGCACCACTGACCTATACGTAGGGCAATTAATAGCAAAGGTTTGATTTATAGCGGCTAGGCAATTATTTTTTTATATAAAATTTAATAGACTGTCCATACCTCTTGGCATGCTACTGCTTATTCGTGCCTGAGAAATACTGCCGCAGCAGAATTTATGCCATGTTTAGCATACCCTATGGTCGGACAGATGTTTTGGCAAAGCATATCATGACAAGAGGTATAATTATATTAAATAAATCATGTATTTATATATAGATATATTTACCGAAAATTAAAAAATCTGTTTTTGTTGTTTTAACAATAAATTCCACTCTTTAAGAACCAACACAATCAGTCAATAATGGAATGTTCTAAGGTGCAGAAACGTTACTATTCATTGAAACTTAGGTACCCCTACCGCTAAATAATCAATTCTTCACATTAACTATCGAATACATAGCCAAATAACCGTAAATTGAATTGTTTTATTTTTTCTAATTTCTGGGGATACCATAATGACCTGTTAATTTCTTAAAATACTTTAATCCATACGAACCTAATTGAAAACAACTTTTTCACTGGCGGCCATGCATAATGAGACGGAGGATTTGCATTAGTTCAAGTATCTCTTTACTATGGTCTGTGCATGATACGGCTTACAAATATTTTATACCCGATTTATGAACGTTGCTGTTTACAGCCAATCACCTGCTAATATAGATTGCTACTTAAGTAACTCAGCTCTTTATATCTGACCAACATAACCCACATAATTATTGATAATTCTTTTTTTTCAACAAATGTTGGAAAACATCTCGAGCGTTTTACAAGCAACAAAGTATCAAACATAAAACATTAAGGCCATTATTAAACTGTCAAACGAAAAGCTAAAACTAGCCAGAACCAAATAATAATGATATTAAATTTAATTCAACTGAATTAAATAAAAAATAAAAATGAAGTTGTAGAACTTATAATAATTTGTAGATGTTGAACACAAAAACTACAAATAATTTATTTTTTTCAGAACATTCAGAACTCGGTCAAAATAATGGCTGTACAACAATATTTGGTTACATTGCCAAAAAATATTGTTGGTTTCATTTGATAAAGCTCGGCCTTGTGCTTTAACTGAATATGGAATCAATACCGTGTTATTGGCGATGTTCATTGCCAATGAGAATGAACGACCTTTCAACGCTGTGTTTACCACAACACAAGCCCTGTTTTATTGTTTGGCAGAAACAGCTTAGCGCCGCACCGCAGCCAGCTGAAGTCATATTATAATTCCTTGTATTTCTAGTAGTTTATGTATGGTAAAAAGAGAATGTGCTCGAGTGCTTTTTTGGATAATAGGCTTAAGATAAAGGGGCGAATTATTCCATCTGCCCGTGAGGCGGGTGCCTGGGCTGCCTGGACTGCCCGGGCCAGGCGGGCGCCTCTACGGAGACCGCCTGTTTGGGGGCGCCTGGACCTTTTTAAACAGCCCTCAGAAAAGAGCAGTCATTTTTTGTGAAACAACGTGCGGTTTATAGTAACGGATTTCTATTTGCATAACTAGAATTATTTTTTTAAAAGTGTATTAAAAAAACTTGTGACCTCACACTACGTGCAGGTTTTTTTAAACTTATACCTTTAGACATTTATTCCTTACTTCCACAACACGTGTTATGCCAGGAAACTCCACCTATTTATCGCTCACGTGTAAAACTATTTTTACTAATTGTGGATTTTGTATCCTTAATAATTATCCTTTTGGCTGATATCTAGACCGTAAGAGAGTTGGGTTTACTTATTTGAGCGGGGGTATGGTAGGGAAGAGAAAGGTTAGAAAATGGCTGTTCTGATATGATCACTAAATACGACTAAAGCCATTTAAACAAATTTTCTATCCTGTTTGGTGGTCTTTTGTCAGGGCTATACTGAGGGTATCAACTACTCTAGAACAAGGTGCACATTTATTGTATTATATTTATTAAATTATAAATAGGTTTATTAAACTTTGTTTGCCAGCGCCGGGTTTCAAACCCATAACCTCTCTGTCCGAAGACAAGAAGCTAACTGTTCTGCTACGGAAGTCGCCATTTCGTTTTTATATTTCCATTACGTTTAGTTTCCTATTTTTTTTCGATACTTGATATTAATTATTTATTTAATTATATACGCCCTTATGGACTTTTACATAACAGTGTAATATATAACATAAAACAATAGTGACATAAAAATAACGTAGAGTAAATGATTAGCACCGAAATATTATAATGCAATAAATTAACAGTAATATGTTTGGAAGATGTATGCTATTATAGCCTTCTTGTAACTAGATTCAGTGCAGTTGAATACGAGTATATCTACTATTTCAGCGAAAGAATTACCCACTGTATGCAATCTAGGTACAAGCGAGTATCTAAATGACTCAGTACTGATATTTTTGTAATATTTAAAAATAATTTTGGATCGAGTGGTTCTGTTAGGTACATGGAAGGTAATTAAGCTAAGTAAATCAGAACTGTCTATAATACCATTAACAATTTAAAAAATAAAATAAATTTTAAATATTAATTACGTTGGTGTTTCGAAGACAAGTTAGATATAACATCGCAGTATAAAGTATAACCAATGACGGTAGAAACTGCTCGCCACTGCAATACAGAAAAACGTTGAAAGTAGTTTTTTCCAAATAATAAGATGCTAAAGACCTTTCTCAGAAAAACGAGTTTTTTGTTGGCATAAATGGAAAAAATGCTCACGCTAAGTATTTCACCGATAATATTTTCAAAACTCGTTTGTATTATTCATATCACGTGATGTTTTTTTCTGAACCAAAGTAAACACCACATTATTCCCAAGAGAAAATATCAAAACGTTTGCTTTTCGTTTTGGTGGCAGCCAGAAATTGACTTCTGGGATCCCAATTTTATCTTTGAATTTTTAAAGAAATAAATTTTCGTACGGTTTTTGGGAAAAAAAAAATAGTCAAATAAAGACAAAAGTGGAAATGAATATCCTATGCTCTTAAAACATTGTTAAATCACAACATTTAAACCATCAGAAGGTTCTTGTTGGTGTGTGTTGTAAGATGCAGTCCAAACTTTTGATTGGTTCCTCCTTCACCTCCGGGAAACCGATGCTAAAGTTCGCGGAATACAAACCACTTGTGATTCTTGCCACGGCTTACGTTAAAGTGTAACTCAAATATTCCCTCAGAGCAAGCGTGTAGATTTGCACATGTAATGACGGGATATTCCGAGACCTTTTGAAGATCTTTTCGATTGAAAGAAGTTTACCTCGTTCCCGAGTTGTCGGCCCTTTCCTCCGAGCCCAAACACCATCCCTTATTATGATGTGCCTCCCCCCCTCCCCTGGGAAATCTAACTCCCCCTCCCATCTGTAGTTTGGCGCAAATAAAACTCTAAGCTGACATATTCAAAGCCTCGGGGATCAAAACACATATTTCCAACACGTGTTCCAAGGCCAAGCATCAATACGTCGACATGTCGACTGTCGACTGTCGACTGGCGCTTGTCGAGATGCCTGCCGCTGGGAAACTTTATTAACTTGTTAGAAAGTTCAACATGTTCTTTCGAAGAATTGTATTCTGTTAAGCTGATTCGCTTAATCAAGAACCACAACCCCAACTCGTAATTATATTAAAGCTGCATTCCTTCTGCTCGCCCTTTGTACTCGTCTGATACTTAATAGGTTTTTATACGAGCACCTTCAAAATACGGACTTTGACTTCTCAACGTGCGACTTCAACAACAAATATGACAACGTTATAAACCAGTTCGGAGAAAAATATATGTATTAAAAGCATCATGAACGAACACTTTATAAAAAAAAAATATTCAATTTACTCAAAAAATCTTTCCGCGAAAGACAAAATTATAAAATAAAAATATATTACAGGGGCATACAAATTTCAAAAGGGAGTACGAAATAAAAAGGTACCTAAGTACATTAAAAGGAAACTCATAGACATAGTGATTATTAAAAAATCATAAATACATAAAGAAAGAAAAATATACAAAAAATTCTAAAGAAAGATTGTATCACTGGTTTATAAAGCTGTTAAGAAAACATCTTTTAAGTGCTTTGGCTAATATTTTTTTGTTCGTAATTCATTTTTTTTCTCCCACATCCACTCACGTTTAAGTGATGACAAATACACGAAAGTACCGCGTTAACTTTGTCTTCAGCATCATCAAACTTGTTTCGTTTACTTCTCGCGTTCATATACGAGCACATAGATCGCAGACAGTCGTTGACAGTGAGACCCTTGTGTTCGTGTGCATAATACTCCACAGCCGATTGTTGCAATGTCCTTTTTGATGCCATGCGCAGCTTGGTAGGCTCTTGTCTCCAGTCGTATAGCGCCGGGACCAAGTCTGGGAGGTCTGCATTTGGGTAGAACGTAGGTGTCATTTTGTTGGCCAATTTTTACTGGGATAGTTAAGGCGATCCTCGAAAATTCATCGTCAGTTAGGTCTCGCGGGCCTTCAGTGCGCTCGAATTATCAAAACAGGGGGTATTTAATAATATTTCAAGCTCACTCGAGGGTAGAACACCTTTACTCCTAATTTATCACTAATACCAGTGGCGTCTAAGTTTATTGGGAAGACATGATGTCATCGGTGGGGATTGGTGAAAATAATTTGACTGTTTTCGGATGATTCTCGCAAATAAGAGGCTAGCCTTTATTGCCATGGCAACCCTTCACATAACGGGTACGAGATCAAACTCCAGCTGAACAAGTTTCTTTGAAAGGGATTTTATCCTCCTTTTCATGGCGTGTGGTATTTGTTTTGTGAATACTTGATTTAACCAGCCAAACTTTAAAAAAATGAGCTCGATTGAAATTTTGTTTTTATAATATTTTAATTACTCTTTAGTCAAATATAATAAAAAGAATAAAATTTTAATATACCCGTTACTAAAATCAGATTCTAAGTCAACTATACATATTATATATTAAACAGTGTGTCAAGAAAAAAAAGCATGAAATATTATTCATTCATTTTGTAGGCACCACTTGCTTTAATTTAAAGTGGCTACAAAAAATAACAATGTTGTGAATTTCAAGGGAGTTTATAAAAGTTTCCAAATACACTGGAATGTGTTGGAGTGGTGTTGTTTAACACTGAAACAGCTCAAGTTCTATATTCCTCGCCTATCTTATTTCTTTCTGGAATTCACGCGGCAGATTCCTATTATCAGCGTGGTCCAGGGGCTCTAGTCAGTCTAGTAAAGCAGTGCAGGAACACGACTATCGCACGAGTGGTTTGTAGTCTATAGTCACTAGTGAAGGCACTGTTTAGAGGGAAGGGTGGAGTTTAAAGAGGGGAGGGGATATTCTAAAGAGCTTTTCAAGTAAAATAAACACTACCGCACTAAAAGCTCTTTAGTCCTAGGATTTCTTATTTATTCTTTTGTTTAACGTTGCAGGTGTATTTGTATAGGGATATTGCCGAGGCTTCAATCTACTTTGAAGCCGAGTACCGAGAAGTTATTTTACACCTGTCTGATTTATCCATTAACGGGGCTTTGTCGAAATTGTTTTTTTTATACACGTGTGCAAAACAATGAAGCAGGTTGCTCCATCAACCAGTATTTAAATCGTAATGCATCAATCTCTACATTTCGACAATGTAGTGATTTATAACCAATCACATATTATTGCATTCACGAGACTTCTAAGTCACAAGTTTTTTTTATAATATAGCTACTTAAATTTATTATTATGTTATTATATTTATTTTATATTAAGATGGTTGCATAGTTATATATAAACTTATAAAATATGAACGTGTTAATTTTCAATTTTTATAAGTTTAGGGATGATTTATTTATATTTTTAAATACACTCATTTATATTTCACTTTCCACACATTCAGGCATCTCATCATACATGTTTCGTTTTTTGTATATTACGCAGTTCTGTTTTTTTTTTCATTAGTATTATATTTTCGTGGTAAAATTATTTTATTTGATTTTCTTATTAATTATAATTACTTACATTTCTTTTTAAAACAAGTGCATCTATATAATATTTAGATATTCGGTAATTATTTGTTTTATGTATAAAAATGAACACATTGTAGACTAATCTCGTTTTTATTGGAATCCAATGAAGCTCTTCTCTCGTTTGATTTATGTTTATACATTTGTCTTTCCTTATAACGCATCTCATAGCTCTATTTGGAATAACTTATAGCCGGTTCAGGTTTCCTTCATTGGAAATATATTATATCGTAGAGCAGTAGTCTAAATAAGGAGCCGCTATAGTTTCATAAGTGAGTTCTGCAGTGTTTTTATATTTTATTTATCAGTCTTCTAAAAAAATATACTTTTTATACCCTTTTTAGCACATATTCAAAATTTGCCGTAAAAGTTAGTTTACAGTCCAATATTATATTATTGTGGTATAAAACAACGTAAAATTAAGAAAAAAATGGCAAAACAACACCAAAAGTTCGTAAAAGTTAACAATTCCTACAGATTAAAAAATAAAGTTGGCAATTGAGTAGGTTTTCATTGATTTTGTTAAGGATTTATTATAAAAGTTCAAATAATATTTCATTTAGATTACAATATTAAATCGTAACCTCCGCAGTAAGTGCATGTGGAGAAAGCTTTATTGTATATGCTTTCTACAGAGTTATTAAAAAAGGTTTTTCGAATTCCCTAATTAATGGGTACGAATATTCGGTGCGAGAGTCATAGTAAATACTGACAATAAATATCTAATAATATCATTCATTTATCAGAGTGGTGGAAAATCAGTAAAGCTTTGGTGATAGACCACTATTTTCAGCCAAAAGGTTGCTTTTAACAGTTTTAGCCAACTTCAGTGACCAGATCTGAATAGCTAGATGTTTCCCAACTTTTCTCTTACCCACCTCCTGCTCTTCCTTTTCTCCTTGAGTCTAATAACATTCTCCTATTTGGCAGTGGTGTACATTTTTTTATGACCCAAGGTAAGTCGTTTGTAATTTTTTAAGCTCATGTATGAATTTCGAATTGAATATTTGAAAATAGCAATACTCTAATCATCTTCCGCCGATTGTTGTGGCTAACTGAATAAAAGAGTTTAAAAAGTTTTTTACCTATTTGTATGCGATATCACTATATTTTGATTCGCCTATCTATTTCAGAACGTTCGCGTATCAATTATTCAAAGGTTCCAGCCGTTTTAGATTTGCTTGGAATTAAGAATTACTTAAGGATGTATATTTTTTTATTGATTCCGTGTATTTTATAAATGTTTGTGACCCGATAGAAAAAATAAATATATCTTTATAACGTTCACAAATGTCAATTAGAGAAAATATTTTTTATTTTTTTAGTTTTTAGTCGAGGAATTATTAACGCATTTCTTTTCTTCACAGATGACGGCACCGCGAAAATCATTCTTTCGAGTTAGCTTTTAACATAGCAGTGTTATTGGATATTAAAAAAAACAGAAACATTTTGAAAAGGATAAAACCCTAAGTGAAGGGATAACATTATGAATCTAATTTTTTTTTAAACATTGTATTAAATTTACGAACAGTGCAGGCTTCGTACTTCACAGCCTAATTTAGTGTAAGCAGTATGCGAAGGCATCGCTTGACGTGATGTATCCCGCTCAAAACTAGATTGAAAAGAAGCCGAATGTACGACCACATAGGTAAGTTGCAATATAAAAACATAAATTTGTCAAATAGAAACAATGTTTTTACTGTAGAACGATTATAAAAAATAATAACAAGTATATTTGCAGCACGTTCCAGAGTGGTAGATACTCTAAGTATCGCCCTGGTGAAAGACCACCATTCAGAATCGAAACGTTGCTTGAAATGGCTTAAGCCGTGTTTGGTGACCAGATCTGAATAGCCAGGTACTTCCCAACCTTCCTCTTCCCGATCTCCTTCCCCTCCCCACTACCTTCAGCCTCACAACATACCCAAATTGGGGATGCCATAGTCTCACTGGCTCTAGACGGTTGGGAGCAGTTGAGACTCTTGTGCGGTATTCATGTAAAAAAAAAAAAATGAAATAAAAAATATTTTAAAATGTGTAGAAAAAAAAAAAAATAATGTTCGCTTTTCTTTTTTACACTTAGTTTTTTCTTAGAATAGAAACAGCTTTTCAGCCTCTATGGGCTAAAATCCACTACTATTTAGGCACGCCGAAGCCCACCTGGCTCTGAAACTTTAGTACTCTTGTGCGGTATTAATATTTAATAAAATCATCGACGAATGTTTTTTGTTTCCAAAGAAAAATTATTACAAATATTTTGTTCCGCTTACTTTTTCTGGGTTTGGATTACGGGTCTGGATTTCTAAAACAAGTTGAATCGTATATAAAAACCGTCAAAATAGGTACCCTATGTAGCTATGTATATTAAAATAATTCGACTGACTGTAGGCTGTAGTGCGTTCTGAAATAATTCTTCAAATGCTTTCAGAGAGCCTCCCACTTCCTTCCTCCCCAAGGGCGGGGGCAGGGTGAAGGGGGCGGTGTGGGGGAGGCCGGGTAAGTCCATTTCATTTAAAAGGGATTCCTTTCCAACACGTGGTGTATTTCTCTCAAAGAAAAAGATCCCCCCACATAGAGGGAGGGAAGTGAAAGGAACGAAACATCTCGAAACATCGATTCTATAACTTGCGGCAACATTGATTTTCGATGTTGAAAATCCATTTATTTTCAATTTCAAAGTTTATTTAGAACGGCCGACATGTTGTTATACATCAAATATTGAACCTAATAAGATAATATTGGCTATTTTCGCATACAATGGTAACGAAAACTTTTGTTCGGAAATTATTTAATGAAAAGACGATGGTTCTCATTGCAGAGTGGGCAGATCCACACGCTCGGGGCTCGGGGCTCGGGGCTCTGAGCCCATCGGTGTGATTTCAAAAACTTGAAATGGCGAAATCAACAAACGTTGCAATTTAATAATTACATATTGATAAAAACCCTATTTAAAAATACCCTACAGGATTTTGAATATCCGAAGCCGGTGGGTCTCATTTGAGATTACTGTAAGGTGGATTAAATAAAACAGTTCATTTGATACTTGAATATTAATAATTCGCTACTGGCTTCCACACGTCCGTGTCACTGACTAGCATTTTTAAAGCTCACGCTGAGCTATTCAAGTCCAGAAATAAATTAGATATTGTTAGGTGGGATTGGTGAGGGTAATGATTTGGAGGGCGGAGGGGTAGGGGGAGGGTGGGAAGAGTCAAAATAAGGAAACGTGGTTAGCAGAGTTGACTTACAGGATGCTATTATTTCTAAACAAAATAATAACAAATTGACAAATGAATAATTTCCAAAATAAATAGTAAATGCCCGAAGAATCATCTCGATCTCATGCCATGTTATGAACCCGTGACCTTTGGTTCCAGCGCCAAAAAGCTAACCGCTTTCACGGCCGCCGACGCAGGCATTTGAAACATTAATATCAGGCTTTTAAAGACCGGGTTGATTAAGCTGCGTTGGATAGAATACGGGTTGACTCCACATTAACCATTTTATTTTGGCATTCATTAATCTTAACTGGAAGATATTTGGATGTGTCTGTATGAACCTGGCAAGCTTTGAGAGCTAGCTTTCAGACACCAGGTATTTCATCCCGGGTCTGCGTCCCCTTGTTCTGTGCCGGGTATGAGATGGGGAAGAGATAGGAAATGGAGGGGATGCTGCGGAAGTTGTTTATGAGAAAAGTTTCAATGACCAGCGCTGCGGGGGGCGAGGAGGAGCGGTGCTTGTCACTCTGTCTCTCCCGCTTCTGAGGTGCCGGCGGTAGTGCCGAGTGTTGTGGCTATTCTAATGACCATTGTCTTCATTATTCTCCCCGCTACGCAGTTCCCGAGCCAGTTTATTGCGTTTGATATTTGCGGGGATCGGAATTTGGCTGTCCGTTCCTTCTGAAACACTTCGCTTTAGCTGCGATCATATTATAAGTACTGAATACTTCGTTGAATAAAACAACAGAATTTATAGAGAATTTAATATCACCACAGCGTGACATGACATTGCTTTTTACAAAGTATAAACAGTTGACTAGGCGTGGCGTATCTTTATTTCTGATTTTTGTTATTTTTCAAAACAAGATGCTTATGTTAAAGCACATTGATGCCAGCAACTATATTCTAACCGTTTGTATAAAAAACTTTGTATGCAGATTTTCAGTTCTATTTAATTTGTAGTGAAGGGATAACATTTGGTTATAAGTCGGAAAGTTCTGAGTTGGATTCCCGCGCAGGATAAAAGCAAAATATATTTTAATTTACATTAATGTACTTCATACAATATGGATTCTGCTAAGTGTGGGTTTTGTCGGGAAATGGCCAGCTTTAGCACAGTGATAAATACATAAAAATATAATTAAATATTTTTGTAAGTTTTCCCTTTTTTCATATTAAAATTAATTGACGAAGTAAAAAAAAGACTTACGGGCAACGATAATTATGGTTGATTTTTTTTTAAATATTTATAAAAATGCCGCATGTCCCAGTGGGATGCCTTGACATATTTTTTAAATAAATGTTGATTTAGTTGAATAAATTGATTATTGAAGCTCTGACGTTATATATATATTTTTTAAAACTTTCATTCATTGATGGTGTATTACCAGAGTTAAATATATTGTTTAAGATTTTTTAGGTTCTTAAAGCAATATTTTAAAATCAATAAATTATGTGAATGTAATAATTTTTGGAATCTAAAATAATAATTTGGAAGTTATTTCCGATAACAGAGAGTAGTTTGTAACAAGAGCACGGTGTTATGATTATATAAGTTGCAGGCAGTGAGAAGTGAGTGGAGAGTGTAGAGTAGAGAAAGGAACAAGCAGGTGTTGCGGAAGGTACGATGTAGTAGCGGTAGAGGGTGGAGGGAGGGGGAGGGGGTGGGCGGTGGAAAGCGAAAGGTAAAACGGAGGTGGAAGGATACCTGCGGAACATTCTGGAACTTCCTCCCTAAATCTCTCTCACAATTTATGTCCACAATGGATTACTCCATTACATGAGCCATTTATGAAACTAGCGACCTTCAAACTAACTCCAACTCTAACTTAGCAATTTGCCGGAGTAAATTTATTTTATGTATTTTCTTTACAAACTTGTAATAAAAATGAATGTATGGACTACATCTTGAGCGTTATTGAATTTATGGAAGTACTCCGTTGAACTTACTTCAATTTAATAGGGAAACAGGAACTATAGGGACTAGCCCCAACGGACGAACCGACAGCCACCTCTCGCCGTCTCTCGTCTCTCGTCTCTTGTCTCCCGAGCCGCCCGCTGCAAGGAATCAATAAGGTCGTTTCTATGACAATCTTCCGCACTTGAACAAATCTTTTCACGAGATTGAATTCTCAGTAAAAACAAGAAGTAACCACACCTTCTCCGTGTTTGTTTGAAGCGACTCCCGCACACGGATACTGGGCCTTCACTGTGCATACACCACCATACACCGCCATACACCGCCATACACCGCCACACACCGCCATACACCGCCATACACCGCCATACACCGCCATACACCGCCATACACCGCCATACACCTACCCTGTCCGTGTACAACAGACCGCAGGCATCCCATTCCTCATTATTTACCGTTTACCACATTTTCATTGAACACTTTCATATTTTTACACGCCATATGTTTTAGACTAGTGCACACATTGACCATTTTACCTTTTTGGGTATCCGAATAACAGTATTCCGTATCACTTTCTAACAGGCTCCGCCGCCTACGAATGCGGCCATTACGTTGAATCGTTCATCTTTCCCGACCAACCCCAGTTCTCAGCTTAGCCCTCATTCTAGCCAAAGGGGCGATAGTTTATCAAGCGAGATAAAACCAATGTATCCAAAATATTATGAAAACGACATTGGTTTTTCACGTTAGCAGTACCATAAACATAGGGCGAAGCATTGCAAAATACTGCAAAATCATGTATTTTTGGTTTGAAAATTTGTTCACCAACAAATATTATAGATGCTTTAGATAGTGTGAGTAGAACACATCTTACCCTTTGCTTTAACGGGGTCTTTTTAGCGAATCTTTTTATAAGCCTAGAAATGTTGTTAGTTTCAAGCCCGGAAAATGGTTTTAATTGTAAACCTTCTGTTTGCGAAGCTTTTTCGGATTTACTTTCATTGTGCAATGTGGAAAACTTAGTTTTTATACTCCTTTCGGAAAACATTTAATACTGGTACCTGAGCCTCACAAAATAAAGTACAAACGGTTGTTTTGTTGACGATGTTTTCTAAATAAGTCGAAACAGGCGAAGTTAAGTGGCAATTCCAACCATATCGCCACCAGCGCGCGTGATTTCGTTCGACTTTCAAATACTTTTACCAATTGCATCGCCATGACATGTTGTATACATAAATCTTTTAATATAATTGTAAAGGAATCTTTTAAGAATCCTCAATAACAGACAACTTTATTTTAAAATAGTATTAAAAATAACTTATTCATCAAACAAAATCTTCAATGTATATCACTCATAATAAAGATACAAAGGACAAACAACAAGAAAGACTTTTAGTACCTAAATATAATACAGCTTTTGCACAAAGACACCATATGTACATCGCGCCTCACACTTACAACAAACTCCTATCACAGACTGTAGACATCACCAATATGTATTCCTTTAATAAACACATTACTAAATGGCTAATGATTAAGGACCGCAAGGAAATTGAAGACCTCCTAAAATAGCACTTGAAACTCTTCACTCATTCCATGACAAACTAGAGCAGCTTTATAAAATGCCCTAAAAAATTACATTTCTCTTACATAATAACACGATATTATATAAATATTGCATCCTCCACTATCATTACATGCTAGTTTAAAATTTGCATTTTTTTTTTTTTTAGGTAATGTATTTACTATTAATAATTGTAGGATTGTTGCGATGTAAAATGTACGTATATTTGTATCGGATCAACTGTCTTTAATTATAGGATTTAGTGCCCTGCACCTTTACCTACTGTCAATGTATCTTATATGGAAAAATAAATGTATCAAGATAGTTTTACGGTCAGTGTCTGTCGTATCATCTTGTTAATATTATTGTGGAACAAATATCAACATATTTAATATCATTCTACTTGCACTCACTGTCACCTACCTCAGAACAGGTTTGTGGCATGCATCTTTACTTTGGGCCTGAAGGTCACGAGATCAAACCCCGACAAGGTGCAAACAATAAGTTTATTTGGGTTTATTCACATAATAGAATTTAAATACAAGTATACGTATGCATTAGTAGTTTATTTGTTGTAATCGTTACACGGTGGAAGATATTCTCAGTACAACTTGTTTAATCCCGTTAAGTCGCCATGTCTGAATAGCCACGTATTAGGTTCCCTGAAAGGCAATGCTGCAAGCTAGTCTCCTTCAACGGAAGAAACCTCTATTCCAAAGAAACCTTTCATTGACATACTCGATGTGACCATCTCAGGTGGGAGGGCTGGGGGCCTTATTGAAGCCAGAGTTATGTTGGCCTCGACGTACTTTGCTGGTACTACGACATTACACATATGCTGACACTGTACAAATGAAATACCTACTCCCATATACTAGGAACCCCTAGTTTCCAGGAAAATTGCTTTTAATTTTGTAAAAAATTGCAATATTCGATTAATTCAATATGTTGACGGACGGAAAAAATACATATGAGTCGTATAGTATCAAAGGCAGAACTATCCAGAATTATTAATCATATTGAAATATTAATAGAAACAGTTTTATGTATTTTTAGGAGTTATTTAATGATGAGATTTTTTACTGTTATTTGTATATCTGAATCACAATACGAAATTTTGAAAAAGCGTGAATGTAATCTTTGCGCTTAATTAAATATAAATATTTAAATAATGGAGAGTTCTAAATTGGTATTCTGGATAGTTCCGCCTTTGATACTATACGACTCATATGTAGAATTAACTTCGTGATGCTTCAATGCTACGTTTCCTCTACCGGTATTTCAATGAGTGTTCAAGCGAAAAATAGCGTCATTGTTTGAATGGGCACAGGCGTTTGTATGGGGAGAGACATGCGGAACGCATACTCAATTTTTCTCATTATTGAACTCAAAAACTCAACCGTGACGTCGTCTCTTGATTAAAAAAAATATAATTTTAAATACCTAATGAATTTTTTTTTGGTTTTAAAAGAGTGGAGAGTTAGTAAAATTTAGCAATTTTAAACATCAACAAGCCTCCTCTTCATTATCTCTTTCCAATTTCCTTCCACCACAAACACCACCACCGTAATATTTCCCTACTTGGGGATACCTTAGTACCGCACTGTTGTTGTACACTTGAGGTAAAGTATTTTAAAAATGGGCTTTTTAAATGACACTATTTTTGCTATTGCAACCTTTAGGCAATGGGCTCCTGTATGTTTAAGAAAAAACAATACTGGTATATTTTTTTTAATTCTTGGAAAAGGCATTATGAGGTAACTTGCGGTGTTTCTTTATTCGCGACGATCTCGAGGGAAGCCTCTCTGTCCGGGTTGCGACGCTAACGTAAATCACGAATACCAGCCATACTGAACACTTTCCTAGAACCAATATTCGGTTTTAAATACTACGACATTTTATTGATATATTATTGGAAATCCAAAGTTATTGGGTTCAAGAGACGATTTCAAATCGGAGATCAGATGAAATTGACGGTGACCAACTAAGTAGCCGAGTGGACAAATCCATCGTGTTTCCACGCGTCGTGGGTTCAATTCATGTGCTAGATAAATCATCCATTCAAAACCTAGAAGAATGGGTCTTTCTTTTTAAAAAGGCCACATTACGAGGAAAACAGGGGTTAGCGCCCCACCTTAACATTATCGTGTTAAACGTGCCTAGTAATATATGAGACTTGTAATAACACAGATTTGACAATGCCTTAAAAACGTTAACGGAATTAAGCTCTACGGAGTTGGGAATTTAAATTTAATTGGGAAAACATATTCGCTGAATAAACAAAGATTCAGTAAAGAGAAACTCATTTGTTGTAAATTATTCATCATTACTAACAAACAAACCAGTCAACTAAAGAAACAACTAGATGTGTTCATCGCAAACTAAATATTTTTATTTCTGCTTTATTGATCTTAAAATAAACAAAGACAAACTGAAGCAAAATTTACAAAACGCTAACGAAGATTTTTTTTAGTTTCTGCAGAATTAAGCCCGCTTACATTAAAACAAACTCAATTTTCATGAGGGAGTTTGAATTATTTTATGGCTTTATTGACTTTTTAAAAGTTATTCCGTATCAAGTTACAAAACCTATTAAATTAAAAAATTAAAAGAAGAAATCGGATATTACGATCAAACAGTATGTTTTTAAGGAACGTTTAAAATCCTTACAAAATGACCGACAAAACAATATTACTTTTCCGTAATACTCACTTTTCAGAAAGCACATAAAAAAACGGGAAAAACGTGATATTAACTTAAACACATAAAACGCCTACTTATTAACGGTATTTGACTTGCGGAGTGACGGCTTCTTTTAGCAGAGTGACGCTTAATTATAATCTGTGGGGTTCTTTTTTAAATTGCTTGTAAACCTGCTTGCTTGTAATATAGAAGAGAAGTATTGTACGTTGTAGCTAAATCCGTACTCGTTTATCCCCAGGAATATTATAAATTCCGCAGTTACGCTGGTTTATTGATTATTTAAAACTTTATATTGGAAATGATTGAAATAGATACTTATATTAAGAATTGCTATAAAAAATGGAAAGGGATATGGAATTCCACAATGTATAATTTGATGTTTCATTTTAGATGAAAAATCACTCCGGCGGATCGGTGAATACCTTCTGCTGTTATGTAAAATCGTTGACGTAAAAACACACTGAGCTCCATGCTCACACGGCGACATTAATTGATCAATCCTTAATCTCGTGCTATCGAAGTGAATATTTGTTGAAGGTTCTCAAGGAGTAAGTATTACAAAAACCACATAATACTCGGTAAGGGCCCTTAAATATTCATTGTCGATATAATCCCCGTGAGGGCGCAGTATATCTGCGGGTAGACTGGGGCCGGGGGCCAGGGGCCAGGGCCAGGGCCAGGGGCGGGGGCCTAATCTGCCATTAAGCGGCCGAGCCAGTGAGTGATGCCTTCCTCAGTCCATAAAGAAAAGGTGAGGAAATTGAGGTAATCCCTTTAAGTAGAAGGATCTATCCGGTGGGCGCTAATCTCACGCCCTTAATGGGCGATAGTTCTAGGCACAGCCCTAGACACCGCCCGCAGCACTGCCGCCCCGCCCCCCGCCCTAAAGAGCAGACACCGCCCTTGACTGATATCATATTCCTGCTTGGAATGCCTCCGCATTCGGGTGATACATTCAGCACATTTATTCCACGTTCGCATTATTCCCATTTGTGTAAATTTCTCATGACATATTTTTCTGCGTGTTCAAACAATATCAGCAATAGCGCCTTATCTTCTTAATGTCATTTCCTAAAAAGCATTTTATTATTATTCCGCCCAAAATACTTCTAAGTATTCCACAAAACCTATCTCGGAGCGAGCTTAACAGGTTATTGATGCTGAACGAAATTATTGTTTTTCTGCTAAAAAAGTTAAATTTACGGGAAGAGTATGAATAAATTTGGTTCTTGTTGGACAAAATTATATCATAATTAATTAAAAGAAGGTATTTGAGATAATCTCAAAAATAATCTTTTTCGTTTAAAGATAAAGTTTCAAATTATGTTGTAAATGATACGAACCCTGTTAAGTGTAAAACGCTTTTGTTGGAGGAGATATAAACCAAATAAAATAACCCTACTTTAAGTAGCTGATTCTTAATGAGTCATAAACGTTTGTTTTTCGATCTGAATGGTAAATTAAACAACAAAACTAATTTTAACGTTATGCGCTTCGAATGAGTCGGAAAAATTTATTTATTTTACAATCGCACTGACGAAGGCATAATTTTTACGAAACCGGTTGGCGCTAAACAAAAGTTACAATGTTTCATTCAGTACCATCGCAAAGTACATTATTTTCAAAAAGACACCACTTTCCGTTTCATTTTCGACAGTTCCAAGTAATAGTTCTCTAACATATCTTAACGTATTTGAATCCACCGGTTTCAAAATACGTTATTTTCAGAGATTTTCAAGTCATTTGACGAAAATAAATATATTAAAGCCTTTGAACCCCTCCCCAGGGGGCTTTCCCCCGCGTGAATTATCTTACTTAGGATTTATGAAAAAATCTCTTTAACTAATAAGATTTGTTTTCCCAATTCTCGGGTCAGTTGTCCCAGTGCGAATGAGTCTTGACAGCCGAAACCTAGCCAGTTTGCCTTTGATTTATACCAAAATGTATTCCTTTGCATACGTTTTAACATTGATTTTTCGTTAGTATTTTCATGTCAGAACATTATTATATCTGATGATGAATGAATAGATAATGCTTGTCTATTTTGCAAGATGAGGATTGATGACATAGTAAATTCAAAGCGACATTTCTATTATGTTATTAAGTCCAGAATATTGAGATCTTCTTTCCACGGCAACGCGGTAGCCGGCAGGGATTTGACACCATAATAATATTATGAGGGTGGTAGGGGCTTTGAGTATCCCCCGCCAATCATCAAAACTTCGCTTGATAAAGCTTTAGTCGTGTATAGTAACCAGATCTGATTATTCAAGTACTTATCTTACCATACCTATCCTTCCTATACCTCGTCTTGTTCTCCTCCTTACTCCCTTCAGTCTAACGACATATCAAAATTGTAAATGCCTAAGTCTTACTAGCCCTGCGTGTCTAGACCGCATTGATGAGTGTTTTCGTTTTGTCAAAGTAGCTAACAGTCACTTCAATAGGATTTTAAAAAGTTACTCAACAAACATTACTCCACGAATCCTTGAAAATAGATTATTTTTGCGCATAAACTATTGGATTTTTTTTTTTTTTTTACACCGCACAAGAGTCTCAACTGCTCCCAACCGTCTAGAGCCAGTGAGACTATGGCATCCCCAAATTGGGTATGTTGTGAGGCTGAAGGTAGTGGGGAGGGGAAGGAGATCGGGAAGAGGAAGGGTGGGAAGCACCTGGCTATTCAGATCTGGTCACCAAACACGGCTTAAGCCATTTCAAGCAACGTTTCGATTCTGAATGGTGGTCTTTCACCAGGGCGATACTTAGAGTATCTACCACTCTGAACGTGCCGCAAATATACTTGTTATCTTTATATGAATTAAACACCAGTAAATTTAAATGGCGCACGCCTTGAACCCGCGACCTTTTGGATTCGTAGTCGATGTCTTACCACTCGACCATGGAGGCCGTGTTTTTTATTTATTTCTCTGATTATCGAAGTTTGTTTATAATTTCTCTTCAGACGTGTGTTTTTTTTTCTTTTACACCAGTATGTAAATAGCTTCCATTCCGCGATGAAATCTGTCAATGTATCAAAAGTTACAAATTGACTTCATCATTTTTCGCTCCATTTGTTTTATATTTGTGCTCGTAGTAGGTTATGCGAGTGTTATGTTCATATTCCACAGGAAAAAGGCGCAATGTGAATGTTTATGTGAGCGTTCCGAATGGCAAAGTATTCTTATACGAAGGATAAGGGATAATCTGGAATACTTGCGGGGACCAAGTTGCCTTTGTCAAGACTAAAACGATGAGCTGTCAAATAATACTCGGTTAGAAGTTGAGAGACGAAGAGAAGCGGGAAGGGGACAAATGAGATGGGCTTTGACGAGTAGTGGAATTAGATGGAGTTAGAATTACCAAATCGTTTATTTGTGACAAAACAAACGGGGGATGGATTATGGTAATCAAATTAATTCACATTAAGATAATACCACCTGAACTGACTTACCTACCTCATTCAGAAGTAAAGGTACTGATACAAACTTTTAAGCATTTATTCAACGGATGACAATATTTCCATGTTGGGAGACAAAAACCTCTCGCTTTTTGTAACCGTTGACAGCGCTCAGCAAAGGTAAAAACTGGTCGGAAAAAAATCAAACAACTGCAAGTGAACACTACTCTCTTCTTCCAGATTCCATACAAAACGTGGCAAGAATTGCATTGCGCTAAAAGTATTCCTTCGAGAATGTAGAAACCAACGTTTTTCGTATTTTAATTTATTTATTGAGGAATTCTGTACTATAGTATTTATCTTCAAGTTTATGTTATATTCATTCTTCTATGTTCTTAGATTGTGTATAATAAAACGACTAGGCCTAGTATTAACTTGTATTTTCAGATGCTACCATTTTGGCTTTCCAACATTTAAGCGTTCCAATTTTTAGGGCCCATTAGCGTAATTATGCAAAATGAAGTTATTTTGATGAAGCGAAATATCTTATCTACGCTCAGATTCTAGTTTGAATAGCATCTAATGTGTGCAATAAACAAGAATTTAGTTCAAGAACCGTTAATGATATTTTAAGCGTTCGTGCAGTAGGTACAGTTCCTACGTACGAGTAGTATTATCTTAATACTGTGTGAAGTGTCATAAACATATTTAACGTGTTTTAAAACTGCAAATTCGTGATGGCATTGCAATAGTAGTTAGAAAGTTTTTAGCTTTGATCAACTCATGCGCGTAGAAACTAAATACCTAGTACATATAATCACCAGTAATCTGACGGATGATGACGACATTGATGGCAAAGGCGAGCTTTCAGCGTAAAAGCAAACGTGCTCACCAGAAGATTTTGCCTTCGCAGTACTGCTATGAGAAGGACGCTTTTCCAGTGTAGAAAGACAATAACACCTTTCGCAAAAAATTAAACTCCCTAGGTACTGCAGCGCTTCCAGTATGTTCGCGGAGGGGCGAGCCCTCGTAAGATCCAGGGTGGCAGGAATGAGAAAAGCCCGCCTCAGCCCAACCTACAGCATCAATGCACACCGGAGAAAGATATTGGTCCCTCACAAGCTAAACGCCACAGTTCTCTAAAGACTTTTAATTAAATTTATTACTAATTTTTGTGTTGCATTTGTCGATTACTTATTATATACTTCTTTCTGGAATGGTGGCACTGCACTAACCTCCCCACACTTCGTAATAAATACTAATTATAATTATAGAAATGAAACGTTGTAAAAGACCACAGATGTTATTTTCATTTTTATAAACGACCGGTTTCGCTTAGTCTAAGCATTATCAGGGTACAAAATTAAACTAAACAAAAAATAATAGAAAAGTGTGCGGTTATGAATATATACAGAAAGAGAAAAAACTATTAAAGAAGATAACAGAACGATGAGAAAACAATAGTATAACATTTAAATTATAACAAAGGAACAGAAAGAATGTTACGTATCGCGCTAATAGATAAGAAGTAAGTCTAGTAAGAATTCGTTAAGTAAGTAATATTAAAAGTACTCTCACTTCTTTCAAGATTTTATTTTTATTTTATTTTATTTTATTTTGTTTGGGAGACCAACAAGTTTACAACGATTGAGTAGTAAAAATGACCATTTATGAGTTTCCACTAGTGTTTGTATATACAGGTGAACTGATACTGTAAGTGAATCTAATTTTAAAAAATTAAACAAGAAATTAAGATATAAATTAAAAAGAAATACAAATCAAATAAAAAATAAAAAATAAAACATAATTTTAAAAATTTTCATATCAGTATGTTTAAAGGGTTGAGGAAAAGGAAGGACACATGAGGGGGATCGATCTAGATGTAGTAGATATGTATAATGATATGTGTGATTTAAAGATTTTGTTTATTTTTAAACATATATATTTAAAGAAATAAAGTTAAAGTTAAAAGAATTGGTGGTATTGTGGAATGAGTAGTTATCTGTAGTTATAAAAGGCTCGTGAGATCGTCGGGTGTGATTTTTATAGAGTGAGGTGCAGAGTTAAAAATGTCATATTGTGAGTAGTGTGTGTTAAAAGTGTGTGAGGCCCGATAGAAGAAGGAGTTTTGTTTAGAATTAGGGTGTTTTCAAATGATGTTTTAGACATCCAACCATTACATTATTTCCGAAATGTTTCCCAAAGACGAGCGAATCAAACAAAACTAATATTTTGTTAAAGTTCCATTCTTATCCATCTCGACATCAGAATAAATTTCCTCGATAAGTCTACTTGTTTGAAAGTTTCCTCAAACTAATTAGATCTGCATTACGTAAGCTAACTTCATCGATCTCTCATCGAGTTAACCTTTGTTATTGGTTTTTATTTCCTAGGGGCGGTTAATTTGCAGGGAAGTCTTCAACATCGGGAATCAGGAAAACATCCCCTCGTCTCACATAAACCTCCCTCTTTCCCTCTGTCCCGGAAGGTGAAAAACATCGTACGATCACTAGTCTACCAACCGACCTTCATACATTAGGGGCTATTTAAAATCAAAAGGAAAATCCTGAATTCCAGTAGGTTTTTCTTGCGATTGATTCAAATTACTATTTTACAAAAGGGTTTTTGTTCGACCTTTATTTTATTTTTCTCGCTACTTCTAAATCCGGTTTTAATAAAAAGGTATTTTTTTATGTGATGATCACGTTAAAGTCTCGATTGCCCTGAGCTAGTAGGATTACATCACGTTTGACTTCAGAAGTGCTTTGCAGCTAAAGAAAAAATACATTTATTGTATTTATTTTGTAGTTTTGTTTAGCGTTTTCATTTGTTAATTTCTTTACTTAAATACAAAACTGGTTAGATGTTCTAGTGGTCTAAAGCGTTAGGTTCCCACCCGTGCGTCGCGAGTTCAATCCCTTGTCAGCTTAGTTCTTCATCATTTATTATTTTACTTGAACATACTTTTTTTTTCAGTTAGTAAATTGCTCATCCCACTAGGTATCCCTACTAGGCCTGTTTTGGGATGGCAATCTGCAAAAGTGTTTTTTTCAGCTACTTAATAACATGAGAATATCGAAAATATAGTACATAAATAAAAGAAATATAATAATATAAGTAAATGACAAATTTGAAGATATAGAATCCACATAGTAAGAACTAAATTAAACTTGGATTTTTAATGTGAGTAATCATATTGCTTTTAAAGGAGCTTTTGGTTTGTATGTTTCTGATGGTGCTGGGCAGAGAATTGAATTGCTTAGTGGCGTTGTACTTGAAACTTTTTTTTCCGTAAGCGGTGTTGTAGGCTGGGAAATTAAAGAATTTTACGTGTGACTGCTTTACAAACATGGACATTATTAAATTGGTGCAAAAGGATATTTTTAGAGTAAAATTGTTTCAAGTTTAGGACGTCTATTTTTTCTACGTATCTCATTGCACGAGTTACTGTTACACGTCACTCACTTACTGTTATTCGTAATATGGAATTAGAATAATAAAAAACAATGGAAAAATGTGTACTTTTGTATAAATCTTACTAGTGGCGAATGACGTTCGAGCCCGTTTATTTAGAATTAGTTCGGTACATCGCTACATAGAATCTAAATCGTTTATAAAATGACCTTTGAATAATTACCAAGTACCGTACAATAATTTGGTTTTCGGGTCCACCTCCCTGAAGCGTGGGCCTAAAAGAACTGTTTATTTATTCCTTTGGTGGTTTTAGTTCGGTGGTTCAGTCCTCCATGAGAACCCTTTTTACATAATTAAGCGGTTAGCTTAGTCTGCTTACATACCAGTAATATTATGAAATAATTATTCCTATGAGTAACTTGCGCTTTAATACTGTCTAGTTCAAAGGGCAATGAAAAGATAAGTACAAGCATGTATAGTTTTCTTTATACATACTTCCGATTATTTAAAGTCATTGGCTGAATAATCAGCTTAATTAATAGCCGTTTTTTATGTGATACACAGTCTCAATCGACTCAGTGGGACTATGAAAGATGAGACTAAGACAATCGGGAGGGGAAGAGAAAAATTGAAAGTCTCTGATTTTAAAAAAAATATCCGATTCAAGCAATAAATAAAGGAAAAAACTATCGATACGGTTTGCTAAACTTGGTAGTTAAGATAAAATTGCTTATCCTTGTTTAAATCATCGTATGCAACATTTTATTGCTAAACGATTCCGCAGGATAATTTATTTATTTATAATTTAACGGACTAAAGTCCAATTACAAAATATACATTTAAAACACGAAATGGAAAAAAAGAGCAACAGAGAAGGAATAGCATATACATAAAAATAAATGAAGCGTTTACAAAAAGTATTGTAATGATTGAGGATCAGCAATCTTGTTTGAGTCTACGGCAAGGAATGTTGAACTGATGTTGCAACAAAGAAGGTGGTCAATAAAACAATTCATAATTTTGTAAGTGAAAATTAAATGAAAGTCTTTCCTGCGCTTTTCTTAATGAAGAATAATCGTTCAATTTCGAACATATGAATAATCACCTCTTTTTCTCGCTCTAATCTCCATGCAATACCATGTAAGAAGCGATGTTGTAATGGATTCAATATGATGAATATGAACGGTATAGAAAGGGGACCAAAATTACACTAGCATATTCTAGATGAGTAAAGGGTTTTTAGAGGTTTTTTTATTTATTTTTATAATTTAATGAATTAATCGTTTAATTTCATCATATGAATAAGTTTTTAGGATATTGTTTTCGGCGTTTAAGGCCATTGTCAAACTGGCCTTAGACGCCGAAACAGCTGTCACTAAAAAATAAAAACTGAAAATAGCAGAACTCAATAATAATAATAATAATATTAAATTTAATTCAATTAAATTATATAAAAATTAAAATGGAGTTCTACAAATTGAACACAAAAACTATAAATAAGGTTTTTAGGGTCTTTATATTCTTAAAGTCACATGCAATTCTATTGATGAAACCAAGAAGTTTTAGTGATTTATTAACTGCATTATTAATGTGATCACGAAAAGAAAGATTATAGTCTAGAGCAGGGGTCTCCAAACTACGGCCCGAGGGTCACATCCGGCCCGCGGACAGATTTTGTCCGGCCCGCGGAGAGCTAGCATACTTGAAAACTCATTTTAGAGAACATATTTTTTATAACAAATTAAATTTAGTTTACTGAAGTATTCTAATTTTATGTTGAATAATTGTTAATATGACATCTACATTGATATGGTCATGGGCTAACTACTCATAACATTGTTGTAGGCTTATTGTTATTGTTTTTGTGATAAGTTTTGGCCCTCGGAACTTACTGGAGTAATCAGTATGGTCCTAAGGCTTGAAAATTTGGAGACCCCTGGTCTAGAGTGACACCAAGATCTTTTATAGATCTGACGGTAGATAGGGAGACACTATTTAATTTATAATTGAAGAGGATCGATTTATGAGTTCTATTATTTTATTTTTTTTTTACAATAACTCCACACAGGAGGCCTTGAGGAAAACAATTTCCCTCAGCCTATGTCATCTAATGACATAATTTTACATTTATCAATGTTTAATTCTAAGCAGTTAGTTTTACACCATTCATTAAATGAATCAATATCACTTTAGAGAAGAATACAGTCATGAAAAAATTTTACAATTTTAAGGCCAAAAACGCGAGGAAGAAAATACTTTGGCAATATCGTTAGTAAATATGTTAAAATGAAGAGGGGCTAGATGGGCACCTTGGGGTGCTCCAGACGTTACTTTAATATTAATAGATTCAAAGTTATTAATTTTGACTCTTTGTTGTCTATCATTTAAATAAGATTTGAAGAAAGATAATAAAGGATTTCTAATACCGATAGCATGAAGTTTGGCGATAAGAATTGAGTGATTAACTTTATCAAAGGCTTTAGAAAAATCAGTGTAGAGAACATCTGCCTGAGAGTTATCTTCCAGAGCGTTAACAATGGCATTAGTGAAGGAAAGTAAATTTGTTGTGGTAGATTTAGCAGATCTAAATCTATGCTGTTCCTCAATCAGAACATTTTTAATTATATTGAAAATATTATCAACCCTAGCTCCCTTTATATTCCTTCGAAAAAATAAAGTAAATTTTTTTTTATTTGCATCGTTTAAAATTCTTGTCCGTGTTTTTCAAAAGAATGTGCATATTTTAGTTTTTCCGTAAAAAAATATTAACGACTTTGCCGTCGCTGCCCTGTCTATAAAGTAAGCTTTTGTTAAGGTTTCAAGCACCGTCACATTCCCTAAAGTTGCAGTGATTTTTCCCGTCGTGAAATGCAAACACCTACTTGCCTCACCACAAAAACATTTCACTTTGTAGGTGTGTGCCGGTCTGCATTGTTGGCATCACGGTTCGTCAACTGCAGGTCGGTCAAGTTAGTGACCCTAGCGCGTCGGTTAGTCATTTACTCGTGTATCAATATATAATCGAATAAAATAGTACATAAAAGTATTTTTATCTCTATCATACACGATGGTGGGAACGGTCCTTAAACCATTGAATAATTCATATTATTCGGGTCCTTTCTTCGCGGTGCGTTACAAACAATCAAACGATCAACAGGAATATAAAAAAGTGTCCCTTAATTATTTTTTCTTACAACCTGCCTATAGATTACAACTTATAATTGAGAGCTTTCAACACGTGACTAAGACATGTAACTTCTTGTGTACATTAATTTAATCTATACGGCCGTGGCGAAACGTGGGTCGTAACGATATTGATTGACTTAAAATTATATTAAGTAATCAATAAATCACAGAAAAGGTGTTTTTTTATGTCATAAATTTTTGAGAGTGAATTTTGGTGTCGAAATGGAGCTTTCTCATTCCCTGAATAATGCATGTTTTCAAACTGGGTCACAAAAAATATTTCATTAGAACGTAGAAAAGTTTTTTCTCCAAGTTTTGATAAGAAGATCTCTTCAAAAACTCTTGATTAATATTTGAAAAAGTTTAGATTCAAACTCACTGTTTTGATGGCGGCTGACGACTGGGGAATAGGTGACCTTACGGACCTGGGTCATCCTCTCCTCCGGCCGGGGCTCTGCTCCGCGCTCCGAGGTGTGGGGGGCACTCCGCCAGCCAGATCTGGTCATCAATCAAAATACAATCCAATCAATCAGTTTGCTTACCTTCCCCAGCAGCCTCACTCCACACACCCTGCCCCTCTCCTCCCCACCACCCCCCGCCGCTGCGAGAGCAAACACAATGATGAGCAGAAATTTATTGAGAGCGCGGATGGCACGCTTGTACCATACTACCTGCCGCCTAGTTGTGTTGGTAGTTAGTAGGGTAGTTGGGTGCTTCCAGTACATCTGGGTGTATGATGTGGTAGTGGATGACACAGCGAATGAAAATATTGTGATATTACGTCAAGGAGATTGATGATGGAACATTGTTTTTTTACGCGTCCATGGCAAGCGAGCTACGGAAAGGTTCTAGAAAATTTGTTTCAATTAACCCACATACTACGTCAGCCGTGTGTGCGTCAGTTGGTTTAATCACACTTGTATATTCCTAATATCATTGATAATAATATCAATAAGGCACATTAATGTAGAACAATTAAGTGATATTTCACTTCAAGTGCGCCTTTTACTCTTCCCACACAGAATACTTTACTTAGACAATTTATTCAGAAGTGTTAATCTTCCACAAAAGTACTTCTAGACTGGTGTTTACATAATGGTCATATTATAGACCTCATTTAAAGTGGGGTTATTTAGAAACACGGAAAAACAAATCACCATAAATAAATATTATAATAAGTTTAGTTATTCTAAACATTAAATGGCTACAAAAATATTTAAAAAACATGTGATCATTGACGCTAAAAATAACGTATTAAATATTTTAATCGTTAGAAATGGAAATACTGAAATGTAACTTTGGTTAGTGTGTTACGATATTAGCAAATCATTTAAAACTGCAATGGCTATTTCCGGTAGAAGTGACTATATTACAAGAACGAGCACCTACAACCTTCTGGGTATCAAATACCAATTTTAAATTGTTTTGTCATATAATTCGAAAAATGTCTTCCACATCACAGGTGAACTCCTAACGTGGAGGACAATGTATGTAGAATATTAAAAAAAACATGAAGTTAAGTAAATAAAAAAATTGAATTGTTTAAAAGTTGTGAAGAAACTTTCAGGAGCATCTAAATAACTGGTCAACTCAAGTTGTCCCACATCTAGACTACTGCAAATAAATGAATACACAGAAGTCTTTATAATTCACGTATAAAATGTAAAAGTCTTACATCCTGAATCATCATCGACCAATATAAATATTCGCTTATTTCAGAGTTTCTTTAAAATGTTCAATGGCGTAAATGTCCTAAAAGAATCTAGTTAACAATTGATTGATGGTATATAAATCAACTAACGGAATGACTTCGTCTCACTAACGAAAGGTCGAAAGAAGCGAAGCGCGCTTCGGGTGATTGCGCTTTCGAAAGCCTAGAATAAGTTCCCACTTAAATCAAGACGAGTAAAAAAACCTACAGACTCTTCAGCAACTTTAAGTCTGGGCGTAGAAACTTTATGTCTCTCAAAGTAGAAGCGTAGAAGGAAAATACCGTTTATCAAATTGTTAACTTTGTTTGTACTGTTGTGCAAATTTGGTTCACTTCTATGTTTTTACTCCTCACAGTCTATCCTACAAATCTGAACCGTTTCACGGCCCGAAACATCTGTTTAAATGAAAATCAGTTTTTTAATGTTTTATTTCTGTGGCCGGCTTAGTTTTATGATTATTTAAGTGTAGTTTGAAGTTCATTTCTATCTTTGTAAAGTGCCTTTGAGGCAACATTTCACAATCCTGGCTTTATAAAAATTAGTAGAGATTTATTATCTTCATACATTTTGCTGTTCCTTGGCAAAATTTAAACGAAAGCATTTCAATCATATAGCGGCTCTCGTAAATGAACGTAATAATGAAAACATAATAATAAACCAACAAGAGATTTTGTCTATTTCTATTCAAGGCAGATGGGAATAAACTACTTCTCTTGGTTGTCACATGTTCAGATAATGTCGGAATATCCCTCGATTGAAGTTGGATTTTCATCAAGCTCTTATTACAATTACAAAAAAATAGATATATATGTTTTCTCAATATTAACGTGATATAGTAGTAAAACATAGAATTAAAATAACAAAGGCTTGGAGATATTTTGTAAGTGTTTTGTAAAATGTATTTTGCTTTCGACATTTTCAATCGATGTACCTAGTTCATTATTACCACGTTATTTCATTTTCAAGAATCGCTAAATTATTTCATAAATAATCAATCGTTTGTTCTAACTACTTTTATTGACACAATCAATATGTTTTACAACCAATAGTCTTTTCCTCGTATTTTCATAAAATAATATGTTTGGTTCCAGAAATTCTTTATTGTACGATTCGTAATTTAAGTCAAAAATATGGATTTCTCTATAAAATCCAAATGATTTTTTATTTACGCGTTCATTTAATATGACATACACAGAACGTGATTATTACAAATGATTATGTAGAAACGTTAAGATAATGTATTATATATAAAATTACCATTATAGTAATAGAATATCATGTTTCATTTTTTTGTCTGAAATAATAAGGCTTAATTCAACTTAAGTTGGTATGAGTGGAAAACAGAAAGAGGGAATAAATAAATAATTGTAATGAATTTTCGAAGTTAGGATTTTATGCTACAAAAATAATGGATTTGTTTTGTAGGTTTGTAAAGATTCATAAAACTATTTTACGATTCTGTGTTAAGTGAATTATAAAAAACATTATTGCAAAGTTCCACTAGTTTTCTTATGACATTGCTCTTTTTTTGAGAAGCCATCTACAGACGAACTTTCAATATCATTTCTGAGACTAGTTCAATGTTGGTGTGTGACCAGTGTTGAATTATTTTTAATATGGCAGTTGTAATGGTATATTTTGACAGAATCGTAAAAGAAAGAATTTTTGTCTTTGAGTATAATATGTCTTTGTCTTGAATATCCAATCCCTTATGGATCTATTTTGATAACTTTTATATATTTGTTTCTTGGTAATGGAGTCCTATATACTAACTAGATAACTCAAATGAGTGTGGATCATAGCGTTAGATATGGCACGGAGTAAAGATGTAAAAAGGAAGCCTTGGAGTCGATAGAGTACACCGGTTAGTGGGGATATTTTGGATTTCACATCTTTGACATGGAAGTTCCGCGAGAGCTTAGAGTCTATGAATAACCCTCAATACATCTTTACTTGCATCTAGTTAAGCCTTTTACTTCCAAGAGTTATGTTCATGCACATGTTTTTTTTTCCTGCAAGTTAGATAATTTCATTTTTTATATTGAGGCTTGATTTATTTCTTCGCAGCCATTTTTCTAAATTTGCCACATCTTCGTTTATTTAAAATTTAAGGTCACACGTATTTTTACGTGACGCTCGAGAAAGACATGGCACGATCAAGTAAATCAAATACTTGAATCGGGTCATGTGAAGAGTCAGAATAACAGAAGAGTATGTATGAGACGATGTATGAATGTGAATGAAGCAAGGAATGAAAGCCAAGACAGAGTTATGGCAGTTCGTCCTCTCTGCCTACCTCTGCGGGGAAACGGCGTTATAGTTAGTTAGTTAGTATTTTTACTATGATAGCAAATCACAGTATCATCAGCTTAGAGTTGATGTTTTCCTGAAATTCCACATTAAGTTATGTCGTTGACGTATAATAAGAAAAGCAGAGGTCCGAGAATCGAGCCTTGCAAACTTAGAAGTGCAACATAATTTAGGTAATTGTAAATTGGAATAAGATGTATCATATATTATTTTCTACATAAACAACTCTCGTATGAGTGTGCATTTGTTATTTAAACCAGAATTCTATTTTCGCAATCGGTTCCAGCTTCAAATCAATGATTAAACAGCATACAAACTGTAAATTTTAATCACCTTTGTGAGAAGTAGCCACTACATAATAATTCACCGAGAGCGGTCCGTTATCGCGGGCGCGCAGACAGAAATAAACCCAAAAAGGGATATTCATCCCCCGCCACCATCCACCATTCTCATCCAGCATCCCTTTCGGTCACAAAGCAGAGGAGCTAACGGTCCGACCAGAGTAGGTAGTGCGAATCCAGTGATATCCAACCCGTAGCTCGGTAGGCCTCGAGACTATTCAAAGTCGTTCCAGAGCGACTTTTAAAAATGTTGCAGAAATGTGCGAAATCTGATTGAGGAACACTTGAGAAAAAACAATTAAAAATGCTACTTTTTAAAACCAAGCTTTATTATTGATTTTTTTTTATATTCGGGCAAAAACGATGCAAAAATGGATTTTTTTGCTGTAGTGAATTCCGCACAAGAGTTCCAACCGCCTAGAGCCAGTGAGACTATGGCATCCCCAATCGGGGTAAGTTGTGTGGCTGAAGGTAGTGGGGAGGGGAAGGAGATGGGGGAAAAGGTTGGAAAGTACTTGGCTATTCAGATCTGGTCACCAAACACGGCTAAAGCCATTTAACGCAACGTTTCGATTCTGAATGGTGGTCTTTCACCAGGGCGATACTTATAGTATCTACCGCTCTGGAACGTGCCGGATTGTTTATATTATGATGTTCAGAAAAAGTCAAATCCCTATTAAGATCGTCGTATTTCTGGTAAATTACATTTCCGTAAATTAATATGATTTAAACAAAGTAAAGCGGTTGCGTTTCCGATGAGCACATTAAGTGTCGTATGAAAATATCTGCTCTGCTCCTAAACGGTTGAACATCCCTGAGCTAGGGGGTAGTAAACGCTTGATGGTGTATTGATGTTCCCGCATATTTTGTTAACTGGATCAATCGTATTCCAATCGTCAAGTCACTGTGGGCACATTCATCTCAGCGGGCGCCCCTTCCCACCTCCCGGCACTAACACACCTCCTCAGTCCCGTTTCATTATTCCAATATCGGCTGTGTAAGGTTATCTTTTGCTAAATGTATATGTTGGACACTCTGACAAAATTGATGTTAGGATCAATAATTGTACAACATTTTGTACAATTAAATTTTACGACAAATTGAAGAAAAATATGACGCCATTCATGATATTTATTTATATTATTCTAAAACAATTGCCTCAACAATAATTAAAAAAAAATGAAAAGTTGCAATCACGATTTAACGATTCTACACAAACTGCTGCTTGCTTAACACGAGTTTAGTTTATTTCTGTGCAAAAAAAAGTTGGTAATAAGGAAAACCTTCTTCAATGTATTCATTTAAACGATTTCAATTGAAAAACAATTCAATATTTATACGAGCAGCAAGAGATAAAGCATGGAAATCTTTTGAAAAGTACGATTTTTCTGAGATAACACAATTTCAAATAAAAATTTTCAAACGTGCATTAGAAAATTGAATGGA
The DNA here is from genome assembly GCA_022651775.1 of Drusus annulatus. Lineage (NCBI taxonomy): Eukaryota > Metazoa > Arthropoda > Insecta > Trichoptera > Limnephilidae > Drusus > Drusus annulatus. The sequence goes on from JAGWCC010000028.1 coordinate 274,441, forward strand.
ATTCCATTGGGTAGATTCTCCAGAGTAAATTATATTCTGCGTTATGTTTTTTTTAAATTTTAAAAGTCTCGCCGTGATTGTTTATAGTTATATTAAATCAAGATAGATAAATTTGCTGCTTAACTTTTGTTTGTGAAGAAGGAAGTGCGTTGTCAAAACTTGACATGAATTTCCAGATATGCTGTGTGTGTTTTTTTTTTTTTTTTTATACGAATACCGCACAATCGACGAGTCTAATCTGCTCTCAACCGTTTAGAGCCAGTGAGACTATGGCATCCCCAAATAGAGTATGTTGTGAGGCTGAAGGTACTGGGGAGGAGAAGGAGATAGGGAAGAGGAAGGTTAGGAAGTACCTGGCTATTCAGATCTGGTCGCCAAACACGGCTAAAGCCATTTCAAGCAACGTTTCAATTCTGAATGGTGGTCTTTCACCAGGGCGATACTTAGAGTATCTACCACTCTGTGATGGGCAAAATAAAGTATTTTTACATTTTCTATTTAATAATATTTTGTAATAAATAAGCGTTTGGCTATTTTTTAAATATTCTTTTGAAAAAATTCATGTTTTAGGTGCTTTTTAAATTAGGTATGTAATTTCAGGAAGTTTATAGAACGATGCTTAATTTCACCTTCCAACTGGCCTCGGGGGCGTCATATTCCAGGCAGTTCGACATCGACTCTGGGTGGGTGGAGATCGATTATATCGAAAGCTGACTTCGTAACGGCAACTGCTTTCCCAAAACTGAGCTTTTATCAATGCCGCTGGTGTCGTCTCACATTCTCATCGAACCAAGTAATCAGTACATTTATTACTGTCAAATAAATTTAAAAGCAACTGTTGAAATTATTTCGAAACCGTAAACATTGTGTTTTAAGTTTTTATAACATATTCTAAACGGGAAAACTTATTCCATTTTTATAGATATTGCTTAATTTTAAACACATTCAATTATACAAGGCGAATCAATGTTTACGCTTAAACGATGTATTAAATGTATTTTTTTCCATTTGCATAACATTATAATAATGTCTAAGCAAACCTTCCCAATTTTATTTATTATGAAATTTCTTGTTGGCTAAAGATTTTTATGAAACAAAGGGATTCTTTAAATATAAACTTATTATTTTGGGCTAATATTTCCATTTCCTAGTAAAACATATTTAATAATAGTAAATATTTGAATCAAGAATGTTTCATTTGAATAGAACTAAGTTTATACCGAGTGGTACATAATTAACACTTTACAGTAAGTTTCAATTGTGCTCCTTACGATAATTACAAACATGTGTAAGCTTTGCCGAGCTTGTAATATAATGACACTTTATATAATACGTAGGCATTATTATTAAGTTTACTATTATATTCATAGAGTTATCTCGGAATGAAAAAAATTAAGTCGTTGTTATTTTTTATCCAGATATCGATCTCATTTTTTTTGTGCGCTGGTGTATCGGGTATCGACATATTGATTAAATTATTCAAAATACAAATACATTACACAATATCACTTAAATCAGTTAAGAAAAATCCGGGAAATGCCAAAAAAAGTTACTACCCGGAACCAGTGAGACTTTGGCATCCCAAAGCGGAGAATGTTTCGAAACTGAAAGAAATGGAGAGAAGGATGAGATGCGGAATATTATGAATAAGACTATTATTATTTTAAGCAACGTTTCGTTTCCATATGGTGGTCTTCCACCAGGGTGATACTTATAGCTTCTACAACTGTAGAATATGCTGCAGATATATAATATTTGAAAGAATATGTGTATAAAGGTATATTTTGTTTGCGTACGCCGGGCCTCGAACCCGCGATCTTCGGATTTGTAGTCGAGGATCTTAACCGCTCGGCCACGGAGGTCGTGATGATGATGACTTCTGAATAGAACATTAGAGTTAAAACAACAGATTTCAAAAGAGAGAAATAGCTGCTAACAGCTCAATACGTGTAATAACTGGCTAAAACTTACACCTTCTGATGACTGAAATAGTACCCGGGTACCCTCGTGTGTTTTATGTGGAATTTGAAACTTGTCCATATTTATTAATCATTTTACCTTATTTTAAATGATAAATATAATGTACTATTGTGTTAAAAGTACATCACCTATATCCTTACTATTTTCAATCCCCTACTGAATTAAAAACCTCAGTAAAATATGGTACTGGGCGAAATTCATATCCACTTCCCCATGTCTTGAACTGAGCCGAAGTGTATTACGTCATTAAAGTGGTCCATCAAACTTCACCAAATTATATTCCGTAAATGGAACCTTTATATCAATTTAAGGGTTAAAATCAAATTGCAGTCAAAGCAAAATATCGGCTATATGGATGCGAGCTGTTAACTGTTGGATGTTCACTTATCGGGGGCGGCATGTTTTATTCAAAGGGCGAGTTGTGTCGGAGTGACCGAACAGATGAAAGGTTAGAAACGGTTCCATCGGTGAAACGTGTAGCGGGCACATCGGCAAATCGGTCGCATCGGTGGGCACACGCATCGGGCCCCGCGACATCGACGGGCACTTCCTGGCCGGCGGGTTCCGCCAAACAGGGCAGATATTCAGAGCGTCACTTCATACATAATGCAACACGCGAGGGCACAGAGATAGTCCAGGTACTGGAATCAATCGCCATACAAATATCGAAGTGAACTTTTAAAAGATTGATGTTTATTTAAAGCACAAAATAATGCAATATTTATCATCTCTAACCTAACCATCACGCCGTTTCTCTGCAGGGGTAGGCAGAAAGGACAGACCGCCATGCAACCCTGTCTTGGCACACACTCCTTGCTTAGTTCACATTCATGCATCGTCTCATACATACTCTTCCATTATTCTGACTTGATCGTGCCATGTCTTCCTCGGACGTCTCAGACTTCTTCTTCCATTCACTTTCTCAAATATTATTTTAACACTCCTTTCTTCGTTCATTTGCTCTACATGCCTAAACCATGTAAGCGTCCCTTTCTTGATTTTATTAATTACGCTCACGTCAGCCTTACATTCTTTCCGGATATCCACATCACGGACATACCTGGTTTTACCGAACATACGTCTCAGGGATCTCATTTCCACAGCATTCAGTCTACTTTCATCCTTCCTCTGCCAGTAGCCTCACTGCCATACATCGGAATAAATCAAAATTATCTTTACGCGATAACCTATTAGAGAAAACAATACGAACCATAACATAATTTCTTATGTTAGCTTTTTTAGATGATATGTTAATATTAAGGCACATACGTTAAGTAAGTCTCAGCTCGGTATATTTTTAAAACGGTGTAAAAATAAATTATCTTAAAAGCACTTTCAAACGTGATATTAAGAATAATGACGGTTTACTTAACCCGGATATTGATACAAACTACCTACTTCGTACACGTAAGCATTGCATAGAATTATACATGATTAATTTAAGACAACATCGCAATTTTTCATGATTATGACTATTTAAAAAATATATTTTCGGTTTAGCTTAAGGAATACTCACATCTATCAAAAAACGACAGCATTTTTTTTCCTTCTAAAATTACAAAACAAATTAATAGCACCATAAATAAATTTTAGATATTAATTTTGTTACGATAGTTCGGAGACGAAATTAAAGTTTTTTTTTCGAATGCATAATAATAGGGCAACACGCTGCTATAACTGCTGTCAATTGTTTGGACCCGGCGGGACTATGGCATCCTCAATCTGGGTATGTTGTGAGGCTGAAAAAATGGGGAAAAGATGGAAATTTATTTGGTTTTATTTTGCGAAAATATGTAATACATTGCAAAAGCAATTCGAAAATCACAAAAATGTAGTTAACATAATAACCTGTATTAGATATATTATAGAATAATATCAGATTAATATAATTATAAATTTTAGTTAAAAATAGCGATAAAAGTAATTTTAAAAAAAATACAAGTAGGAATAATACAGTTAAAACTTAAGAGCTAATTCGTGCTTAAACATGTTATGGGTCAAGTGGAAAATATCTACATTCCCTGCCAAGCAGTTAATTAACCTATTAAATCTTCCCAGGGGCATCACCACTAGTAAGTGAGTTCTGCACCTGGGAAGAAAGAGCTGTGTTGGCGGGCTCGCGCGAAATTATCAAGGACATGGGATCTTGTTTCAGCCAGGATCTCAGGAACTAATAATTCAGCATTTGAGAGTTTACGACCTAAAGGCCGTAATCAGGTAAAGGCATTTCCGAGTTAGATACTGCTGGGGACAGCCATGGTTAAAATCCGAACTCGAACCGAGACGGTAAAGAGGGAGATTGGAAAGTACCTGTCTCTTCAGACGTCGTCACCAAACACGGCCAAAGCCATTTCAAGCAACATTTCGATTCCGAACGGCGGTCTTTCACCAGGGCGAATCTGAGAATATTTACCACTCTAGAAGCGTATCTATCAGTATAGAGAGTATTTACTACGCATGTGATATTTGTAGAATATACTTCATTTTCCGTGTGGTTTTAATTTATTATTTATTTATGTACTTGATTGTGTACGGCCAAGTGGGCTTGTATATTTGTAAAGGTACGTTTTACAGTGTTGCAAGTGAAAATCATTTGTTCACACGTAAAAGTATTCCATGTATTATTGTACTTGTTAGATTATATGGGTTAAATTGATTTATTTTCACAATTTAATAGTAGATTATTGTACGTAACTAAATACTCACTTAATAAAAGTAATTAATTTGCAATAAAACCAAAGAAAAAAATATCTTCCAGCCTTTTAAAAAAATGATAAGATTTCAGTTAACTCTAGTCCTTTCCGTTTTCCAACCTTCTTACTTTGCTTACAGCGCTTTGAAGCTGGAGACACGTATTTACATAAGCTCTTAGTTTTTATACAAAAGAAGGAGTAGTTTTTGTACTAGGTTTCCTAAAGTTTGCACTAGTAAGGGAATCGACCCATTGGTTGTATTTTTTATATTTAAATAATTGTATAGTGTTGATATCAATAGTTATGACCATTTCAAATCAAAGTTTTATTTCAAAAACGTGTGTACATTTAACAGACATAGTGAGTGACCAGTGAAGTGTGGGGATTGTAAACATTTCACAGATGCATGCCACATGTTTATCTGACGGGATGGAACGGTGACCGCAAGAAAGCAATCCATTCCTGCGAGAAGACCAATGTAGAATTTACATTCCGTTGAAAATTACACGAAAATATGATTTTTTATTCTGTTTTTCTTTTCGTGTGCCTTTGTTGTGCTTTGGCAAATGAAGATGCGGTGACAAGTACAATGCTCAGCAATGAAGTTTCTACGAATACCACTTGCGGGGTTCGAGGCCAGTCCCCAGTGGAGTGTGCGTCTCCGCCCTCACCTGGCTGTCCTCCGGCGGCTCCTTCATCGGCCTCTGCAGCCTCAAGGATCTCCTGGTCTGCGTGTCCTCGTCGCCTCCCCGGCTCCAAGCCCAGGGCGACAGGGGCAATGGGTAAGAGGAAGAAGAGCGTGGGACAGGGTTTGAAGCAGTCGAGAAGAAAAATGGCGGATTGGTGAACTCCGCACCAGCGCAGCATACTCTGGCTCTGGAGGACTCCAATGACAGTTTTTCAGCAACAAACATGCCTGGGCAGCTGCGCAAGTTTTTCCGCAAGAAGGAGAGAAGGACCACCACGACCAGCGCCGCAGCGCCGACAACCACGATTACGACGACGCCCGTGCCATTTAAAAAAAAATAAAAAAAAATAAAAAATAAAATAAAAAATAAAAAAAAAAATAAAAAAAAAAATAAAAAAAATAAAAATAAACAAAAAATAAAAAAACAAAAAAAATAAAATAAAATAAAATAAAAAAAAACATTAAGTAGAAATTAAGATTTGTACAGCGCCCTTGAGGTGATTTTCCACAAAACGGCGCTATAAAAATCATCCAAATATTATTATTATTATTACTGAATAATATACATACATATGAAATTTTACGTTATATTTTATTTGTGGTGTCAAATCACCACCTCTCGACGGAACACAAATGTTAATATGGAGGCCAAGAGACTGGAAAAATCCTGATGAATCTCGAAGAACTATTTCCATGATGAATCACCTCAGAAAATATGATGCCGACATCAGACTTTGTAAAAAATGTTTGTGAATACTTTGGATAGAATGGAATGAGAACCATTAACTGAAAGAAAGGAAATACCACGTTGAAACTCTCAACAGTAAATCAATAAAACAGCTCTAAACTTAACTAGGAATTAATATGTAATGATAGAAAGTAAGATCTGTACAGCGCCCTTGAGGTGATTTTTCACAAAAACGGCGCTATACAAATCGTCCAAATATTATTATTATTATTATTAATATCACCTCTCAGTTGACGGAACAAAATATGGAATAATAACTTTAAAGAAGATTCCAAGTAATACGGCACTCAAGTTTTACAAAGTACCTAAGCTAACCCAACATAACCTAACATAATAATTCAAATAAAATTGGTTCATTGTAAAATAACATTAACTGAATTTTGCAAATGAAACAACAATAGTATTTGTTTTCCATTAAGTTATCGGTACAATCCAAGGACGAGACAATAGAACTCCGACAAGTACATTGAATTCAAATTATTAATGACTCAATCCTCATGTTAGATTATCCCCTCGATGTAATTTCATATAATTCAACGAGAACAATAAATTGATTGTTAACGAGACTCTGTGGAACTGGGATTGCTCAGTGCTTCAACAATAGTAATAATTATAATGAATATATTCGCCTTGCAGCGGGCACCAAACAACAACCCAATTGGTATTGTGCGGCTCTGCTTTCAGCCAATAACGGCTGGTCCCGAAACTTCAGTTTGTCCCGAGGCGCGCGGCCGCCCCAAGTAGGCAGCGCGGCCACATAGTTAGTTGCACCGACGCCCTACAGGTTTAGGGGTGTGACTCACACGCACTCCTAATGTTCAAATGTCGCATTTATTACAAATCGTTTGTTACTTTTGGTGTTTTGTATTTTTTTGACGGGCTTAAAGCACTGGGAACTGCAAAACTTGGCCTAGATGTTTAATATTTCGGTTCCGAAGGGGGGTTCTAATGTACCCCCGAACGAGAGTTTTGTTCGAAATCTTAAACAAACAAAAAAAACCTGAAATATTATGAATTCACTTCGCTATAAGTGAAAACGGTTTAATAAACACGATAACTAGTAACTACACCCCCCCCCCTTTGCATGGTACGTTCGATTTTTTATTTTAGGTACAGAAAGGTCTTAGTTTGATTTACTTCGAAGACGTTATAAATATAAATCTATTCACCCATAATATTTATCATCTTTGAAATAATTGAACAACTATACATTCCAATAGGCAGACCGATAGGTACAGAACTAAAGACAAGATCATTTGAAGATATGAATTGTGATATATTGTAAAAAAGTTAATTTACTAAGGAAGAATAATAAGAAACGTAAATAATGGAAAAAAGAAGAAAGATATACGGTAAAATAAGAAATAAACAGCTGTCCTGGCAGTGAGCGAACATCACTCAAAACGTTCACGTGTCAACAATGTTATACAACCTCCAATAAAATTCAACAACCTTCTATCTTCTTAAGCTGTTGGCTGTCATTCCGAATTTATAAAAAGTTTTTCACCGCCTTTTTTGAAATAAAATAATCAAAAATGTTTTTTTTTGTTTTCTAACACAAGGTAATTTTTAGCCGTTGTTCTCTATCCAAAAAATCATTAGATCTGTCTCATTGTCCAAAAGTTATTACGTTTCGATGTTTTAGTTGAGGAGTCTCGTATTGTTTCGACCGATTACCTACCCCGATACTACGAAAAACAGCATCCACAACCCTAACATCAACCGCTGAACCTAATTTAGTACCAAGTTTATTATTTCCCATGGTCTAGAGAGGAGGGAGTTGTAGAAATTGATTTAACAAGCCGCCTCGGGCGCCGCATGTCGGCCCGCTCCGTGCGGCGGCGGAACCAACTACCCAACAAACACCCACTTCAATCAGCCACGTGACTCACGTGAACACCAGACCGCTTCATTATTCTGCGCTTTCAAACTTCTTACCACTTTACAAATTTTAATATTCCAGGAGACCGAAAGCAAACGCTTTAGTATACTGATGCATAAAGAGCGCAATATTCATTCAAACATTAAATTGGACAGTTAGATTAGTAAAAATACACTCTTCTATGTTATTGCAGAAATAAATTTGATATCAAAAACAAGCTTACTTATAAGATAGCCTTAAAGAAAAAAACAATGTCCAACTTTGCTCATCAAAGGTTAATGGTAGGTTTAGCCATTTTCTTTTTGTTAGTATTTTGTTTCATTATTTTTAAACGTGAAAGCGAAGTTTAATTTGTTTGTTAATATTCAGGTGTCACGCAAGGCTGTGCACTGTGGCCGCGGTTAGCTGTATGCAAAAAGGAAAAGCGAAAAATCTGAAAGTGTGTTTTCTGTTGTATTGTTTTAACGCCATACCAACTAATTAAGAATTTATTATGTTAACAGAACTATTCTAGAATTAACAAAATGTGTATGCAATCAGAAGCAGAATGATGTTAGCATGAATGGGTGAAGGATCATATTGACAGTTTTTGAAATACATCATACAACGACACCACGCAATGCGTTACGTAATATTTTTAGGATGATTATTATTAAAAAATATTTAAAAGTACTTTATTTTGGTCAAGCATTTGGAAAGCACGCTTTTTTACCACCATTCAGAATCGAAACGTTGCTTAAAATGGGTTTAACCGTGACCAAATCCCAACCTTTTTCTTTCCCATCTCCTTCTCTTTCTTACTATCTTCAGCCTCACAACATACCTTAATTGTGGATGCCATAGAATCACTGGCTCTAAACGGTTAAAGAGCAGTTGGGACTTTTGTGCGGTATTCACTATTATTTTTTTTTAAAAGACACATGAATACTGCCAAGGCACATCGATCCAATTCGTACATTCCAGCGAATGCGAGAAATTCGATCAAAAGAGGACTAAATGCAGCAGCCATTTAACAGAAATTGTCAAGAATATTGAAGCTAGCAATCCCCCACCAACCTGAAGTATGAAATATATTGGTAAAGATAGGTCAAAGGCAAACCTAATACGGTAGAAATTAAATCCTTGAGGCATACGCGAATCAAGCCACAAATGACCAACTTACAAAAAACGGAGATCGGAAAAATGCAAGGCCGATATATGGCCACATCCGGCGGAAAGACAAAAAACAAGAGTCAGCAGTATAACACATGGCTTTGAAAAATACGAGAATCGGAGACGCCTCAGGAAATATGTTAGAATTGAGTGAAGAATATCAGTTTGCTGACTTTGAGTTGAGAATAATCGAATTCAGAAATTCTAACATTGTCTTTCGCCATTATTCAATTTTAGGCCGCCTGTCATCTCGTGTATATCGGAAATTATTAGTATTGATATTTGGACATAATTATAATAGGTGTCATACAAATATACCGCCATCAAACATCAGTGATTGGTTTCAATAATAACCATCTTTCAAGAAGCTTTCTGCTAGAATTATGAACATAATCTAATAAAAGTAATTACCGATTTAATAAAACAACTTAAATTTGTTTTTCTACGGTTAGACTGGACCGATTTTAACCTGTTACGGTCTAATAATAAATAGTAAAAAAAAAGGTTTTTAGAAAATCCTTAAGATGAAATTCCGCCACGAGTCAACAATTTAAAAAATATGTATAAACACTTTGCATATTTAAGTTGCTATTATAGTTCGTTGTAATGTCTAGATTTTAGAAATAATAATGTCCGTCAGGATATCTCCACCCGCATCAAAAATGTCACGAACGTTTCGAGCAGCCAATTTCGTGTAGGCGCTGAAGATAGAAGATGTAGAAAGATACCGGAGACTGTTTGTCTTCCTGGGGAGGCGGCCCGGCAGCACGAAACAGAGCGGAGGCGTCATTTAATTTCCTGGCCTTTCTTGCACACACTAATAGTCGTCCCTCGGAGAAATTTCCTTAGGTAATGTCAAACAAGCGAGGTCCCACATAGGCCGCCCCGGGCATAAAGGCTCTGGCAGGGATGGAAAACCCATTTCGACTGCGGGGGCCTGTTTAATCGTGCGTGAAATGCGATGTCGGTAACACGTGAATTTCAACCCCGACATTACACCAACCCAGTTCTAGTTACTAGTCAATCGATATATTGGCTGGCTTATCTGGACTCACTTTGAGACTCAGTTCCGATCGATATCCATCGTCGCTTCGGAACAAACAAATTTGTGTTGAGCTTTTGTTCAGCGAAACTATTGTGAAGCTTCGACATGCTGATGCGTGTTCTTTGAAATGTTCATTTTGCGGATGGCGCACTTGTTCTGCGCTTTCAAATGATTCGAAAAGCATTTCACATTGAAACAAATCATATCTTATGGTGAAAAGGTGGCACCGGAATACTCCTAAATATTTTATAGAAATCTCATATGGTGGCTGATATATATTGCAAAATAGATGCGACCGGGTTCTAAAACATTTATTATGTATAATAATTACAAAATATTAAAAATCGATTATTTGAGAGCACTTCGGGCACTACACACTCAGTTCTGATAAATATCTTTACATTAGAAGTATCGGTATACGAAATATACAAAGTTAATTTATATTCTACATCCATCCCACAGAATCGTGTAAAGTAAAGGTTTGGTAATCCCTGTTCCAAGGATTAAGGCAGGCTATAAAACAAAAGTGAATCTGGAACAGGTTGGAGATTGGGAGGGAGTGAGCGGAAAGTAATGGAAGCCATCGCCTGATTGAACGACCTTCATTACACCCTCCAAGAGTCAACCCTTACAGTTACAGCACCTCACATAACCCCTTCCCCTACCTGCCCTCTCCCGGTAGGACCGAGCGCCGGCTTCATCCACATCGAATAATCTGCCCGAGCAGGTGATTGAATGGCTTTAATATACTTGAACACCGGATACACCCTTCTACTTAACAGACGGATCTGCCGCCTTGAGACGTGTTACTTCTTACTCTGTTTTGCCGTAAAACGGCCCAACTGATGCCTGGTGCTTGGTGCCTGGGCCTGGCACTTGGCACCTGGCACCTGGCACCTGGCGCCCTGATGCCTGAATGTCACAGTCATACACTATCTTAATCATCATCTTTCAAGGGTGACATGTATTTTAACAGTAATTGAAGCACCTTCTACATAAACATATTTTATAAAGTTACTAATATGGGTATTTTGATAAGGTTTTAGCGATCTATTGGATACAGTGTTCGAGTCATTGAATAAAATCAAACAATAAATAAAATTGTCTCGCTTCACAGCATTCGCGTTCTTCCGAAAACTAAATAATGTTACCTTTGCGTCTCGACTCTCCGCCCGTTAACGGATTGCGCGAGGCGTATTGGTAAGTAGACCCTCGAGGGCTGTTTGTGTATCGGCAAACAAAAGAAATGGACTTTCATGATAACGTGAAATGTATCACGTTCGAGAAGAAAAATATTATTAAAACGAGAAATTAATTATTGCCTGGAATCAAGGCTGCCACGAGCTTGGCCACGTGCAGTCCACGCCACGCCACGGTTAATTGCCACTTCACGCCGTCCTGTCGTAAGTCACTCCCAGCCCTCATTGTTCAATAGGAAGTGAATTATGAACCGCGATGTGACCTTAAGTCTTAAACTATTTTTACTGTCGTCCGCCCCCTCGCTTCTCTTAATACCCAAAGTTTCCAAACAACCTCCCAAGTTGGTCCCATAAACATTAGCGGGGTATAATAGTGTAACGAGTGTGATTTACTGCCCTTGTTACACATATATGTCTACAACTTACGTCGCTGGAACGCCTCGTGTTGTGTTTCATGCGGTAGGTATGTGAGTATAATGAACATGGCTATATTTCCCCAATAAGCTCAATGCCAGAAAGATTCACACCAATCGAGAACTTATTACACTATGTAAACCTTTACGAAAATCACATTTTCGTGATTTCTAAAATATATTTTTGCTTTTTAATCACGATTTGGATTGTATTTTTTCAACTTTAGCCCGAAAAATGAAATGTTAAGGTCGAGTTGTATTCTCAGAGGCCGCTTTGAAATCCAATTTCTCGCAATCCCCGTATGATCCGTGTATAGTACAAAACATAATTTGATTTGAGAATTGTATTTGTTTCATTTCGCACAATGTTAAAACCATAAATTATAAAGTTTCATTGACATTCCGCGTCCTACGGTGGAAAAGCTCCGGAAACTTTCTCAATATTTTCCGCTACTAAACGTCGTAATGCCGCAACTGGTTACAGTTAACACGGAGTAATTAAAATTGTTTCGTTGTTAATTGGACATGATTAAAACGTATTTCATATTTCAATAGTGCAAACAAAAAGGTCGTTTTAAGGAAATTCTTCATTTGATCATAGCTGCCTAAGAGATGAAATAAACCGGAATTATTTTCTTTCTTTAACATTTAACAAATAGCATTTAAAGAAAATATTTTATTTAATCGAAGGAATAAATACCTTATTATGGTTAAGTACGTATTCGAGTTAGATACGCTATAACATGGCCGTTAAACTAATCTTTACATCGAGCCAGAGGGAACTCTACGAATTCGCTCAGGGCTGCAGAGTTTTGCTGTCGAGTATTTGATTGTTTCGGCAAGCGTATTATTTAGTGTATCGTCCGTTAAACCAGCTTCGGGTCATTATTCACACCGGGTGGCCAAATAAAACGTTTCCAAAGGCATAAAGCATTGTCGTACCGGGTGATAAGGCTCGGGGAGATCGTGATTATTGAGGTAGCTGCCCCTGTCAGCCGATTCGAACGAGTGTAAAAAATAATGATAAAAACAGAGTTTAAAAATATTATGATCCTCCGAGCGAGTGCGAGATCATCACTCGTTATTTTGGAGAAATTTTTAGCACCTTCTTCATCGCATTAATATCAATAATGCGGATAATCCTCACTCGGTCCATCCATCTTCCCGCTGTGATTGTTATGAAGATTGCAGCCTCCCTCGTCTGGGCGTCCCGGGCCAGAGCGAGGAGAGGAGAGGAGAGGCCCCGGCATAGAGAGATTTCTCTTCGAGGTTTTATTATAAAAAGCTCGAATCTACGAGTATGTACACTAAGAGGCATATAAAGTGCCTCATTTGTCTCATAAATTCTCGTTTATATTCAACTTTCTCAGATTTTAATTTTATTTTATTCGGTTTCCCGTTCCTCGGGACTCGTTGTTAAGTCAGAACGTTGTTTCCAGAGATATGGGAGAGTTAATTCAGCAATATTCAAACATTACGCAAAAACAAAACACAATAAATAACATAACTTTCTACCACAAGTAGTGAAAAACAAATCTATCGAAGAATTTTGATTTTGAAACAATAATTATTGAATTATTTGTCTACCGAGAAATTTCCTTAAATATTTTGTCTTCTAAGCGAAAACTGTTTGATTGTATTTTCCCGAAAAAAAATTATGGTTTGAAATAAAAAGCAATTTTGTTTGAAAAATACTTCGGCTTCAGTTTTAAAACCAATCTAGAAAATTCAGAAAAAACCGTGAATAATAATAGTTACTTATTAAAAAAAATATTTTGATTATTGAAAGAATATCATCAATTTTGAAATAATATGAAAACAGAAAAATTACAACATTACCTGTGTATTCAATAATTAATATTACAATGAAGCCTAGAACTGTAATAAATTAAGTAATAAAAAAAATCGTTTTTTTAACGAAGAAACCCACCCCTTTTCTTTTACCTTACTCAACTGTGGTCCTTTACAATACACCTGTATGAGGGTGAGTTGCGTCAAGTTTTATGTCAATGAAATGGTTACTAAGCGATGTGTTTATATTTAAATTTACAGTAGTCCCCATCCTTACGACAGTTTCACACCAAAATTTATTTCATAATTGTGATTCATGATTTTTGTTCAATTATTGTGAGTGGGTACTTGAGACTAAATAACTAATGTAACTTGAAACTAAACACCCGCACTATAAAGCGAGCATTTATCAAATGAAGAACCCATTTCAATTTATTATTATTTGATGTACAGAAATCAAAACCGCAATCTCCCAACTCGTTGAATGTATTGAAAGCAATGCTGTGGCCAACAGATGAAATGAAATGATGCATCTCTGCAATTGGTGCGGCAACATAATCTATGACGTATTTCACCCCTCATCGGTTAGCAAATGCTTCCCAGGGTGCAGTGTGCACTGCGAACGTAGGAACATGTCCCCGTTTCCTGCGCAGTTGCACAGTAGTTTGTGCCGGCGCTCGTGTCCACGTCAGCTTACACGGACCACTTGCGACTAGCATCGCGCGAGATGTGAGTAATTCACGACTCACAGCTTCCGATCCCAGGTCTGTCCTTTTCTCGGATTTATCTCCAGAATGGCGCACAATGTGGGGCAACCTCGTTTGTTCGGACGAGGTTGTTTGTCTGGGACAACTTTATGGCTTTTACAATTAAACGCTGACACTCTTGAAATGTTAATTTTTTTAATCAAAATTGAATAGCAAGTGGGCGATATTTCATATCCCGGGAATATGAGCCGTAGTTAATATTCGTGAGATATTTATGACGAAGCATTCGCCTGGCGTCCCTCGAGATTTTAACTAAATAATGGGTGGGTCACGATTATTGCTACAAAAGGTGTTTTTTTATTTATTTTTGGAAAATTAACAGCAAATCAACATTCATTAGCACATATGTGATAATAAAAATAATAAATTATGCCAATTACTGATTTTCCTCTGTTGATGACAAATATTATAAATAAAGTGTGACAATGTATATACAGTTATAATTTAGTAATTAACTTTGGTGGGGGGAGAGAAAGGTAGAAGGGAACATAGAAATGGAATAAAGGAAAAAGGACGGGACGGATGGGAGGTTAGTTTTAATTATCTAGTTTGGGTGCAATCGAGTCATGGAATTTTGTTTTATATTATGTATAGTTGAGTTAAAGATGTCGATGTGGTGAGAGTTGATGTTAAATGAATTTAGAGACCTGTAAATGAAAAAGTTTTGTTTAGAGTTTGTGTTACAACGAGGGAGATGAAAAGTGCGTGGTTGTCTGCTGTTGCGATTAGAAACTTGGAATAATAGGAGATCCAGGAGATTAGGGCTATCAATTAAATTGTTTACAATTTTGAATAACATGACTGATTTCGCTACATTTATTCGGGAAGTCAATGTTTGTAAGTTGAAAAAATTGTCAAAAAAAAGAGTCCTCATTGCTAATATGATATCGAAAAGAACGGAAGCTTAAGTATCTTAAAAATCTGTTTTGGACGCTTTCGATTCTGTTTTTGTGTACTGCATACCCTGGCTTCCACACCTGGGATGCATAATCCAGAATACTTTTTTAATATTGTAACGTCAGCTTTATCAGAATATATATTTATTACAGCAAATGTTTTTTTTAGCTTTTCAGGGCAAATAATAATAATACTTAGCTAAGGTTCATTGCAGCATTTATGCGAAATATCATAAAACAAATAGAAACGTTTTTTTTTTAATTTTGAAAAATTATATAATATTTAATATTACTCAAGTGGCTTTAACGTAACATGATCGAACATTGATATTTACTTAATCTTACTATTAGATACCTACGTTAGTTGTAAAAACATCTGTTAATACTGAAAAAATAAAAATATGCTTTTGCACAGTAATATTAAAAGTAACTTTGGTATTATAAAAGATGCGACAACGTAGCCAATTGTGATTTTTTTTGTTCTGTGAGAGTTTTAGTCGAGTGTTTCTTTATTCACTGGCTAAATCTTTTTTTTAATGTAGTAAATTGTTTCGGCTTCCGAATTTGTCTGTTTCAGAAATATATACCGTAAGTATATATAATTAGTAGCCGAGTTGACAAATACGTCCCACATAGGGAATATATATAACTAATAAATAGTAAATTCCTCCGCTAGCTAAGTCGAAATATTAGCGGAACTTTTCAAAATATTTGACATTTTTGCAGGGGATTAAGGATTGGAAC
Source organism: Drusus annulatus (assembly GCA_022651775.1). NCBI lineage: Eukaryota > Metazoa > Arthropoda > Insecta > Trichoptera > Limnephilidae > Drusus > Drusus annulatus. The sequence continues at coordinate 290,439 of JAGWCC010000028.1, forward strand.
CTGGCAAAAATACTAGACGTCATAAAGAAGATTACCAGTTACCAAAAACGTAAATCCGACACTACCGGGTTTTTTGTGTTTGAACTGCTGGACCTCGATAGGAAAATGCTTTATAGATAGTTATTCTCATATCACAGACATTAACATATTTCCAAAACTCGCCTCAAAGCTCTAAGCCAATCTTGGAGACATTGATATGATACGTTAAACTAAATTAATAATAACATTAACATTTGTAGCAGCATATCTGTCCCACCTAGTACTTCCCGTAGGTACTTTAATTTTTTAATAAGTAAATATTAAAACGGCTGTATTTCCAGTGAAATCAGTTTTAAAGCCTTATTAGAAAAAATATACTGGACGTAGAATTGAATGCACAAAATATTATTTTGATTAATATTGAAACGTAAGGTTGAAAATCTTCGCTATAGAAGTTATATTATATTAGTATGGAAGTCAGTCGCAGGCACAACTAGCTGTGCGAGATGGAACTAAAGCCAGTTGGTAGAAGTAGGTACTGCACGCCTTTTCCAGTTAAGTTATCGCTTGTCGGATGGGTTCGTAGGGCAAACATCTTCCTGGGAATAGAGGGTGGGGGCGGGGGCGGCCCCGAGGCGCGTGACACCGCCGTCCTCGTGTCGCCGCAGACAGGTGCCCGCCCTTACTTTGTACTGCACCTTGTACAGCTCTCCCCTATTCCGCCTAAAAGTGGTGAGCTTAAACTGTGACCAATATCAAGAATCATAGATGAATGATTGATTTACACATCGCACTTTAAGGGCGGATATGGTTTGCAATTCTCACCGCCAAGATGATTGATTGTCGGAGTAGTGAGCAGTATTAAGTACAGCGTATCCTCCTCATTTACCCAAGGTTTCAGACAGCCTTACTGTGTCCATGTTCAAAAAAAAATTAAAGTTTAAACCAAGACTATAGAATACCATCACGCCATTGCTCCACAGTGGTAGGGAGATAACGGCTCGTTTGTTATTTTACAAATAACTAAGTTTAAGTATTTTTTATTTTTTTTATTAAAGAAAGACAAACATTCTCGGGTTCCGAAAGCTTGAAAATATTTGAATGACTCATACTGCTATGATTATAAGCAGAAAGTGTTAATTATGCAATGATGACTTAGCAAACGGGGAATTGAACCCACGATGCCTGGGTGGGAATTCGACGCATTTTTCTATTCGGCTTTCTAACTGGTTGTATTATTATTATTATTATTTCTATTTTTACCGATTTTTTTCTAAATTTTTCCACCGTTCACTTACGCGACATAATTTAAGACTAAAACCTACATAAACCAAAATCATAGTGCTTTATAAAATTCGACGATTTTATTATTTTACTTTTAGTTAATTTATTATAACAATTCTTTGAACCCCATTATAAATTCAAATGAACATAAGCTATGGCGATTCAAAAAGTTGGGTTTTTGTTTCTTAATAGCTGGTTATCTATTTTTATTATTTTTATTCCAGATCTCAGGGAGGGTGGTGCAATCCCATAAGTTCCATATAATACATAGAAAAAAATAATGATTGCGATTGTGATAATATATAGTATTGAATAACAATAATACAAAAAAAATTATAAAAAATGATAAATAAAAACTAAAATTAAGCTTCGTTTCAAGACATCATGAATCGACTCCACTGTTTATAAACGGGGCCCTGCAAGAAGTCCATTCCTAAGAAGTGTTTTCGCTCGTGCCTATTCTTGGCGTTTATTATTTTCCATTATTCTACGGCGTTTATTATTTCCTATTATCCGCTAGGTTCCAATCTTAAATCCCATCATAAAAAACGGTTAATATTTTGACAGCTCCCGATTTGGTGGTCATGCTTAGTTTGAGATCGTATATTAATTAAATTAATTTGTATTGTCTTTATTTTAATAAATTCTAGAGTATTTTTTTTGTTTTAACATATTGAAGAACTCACCTTCCGAGTCCCAATTTTTACTCAAATTAACGCAGAAAAATGTCTTAAATATTCAAAATGAAGCATATAGGTACCCACCATCAAATTGCAAATATTTTTTTCATATGTTATCCAGAAAAAAATATTTTTAATATGAGGAAAAACTAATCTGAGTAAAAAGGGTCAAGGCTTCTCACGCGCAACGTACAAGAAAGGATTTAATAATATTTGATTGATGAAAAAGGTTTTTCGCAGAATGATTACTGCTGATTTTTGTTGTTTTCGTTAAAAACATGTGATACCACCGCCGACCGATTTTTCACTTTTGTCCGCGGAATGCAAATGCCAAAGGATGGTTGATTGGCCACGATTCATCACATTTCCCAATACCCGAGTTGATTGATGTGAACCATCGTGAATTGAGGCCAATAAACAGTGGTTTTCCTGAACACAGAGAAAAACCTTTTCCGCGATGTACTTTTCCCATAAATGTCAACAATGGTTTAAACGGTCTCCGATGCCTTAACTTTTCGAATAAACTCAAAAGCAAGGATATCATTCAAGAATGTAATTTTTTAATACTAGACACTTCATTTTTTTAGACAAAAATTAGAAGTTTTTTTTTAAGCTGTGGTGATTCCAGACGCGTTTTATAAAATAATATCTACTATTGGATTTGAAATAAAATTGATTCATGTCTGAAAATAAATCTTTCCAAACACTTTTGTCTTTCAAAAACACTGCGAAACATGTAATAAAATAAAATTTATTGAAAACACTGCATGGCATAATATTTATAGGTACGGATTTACCAATATATCTGTGCAGGTGGTTAAAAGAGGAATATAATAATGTACAAGACACCAACATGAAAGACTACTAAACGAACGGACTCCGAGCGTGTCATAAAACATCTTGATTTAACTTATAAGCACATTCCAATTATTTCTGACAATTTCTACCCAAGAACTTGTATTTTCCGAATAGCGGAGCTCTTCCAAGCTGTCTCGTGACGTGCAATTAATTGTAAGCTTGTTATTTAAGGCCCCGGTAACATACCGTTTGTGGTTTTGCAATATTGAGCTATGCCATTAACAATTTTAACTTTTGTGTTTTATATATATATGACTGTATAATAGGATACAGTGTGCTGATGTAGACATTTTTGTTGATGATTTTTTGTACAGTTTCAGAAAGAAGGTCCCGCTAATACTTAAAGATGTGTAACAACGATTGGGCTGATTATATTGTGTATATTTTCTGTCTTTTTTTTTTTTTTACATGAATACCGCACAAGAGTCTCAACTGCTCCCAACCGTCTGGAGCCATTGAGACTATGGCATCCCCAAATTGGGTATGTTGTGAGGCTCAAGGTAGTGAGGAGGGGAAGGAGATCGGGAAGAGGAAGGTTGGGAAGTACCTGGCTATTCAGATCTGGTCACCAAACACGGCTTAAGCCATTTCAAGCAACGTTTCGATTCTGAATGGTGGTCTTTCACCAGGGCGATACTTAGAGTATCTACCACTCTGGAACGTGCCGCAAATATACTTGTTATTATTTTTATATGAATTAAATGTGTTATGACACATATTAATTAAACAAAAGTTATTGGCGCACGCCGGGTTTGAACCCGCGACCTTTGGATTTGTAGTCAAGCGTCTTACCACTCGACCATGGAGGCCGTCAATCTATCTATCTCTGTGTGTCTTCTTTTATTTGCATTTTTTAACATTGATTGAGTTTTTGTAATTTGTTATATTTGATGTATCCTAACAATGATTGTACACTAACTGGCTTTTTATAACTAGATGTTTTCACGTAAGTGATAACATCGGTTAAAACCCACTATAAATAAATACTAAATTTGCAGAATAAGACTATTCTCTTCCCAGCCGAGTGAAGTTCTGCCTGTTTGTTCTCGAGATGTACAAGTTTATTCGAAATTTTTTTATTCTTATTTCGTTTCTATTAATTTAATATTTATTCTACTTTCTGCATGCTGAAGGTGCGCAAACAACGCAAAAGAAATATAAAAAGTAATTTTAAGAAAATCAAACAAAAATATCACTTTGTTTTAATCAGATAATAAGGTTAATAATTCAAAATGTGTTTAAATTCTAAAATAATTTCGAGATATCAAAGGCATTCTTTTAGTGATGGATAAAAATGCAAGTTAATTAAGGCTTGCAATCGTGGCTGTCGCAGATTGGCTAAAGTAATCGCAAATGAAAATAGAAATCGTTTTTTGAGATTCAAATTGTTAGTTTTATAAAAATAGCGTTAGTATGGGATATAAAAAAACTGTATTATTATTATATCAACAGGACTGAGATATACTCAATGTTGACGAAATAATTAAAATATTCAGTATCTTTCAAATTTGTCCTCGAATGTAAAAACATCCGAGGTTACACGATTTGTTGATGAAACTCTTTCATATCTTCAAGGGCCCAAAACTTCCAGAAGAAGGTTCCTAGAAGGGCTGCTTTTGATCCACCTCTACCCGCTTGTGATGATTTAACTATCAATAAGCTATTGTTCGGCGAATAAATGACTTTTAAAGGACACACCACTCTAGAAATAAATCGGCGAGGGGCGTTCCCAAACAAAATGGTAGACTAAAAAAATAAATTCATTTGCTTTAAGTCATGTTCTATCGTACACCGTACATGTTCTATTTAATTGCGGAAAAATACAATAACCCTTTATTGAGGTCAAGTAGATCAATAACTTTACACGAATTCGCCGCCTCTCGAGCGGCGTCTGAGTCAGAAAGGGCCTAAAGCAAAAAAGTGTTGAAAAAGCGAATGTTTGCCACGAGGAGTATATGAGGGGCAGGGGTTGAGTTTGCTGTAGCAGACCTAGAAGGGTGTTTTGCCCAAGCTGTTGGTTTTTATTAATTGTAATGAATATATGACTATTATCTAAAATGTTTTTTGATGAATTACCCGATGAATAACTAGTTCATCTCGTAGAAAAATAAAATCTTGTCCTTAATGCTGATTTTATTGCTGAAAAACGATTTAGATTTTTTTATGGTTTTACGGTAAGAGTGTAAAAACAAGGGTCATTGTTCAATAATCTTAATTATCAAATACGTACACCGCGAGTGCATCCTTGGAAAACATGTGATATTTTTGCTACAGATTCATCAAAATTAATTCAATTGTGAATCTCAGGCAGACGTTTTTTTTTGTCGTGGATCCACACGAAGCATTCATCCAGAAATTTTCTAAACGAAATGCCAAATAAAATAAACCCTTTTTCGGAGAATTCATTAATAAAAGACAAACTCTCTTCGGGTTACTTACGGTGTACAGTATTAAGATGAATGAATGAATGTGAGCACTTTGCCAGGAGAATAATATCTGGAACATTCTGTTATAAGTTCTCCGAACAATACACCTAAAGTTTAAAGCTTAAAAGTTGACGAGGATCATCTCTTTGCAGAGCCAAAGGTAAAGATTATACCTGAGGAGGGTGGTTAATAACTCCCTCTCTCGGATTCAGGGTAGAGGCATTTCCCGCATACATACACACACACACACCAGGCACTTAACTGTCTCCGAAGGGAGGACCTCAATAGAAGACACGGAGAGGTCTTGTTCGGGGACGCACAGACATTTCATTTGACCAGTGATGGCCCGCATCAAATGTGCAATATACTCGTACAGCTATTGTGCACGTCCGACGAAATCCCAAGAGAATTACTGTTTTATTTTCCCAACGTTTGAAAAATGGGACACCACATTTAGAATATGGAATGAAGCACAATGGCGGCATTCAACTGTAGACTAAACTTGAAAGTAGACTATATAAAGCGAGATCCCCGAGGCGTATGTGGTATGAAACCAATTTTAACCGTGTTACGTTTATAAGATCCGAAAGGATTTCAAGGTTGAAGAAAACCCAATGAAAAATGTACAAGAAAGGGACGCTTAGATGAACAATTCGAGGGTTCGGATCGCCCCGCGAAGAAATGGCACGAAAAAGATGAAAAAAAGAGTCCGAACAACAAAATAGGATGTATGAGACGAAGAATGAATATGAACGAAGTGTGTACAGTATGACAGAATAGAGTGGTTTAAAGTTCTCTGTGCGAACGGGACGCTTGGTTATTTAATTAGTTAATAACCAAAAACGAAGGTTATCGTAACGATTTACTGTCTAGACAATTTACCAACAACTAAGCATCTCCAGGATATTAGTATATATTTCAAGATACTGTTTGAATGTTTGTGTGAACTAAAGCACCTAACGCGCGTGCGCAAATAATTGTATGAAAATGAAATGAGTAGTACATATCACAAGCTCTAAAAACTCTTTAAAAAAATCAAGAAGCTTTTCAAAGGTGTTTGAACTACAGTGTACATATTTATCTAAGGAGGCATTCAAATGAGTTCAGGTAGGTACCGCCGATTACGTTACAGCTTGAACAAAACATTTTCCCTCTCAAAACGCGCATCTTCATCCCTCTGTATAAACATGAACCAACTTTTGATCCCTCACTCCATACGGCGTGCGTATATTTTTATTTACCAAGAGATATCGAGTATTATTTTCACAATACGCTTTAAAATCTGCGTCACTCATATTATTTGCTACGTGCTTTATGACAAATAATGCTTTCTGTATGCTACAAAAGGCGTGTTGAAATTCGTGACATTCGTGTCATTTTAAATTGAGTTCGTTAAAATAAATATAACAGCCCGCCAACTTAAAATTTATTTACACGGCGTATTATTTTTAATTAAAGCCAAATTTGATCGTCGATCACAATATAAATATTTATTTAGACCTTGCATTCAGAACAATCTGAAATCATGTTGCCTAAAGCATGTTGCCTATTGTATGCGGACGATGCGGTGCTGATTGCCGACAGTATGGAAGATCTACAGTTCTTCGTGTCTAGGATGAACTTAGAATGTATGCAGAATGAGTTGATGATGAATGTAAGAAAGTCCAAAGTCATGGTGTTTGAAAGAGAGAGTACGCAAATAGCATGCAATATAGTTGTGAATGATGAGTACTCGGAGCAAGTGGATGAGTTTGTGTATTTACGAAGTATGTTTACGAGAGACGGAAGGCTGATAAAGATATTGAAAGAAAGGGAAATGCAGGAAACTTCATTAATAGAGGACTGATCGCTGTTGGCGCAAATAAGAAATTGTCAAAAGAAGCGAAGCTAGCAGTCCACAATTAATTGCTAAGTACCAACCCTGATTTATGGCAGTGAGCCATGGAACTGGCAGATAGAGGATGAAAGTAGACTGAATGCTGTGGAAATGAGATCCCTGAAACGTATGTGCGGTAAAACTATGTGTGACCGTACTAAAAATGTGGATATCTAGAAAGAATGCAAGGCTGACGTGAGCGTAATGAATAAGATCAAGAAAGGGACGCTTAGATGGTTTGGGCATGTAGAGCGAATGAATGAAGAAAGTAGTGTGAAAAGAATATATGATGATAAATTGAATGAAATAAGTAGTTGGGGATGCCCGAGGAAAACATGACACGATCAAATAAATCAAATACTTTAATCGAGTCAGAATAACAGAAGAGTATGTATGAGACTGAGAATTTTTTTTCTTTCAAGTCTTTGGGGTGCTGAAATTTTCTTCGTATTTTTTATGCTTGTTTTATTATTTTTGACCTACTTAAAAGCGTCTCAGTAGACAGCATAAAAAAGTTATTATAAAACTGATTGGAGGGAGTAATGGTTTGTTGCCGGTCGACGGTTATGAATGAGTTTTTTTCTTCGCCAATTACCATAATAGATCGTCGCCGAATGGGGAGAGGGGAGGATAGAATTAGGTTCATTTTGTAGTCGTGACTCCATAAACCGTGCAACGGCGATATCTCATACTTTAATATTGTAATCAATACTGTTTATTGGTACATGACTACGTTAACCATGCGCTAAGTAGGTCCATAACATATTTAATATACTATTCTAGTATTATTTATTTATTTCTGAAGAACGTTATAAGACGACCTCAATAGTCAAGTGGTAAGACGCTCGACTACAAATCCAAAAGTCGCGGGTGTAAACCCGGCGTGCGACAGTAGCATTTATTTAATTAATATGTGTCATAACACATTTCATTCAAATAAAAATAATAGAAAGTATATTTGCGGCACGTTCCAGAGTAGATACTAATTTATGCATCGCCCTGGTAAAATATCACCATTCATAATCGAAACGTTGCTTGAAACGGCTTTAGCCGTGTTTGATGTCCAGATCTGAATAGCAAGGTACTTCCCAAACTACCTCTTCCCCATATTTTTCCCCTCCCCACTACCTTCAGCCTCACAACACACCCCAATTGGAGATGCCATAGTCTCACTGGCTCTAAACGATTGAGAGTAGTTGGGACTCTTATGCGGTATTCACAAAAATATATTTATATATATTTTGGCTAAAGTATACCCTTTTTATAACTATTATTTTATCGAAAACTTTCTTATTTTTTATGTTTTGTAAAAATCTACAGACTTCTGACTTAAATATGATATCAATGACAAATTTTTCAATGTGACAAATACACGCTCTAAAAATAATGCTCTTGAGCACCCTTTGAGTAATCTTTTTACTCGGCTAAGGGATTCGCTGTCAAAAACGTTCGTATTATTATTATTATTTGTTATAAATAGTTTGTTTTTTTTTGCAAATCCAGAGGCAGGGCATCTGGTTGAAATGTCCCATACAAAACTGCGGAAAATAAATGCAGATACTGTGCGAAAAGAGATTTGGCCAACAATGGACCAAGACCATGAAAATAACGCCAATTCTCAAACTGAATAGTAAAAGATGTCAAGAATTGTGATGGTGAGGACCCAAATTTGCATTTACTTTCAATTACACTTTTTTTTATTTGTTTCAGATACAGTTTTTACTAATTGCCTAATTTATTGAATTAAAGTGGTGACCGGTTTTCAAGCATTTCCTTTTAAAGTTTTTTTTTAACTATAAACAGGTTACTTATTTAAGGTAAATATTTTACTTTTGACAGTTCAAATGATTTTAGTTGTTAAAGCAAAGTGTTTTTAAAATTTAATCTTATTATGCAAGACAAGATGAAACTTTAATAAAGACATAAGTGGTGTTTATTTGTCTTCTATCAGCTTCTTAGGACGAATATGGGTAGATGGCCGTTTTTTTTATGGAAAGCATATTGAAAGGATATTCAATCCATAATCTAGCACGCGCATTAGTCAAATTTCCTTCTTGTATATTTCCCTCAAATATGAATTCCGTGCGGCGTTCGTCCTGTTTCAGCCGCGACCGGAGTATTCGTACGTAATTCGGCATTCCCAATCACGGGCCCGATACAGCACACAGCATCAGCACACAGCATCAGCACACAGCACACAGCACACCGCGCACACGAGACTCGGCTCATTACCATATTCGATAGCAAGCCTGTACTGGGAACACAACTCCTGGTTGGGAATCGACACTGGATGAGCTTTTGCTGCCATGTCTCTACTATCCAATCATCAAAACGTCAAAAACAGAAATCAAAGGACAAAAAATTCCTTTGATAATGACAAATGGAGAGTAAAACATATTCCAGTGAAACATCCTTCAACTTGCATATCATCATTTTTCTCTCTGATTCGAAAATATGTGATTTTTGTTCATTTTTAGATGATAATTTAGCATATTGTGGTCATGTGGATGAATAATAGTCATATTCGAGTTTAAAAACTCTAGTGACACTGGTGCAAATGCTTCAGGCATATGTTAAAACTGTTTTTAAAAAAATGTGTGATTTCTCACAACCTTTTCTCCTCCTATTCGACCGATGTTCCGGGCAGAGTTTTCTTTATCTCCCGATAGAAATAAATTCTGGCTACAGCGGTCCCATCTAGAAACTCCCTCCAGAGCCGGGTACCAGCGATCAGTATCAACCGTCCCTGTTAACGTTGATTAGGTGCTTGTAAATTTCAATCGCCTCCGTAATTAGGCGAGCTCGGTAAGTGTCGGGTCTTCCTAGAACTTTAGCTCCTTTAGATTTAGGAAATTCTCAGCTCGTGGATTTCTCTGAATGGCCGAGTTTAGATGTCCCTACACGTTCAGATAGACTCTATGTTATTGTCCCTTCAACTTATATAGACCTTGTAAAATATCGAGCAGCTGAGTTTGTAGACGTAATCTGTTTCGAGAGGGTACTTGTCTTTCGAATACTGGGTATGTTTCAATCAAGCGATAATATTAACAATAAAATCGAGCATACATGTATTAGTGTGTGAATACGCCCCGAACTTTATACGACTTGGACCTATGATGCGCTTCAACCTTTTCAACAACGAACAAACTACTTCTTCGAATCTTTTCACTGAGCCGGTATGTTTCTCCGATCTGCTTTTCATCCAATTGTGGGCGCCTACTTAGACAAACAGCTTTCCTCGGGCGCGGAGCAGACTGGCGCAACCTCAGCGTACCTCAGCCGGGTGTAAATCAGCCACGCGAAGACTTCCGCGGCGCTCCTGGAAGCGCGCCCAGCCTCCGGGCGCATTTCACACTGGAGATGATCCGCGCGTCTACAGAAGTGCGACGAAAGGTAAAAAAAGCCCACAGGCAGGCATTATGTTAGTATATTGACGTACCTCCCTTTGAATAACTCACTAAACAAGCTGCTCGTCATAAGGGTGTGTTTGTGTTACCTACATAGGATAACAGCCTCCAAAGATTATCCATTCAAAGTGATGACGCACGTTAATATTCAAGAAGGTGCGGGCTCGGTTTCGTGGAAAAGTTTGCCCGAAATTGGATCCCGTGTAAAAAAAAAATTTTATTTACGCCCGGAAACTCGCAGTCAAGGCGGAGTGTTGGCTTTTTATTTTGCGGGGAAAACTAAAGTAGAATAACACGGGCCTTTTAATGAATAATATTTCTTTGCCGCATTTCACACTTAAAACTTATTCAGAAATCGTAAATGTCCAACTCCGACATAAACATAAAAGAACAGTACCGCGGGCATTCGCCTCGCTTCGCGTGGCAACCGATACTCCACGCTCCACGTGCCACGTGCCACGAGCCACGCTCCACGCGCCGCGTGCTGATACAATGGTACAAAAGCACAGACGCACAGAGACAAGATTAAAATAACTTTTTTCTATTCCTGTTCCTTTGACTTCGAACGAACAATACAAATGTTGTACTTCAAATAATGATACCTTTATTTCCCAATGCCAGGGGTCCTTCACCAGTGATACGCGTATCTCTGGCGACACGAAAGAGAGAGCTGCGAAAAATTTACATTAATAAGTTTAATTTTACATCCAAAACCAGTGCTTCTTTTGCGTACTATTTATTTTAAATGTGTTGTTATTAAAGCGGTCACCCCAACTTCGGGTAACTTGAGTGTGGCAGCATTAGCTGCCAACGTGTGTTTCCCGCTGGGCACCTGTTTCTACCATTCGTTATATTGTTTTATATACAATATAGGTAAACCTAATCTATGTACGAACTCTAAAAATGTTAATTTTGTATATGTTTTCATCGGAAACTAAAAGCAAGTACATACTTATGTCCTTATCTATAGATAATTCATTCATTTTCAATATTTTCTCTGCACCGCCTTCAAGTTGTCACGGTTTAAATAGAAACTATATTGCTTTAAAATTAAAGAAAGTGATGCATGCAAGGATATTTCATACATTCAAAATACACCGTATGTAGGTATGGAAGAAACACGAAAGGTTGATGTGACAGTTCAGTAGTTAGAGCAGATGCCCGAATAGAGAAAGACCCCGAGTTCAGATCTAGTTTACGGCAAGTACCTAATTTTTTTTTAAATCAAAAATTGTGAATACCGCGTAAGAGTTCCAACTATCTGGGCCAGTGGGCCTACGGCACTCCTAGTCGGGGTATGCTGTGAGGTTGATTGGAGTTGGAATCAGAAGGAGATGGAGAAGAAAAATATGGGTAAGTTCCGGGCTATTCAGGTCTGGTCACCAAACACGGTTAAAACTATTTCAAGCAACGTTTCGATTCTGAGTGGTGGTTTTTCACCTGGGAGACGAAGAGTATCTACCACCCATTTTTTAAAATGTGATACGAACATGTGTTATGAAGATTATCATTACTGTTTGTCTCATTTAAGCATAATAGGACTAGGCATCATTTGTTGTTTTATACGTCAAAGAGTGGAAAATCCCCATATCAAAACACACCTAGAAATAAGGCGATCCAGCTACCCAATAAGCTGCATCCACCTTAGACACCTTTAGGTATACATCTTCACACTTCAACTAATATCTCTCAAAATGACGTGTACAAGAGTAAACTTTATACCAACATACGTGTATTACCCTCTCTTGTATATATTTTTTCGATTATCACATTATTGTATTATAATATATGTTTCACTACTTCTTTCTTTATATTCAAATAACTTTTTTGGTTAAACCGTATCTTATTATGTGTGGGGTGTAAATAAATGTTTTCGGTTTTTTTATTACACTTTGCATGTGCCTACACATTTTTACCTTTACTTTATCCTTTATTAATGTACAACTATCATTTATCTCTTTAATTGTTTGGGAAATAAATATATTTTTGAGATCTTTTTAAGCAAATAAGTATTCTTTTATATAATTTATTTTAAAAGTTCGAGAACTGCTGCTCCAGACTCCCGAGCTATGTTAATTTCCATACATGCATGGAGATAATATTATACCAACCGCCGCACGTGAATTCGTGTGATTCAATACTCCAATCTACATAATGTGTGCTACCAAAATGTTACTTTTTATTCCTCGCCAGTTATATTTTACATGCCGCGGCAGCTAATAACGTCAAATTATTATCCGTAAAAGTCTCAACGAGCTTTTATCTACGCATAGAAAATATACAAAACATTCTTTACAATAGCGAGCTTTTTTCGATGAAAAGCAGCCACTGTTTTTTAAAACAGATTTGCCCGTGATTCCTACACTCTCGTACAAAAACCTTTTTAAAAATATATTTATTTTTTCCGTTATGACTATTTTGATAATATATTTTACGAAAAAGAACATTTTTTGATATATTACTCTCAAGGATTTAAAAAATACTCATTCCGGGAAGGACAAAATTATAAAACAAAAGGGAATAATATTTTTTCAAATTTTAGAAGGTATTACAAAAGAAAATGAAACACACGAGTAAATACATTAAAATGAGCCTCATACGAGTAGAGATCAATATCACATCATAAATACATCAAGAATAATATTCACACACAAAGAGGTTTTACAGAAAGGATATATTATTACTGATTTATAAAGTGGTTGAGAAAATTTTATTTCATAATAAAAATTAGAATATGTTAATAAAACAAACCGTTTTGGCGGCTAAATATTTTGTTACAACCAAGCTTCATAGCTCATGATTTTAATGACGTCATATTAGCTTAGACAATTTAGTGTAAAACGCACCTGAGGTTAAACTACCACAAAATTGGCCTACATAAATACACTAGTAATATTATATTATTTAAATCAAACAGCCGAAAGAAATCTTTTTTTTTCGTGGCTGTAGTCAGCTATCGTGTATTTATTTCAATTTCGATCACATTTTAATGAATTGGTAGGTACTTACTGCAAATATTTTTTTTATTTTTTACGTGAATACCGCACAAGAGTCTCAACTGCTCCCAACCGTCTAGAGCCAGTGAAACTATGCCATCCCCAATAGGGGTATGTTATGAGGCTGAAGGTAGTAGGGAGTTAAAGGAGATGAAAAGGGGGAAGGTTGGGAAGTACCTGGCTATTCAGATCTGGTCACCAAACACTTGTCACTATAATGGTTAATTCGATTGACAAAGGTTTAATTAAATTTTCATTTCACATCGATCTATAGGAGAATAACCCGGTGCTTTTAAAATTTTACAACGCTTTCATCTGGAGTACCCCAGGGGTCCGTTTTGGGCCCACTGCTCTTGATCCTCTTTATAAATGATGTCGCTCAAATAATCAAATCATTTGGTCTTATATCACATTGCTACGCCGACGACCAGCAAGCTTACTTTTATTGCTCACCGACAGAAATAGACAGTCTGAAAATCCGCATGACTGAGTGCCTAGAAGCGATCACTCTCTGGATGACATCAAATAGACTGAAATTGAACCCTTCAAAGACAGAGTTTCTCTGGACCGCCACAAGCAGACGTCAGCATAACATCAATAACTCCCCAATAGCTGTCTCAGGAAGTGACATTATTCCAAAGACATCCATCAAACTTCTGGGTGTCAATCTGGATGCTGATTTCTCCCTTAAATCCCAAATTAACAAGACTGTGAGCACAGGGTTCTTTCAACTAAGACAAATAAAATCAGTGCGAAGAAACCTGCCAAAAGAGGCAACCAAACTACTTGTAAACTCGTACGTCGTTTCGCGTTTAGATTACTGCAACGGAATATACGCTAGTCTTCCTAAATATCAAATTAACAAACTACAACTAGTCTTCAACGCCGCGGCAAGACTTATCACCGGCGTATCAAAATATTCCCATATCTCAGAGCACCTCAAAAATCTTCACTGGCTTAAATGTCCCGAAAGAATCCAGTTTAAGCTTTGCTGGATGGTTTTCAAATCAATTAACGGAATGGCTCCGGCTTATTTATCGGAATTGTGTATTCCTGAAGATTCCAATTCGCGACAGTCAACTCTTAGATCGGCAATGTCATCGGCTATCGGAAGGTTGAAAGAACCAAAGCGCACACCAGACACTAAGTTCGGAGAGCGCGCCTTCGGAGTGTCAGGTCCTAAAGCCTGGAATGGACTACCACATGATCTGAGAGTAATAAAAGACTCGACAGAGTTCAGAGCCAAACTCAAAACTCATTTTTTCAGAAAATCATATCCATAATCAAGATGTAACAAGCCCAATAGAACCAAGAAAACTTGTCAGACTCTCATTCCTTAAATTCATTAGAAGATTATCACCATTATCTGTTCTTACTTACTTAATACTTTATTTTAAATTTGCCTTCATGCCCTAAAAATGAAAAATAAAATAAAATAAAATAAAATAAAATAAAATAAAATAAAATAAATTAAATAAATAAAATAAAATAAAATAAAAATAAATAAAAAGTAAATAAAAAATTAAGTTATTTTGATATGGTGATTGTGTCCTGCCAGAAGTGACCTGCCAGGTAAGTATGTTGCTGTATATTTATATAAACTAAGAATTAACATTAAGTAGAAATTAAGATTTGTACAGCGCCCTTGAGGTGATTTTTCACAAAAATGGCGCTATACAAATTATCCAAATATTATTATTATTATTTATTATTATTTTACAATATGATTAATAATGTATGATTAATCTATAGAAACACAGTACCTATGTGGATATTACTCGCAAAGTAAGGTATTTTACACAACGTTTGAGGTAGGTTTATTTCAAAAATGTTCCTTCACCAAGCTCTTATTATTATTTATTTCCATTAATATTTCTTAAAACCAATCAAAACAGACGACGTCTTATTATTTCAAGTGAGGATAATTCATTTTTCATAAATAAGTTCTACGGCTAGACAAGGAGCTCATTTAAAACCGTTAAATCGTCTGACCTTTAAGCGTCCATTCCTCTCTAAGCAATGCTAAATAATGAAGTGCAATTATTTAACTCTACGTATCCAATCAAAAGTTGCAAATCGCAAGCCAAACTAAGAACGAAAATAATACAAACTTTCGAATATGTATTCGTAAAAAGCATTTACTTTGTGGCTTGCAATATTTATAAATAGAACACATACACAAAAAAAAAAAAAAAAAAAAAATAAAAAAAATAAAAAAAAAAATAAAAAAAAAAAATATAAAATAAAATAAATAAAAAATAATAATAAATAAATAAATAAAATAAAATAAAATAAAAGTGGTTATGAACAAAGTGTATGTGTTCTATTTATTTCGAATATGTGGTTGAAGTAGCATAATATTATATTTTGTGCAATACGCACTCGTTTTATTTTCACTTGAAGCAACTAAGGTCGGGGTGTATAAGCATAACAACATGACCGTTACGTTTGACAGCTGATCACAAGTTGATCAAAAGCTGAAACGGACCGAGATCGGACCGTTGAAATGTCAACATTTGAAAATGGCCCTAATCCTCGATTTAATGATGGAGATTGAAACACCTCATCCTTAGATTTTAAAACAAATGTCGACTGTTTTGAATGATTTCGTCAGCAAAACGGTAGAGACTTAAAAATAATAATTTTCAACACACAAACGCCTCAGAGGTCTCATTTACTGCATTCAGTAATTGGTCCTTTATCCTTAGTCCACGGTTTATGTGGTCGAGTAGTAAGACGCTCAACTACAAATCCAGAGGTCGCGGATTCAACCCCGGCGTACGCAAATAAAATCTGTCAAAGCAGATTTAATTCATGTATAATAATATATAGTATATCGCGACACGTTCCAGAGTGGTAGATACTCTACGTATCGCCTTGGTGAAAGACCACCATTCAGAAATGAAACGTTGCTTGAAGTGGTTTTAGCCATTTTTGGTGACCAGATCTGAATAGCCAGTTGATTCTTAACCTTTTTTTTTATTTTTTTCTTTTCCATTTCTTTCCCTTTTCTACTACCGTAACCTCACAACATACCTTGCTTTGGTGATGCCATAGTCTCACTGGCTCTAAACGAGTTCGGAACAGTTGGGACTCTTGTGCGATTCACTATAGTAAAAAAATTTTTTTTTTTTTTAAATCCCATTTCTCACGGCCACACTTTAAGGTTGGTATCAGAACTCTATTGTGGACTAATAATCTCTTGTTTTGTGATGTGATGTTGGTATGTGATAAACCTTTTGCTTTGAGTTCTACTGCAGCCATCTTCTATGTGTAGTTCAAGGAGATTGTGTCTACCTCACGATTCATTGAAGTTCGTTCAGAAAGGATCGAATGGAAAGCCGACAATCAATCTACCTCCAATGATCCATTACAACTATCGCCTGGTAGGCCGGCGTCCCCCCGGAGTCCCCTTGGCGCCCCCCCCCCCCCCCCCCGTCTCCCCTGGAGATAAAGGAGTCTCAATTTCTCCCATAAATTCAGTGTAATCGTTTTTATGTTATCATTTATGTGAGGTATTGCATTGCACTACCCCTGCAAACCTATTAAGATAAATTACAAACCTACATTCTGAAGAAAAATATCAAAAGTATAAAAATCGTGCGATGAAAATGTGGTTATTTTTATATCTAATTCATTGACGTAAGGAACTGTCAATAGAAATGAATTAATAACCATCTGAAAATCACGCTAAATCTATCTATACGTTTTTTTAAATACCACAACGTAAAAGTTTTTATCTATAAATGACCTTAAGAAAGCAGAAAAATCAATGATAAAATCTTTAAAAACTATACCCATCAGAGAATATATTCGTATTTTTTTAAATTGAATAAATTCCGCACAAAAGTCCCAACTGTTGCCAACTGTCTAGAGCCACTGAGACTGGCATCCCCAATTAGGTTGTATTGTGAGACTAAAGGTAGTGAGGAGGGAATGGAGATGGGGAAGAGGAAGGTTGGGAAGGACTTATCATATCTAGTCACCAAACATGGCTCAATTAATTTTAAGTAAAATTTTTATTCTAAATTATGGTTTTTCACCAAGGTGATACTTACAGTATCTACCACTCTGACACATGCCACAAATAAACCATGTATTATTTAATTTGAATTAAATGTGAAATAACACATACTAATCAATTAAATTGTATTTACGCATGCCAGGATCTGAACCCGCGACCTTTGGATTCGTAGTCGGGCATCTTAACCACTTGACCGCCGAGGCCGTAATAATAATTTCATAGTAATTGGTCAATAATAACAATCTATATATATATTTTTTTTTAAATGCTTGAATTATTCCTCATACCCAGCGCTGCCAATAGCATATGATTCTAATATTTTTTCTACTATTTTCCAGAGCTACGATTGTATCTTTATTTTTCTATGAATTGCCTCCTTTACAAAACGTGCCACGATATAATTTCTAAGGGACACAAAGCGTAACAATACCAAATGAATGAAGAAGACACTAAAAGTGTTTAAAAAACATCGGCGGCTCAGGCGACGGACCCGCGTAATGCAAAGTCGGTTTAATCCGCAAAATCCGAAATTAATTAGCGCTTCATTCGGCCGAGTTTTGGTTAAATTGTAAAAAAATACAAACCGGGCATGCTCGTTGTAATGCATGATTAAAAGATTGTAGCTTCGCCACCCACTCTTATTAATTAAAGGGTTGGCGGTGTTGTATTTAAATATTTCAAGTCGCTACGGGAGCCGACTCGTATTCATAATACAGATCCGCGCCTGGCGGTAGGCGCTCCAGGCTGTGGGGATGCTGACTGGAGAGTGGTGAGTGGAGAGTGGTGTGTGGTGAGTGGTGAATGCCTACAACACCTACTACAGCGGGGGTCGTAAACTTCAGACTAAAATAAATCCTTCCGATACTAGTAGATATTTTTCAATGCTCTTTAAATTTTTCAAGAGTCATTTACATTTTTTGTTTTTCTGTTTGTGAAAAGTAGGGGTCAAAAATTAAGTTTCGATTTAAGGTTCAGCGCACAAAATTTTTTACACTCTTTAGCTTTCTAACAAGTACTTGCAAATAACTTATCTGTTAATTCTATACGGGAAGTTAGAAAAAATGTCTATTGAATGCAATTTATAAACAGGTGTCTTTTAAATTCTTTATGAAATGCAAACCGGTATTTTAGGTAACACGTCCAAAAATGCCTTCACAGATTGTTAAACTGCACTTTTCACTGACGTTTTAGTATATTTTTCACAAAACTTGAAAGATTACGGTATAAAAATTTAATTCACCGGAAATCTCAGATATTTTCTTAACCAATTTACAGATAAAGCATTTGTAGTATTGTTTGTATTAAAATGCTACAAAGTGAGGTTTAGCGCCATTTTTGAGTGCAAAGGCTTAAAAATATGAAAATTTACCCAAAAGTAATAGATACTTTCAGTATTACCGTGATGAAAGACCACCGCTCGAAATCGAAAAGTAACTTGTTATAACTTTAATCGTGTTTAGTGACCAAATCAGTACAACCTTTTCTTAAGCCTTTCCCTGTCTTCACTTTCACCTCACTTCTTCAGCCCCACAACATACCCCACGCAGATGAATATTACATTCAAAAAGTTGCATTCGTACTCTGACTGTATTAGGGTATAAATTTTAACTTTATCAGCAAGATTAAAAAATATGTTCGCATGTGAAGTAACATAATTATTTTACTTAGCTGATTAATATAAAAGGTTGTAATGAGATATTAAGAAAGTTATTTTCGATTCAAATAAAATATATAGTATCACCTTTAATATGATGCCTAGAAAAACCGTTTAGAAGACTTAAAGGAAAATAAGATGAGTGAGAATGCAAAATATATGTTTTTTAAATTAACCAAGAGATATGTGATAATCTACAGCATTTGAAAAAGACGACAAGGACAAAAGACTGAAGGAGCTCTTTCCGTCAGAGATTATTTTGGCTAATACCTGACTTTGTTGACATTTTCATCGTCACATACTCGTACCGAGAGTTTAGCAACAGTCGTTTGGTGTATGTCGCAAAATATACGCAAAAATATTGTCAAATTTCTCTTACGCACCTATATACTCGTATAGGGTAAGTCGGGGGAAGATGCCTAATGGGGGAAGACGCTCAAGCTCACCTGATTATTTTCCACATCATTAGATGTCACTGTAATTACCGTCTTATCAGTCACTCACTAGGAACCAAACGCATGTGTCAGAGAACTGAGCTATTGAATGTATTTTAAAGAAAATATAGTGAAAAAACGAGGCATGTACCCTTTTTTGGGAGTTATTAATATTTTTCAATATATATTTAATTTAACTGGTATTTTTGGAAACATGTTTTTATAATTATTTATTTCAGTTTCATTGCATTATAACATGCTGTGTGGACAAGATTTTCTTGTTTGAAGTTATTTTGTGTACTTGTGGGATTTATCGATGAGTTTGGCATCTTCCCCGATCGGTGGGGGAAGACGCATTTTTTTATAAATAGTGTATTTAAGTGTCAATGAACACTTGTTTTATCACCTTATATTATATTAGTCAAAGTTTATTAGTTAAAAAATACTATAAGAACTATTTATTTATTTTATTTTAGACGAACAACTATGCCGAGGACGTACATTTGAAGATCTTCGAGAGTTTTATAGACGGAGGATGGGCTTAAACTTGCTTTTCAAGATATAAAAAATAAAGCGGGAAGTGTGAAATATCATAACATCATAACATTTCACTTAGGGCAGTTTGATGCCGTTTTAGAAATATAACCTTAAAAGGGGGAGTTTGGGGCCGTGTGGTTCTCTGGGGACTGAAAACGAAGACAAATTAGTACAATTAGTGAAATTAGAAAACCCGCGTACTCATTTGCAGAAAAACATGGTATTTGTCACCGTTTCAACTCTCAGAAGAAAAGTGCTGGATACGACTGGTTCCAACTATTTGTGAAACAGCACCCTAATCTTCGATTAGGTCCATATTTTGATATTCTGGTGCCGTAATGACTTCATAACGTTTGTGTTATTTGCGAAGGGAACTATTTCGACCTCTGGAGATCTCTTCGGGATATATTTGTGACCTTTGCTCCATGTCTTAGTGTGTTTTACTTTGCGGCATCTTATCCCGATGAAATAACTATTAAATAAATAAACAGTATTTTTATTTGAGGTTAGAACCATTAGTAAATCTCTAGTCACCGAGCAAAGTCAAAATTAGGCATCTTCCTCCAACTAACCTTACATTATACCACGACATGAATTATATTGTGTTTTTAATTAGACAAATACTCATATTTTTCGTAAACTGGTATATTTTGGGATTTTCTTGATTAGATTGTAAACAACCAGAAAAAAAGCGTACAAGAATATTTTAGGTGTCAGGTCGTCGAACCCCAGCAGAAATGACTTATATGTACAAAGATAAAAAATGAAAATATGTTTGCGATAAACATTAAAATAGATATGTATAAATAAATGTTTGAAATTGTATATTAGAAAACACAACGGTGTGACCTTAACTAAGATTAATAAATATAAACATTCTAATAAATCTACGTACTTATAATGTACAAATCTGAATATGTACAACATTTAAATAAATAAGAATCTTTGTAAAAAATACTTTGTTTTTTCTTCTTTTTTTCAAAGAAAGACAAACATTCCCGGATTACGAATAGCCTGACAATAATTGAAAAACTCCTATCTTACTGCCATCATAACAAGCGGAAGATGTTGCTTGTGCAATGATGGAGGACTTGGCCAGCAGAGGAATTGAACGCACGACACCCAGGTGGCAATCCGATGCGTTCGTTCACTCAGCTACCGACCGGTCAAAAGATATGAAAATTAAAATAGATTATATTAATAACTTGAAGCAATTCGTGGAATTTCTCGGGATATAAATGGCCTCGTATCGGCGTACAGAAACAAGAACATTTGTTATGAAACCTTGGGAAGAATTATTTGTTCTGAGTTACTGGAAACACCCCGGATTTAACCATTTTACTTTTCTTCTCTAGATTAATCTAGTCAATTATGACATTAGTTTCACGGCTATTTCATTCCTCGGCCAACCTGCCACCCGGTACGGGGCTGAATTGTAGATACAAGATACTTATACTAAAAGTATTTATCTCCCAATGCTTTCTCTTATCAAAGGTTAGCTAACATCAAGACAATCTGTACCCTACAGAATGTGGTCCGAATCATCCGAGCAGAACTGTTACTTTGACCGTAACACTAGTAACATAATAAATCATAAAATTATCGTACAAATACTTATCGCACTAAGCAATTGTATACGCCCAACCCTATTGCGCACGGATGTTACGATTGCGAAGAGGCGCAGAAGACAGAAACTGGGCGGTGGGCAGCCCACCGAAAAACAAGTGATAATGACCTTGCCCATAGATACAGATTGAGGGATGAGAATCAACGGGTTCGATCCGGGGGATCAGAACCCCGACATTTCCCGGAAGAAGTCAGAAGAAAGAGTGTTTTCTTGGAAAAACGGACAACGGAAGAAAGGTAACTACGCCGAGGTGCTTCAACTGACCGGCAATACAGTGAGAGACCAAAAGAAGACTGGGATCACTATCCGCCACATGCAGCATACCATAGGCCACGGCAAAAAGCCCTTAAAGCTTTTTTACGGCATGTCCCGGCCGTTCCTCATCTTTCAAGAATACCGAAAATATAAAGTACGTTTTCACCAAAACAAACATTAGTAATTTGTGTTCTCTCCCTCTCATATTAAAAAGAAACTCATTATTCTCATTTCTGTGATAATTATGAATATTTATACTGTTCACAACCAAGCGGGGGCTTAGAATCACAGGGGCCTGTCTTATATGCGAAACCCGCAGAAATAGACCCTTATGATTCTAAGCCCCGCAAGGATCCCTCCCATCAGAGAGACAAGGCATCATTTGACGCCCAACATTTTAATTGGTATTACATTTGGCATTACACAGTCACACACACATTTAGAAGCTATACCGCGTGATGGATGTCTTTCCCATCCCAATATTCCATCAATCTTCTATTGAATTTGGAGATCGGCCACCGCGTGTTTGGTATTCTTCGCAATGCGGATAAGATAATGTGCTGTTTAATTATTTATTTCTTATGGAATTCGACAATCTATTAGCATTTGATGAAGATCTCCCATATAAGACACCCTGTCTATCAAGTATAGTGTAAGGATACACCTTTTGATCCACAACGAGAAAAGCTTATAATCTTTCTTGTGAATGCTTGTTTTTTAGTAAGTATTTAGGTGCTCATATCAAATTCATACAGAATCCCCGAAGATGACATAGGTCCTGAAGGAAACTTTTTCTCTATGAATCTACCGTATGGACTAAATTTTATTTTTCAATTGGAGAAATACGTAGATTAAACAAGTTCGCCTCTTCAGTGTTAACATACACTATAATTAACAATACAACATAGAGTATAATTGCGAAAAGCCCTGGTTTGCAATCCCTAACCCACTTGCGATGTACACTGTACACTGACTACTCACATCGCGAATTACCATAATATGAACAGTGGAATAATGGGCCCGAGAGATTGCGTGTAATGTTTTGAGGTTAGTTATTATTTGTCACAACTATGTGTTGATAAATGTAAATGTTTACTGTTGACTGTCGACTAACGGTGGTAAGTCGGCAGAGCCCGTGACGAGAATGTCACGTCGAATATTACGGCTGCGTGAACAATTATTGACAATGGCAACACCCACTGGTGTTGGCATTGCTCATTGTGCGGGGGTTAATCAGAAAGTGTTAGTTTAGTGTTAGGGGGTATTGGAGGAGCTTTATTAAGATGAACAAACACTTTTGTAACTGAAACATAAAACTAAATTTAAGAATCGAAATGGTTCTTTGCTATGTGTTTTTTTTTTAATATTATTACACATTTTCGAATGGTGAAAATTGCCTTTTTATGCCAGCCAACCTCTTAGAGAAGAATGTATGAAGTATATCTATATTATATTTATAATAAAGAACGAAAAATTATGCAAAATTATTAAAATTTAATGATTTTTTTGTTGTCTGTCTCAAAATTAGCATTACTGACTTTAAATCGTTGTTTATAATTTGATGAATTATTTATTAAAAAAATCCACTCAAAATTATGCCAGGATCTCTCAATTCTGCGAGTCGTTATTATACCTACAAAGAAACCGGCACACAAAACGGTTATTATGTTGTTTTAACTTTTATTATAAATAGCTTCTCGTCTCAGAACAGATATTGTTTTTTTTAAGATAGACAAACATTCTCGAGTTACGAATAACCTGACAAAATTTTACACACTCCTACAGCCATCAAAATAAGCAGAAAGTGTTGCTTCTGCAATGATGGCGGATTTAGTTAGCGGAGGAATTGAACCCACGACGCCCGGGTGGTACTGCTCAGCTATTAACCGGTTTATTGAGGAGAGTAATGTAAATTTAATGTTTAAGAACAAATACTGAATGCCCGGTTGCCTGCAATGTAACAAAAAATGTGTGTTATTGAAATTAGATGTAATTGAAAATTGCGTAATACCTGCTTCTATTTGCAAGTGACAATATAAAACTTTGGCGCAATGAAACTCCCCTATCTCCATTGGGAGCGCGCTGCACCCGTGTCCTTATTTAATGTAAGCTGCAAGAGCCCGAATTTAAACAAATCGGTTAGACAAACTAAGACTCCGTGAGACCCCCGAGATAAATTTACGCCAAGTTTCTCGTAATGTGTTTGCCGCGATGGTGCAACCCCCGCTTCCTTAAAGGCTTTCCTCGAGAAGTGAACTGTGCAGATATCGATGCATTCACCAGCTGAAACCACCCCCCCTCCCTCCTCAGACACCCCGCTCACTCCCGCTAATGGATTAATTACTTTTATTCTGAAAACAAAGCCGAAGGAACACTTAGCAGTATTACAGTCTGGATGTAAACTAATGAAAAGGTTACTCTCTGATTACTTCCACTTAACAGGGAGATTGAATATTCCGTCGAGGTTTGCATTGTGTATGCACGGACTAATTAAGAAAATACGGGAGAGTGAAGTTCATTGTTCAAACACCATTTCGCTTTTTAAATCTATTATAAAATCCAATAATAACGTGAACACTTTGTTTACTAGAATTCAAAATTTTCATTCAAAATAATTATGCCAAGATTCTCAATTCTGAAAATTGTGAAATTCCACGGAGGTAGATGATTCGGTCGTTACTTATTGAAATTCGTTGTTAAAAAGGTGCGTCCTAAATTAATAATAATTTTTTTAGATGTGTCGGTGAATTATACAGGGAAATAAAGGCAGGAGGATGATAAAGCAAAGAAGTAGTTCCCGTTATTTCGAAGGTTACCATAAAAGTTTGGTAATAGGAAGATGGTTTTCTCCCTAACCGCGTAGAATAGATAACAAAAACAAAAAAAAGTAATGAAGCTAACATAACAAAGTTAAAATAAAAGCAGTATTTAATGGCTGCTTGTTGGCATAAGAGGGCGGTTAGGTTTTCATTTAAATATTCATTAAACCCCTCAGGTAAGTACAGAATATTGTGTATTTTAAAAATTAAATAAGATATTCCTGCAAAAATGACTTGCTACTCAATTAAACTCTTTTTATATCTTTAAAATAAGTGTTTTTGGCATAATAATAAATGGTCGAAAATCAAACATTTTAATTAAATCTTATAAACTTCTGGTTTTCTCAAACATAGATTTCAACAACCGACTTGACAACGTGTTTTTTCCAATGTTCCTTGTACATTTAGTCATATCTCGCAAAGTAATAACTTTGTTAAATGGCTTTGATGGTGTAAACATCTCTGAGTCAACTTATTAATTTACCATCACGCTATTTACGGACCAAGGTAGACAGAGAGGATGTAACGGCACATGCCTTAATTTTCATTTGCGCGTCATATATTCACGAGACACTCCTTTCTTTTCATTTTTTTTAGATCTTGTGCTAGGCTTAAAAATCTGTACTACAAGTACCTACCTAGACATTTACATATAACATATTTGAGTAAAGCGCTCTTGGTAGAAATATTACTATTACTTTTATAAAGCAATTATTGATTAATTCTCAATGACTGAAGGGACTAGGTCTTGCGTTATAAATTTTCCATGTTTTTTACACTGTCGTACAATTGGAAAGAGCATTATTGACAAATACTTTAGTGACATGCACATAGGTCGATTGAGTCTCACTGCACTCCATAAACACATGCCAAGAAAGCTTTCAGGCGGACGGAGAATTCACTTCCCTCTCAATGTGTTGATAATATGTTGCGATACTCTGCCGTTCGCTTTATCACTTGTATCTAAACAGTTCCTTTACACATACGATGCACACGGAGGCTGCAGTGTGAGAAGATGGATCTTCGATCGCGAGATGAAATAGAACTTCCGAAGGCTCCTGAATTATTCATCCTGCATATCCCGAGAGCCTGCAATAACAAAGTTAGATTCACGCTGTTTGACTTTTCAGACAAGATGAGAGGGAATGCATTATGAGCAGGAAGCAGCAGCGACCTGTGCCAGAATTGTGATTGCGGTGGTATGCGACATTTCTAAAACAGAGCTCCGTGCATGGGTGTTCGATCCCAGAATTAATGAGAAAGGCATAGGAGAAGGAAAGACAAAGAAATAGCCCGCTTAAGTATAAAAGTTGACCCTAACTTCGTAATGAATAAGCAATTAGAACCGAATGCGAAGTCCTCACTAACATATAACCATATAATCTTATCACCTGTTCCAATGACAATTATTTCTTTTGTCAATATAAATTATTGTATAATGCCAATACCCCTTAATGTATAATAATACTTGTAAGATAATATAATTATACAATAAAACAACTCTTAATCGGAAATAACAATAATTGATTGACATTATGAATTTAAGTTATTCCCTAAGCGTTAATAATAAATAAAATTATAATCAATAAAATAAAATAAATTAAATGTTACTTTTTAAATCATTGAGGATAAAAGTTGGGGTGATGATTCGCTATTACGAGGATCTGGACTAAGCAAAGTTGACGAAATTGTTGTCGAGTAAGAATAAAATATATTCTTTAAACATAATTGAGACAAAATTTTGTTTTGGTTGTTTTTGGAGGTGTTACGAGTTTATTTTATTTTTGAGGTAACGTTTCGGAAAGTCTTGCGGCGTTCACCATCGGCACGTAACTCACATTAAATATGGTTGACTACCGCACGATTTTACTGATTGAAAAACTAACTATGTATTAGGCTCGTGTCTTTCTTAATAATTAACCTGGCGAGGCTGTCCGAGAGGCTAGCTCAATAAAACAGAGCGACACGACTCAATCCCCGAAAAACCACAAAAATCTGAAACATAACAATCCCGACATTGACTAATGAAGTTTCTAATTAAAACACTAACGTTACGAAATTAGGGGTTGAAAAAATACAAAATTACTCAGTAGATTATACGCAAAAATTTTATGTATTCAGTTTTAAAATGTAATAAACAAAAAGCGAAGAGTCGCCTTCACTAATTAATTAATGGAGAGAAATGAGAGCGCGGGAGAGAAAACAGCACTCGTAGTGTGAGAGGAGATTTGAGATTGGTGGGAGGTTAGAGTAATGGCTTGTGGAAATTATGTAATAACTGTAATTTGAGGATAATAAACGAGAGGGGAACAGAAATGGTAAAATTATAATTTTATCCCAAATAACATTATTGTTTGAAATATGGAACCATCTTTTCTACCGCCGCCCTTCCCAGGAACCTGTCAAAGGTAAATGTCAAACAGCGAAACAAATACTGATGAAAACATCAAATCGAACTACGCCAAGAAAACTCTTAGGTAAAAAAAATGATGGACATGTACAAAAATATATTCATACATTCAATATTGTTATTCGTCACAAAATTATCTTACCCACCGATATTCTACCAGTTAGATGTTCAAGAAAATCCAATATTAAATAAAGCTTTTTGTTCAATAAAAGGTACTCGTGTGATTTTTTTTACAATAAGTCCACACAGGAGACCTTGAGGGAAATAATTTCCCTCAGGGCCTATGTCATCTTTGGGGATGCTGTGTGGAGGGTCTTTTTGAGGAAAGAAAGGAGTGAACTTGGGTCTTGAAGAGGCCCATGTTGAACGAAGGAGGAAACGCAAGGTCGGTAAATCGTTCCATAGCCGAGCTGTTGAACATAAGAATGAGTCGTAAAAGCGACCCGTTTTCACGTATTGAATGTTCACCGTGTACAAATGTTGGGCGCACGTTTGGTGAGTTTATCGACTATGCACCGGTGCCAAAGGGATCAATGACGCAAGTTCCTCGGAGCATCTTCCATTGAAATACCTGTAGAACAAGGACAAAATTCCCACCTGACGTCTGTTCTCTAAAGTTTGCGATCCGTTTGTTAAGATAGGAGAATCTATCAAACGGACCGCCCGTTTCTGCATAGAGTCAAGGGTTTTTTGCAGGTATTTAGGGGCTCCAGATCAGAGGTGGCTGCCAAATTCAACAGTGGGGCGTACTTGCGATTTGTACAAGGTCAGCAGTTGTGTACTATTGAAGTATCTGCGGGCCCTGTACAACACGCCCAACTTCTGAGAGGCTAACTTTACTCTGGCTTCGATGGAGCCCCGGTGCCTTAACTGGTCACTTAAAGTAACACCAAGCATTGCAACGGAAGGTTTGTTGGGAAGATTACTTCCGTTGTAGGAGACCAAATTGTCATTTGGATCCCTTTTAGTCGTAATCAGACATGATTGAGTTCTTGAAACATTTAATTCGACGAGATTATTCTTACCCCAAGAGTAGATTTTCTCGAGGTAATCGTCCATTCTCTGCTTCAAAGCCCTCCGACCCGTTGTTTTTTCTGTGCTCTTTAGGGGCTTGTCAAACAAAAAACCATCGTGAACTGTACTGTCATCCGCGTAACGATGTTTTGGTGCACATGACAAAAGTCGTTGATGTGCAACAAAAACAAAGTTGGGACGCCAGCATTAATTGAATGAGAGAAAACAAAAAATCGGCAATCCACGTACACAAGAATGCGCGAAGTCCGTAAGATGGCAGCTTGTTGACAAGTTCTCGGTGCCAAACCATGGAACGTAACTATTGAAAGCATGTCAAGGTTTTTGGCAATGATGACAAAAATACAACTAGCGGAAGACTTTTCAAATGTAAACTCTTTTCTATTTCTGTAGCTCAGTATTTAGTCAGAGACTAACGTTATTCATATTTGTGTTAGAGATACTTGACTCATATTTAATGAAATGCCTAGGCATAATTTTTTTTTATCGTATATTTGAAAACACCGTTATCATTTTCACCCAATAAATATAAAGTATTATAAATTCAAGATATTATCTACCAGCTTGACTTTCTGGTATTTATTAGTTTGTCTTAAAAAAAGATTTGACAGAATTTTTGACACTGTTCCCACAATTTCAGCAGAATATATTTTAAAAAAATCAAATCTCGAAGGATACAGAAGATAATGAAAGCCATTCGGGTATTTATAAACTTCTATGTAACGTTGCCCAGCATTTTATGTAGACAAAACTGCAAGAAATGTCAATACAAGGGTGACTGAACATCTGAAGTGCCTGAATGTAGTGGGTTACTCTGAATTCGCTTTGCATCTAATTGATACGGATCACTCTTTTCTCAAATCTTTTGGAATAGATGTACTCCATAGAAATGGGATAGGTCTACGCCTAAATAATCTAGAAGCCCTTGAAATAAAAATCCCTAAAAATAAATAAAAGTAACTTAATAAGCAACTAGATTTATCCAGCAGCCCAATTTTTAATTTGTTCCCCTTCCACCCCCCTACCCCTACTATCTCTCCCGTACCTAACCCCCACCTAAGTTGATGTGCCCATTTTATGTTTTGCCCAAGCATTATAATTCTGTTTTAATTTAATACATATTTGTTCAACCCTGAAGAAGATTCAGGTACAGCCGAAACCGGTTGGTATATGTATCTAATAAAGTGGTGTCAAAACAAAGTTACTTTTATTTAAAATTTAAGAATTTTTTTATCGTATTTTTTTTTGTTTTACGTGAATACAGCACGTGAGTTCCAATTGCCCGGATCCAGTGGGATTAAGGCATCACCGATTGGGGTATTTTATGAGGCTGAAGAGTGTAGGAGAAAGGGGAAGATGATGGAGAAGTACCCGACTATTCAGAATTTGTTACCAAACACGAATAAAGTAATTTTAAGCATTGTTTCCGTTTCGAATGGTGGTCTCTCACCAGGTCGATACTGAAAGTATCTGCCAGTCAAATATAAAACAGATATAGAGATTAGAGATTTGAGCCCACGACCTCTCGATTCGGCCACGGAGGACGTTATTTTCAGGCAAGTATTTTTTGACAATCGTTATATGTAATATGATTTGCTTATCGTTATATTTTATTTTTTATTTTATTTTTTTTATTTTATTTTATTTTATTTTATTTTATTTTGTTTGGGAGACCAACAGTTTACATACATACTAGGTAAAATATTATATAAGTAGTATTAATATGACCATTTATAGGTTTCCACTTTAGTGTTTGTATATACAGGTGAACTGATACTGTAAGTGAATCTAATTTTAAAAATTAAACAAGAAATTAAGATATAAATTAAAAGAAATACAAATCAAATAAAAAATAAAAAATAAGAAACATAATTTTAAATTTTTCAAATCAGTATGTTTAAAGGGTTGAGGAAAAGGAAGGACATGAGGGGGGATCGATCTAGATGTAGTAGATATGTATAATGATATGTGTGATTTAAAAGATTTTGTTTATTTTTTAAACATATATATTTAAAGAAATAAAGTTAAAGTTAAAAGAATTGGTGGTATTGTGGAATGAGTAGTTATCTGTAGTTATAAAGGCTCGTGAGATCGTCGGTGTGATTTTATAGAGTGAGGTGCAGAGTTAAAAATGTCATATTGTGAGTAGTGTGTGTTAAAAGTGTGTGAGGCCCGATAGAAGAAGGAGTTTTGTTTAGAATTAGTGTTGCATCGAGGGAGACTAAGAAATTGGTCAGATCTGGTTAGTCTATTGGGAACTCGTAATTGGATCCGTTGGAGGAGTTCCGGGCAATCTACGGTGGATCTAGCAATTTTCTGCAGAAATAGTACATCAGCAGAGATTCTTCGATCTTCCAACGACAGGATATTAAAGAATATATTAAATATTATATCGAAATGCGTTATACTTCATTTTCATACACTTTAATCCAATTTCTTTACGACTCATTTGTGAATCCAATATTGTGTGCTTCGGAAACGTGCAGTTTTATAGCTCCTGCTGGAATATCACTTCCGAGAAGAAAACTGCATTTCCCGGACTGCGCGCCTTTACCCTTGCAAGTTTCACGGGTCGCGATGTAAAGTCACGAGAAATTTTCACAAATATCCGCAGTACAATCGCAAAACGCAAAAATCGGATTTCCACGTGATTTGTTTGTTTGCATTTGCTTGCATATTTTACCTCTCCGACGCTTTTGTGCAATTGTACGCCGGCGAATCGAGTTTCAATTCAAAACATCCAAAGTTACCGATTTGAGCGTGTCGCCCAGGTGCAAACAATGTGAAACGTGCCCAGTGTCGCGTATCGCGTAATTTTAAACAGATAAAAAAACTATCTCGCTTTTTTGGTATCATGTTTTCGTGATCTAGGTACTTAGATCTGAAATCCAATTTTACAAACCAGAGGAGCAAAGAGATTTTTGGACGCCTGAGTCACTCACTTAAAAAAACGCTTTTACCGCCATGAAAATTTTTTATACAGTTTCAGAAAAACTTCCGATTTTTTTTTCAAACATCATTTTTGCTGAACTATTTTTATCTTTTCAGAACAATCATTTTGGCGCCCTGCAAGTACCTTGCTGCGGTTGTTGAAAGCTCTGTTCAAAGTGGGAGTAAAAAAGCACCCGGCGTACTTTTAGTCGATGACAGTGACAAAAAAGTATTACAAACAGTCGAAATTTGCATTTCCCACGACAACAATGAATACCTTTTTAGTGAATGGAATTGACTAGAAAAAAGCGGGTGCTTTTAAATCCCGACTGAATGCGACTATACTGGCCGTAAATGACAATAACATCCTTGATGCTTTACACGAGGATATACGAGTATATTAATAAAACAATATAATTTCGGTTATGATGTGAGCACGTAACATTAAAAAACTAAACATAGGTAATTCTTATTTTTGTTGTAGTTTTATTTATTTCATTTTGGTTATGTACTTATACATGAAACTTTATAAAGTATCTAATTATAATGCATATAATGATAAAACAACTTGACGATAAAACTTATACACTACTTGATATTAATAATGTATTTTAAATGGTTCTTAGGGGTTATTTTTAAATTTATTAATTTGTGTAAATTTGATGGTTTCCGGCAGCGCATTATAATATTTCATCCCCTTTTCAGAATATATATTGAATTTATGGCGCCGTTTTCACATAAGTCGGTGGTGTAACAGTCAGCGTAGTTGTCTTCTACGCAGTCGATCTGAGTTAAATTCTCAGCCCTGGCAATTTTGTTTAAAAAAAATTAGAATTATTTTTAATTATTTTTCAAAATTAAATTTCAATTTTCTATCCGAAAAGAAGGGTGCAAACATTCAGCTTCATAAATTCTACAACAATGTTACTATCCCGTGATTTTTCACAGGTCCACGCTAGTAAATAAAACCCTTTCAGTACGTCGAAGATAGGAGGTCGCGCGACGGCATGTCTATGAACTTTAATAATGGGAAATAATTTCAACTCTTTTGTATTCGACTTCTGCCGCCTCGATACGTGTACGAGTATATACTCGAGTAGCAACCGGTAGCGAGTGGGTGTATATTCTTTTCTTTGTGTTGCCTGAGACTGAGTCGTGAGTGGCGTCGGTTTACCCTCCGCGAATTATTATACGAAATTAAACTTACTTTAATAGAAAGTACGGACTTAACTATTTACATAAATGTTTATTTATAAAATTATTTATGCACACACAGAAACTCCCTCTCAGCGGAAATTCTAAATAAAGAACCGAACAAGATTCCGGTTCCGTTTTCGTAATTAAAGGAAAACCCGCGGAGTCGAAAATTAAACAAACCTAATTATTATACCCCACGCGTGCAGATAGCATATAACAATATTATAATCGTAATCACGATTGCTCTAACAGAGACGTTCAAGCAATGTGGGAGTCGGCGGAAATTACTGTGATTATTACATTCTCACTTAATCACCTGAACCAATTATAATTACATGTCATTACTAACGAGTTGTCACACAAAGACATGAAGCAGATACTGAACTAAAGATGTTATGAAGATATATAGATATTAGGCATTCTCATTAACTTACTAAACAACAAAACGGACATTCCGAGGGTTTACAACCGACGATGCCAATCATAGAACAGCCAAGAATAATGTTTCTTTATTACATTTTCGTGAAAATGTTCGCAACGGCGTCTACAGTACAAAACATCGAAAGCTAAAAACAGTAAAAAGTGTTTGCTGCTCCCCGAAAGTGATTTGGCGAACATAAAACCCCTGCACTTTAGATTAGATAGATTTAACTTGTTACACCAACTTCGATTCGGACACTTTTGTATAAATGGATTGGTTGAACATATTGGCCTTTATAACTTTAATATGGATTAGTAGCACTTTAATATGGAGAGAATACAAGGCTGATTTGTGCGTAATGAATAGAATAAAGAAAGGAACGCTTAGATGGTTTGAGCATGTAGAGCAAATGAACGAAGAAAAGAGTGTGAAAATAATATATGATGCGAAAGTGAATAGAAGAAGTCGAGGACGCCCGAGAAAAACATGGCACGATCAAGTAAATCAAATACTTGAATCGGGTCATGGGAAGAGTCAGAATAATAGAAGATAATGTATGAGACGGTGTATGAATGTAAATGAAGCAAGGAGTGTGTGCCAAGACAGAGTTATTTGGCGGTCCGTCCTCTCTACCTATCCCTGCGGAGAAACGGCGTGATGGTTAGTTAGTTAGTTTTTTAGTAGCACTTTCAAAAGTATTAGATTAAAAAAATTTGGTCGGCGGGTGTTTGAAGCTATTAATTTGATATTTTAAGCCCAGTAACTTCAAAAATAAATTTAAAAAATGACTACATAGCATAAGCGATAGTGGCGGTGCGTGATTACGTGATAGGAAACTGATTTTTTAACACCATTCTTTGAAAGTATTCGGTAATGCATAGAATGACTCCCTCGGGTACTATTAATAATACACACATAATATATTTAAATTTCACGAATACAAATATTTGACCGCCCACATTATGTCAATGAAGTAATAACGAAGAAGGTCACGAAGATATTAAACATAGCAATATCATGTTTGGTGCTTAAACCTAAAGATTAACAGTTTGTATAGCTACATAATGCGCTATGTACTAAATTACTACATCTAACGAGTAACTCCAACAAGACCAGGTTTAGCAGCGGCCGAGCGCAGGTCGTGTAGTGTCCTTTGTTCCTGGCGTGATTCCCCTCTCCGCAGCATCTTATTCTCTAGACACAGCGTTGGAAGACACAAAGCAAGAGAAGATACGAAGGCTTCCTTTATACCATAGATAACCTTGTTTAAGGAAGGAGCCTATTTCGTATAGGTATTTTTTTTTTCTTTCTGACTAGGAGGCAAACGTCCACAGAATTTTATGTGTGGCTGGAAAGAATGCGAGAATATTATTTCTTCAACGGAATTACTATTCAAAGAATGCTGGGGACATTGACATTTGAACAAATGGCCTAAGACCATCCTGCCAAACGTTTCCCTGTCCTCGGGGAAACTTTAGAGCTCCTTAAGATCTTGTCACGCCTGTCCACTGAAAGATGTTCCTCAACTAAGAAAATTTTTAACGTTTTCCAGCCCATCGGTCTTTCACTTCTTCTTGCAGAAGTAATTTCAGTATTTAGAAAGTGCGTAATTGCTGACCTTTAAAGGTCTGCGTAGCGCGTTCTCTCCCTGTCGGGTTCTCTTAACACCTGCTGGTGTGTATTCCGTGATGCCAATGGTATTGATCAATCCCCAATAAACAAGTTTGCTGCATAGTCGCTAAACCGATGTTTAAATTGGTTCGTTTCTATAAATGAATCATTATTTCAATAAACTGTTTATATCTAATTAATATCGTCACCCAGTGGCGCTCGGTGAATCGATGAAATCAGTAATGTTTGAGCAAAGCAAGGAGCTGAAGAGGCCTTCCTTCCAGCAGTAGTTTGACGAAAATGTTGATGTGATTATCCTAGTCGATTTTTTTAAATTTCAACTGTTTTTAATTTAAATTTGTTTCACTATTTATGGATCACAGCGAAAATCCTGTATAATATTATAGTTCAGTTAATGAGTTCTTAAAATTTCTCAGACTATACAAACAATGAAGGTAGGAAACACGTCCACAAATTTTCAAGAGATTCACAGGTTGTCGACCTATGATTTAGAGTTTAGGTATATAATATTATATTGGATAGGTTCAAATTTAATTAATGGTATAACTCTAATATAATAATTATTTTCGTGGTGTTGTATTTTATGCCAAAATTATATTGTTTGTTTATACAACCACAGCTTCCACAATCTCGTTTAGAACAATCTAATTAGTTCAGGGACGTCTATTAATACTCTCCTGGATGTGAAAATAATAATTTCTTAGTAATTACGGAAATCCGGGAAAAATTGTTTTTACAGAAACCGAGAATGAGAATTATTTTGGCGAGACAGATTTTCTTTTAAGTAGAAAAAATTGTATTCTAGAAGATTGCATATTTGTAGCCAGAACCATACTAAACAGGATGTTGGCGTACTTTCCAAGGCTGTTCTGGAAAATGCTTTGTATTATGTATAGAAATACCAATAAAAAAGAAGCTTCATTTGTTTTTTTTTACTATTTTATATTTCACTACGACATGGCAATTTCACTGAATAACCAAAGACTTTCATTAAAAAAAAATAAGAAACGTTAAAAGGTTAGAAAATAATAAGGATTGAAATATTGATTCAGAGTTAATTTAAGTGAACGTAATTATATATATATATATACAGAGGGTGCCCGTGTAGCCCCGACCTCCTAAGGTTTATAATTGATAAAATTTATTCCTACTTCAATACTATAAATGTCTTACTTTGTTTTATATCTGTTCACATGAAGCAAACAAAAAAAATACTTAAACATCTCTAAATACTTTTATTGTAAAGAATAACTCTACAGCAATCATGTGTATAATTTTCCGAATATTCCAAAACATTAGCACATGCTTCATGTGCTTACTAAGTACATTTCATGCACTGTATTCAACCGTAATTATTTTATTTACGAAAATTTGTGCACGTGCATACATATACACGGCGCCCAAAAACTCGTGGTATAGCAGAAAAATGAAATCATCTGTGGCACAAAGAGAACCCAAATAATCAAGTTATTTTGATTAGATATTCTGAATTTTATCAAAAAAAAACATCCTACTTCGGACTCGACAAAATTAAAAATTCAAGCTTAAATCAACAAAAGTTGAACAACGAAATCGAATCCCTAAATGTGATAAAAATTTACCCGCTTTCTGCTTGTACAACGGGCTTCCGGACACCGTGTACAACAAATGAAAAATCATTCAATTTGCTAAAACTTTCTTATAAAACGTATTGATTCGGGTGTTCTTAAAACCACTTTACCATGTACTCGTATGTTCAAAACGTCATTGAGAAACTGCAAATGTACCAGATCCTTTTTTCACAACTAAATCGATGGGAAATTTTCATTTAATTTGATAAATTATACGCAACCCTTAAAATCATTTCTGTTTAAGAACGATTTTTTGATGTGGATTAAATTTCTGACTGTACCTGTCTTATGTGGGAGTGAAATGTAATTTTCTTTTTCTGTTTGAGACTTCTCATTGTATCGTTCAAACTGCTTCTTGGTTTTCCAAACATTTCACTACAGTGGCCTACGGCTAAGATCTCAAAAGAAAACTTTATATACCGGTTTTTTCATCGTATCAGCATTCCATCTCCCTCTAGCGGGATTTCAACAGTATTTTTTACATATTATTTCGTTTGCCTTAAAACAACATGCAACCATTAAGAAAAAGTTTTTGAGAGTGGTTGGCGTTACACGGAACTAAAGTAATCGGGAGTATCGGAATACTTCCGTGTGCTATAAAAACTAATACTTAATAAACTAAGTGATTCACTAAATATTGAGATGCACAATCATAAAATGTAATAAAATACCATTTGAATATGTTAGTAACCCAGAGCAATAATATACCTGAAGGGATAGCTTTGCGAAACATTGTAGTCAGGATTGTTTTGTTTTTTCCTGACTGGGAGTGGCTAAGATTATCATGGATACACCTTTTTACATCCTTTCATAGCACATGTTGACATAATGTTTTGTTTATTTGTTTAACCACTTTTTCACAGTATTGTTATCCACAAAAATATAGTATATAACCTCAAAAACCATTGAGGTATGTCGCATAACAAAACGTAGTGGGCGGAGTGGCCGGAGACGCGGGACACGGAAAACATGCTTACTTTCTTAAAAGTGGTGCGATATTATGTGATAACCTGTCTTATCTATTTCTTTCGAGTAAAAACTCGGAGAAAGGGGTTTAGCGTAAATTTGTATAGGTTAGGTAAAAATATTTAGCTTTCTCTCCATATATATTCTTACTCCAAGGTGAGTAATAATAACTTGTAGTAATAATGAATTTACCTCCCAAAGTCACTCAATTTCAATCTTAAATAAACCGATAGAAACAGAATAATTACTGCTCCCTACAAACTTCAATAGCAACGCCACTGGCCTTGTTTTAACTTTAGTTTCTAATGCATCATAAGTTTGCAAACAAAAGCGTCAAACCAAAGTGCCATCTATTATAGTTTTATCAAAACAGGGAGCGGTCGGGGGTATCAGGTGGTCGGGGTCACACGCACTCCCCCTCTATTGTAAATATTATAACGGCATATTTTTAATACTCTCTTTTTGGCATTATTGCAAATGATGTTATGCTTTCGAGCCCGCTGTCAGTGCGACCGACCCGCCAACCACAATGCGGTTCAACTCGACAGTTCAGCGCTAAGCAACTTTATTAATGTGATTAGATCAATTAAGTCGTAAGTATAGTGAAAGTAATTAGTGTGAACGGTTTTGTAAATGAATGTTCAAAACAACGACTCGATAAAGCACGTATTTTCACTGCATCACTCTTCACCACCCCAAATTCATTTAACAATGCGCACTTTCCCCTTACTCGATAACAGCGAGTAATGGGTTAAAAATACCTTACAGCAAGGGTTGTTTTTGAAATGAGAAGTTTCTTCAATACCTGGCTGATAATGTAAGGTTAACTCCCCGTTTATTTCACTAAATATAACATCAACATATTATTTTCATTATAAACTTTATGGTGAATTTTTTTTATTAAAAACCTAATAACTTTGCTACCCTAACCTCCCCCCCCCTGTTAACTTAATAATCACTTTTGCGTGTTTTTCATTTGATAAAAAAAACCTTTTTTTATTTCATTTCTAATATTTATTTCTCTTAGAGCTATTTATAAAATAGATTTAAGATTTGCAAATACAATTACGAAGTTCGCTGAAGGTGACACGGGTATTGTTGAAAGTAGTTCTAAAAGAATAATTTGTTTTTATCAAATGAGAAAACCTGAAAAAAGTGACGTAGACAATACAAAGTAATTGTGTTTTCAATCAAATTAAACCTTTCTTTATTATTTTAAATCACACATTTCTCTTATTTTATGAATGTTGAATGCATTATTAGTGCTCAAGACGCTTGACTACGAATTTAGAGGTCGCGGGCTCAAACCCCGACGTGAAAAAAGTAATTTCATTTATTTAATTTGTGTGTTTTTATATTAAATAATATATCGTCGCCGGAAAGGCAAAAGGCTTGAAGTGCCATTTTGGGAAGCTTAAAGTTTTTTTAGTTACAGTAAAATTCAAAAGTCTTCAGTAACTGGTTGGATTTTGAAAAAAAAGTTAACTCAGGTAATTCAATGCTCTTACTGAGTTACCTGAAGCTACAAAAAGCAAAACAATGTCCCAAACTTGTGTCGCTTGAGTCAAGTCTCCTCCCAAACGGTAAATATATTTTAGATGGCTGAAGGGCCACAAAAATCTTCAGAATCAAACGTGTCAGAGCATTTTATGCTGAAAAAAGTTGTTGTAAATTGCATATTTAACTCATTTTTTACCAAAGTGTCGCTAAAGCCCTTTTGCATTTTCAGCGACGATATAGTTATTTGCGGCAAGCTCCAGAATGGTAGATATCAAGTATTTAATAAATATCATCCTGGTGAAAGGCCACCATTCAGAATCGAAACGTTACTTGAAATGGCTTTGGCCGTGTTTGGTGACCAGATCTGAATAGCCAGGTACTTCCTAACATTTATTTTCCCCGTCTCCTTCCCCTCTAATCTATCCTCAGCCTCATAACATACCCCAATTGGGGATGACACAGTCCCATTGGCTCCAGACAGTTGGGTGTAGTTGGGACTCGTGTGCGGTATTCGCAATTATTTTTTAATCTCATTTTACTGTGTTTTGTATGTTTACTGGAATTTGTTTTTAAAACCTGAATAACGTGATTACTGTAAATAATGTATATAATAAACTACACAATAAATTGATGATACGCCGCTACGTATTTGCTGTGTGCGAAAATACAAAGAGAGAAGTAAGATAGCGATGGGATTGGAAGTAAGATTTAAGATATATGTCTCTATAATGTAGAATGCCATGTTCGCTGTGATTAATGACTGAATCCGCGCGGGAGGAATCATTAGCTGCTCGCAGCAAGCTAGCCCCAGCACAGCACTCTCAACTTCAACATACTAATGAATAATGAACGAACTCTTACCGATGTAACAACACCCCAGACAACATGCGATATACAATATACAGCGCACAATTCACTCAATTTATTACACGGGCATAAAATATACGCCTTTGTTATTTACACGTGTGAGAATCTACTCTAATTATTATATTTATTATTAGTCTCACCTTCAGGTAACATTCATTTGTCACGCAAATACGCTACTTAATTAATTAGCGACATTTCGTAATTACAACTAAGAGTCGGTTGTTCGACATTATAACAAATCAAAGATCAACCCCATTTTTGAATGTGTCGTCATCTCAGAACAAGAATATATATATGGATAGAGAGCTAAAAATTTTTACCCAACCTTTATAAATTTACGATAAATCACTTTCTTCGGGTTTTTACGTCGTAAACCACGAGAGAGAAAGAGATAAGACAAGTTTTCACACAATATAGCTCTGCTTTTAGGTATGTAATCATGTTCTCCGTCTCCCGCGTCTCCGGCGACTCCACCCACTACGTTTTGCTATGCGACATAACAGGACAAAACTACTTAACGGTTTTTTAGGTTATATCCTACATTTTTGTTTATAACATACTGTGAAAAAGTGGTTTTACAAATAATCAAAAACATTATATCGACATATGCTATGAATGGATGAATAAATACCCTAGCCCTAGCCACGCCCCAGTCAGGCGAAAATCATCAATACTGACTACATTAGCGCTCACTCTTGATATATTATTGCTCTGAGGTTGTCATTTTGTGGACACAACACTTCAACCAATTGAATTAATTTTGATGAATCTTTAGCAAAAATATCAAATGTTTTCCGAGGACGCCCTCAGGATGTAGGTAATTTATGTTTGAGATTAATAAAAACTGACCCTCACCTTTCAAATTCTTACCTTAAAACGAATTAAAAATTTCCACATCATTTTTCGACAAAAACATGAGTGGTATGGACCAGATTTTATTATTCTATTCGATGAATTAGTTACTTCCTGAGATGTTCCTCTGAAAACATTTGAGATTAAAGTAACGTGTTTTTTAAAATTGACTAAAATGTACACCCCCGGAAAAACACCTTTCCATGTCTGTTAGAGTTAGCCCTACCCTGTGCCCCTCCTATCCGCCGTACGACAATCATTATATATTTTTTTAAATGTTAAAATATTCTGAGTGGTGCTTATCATAAATTTGTGACGATGTCAAATGTGGCGGTCAGTCAAACAACTGGCCCTTAGTATTTTACATCATAATTTTAATAGGAGATAAAGTATTAGCAAATTACTTTTGAACTTTATTTATTAACCTTTCCGTACCTGCAAGTAAAAATCAAACGTACGATCCGAAGGGGGGTGACTCAGTTGCCCCATTTGATCTTGCTTATCAAAGCATTTTCACGACATAATCCAAGGTCATTTGTTTTTGGTAATACTTAGAGAGAAGTATATATTTATAATATTTCAGTAAATCAACTCTCGTCCGGGGTTACATTGGAACCCCCCTTCGGAAAGGCAGTTTTAAACCAATGAAATCACATAGAAAAATATTTTACCATAAATTTAGTCTTCTAACCTTCGATTTTTTTTTGTTTATGAAAATATTTGAATACAACATGATTACAACCTAATGACAGTTATTGTGATTGTAATTGGAGATGAACTTTTTATGGAAGTTTTTTTAGTTTTTCTTTTTAAAGCCTTGAATAATTTATTAGTATTAAGTGGTTAGAAAATTTAGTATAATACACTTATTCCCCGGTCTCACCTGCGAGAAACATTAAAAATCTGTCACGCAAATACGCTAGTTACAAAATTATCGCATATTACATGAATACAGCTTAGTAATAATTAAAATAATTGTAATGGGTGATCATTTGTGTATTTTTTCAAGCTTTTTTTAAAGCAGCAAAATTGCTTATTAGCATTAAGTGGTTTGGGATAATACTGTGTTAAAACTAATTCTGCTAACATTTTTCGTCGCGTGTCGCTCGCGTCGGGTGGAACGCTTCGTGCTGGCCTCAGAAGATATTTCAACCAAATTCTCCATAGACTCCATAGAACCCACAACGGTTCCGTTGAAATACAAAATACGAAATAAATAACCTTCTAAATATCCAAGAGAGAGAGAGAGAGTACATGCAAGAGTTGCGAACTGGGTAATATTTATTTAGTTAGCTAGCCATTGTTTCGTTGTAAAAACGTTTTGTTTGATGAATGGAATCCGGGGGTAAAAGTACGCAAGAAGTGCGTTTTGAGAGTTGAAATCGTTTTCACCTGTTGGAGGAATTGTATTCCAATTGGCACTAAATTATATTAAAAAAACGGCACTCGCATAACTTCGTTTTATGGCCCCGGCGTTATGCGGATTGAAATATGTACACAATACATGCAACGGACACGAATAGCAATTAGTGAAGGTTTCGTAGGTGGAACTGGAAGGACCCGGCCCCCCCGCGTGTCGCCATAGAGGTCCTATTCTCCAGGGTCTACGGATGTAATGTCTGACGCAATTTTAGATACTGGATTAGATTTTTTGTTTTATTATTTTTTTTTTTATGTGAATACCGTACCTGAGTCCCAACTGCTACCAACCGTCTGGAGCCAGTGGGACTTTGGCATCCCTGATTGGAGTATTTTGTAAGACTTAAGGTAGTGGGAAAGGAAGGAGACGTGGAAAAGGAAGGTTGGAAAGTACTTGGCTATTCAGGTCTGGTCACCAAACACGACTAAAGGCATTTCAAACAACGTTTCGATTCTGAATAGTGGTCTATCACCAGGGTGACACTAGGAGTATCTACCACTTTGAATGTTGCAAATACACTTTATATTATTTTTAATGAATCCATTGTAAAATAGCACAAATAAATTAAATAAGATTATTTGTGCACGTCGAAATTTGAACCCGCTACCTCTGTATATTCGAGGATCTTTACTGTTTGACTATTGAGGCCGTCGATGGCAAAATTTTCTTAGTAATAATATAAAAATATATTATGGTTTTGCACTAAAATAGAATATATAAAAAATAAAACAAAACTAATTTATATCGATTCTGTTGATGACCACCAAAATTTTTCTTTGTATATTCTTGAATGCTTTTTAGGCCCATGCTGTCGGAAGAGAATAATATGTTTGGTATACTGTATTTCTTATCGCCCCCCCTTTCACTATATAAAAACACGATTTTTTATTTTCAAAGTGAATCGAGATATATTTATGGGGAAAATTTGCACCTTATCAAAGGAAATCATCACATCACATCACTGGACTGCCTGACCTACCAATCTACTACCTGCTACCTAAAGCCTACAGCCTACAGCTACAACCTACAGTACCTACCCAGCTATGGGAAGAGTACCTGCCCAGAGGTTGTTGTGAATAAAAACACGCTCCATCATAAATGTCCGGCCGTTAAGTCCGAAATAAAAATTGGATTACCCCCGGGAGCTTTATTCGACTAAGCCCGAACTGAGAGATGTGTGGCGCTAGTGGACACCCCTTTGTGTCTCTGCGCCTCTTGTTGCGAGTTGTGACTAGGATCTGTAAGGTGGGGCGTCCCAAGAAGACATGGCACGACTAAGTGAATGATATACAAGTGTAGGGTTGTGTTAAGAGTTAGAATTACAGAAAATTGTTTTGTCGGCATTCCATCCTCCGTCCACCCCGGTCATTAAAAAGCGTCATTGTTCACTAAACAAACTCACTCGAAATCTCATTCGACGGCTTCCATGGTCGAGTGTTTAAGACGCTCGACAACGAACGCAGAGGTCGCGGATTCAAAATCGGAAATAAATATATTTTTTTTTTTTTATTATTCTTAACACATGAAGCTCTGATAAATCAATTCCTATGTCATCTTTGGGAATGCTGTGTCAAGAATCTTTTCGAGGAAAAAAAGGAGTGAACCTGGGTCTTCAAGAGGCCCATGTTATAAGAAGTAAACACAGAGTCTGACAGACCATTCCACAGCCGAGTTGTTAAATACGATTATAATTTGTGGAAGCGACTCGTTCTCATCTATCGAATGTCAACCATCTACAAATATTGAGCGCGCGTTTGGCAAGTTTCCCGGATGTGCACCGGTACCAAAAAGATCAATGACGCAAGTTTATCGGAGCATCTTCCATTCAAATACCGGTAAAACAACGACGAAATTGTCCAAAGAAGCGAAGAAAGAAGTCCACAACGGAGTGCTTATACCAACCCTGATGTATGGCAGTGAGGCATGGAACTGGCAGAGGAAGGATGAAATTAGACTGAACGACTATGAAAATGAGATCCCTGAGACGTATGTGCGGTAAAACCATGCATGACCATGTTAAAAATTGATTGAAGAACTCAGGAACGCCCGAAGAAGACATGGTACGATCAAGTGAATTAAATACTTGAATCGGGCCACGTGAAGAGTCAGAAGAACAGAAGAGTATGTATAAGACGATATATTAATATGAATGAAGCAAGGAGTGTGTACCAAGACAGAGTTGTATGGCGGTCCGTCCTCTCTGTCTACCCCTTCGAAGAAACGGCGTGATTAGTTAGTTGGTTTCAAGGATGGCATTTCCACCGAATAAATATTAAATATTTTATAAACAATAGCATTTAATAAATAATAATAAAATTCTGTAAGCTGTATGTTAAGATAAACTCCTTCATTGGCATTCATACATACTTTTCCATTATTCTGACATGACCCGACTCAAGTGTTTGATTGGCTTGATTCGTTGGTAGGATTATTTGTGTAGGTACGCTACGTGTCTAACGCATGGCTTTGCATTAATTAATAATAAAAGCATGTCAGTTGATGTACCGCTTTTTGCCACATGCGCCTTACTCTAACCTTATAAATAGACTACAATTTATCAGACACTATTCAAAGTCTTCAGGGATCCTCTTACTTGAATCACTCCCACGTGGAGAAACAGTGAAATGTAACATAATATTTATATGTAACCCAACTCACAGCCGTGACCTGTTATTGATAAAACATTATTCAAACTATTCAACGAGTTTATATAAAGATAGGTTGACGTACGAGGCCTGTTCAAAAGAAAAGGAGAATTTTCGCAGGCTGTGTACATTCGACTATCGATTTTTGTTATTGTTGTGTTGGTACACATACGTTTATCATATGTTAGCATTATCAGCCATTTTGAATTAGTGGTTTGTTTTTGACAACTGGAAAGGTTAGTC
This sequence comes from Drusus annulatus, assembly GCA_022651775.1. NCBI lineage: Eukaryota > Metazoa > Arthropoda > Insecta > Trichoptera > Limnephilidae > Drusus > Drusus annulatus. Next base: position 335,021 of record JAGWCC010000028.1, read on the forward strand.
ATGTTTTTGTGTGTTCTTCGATTTTTTACTTTTGAAAACAATGGATCAAAGAACATGTATTAAATTTTGCGTTAAAAATGGAATAAAGTGCTCCAACGCACTCATTCGACGAGTCTACTTTGTCTCAAAAAAGTGTTTATAAGTGGTACAAGCGCTTTCCAGAATCCCGAGAAGATGTTAATGACGATGAGCGTCCTGGAGTTGTGGAAAAACAAATCATGGATTGTATTCTTTGATCCATTTTTTCAAAAAGTAAAAAATCGAAGAACACATAAAAACGTGACTAACCTTTCCAGTTGTCAAAAACAAACCATTAATCCAAAATGGCTGATAATGCTAACATAAGATAAACATGTGTACCAACATTAAAAAAAAATTGATAATCGAATGTACACAGCCCGCGAAAATTCAAAATTCACCTTTTCTTTTGAACAGGCCATGTATATTGGTAAGGTAAGTATATGACTTGCTAGTAAATTTCTACAAGAATATATTAACTAATTGGTTAAAATAAATTAACAAGAAATCCGTTCGCTTCCAAAAATTAAGAATGTGTTTCGCTGTGCAGTTCGTTCCATTACTATTAAGGCCCAGTACCCAAAATGACGTTAAGCGCCATTTTGGGTACTGGGGCAGGAGCATTCTAATAGATATAACAAGCAATACTGCACATGATTTATCTGTAAATTCCAGATGGGTAGTCTAAGGTTTCCAGTGTATAATTTTTTTAAGCTGAAATTTTTTTAAATTCTATGTAAAAAATACTTACATATCAGTAAAAGGTGCAAGTTGAAATCCAGCAAAGCCATTTTTAAACGTTTTACCTAAACTTCTAGTATGCATTAAATTTCATGAATAATTTAAAAGATAACAGTTTATAAGTTGTATTCAGTGAAAACCTTAGACATTTTGCTAACGCCTCTGTGTTTTCTCCCTCCTTCAACATGGACCTCTTCAAGACACAGGTTCTCTCCTCCCCTTTCTCGAAAAGACCCTCCACACAGCATCTCCAAGATGACATAGGCCCCGAGGAAAATTATTTCCCTGAAGGCCTCCTGGGTGGAGTTATTATAAAAAAAGAAGAGATTCGGTGTTTAACGGCGACCGTTCAGATGTTCATAATGACGTAGATTGTCCATTTGATGACCGATTTAAGAGCGAGTATCAGAGAGCAGATACGTTAGTGCAACTTCACATAGAATTAGTAAATAAATAGGTGATGAACTTACATGGTAATCGTTGAAGGCTTCGTTGCCTTCGCACACATTGATGACTCCTCGGATGTGGTTGGTGACCTGGGCCTAGACAGTCAGGGCGTCTTTCCGGTTTCCCATTTCGAGTTGGACACTTCCTGGGGACAGGTAAACAAGGTTTTCATCAGATATATATCCTCAAAAGACTATAGAAATATACAACTCCCCTTCAGTAGCGGGGCACAGCCCGGGAACATGTCACCACGGCCTCCGTGGTCGAAGGGCAAGACGCTCGACTACGAATGCAGAAGTCGCAGGTTCAAACCCTTGCGCAGATATTTTTTATTTTATTTATATAAAATAATGTATAGTATAATTGCGGCACGTTTCAGAGCGGTAGATACTTTAAGTATCGCCCTGGTGAAAGACCACCATTCAGAATTGAAACGTTGCTTGAAATGGCTTCAGCCGTGTTTATTGACCAGATTTGAATAGCCAAGTACTTTCCAATCTTCCTCTCCCCATCTCTTTCTTCTCCTTCACAATATACCTCAGTTGGGGAAGCCATGCTGGTTCCAGACGATTGGGAGCTGTCGGGACTCTTGTGTGGTATTCACTATGAAAAAAGATAGTCAAATAATCCCAATAAACGATGCAAATTAGGAACTTCGCATTAGGGCTGTTTTAAGTTTGTTTTTTTTTTTATATTTAAGAAATATAACGCTGTTGCAATATTTTCCATGAAGTCGGTTTTTGTTTTTCCTCCCTCCTACAACGTAGATCTCTTTCGAGACATTGGTTCATTCATTCCTTTCCTATAAAACACCTTCCACTCAGTATCCCAAAAATGCCTCCTTTGTGTTGTGATATGCAAACAATAATGATAATGTACCCACGGGCACGTGATGAAAGAGCTGCCTTATGCGTGTATTTTTGGGTACTGATCCTTAAGTAGGTATTATAACGTCACCAGTTAATATAAAATATATTTGTTTGTTTTATTGTCAAATAACAAATTATATATCGTATATGTTCTTATATTATCATTTTTACTACGCGAAGAAGTCATCCGAGAAAAAATATGGTTGCATTTATATCATGTGGTATAATATATACGCCTTTGAGGTGATTTTTCACAAAAATGGCACTATACAAATCGTCCAAATATTATTATTATTATAATATACGATGATCCTAAATAAATGTCTCGTGAACTCTGTCGGAACATCTGAACATTCAACCCTAATTTCACTTAGATTTATAACATTTAATCGTAAGTTTTGTGATATTATTATTAAAAGCTTGTAATGTTAATTGTTTTAACAATAAATTACCTAGTTGTACAATAGATAACAAATCTTCAATTGACACAACTAAAATGTATATACATATACTAGTGATACCAGCACAATGTAATCCAATAAAGTTTGACACAGCTAAGCCGGTGGCACGGAGGCTATTCGCAGTAGGAAATTAATATCCGGATAATCTTTTATTGGCTCGAGGTACGACTACCTTCGTCACTCTTCCCACACTTTCCACTCGCTTCTCTGAAATGTCAGGAGGAAAATTCTCAGTACTAAATTTAGTACAGTCGAGTGATTTCAATATTATACCATCAATAAGACGAGAGAGTTACAAGTACATCATACAAAGTCAGGCGTGATTCATTCTCGGAACGGAATGTACTTGAGGAAATATAAAGCTATCGGTCTATGTAATATAACATATTACTTAACGTGCCAACATTTATTTTTTACTTTTTTTTAAGAGTCCCGACTGCTCCCAACCTGGCCAGTGAGAATACGGCATCTGCAATTGGGGTGTGTTGTGAGGCTGAAGATAGTGGAGAGGAGATGGGGGATAGACACCAAACACGGCTAAAGCCATTTCAAGCAACGTTTCGATTTTGAATGGCAGTCTTTAACTATAGTGATTCTTACCCCTCTGGAACTCTGGAACGTGCCGCAAATATAATAGTAATTTGAATAAAGTGTGTTAAAACACATAATAATTGAATAAAAGTTATTTGCGCACGCCGGTTTAAAACCCACGACCTCTAGATTCACTGTCGAGCGTCCTACCACTCGACCATGGATTCACTTACAAGTATCAAACAATTTATCAACCTGTTTTTAGTATTACATAAAGTGTCCATGTTTTTTGTTTGAGAGAGTATTTTAAAAGATAAATAGACAAAGGGTAGGCTGAAAATATAAAAAAGGGAAAAATAATTGGACTTGTTTCAAAGTCATATAAATAATAAACAGAAAAAATACAGTTAAACAACATCATCTCCAACCCGAATGAAAAAAAAAACACGTATTGCCGCAAGGAACATATTTGGGACCTATATTGAAAATAGAAAATACTCCCATAGTGGAATTTCATACAATTTATCTCTTAGGAGTTTTGCTTGTGTGTGTAGGAGAGAATGTACATTAAAGCAATAATTATCAATAAATATATTTATTTGTAGCAGCATTACAAGCAACATTACAAATGATTTATGTATTTGTTTTACATGGATAGTTTCATTGATACTATGGACTTGTGATGACTCTGGAACGTGCCGCAAATATACCATATATATTATTTTATATTAATTAAATTTGAAATAAAACATTTTAATTGAATACAAGTTAGTTGCGTAGCTGGGATTTGAAACCGCGACTTCTTGATTCGTAACTGAGCGTCTTAACTAGTCGATTACGGAAACCGTGGTTCGAAAGTTCCCCGAAGCATGGAATTATTTTCTTGACCTCTGCAACATCTTCCATTCTCCTGTCACAAGTCTATTGTTGGATCCGAAGCTGCGATAAAACACCGAATATGTTTAGCTTCAGATGAATTTCGAAAGTAGTGTACTCTCAAACGATTGTTACACTACTTGATGGAAGTGTCTAATTATAGATGTGAAGAGATTATGGAGTGAAGGAAGTAAGGAAACCAATTCACTCCACGATGAAGTTGATGTTTAAGCTCTTGATTCTTCTTACACAACGAATCACAACACTTAACTTAAGTTTACTTGAAGAACAACCAACTAAACGACGACCAAGCGAGACACCGACGAACGAACAACGTTTTTTCACATAACTCTTCTTTTTCTTGATTGTCAATTGTTTTCAAATACAGTGTTTTCGAGTAAGGAAATCGAATAGCAAAATGGCGGGATAGGTAAGAACTGGATGAAAAACAAGACGGGGAGAATCTAACAAATTATCTCTTTGAAATCCAACATCCATGGTATCGACGAAACTTTCCGCCCATCTCTGGCTGTTCAGTCCCATTCAGTGAGATGATGGATGTGGCTTTGGAGGTAGATAAAGATGGATTGCTGGCCCTTAATCAACGTTCACACTTTGAATATGTAGCGAGATGTTATTATAAAATAATATAATCACATCATATTTTATATGCCTTTCCTGTCTTTTCGCCTTATTGTATCTTCGCGAAAGTCATCAATCATTCGGTTTCCCTTCGGTTTCTTCGGAATTTAAATTCAAAGTATATATTTTTTCGTGAATAATGAAATCCAATGAAAAATATGAATACAAAACAAATTTCCCTTAGACCTAGAACGATTCTGAATGCATACGTTCCATTGAATTATACGTGGAATTTATTCGTAGTTCTTAACAAATGATTGGGGCGTTTTGAAAGTTGAAAAAATACAACTTAATCTATTTGGATTTTAGGGAGAGAAAAAGTTGTTTGGCAATTCATCCTCTCTGCCTACCTCAGTTTGAAAACGGTGTGATCGTTAGTTAGTCACATAAAAAAATGTTTTTTTTATTGTTAAATATTCCTTTTTTTTAATAGTTTCAAGATTAGTTCTCATTTCGTTGCCGGCAACCCGGGTGTTTATTGACAATAAATTATTCCAAATACATCTTTTTTACCCGTCTCACTGGACGATACCGGCATCTGTTCTGGGACGGGTTATAAATTTATTTATTTTGAAATTGGGTTAAGTAAAAAAAAATGCCTCAAAATAAATAACAATAGAAAAAGTTAAAAATAAAAGTTCTTACAAAGTATACAAATAAATTAATTAATTAATTACATAAAATTACTTCGGAAGTTTTTTTAAATCGTTACAAGAGCTTTTTTTTAAGATTTATGAAAGTTTGCAAGTAACTTGATAATGCGATTCCATCTTTTTGTTTATAAGCCATTATTGAAGTTTTTATATAACCGTTTTAGATTGCTTTAAGCTATGTGTTGAGAGGTTTATTTTGAGAAGATGTCGGATTAGAGAGACATTACAATAATTTTAGTCTTCCTCGTCTAGGAAGTTTTTTTATACATGAACTCCGCACAGGAGGCCTTAAGGGAAATATATATTTTTTTGTAATAATTTCCTGCAGTGCCTATGTCATCTTTGAGCATGCTGGACGGATGGGAAGGAGTGAACCTGGGTCTTGAAGAAGCCCATGTCGAAGGAAGGAGGAATCACATAAGCTGGCAAATCGTTCCACAGCCAATCTGTTGCACCTAAGAACGAGTTGTAAAAGCAATCCGTTCTCACGTTGAATGTCAACTGAGGCGGGCGTTTGGCGAGTTTCCCGACTATGCACCGGTGCCGAAGGGATCAATGACGCAAGTTCCTCGGAGCATATTCCATTGAAATATCGGTAGAACAAAGACAGCATTTCCACCGGTCGTCTGCAATCCATTTTTTAAATCTAGTTATGGAATTAGAGTTGTAAATTGAACTGCCCAGAAAAAAACAAAAACTTCAAGAAATCAGTTTTTTTTTTAAATCACAAGCGCAACATTGTTTTGATTGTATTTCCGATATGGCGATTGAGATCTTAACAAGGCGACAGTTGACATCGAATCCCCTCGGAACGTTGTATTTGGGGGAGACATTCGCATCCGGTGGCTGGGAACTGAGAAAGCCCGCTAACCAACAGCACTGCTTCATCCTCGAGGTGAATAAGAGCCAATAAATAAGCTACTGTCTCGGCTGACTTGGGGTGGTGTTACGAGGAAGGCTGGTATGAGAGAGGATGTTCTCCCGAAGGGGGAGGGGGAGTTGGGGTGTCGCATAGAAACCTATTCCGAATGTAAGACTTTTGAAAAAATATAGTATTTCAGTTTACCTGTAACAAGTAAAGAGTGGCAGCTGGTGACTTTTCATGTTGGACTGCTAAAATCTAAAAAAGTATTTAATATATATGATAAACTCTGTGGCCGAACTATAAACTCATTCGTTCTGGGCCCAGAAGTCACTTTTTACGAGTTACTTCACTTTTACGAGTAAAATAAAATTTCGTAAACTTATTATAATTGCACCTCGTTCTTGGAGGTAGGTACTTTGAATATCTCCCCGCTGAGAATCTAAAGGTAGTTTAAAATGGATATAGTCGTTTACCAGATCTGAATAGAACCTATATCTGTCAAATAGATACTTTTTATATGAATACCGCATAAGAGTCTCAACTGCTCCCAGCCGTCAAGAGCCAGTGAAACTATGGCATCCCCAAACAGGGTATGTTTTGAGGCTGAAGGTAGTAGGGAGGAGAAGGAGATTGGGTAGAGGAAGGTTGGGAAGTACCTGTCTATTCATATCTGGTCACCAAACACGGCTAAAGCCATTTCAAGAAACGTTTCGATTCTGAATGGTGGTCTTTCACCAGGGCGATACTTAGAGTATCTACCACTCTGGAACGTGTCACAAATATACTTTTTATTATTTTTATATGAATTAAATGTGTTATGACACATATTAATTAAATAAAAGTTATTGGCGAACGCCGGGTTTGAACCCGCGACCTTTGGATTCGTAGTCGAGCGTCTTACCACTCGACCATGGAGGCCGTCAAAACTTCCTACTTCCAATGGTTACATTTCGTTCACAACAATACCCGAAATTGAAAATGCCTTAGACCCCGAGTTTTCGGGCAGTTAAGACTCTTGTCTTGTTCAGTTGTTGCATTAAATAGTAATGTAGAGCGTCAAATACAAAGTAGCATTTTTTCAAACTTAGCCACTTAGCGCGGAGAAAGTCATCGGTCGCCACTGTCTATAAGTGAAGTGAAAACTTAAAAGGAAACATGATCCACTTTTATGAGGAAATAATTGTTTTCTCATGGGTCGCTCTATAAATTTTGTTAAAAGTAAAATCTTGGTGTTTTATTTCACATAATAAATGGGTATTAAATATCAAAGCGCTTTCAATAGAACAAAACTTTTATTATAAAGAATGCTTTTGCCTATTTTCAATTTAACGGTTCATGGGAAGGCTCATCTCACGTACAAAATATTTCAACTCTTTTTGCGACGTAAACAAGCTCTCTCAATAAATCTCCGCGGAAGCAAATTAGTGGCCGGAGTTTATGAAACGAAATGAAAAAAATTACGCTCTTTATTATTTTTCGGAGTGAATAAAAACTTCTTTTCAGGATATTTATATTTTCCAGTATTTAGTTATACGTACATTTAATAAATCGATCTCGAAAATGTATTAACCACCCAAAATACCTTAGATTCGTCGGCATCTACGCCACTAGCTACAGGTATGACAGTTGGAGTGACAGCTGATATGAAATGAGAGTGATAATTCTCTCAATAAAGACGAATCAATCAGTACGAAGAAACTTGCCAACAGAAGCAAATAAATTACTCGCAAGCTCTCACGTCGTTTCGCGTCTACATTACTGCAACGGAACATAATACAAATAGCACATTATGCAAGTCTTTCCAATTTTTAATTTAACAAATAACAATTAGGCCGCATATTTTGATACGCCGCGGCAAGACTTATCACCGGCGTATCAAAATATTCCCGTTTTTTCAGAGCACTCAAAAATCTTCACAGGCTAAATGTCCTGAAAGAATCCAGTTGAAGCTTTGCTGGATGGGGTTCGAGGCAATTAGAAGAATGGCTCCGGTTTATTTATAGGAACCGTGTATTCCTGAAGATTCCAATTCGCGACAGTAAAACAAAGATCGTCACTAAGTCCGGAGAGCGTGCTGCAGGAGTGTCAGGTCTTAAAGCCTGGGACAGACTGCCACATAATCTACGAATGATAAAAGACTCGACAAATTTCAGAGCTAAACTAAAAACTGATCCTTTCAGAAAATCATATCCATAAATTGAGGTGATGATTATCCAGAATCGCCCTGATTTACAAAGCTAGGCTGGCCCGTTAGCATTTTAACTCATCTGTATAATAGTATATTTTCAAGCAATGTTTGGCAAATGTTGGGCTAACTAACAAACAAAAAGTCCGAAACAATTTTACAGCCTGCTATATACGTAAATGATTGATAGGTAAAAATAAATGAATAAAAGGTAATTCTAGCTATAGTTTTAGGTATTCCGATAATTTGATGGAAAAATTAGCCATAATTTTTAATTTCACAAAAAACGGCGCTATATAAATTAGCCGAGTATTGTTTTAGTACATAATGATGTTACGCACTTTTCCACCATTCGGGTCGTTTTTGTGAGTTAAAAAAATAATTTGATTTTGTACTTACGGCAGATAACAAAAAAATAAATTAGAATTTCTAATTCATTATTTCTAGCTTACGTGGATTTTCTGAAAACGAAAATTATGTAGCTACAGTTAAAACATGTTATAAACACAAATTGTACAGAACTTTTTTTACTGAGAATAAATTGTGTCGAAAGGGGGAAATAAGTCAGTCGCCCGAACTGTTTGCCAAGCGTCTTATCCACCGGGAAATCGACCACCTTAAGAGATATTTTTCCTCCTAAATTCCTAAAATACTTCTGCACCAGGATCTGGGCTTTATCCTCAGTAATGCCGTAATGAATGCTATGAGCAAACTTTGAATCTCGTTCTAATATTTGTGGTCGTTCCCTTCAGCTGCGTCGAGAAGTATCAATGTCCCTTCCTTTACCTTCTCAAGTTATGCGAGATACGGAAAGCAGGAATTAATTCAAAGTGGTCTTTTATTTATCTCCAACACCCAGCCAGTGCGTAAAGTCTCTTAGGAAAGTACTTACTTAGAAACTATGGCTACCAACTCATTCATTAGTGATATTGAAGGACCCTCAATGTGTATGTAATTCGCTGTCATATCATAACTAAAACTACTGTGTCTCAATGCCAGTCTCGAGTTTCTCTTCCCACACGCCCTGCGATCGACTTCATATCCAAGTTTTCTGTATCTTTTTTGAAAGACAAGGACACATTTATTAGAGTTGACATTCTTGACTGGCTGAATACACAAAATACAAGTGATGTAAAATAATGGCTGTATATCCGTTCGACTGTGACAAAATACTTCCTTTATATAAAGTTTTATCTGTTAATATCACGTCTGAGCGGAGGAATACGACTCGCAAATTCATTTAAAGAATATCTGTACATTTGTAGTAGGTATATATGTTTGTATTTCTGCTGCTAAGATCTCATAAGGCGTGAAGGTAACGTGGGTAGGCGGCCATTCTACGGTAATATTCGAAAAGGGGTTTTGAAGTTTTCAAAATTTTTATTCAAAGTCAAATCTTGAATTATTTTTTTTCAGTTCTCTTGTCAAAAATTAAGAGATGGACTGACTGTGCGAAAGATGTTTTGAGCAGGAAAGGATATAGAGGTAGCCAAATCCCGTCCGATTTTTGCAAAGAAGGATTTAAAGCCCATTTAAATTATTAGTTTGAAACGCGGATGATGTAGTGAGTTAAGGCCGTAAGAGTGATTGACCGAAGTGTGTTTGCCGTCGTGTCATTTATAGTGAGGCAGGTTAACCCCTAATAAGGTATACAGTAGTTGTAATGGCTGCTGCGGGCTGGGAATGGCTGGGAATGGCTGGGAATGGCTGGGAATGGCTGGGAATGGCCGGGAATAGCCGGGTTATTAACCTTGTACAACCGCCCGCCTCATGTGAAGCTACGCGTATCACAATCAGCACGGTAATGCGCCATAGTTTACCAACAAAATCAAATTCCTACTCCCGGTAAAGTGTATACTTGATGTAAAAAAAAAAAATCAATCATTTTACCAATATAAAATAAATTATAAATCAGTGCCTCATCTCAGAATTAGTAATTTGTAAACATGGTTAAAAGCCCGCCAATAATAAAAGAAAAAAAAATTACTCACGTAATACCTGAATTACAAAACTTTGTTCTCATTTTTAATTTAAAAAATTAGTGCAATCTGCCGAAAACCTATATACTACTTATATTAATTTACTGCTAATTACGTATTTCAGTATGATCGGATAAGATTTTGAAACACGTAGCGCTTCGTACTAAATTTCGAAACAGTGGATAAGTCAATAGTATAGTATAAAGCTCGGAATTTGTTAATAATTATTATTAATTGAGTCGTGTTATTCTTCCTCCTATTGTAATTTAATCTCATAACATAAAGACAATTTTATAAAAGCACCAGCCTACAATAATTCACCTTTTCGAAAGAGCGGGGACCTAATTGGCCAATTTATCAAAAAAAGTTTTTTTAAAAGCTTACTCCTTCTTCATCAACCAACATTTAGGACAGTTTCGTAGTATCCACCTTTATCTGCCCTTTGCAACACAATATAATACAGTGCTACTTAAAAGATCAATTTTACAAAAGTCAAACATTATAAAACAACGTATTGAAATTGTCGTAACCGTAATCGTCAACCAAGATCCCGCGATGCTTGTCGAGGTAACAGCCTCTTTTCTCGTATTTTTCCTATCCAATTTATTTAATACTGTTTTAATGTTAATGGCATCTATTATTTCCGTTCCGCAGGGCATGGATTTTCTGATTCCCGTCAAATTTTCGCCTTAAATTCGATACATAAATTATTTTCCGACTGATTTGAGTTAATGCTTCGACCTTGATTAAGTATAGAGTATATTTTTTGGATAAAGTGTAATTATTACCAAACGATTTTTTCAAATTTTTATTCGAGATATGCGTGCATTAGTGTTACGTTGTCAGGCCATTATTACTTGGTACAAACATTCTACCTTTATATATTGGATTTTCCACACAAATTGAGTTAGTATAATTTTGTACTCTCAAAATTGGCATCTCTCCCCTACGGATTTTTTGAAAATTTGAAATTGAGGCCAATATAAATTCACCAATAAAATATTCACGAGGGCGGGCATTGTGGGCAGTATATCAAAATTTCTGTTGATATATTCTGATAAAAGTCCTTTTTTATTAACTAAGCACTCGGAATGATTATCGATAGGAGTAAATTAAACGTTGTCAATATCGGGCAGGGTCCAGCGACACAAGGCCATGGCCCACCCCCAAGGCACGAGCCTCATACAAAATACATCATTACGCTTACACGCGCTACGGGTTGTGAAGCTTCCAAAAACCATTCGAACAGAGCCAGCTTTATTCTGTTTTTACACTTTAATTGTATCAAGCAAACAATAAATAATAATAATAGTATATATACTTTTTTCATATGAAGGAAACACTTTGGGGTGTGACATTATAATTTAAAATAAAACAATTTCTTCATTTCAAATCTCTCTTATTTATACCAATGCCAACCAGGTATCGTGACACTAACTATATCTATAGATAACAACGGTTTATAAATATAGATAGAGTCATATTGCCCTGATGAAGTTCCGTGGCAGCGAAACGTCGGCATTGTGTAAATAAAAGTGACGTTAAACTAAGTAATTATTTTATTTTAAGTTAAATAATTATGCATTTACGTAAAAGAAGTTAATTAACGTGTTTCAAGAAATAACCTTTATGAACGTTACGCGATAAAACGCTTAGCGAAGGAATTAAAGTTCTGTTGGAGTAGTATTCTCTTAGAATAAAACAAAGTCATATTTTCTCATTCTTTTCCATACTAATAGTGTTTTATATGGTGGGATGTACGTTCCTTGGCGGTATTATCGTTTCCTTATTAAATAAACGGAGCTAAACAGGATAAACCGCGACTATACTCGCACTAGTGCCAGGGAGCAGGTGGCGGGAGGAGGGGAGGGTGGATGGCGGAAACGGATAAAGCTCCTGGCTTCCGGTTATTAGCGTCCCGGGGGATTCCCCGCTGGCGCCTTGTTCCTGTACCTGCGCCCGAACTAACGTAAAACACTGTTCTCAATTTTTTGAGATTGCTCGGAATCTTTTGCTAAGCTTTACGGCATGCAATGACATGTCATCCGAAGCCGACAGCATTTAAATAAATGATGAATGGGGCTGGTAGCTTTGCGGGGGGTTCTGGCGACGATGCGCTATAAGCCACAAGCTACAAGCTAAAAGCTACAATCCACAAAGAGATGCGGGCTCGATGTTCTACTTGTAGTATCAGTCCATCCATCTTGACATTTTGCTGGGGAATCCGTCAAGCCGAAGTGCCCTCAAGTGAGTGCGGCGCATTGTTTGGGTGACTTCAATGAGGCTTGTGAATAATGTAAGCGAGAGATTTGGATCCTCTCCAGTTCTCTTTAGTTCCCGCAGTACGGGGAAAGATTCCCTCACTCGTGCGGCGCTGCCGAGTGCGCGGGACGATGTCCGGACTCCGATGGATTTCCTCGAGACGTTTTTTCCTCTCGCGACCCTCCTCGCATCTCTTTCGAGTGTTTACAGTCGGGAGGAGCTGTTCACAAATAATATATTTGGCCAAATTTATTGAACTACATTCAGGCTGTCATTGCTTTTGTCGCTTGGCAATACATTTTCTGATATTTATTAGGTTTAGTTATAGAACGGATAATATTCTCGAACATACGAAAACCATATTAATGCTGAAAGGAAAAGGCACCTCTTACTGCGACTCGAGCGTTAAATTTGTCGATTTTTCACGTCCGCGAGCACTTCAGCTACCATTGTATAGCAAACGAGTACATTAATACACGCGAGACTTTGGCTTCACTTCATCATCTTGAACAACCTACTGGATTCAATTCTGCATAACTGTAGAGATTCGCGTTTGTATTTCTCCATGAAAACATTACTTAACTCGTGAGTTCTTAAACCGAATACTAATACCAGCTACTCCCAAACGTCTACTACGACACGATGAGAAAGAGGAAGGTTGGTAAAAACCCCGCTGTTTAGATTTGGTGACCAACCCAGCTTTCTGTTTTTTGTTGTTGTTTATAGTGAATACCGCACCAGAGTCCCAAATGCTCCCAACTGCTCCGGACTGTCTAGAGCCAGTGAGACTATGGCATCCCCAACAAGAGTATGTTGTTAGGCTGAAGGCAGTGGGGAGGGGAAGGAGATGGGAAACAGGTAGATCGGGAAGTACCTGGCTATTCGGATTTGACGGCTAAAGCCATTTCCAGCAACGTTTCGATTCTGAATGGTTGTATTTTATCAGGGCGATACTTAGAATATCTACCACTCTGCAAAAATCATTTCAAGCGACGTTTCGATTCTGAATGGTGATCTTTTACCAGGGCGGTACGCAGGATATCTACCGCTTAAATGATTTGATTAACATGTTTCGAATTGTATGTGTGTATTTAAATAGGTATATTATTATAATTTTGTTTTGTGTAACAGATATTACATATACAGCGGCATATCAAACTTCCGACTACGGGAATAGTTATTTTATTTTATTGATTATCTATTCTGAAACAGAAGTTAAAAACATGTGAAGAAAGAAATTGATAATTATACACAGCTAATATCCGTGAAAATTAGCCCGATGGCACACTACACAGCTTTGCATCATTGTTTTCAGTAATATTTCCTATTCGTCCTTAAACAATACCAACTGACAGCGGTATTTCCAAATATTAGTCTAGCGGTAATGACAGCAGATCCCAATTCCAATGCGCACAGTTCGCAAGATATCGAATCCAGATATTCGAACTAACGCGACCCCATTGACACGATCAGCGCCAAGTGGCGGTATCCCCCGTCGCCCGTCACCCGCCCCCTATCGCTTCCGTGTCGCCCACAGGTCCCGCGCGGGGCTGCGGGCTGCGGGCTGCGGGCCGGGCGCTGCGCCTCCCCGGGCGCTGACAATGCTCCGGGGGCGAAACCACCAGTCAAACTTTACGAACGGCTGCGGTGACTCGTTGTCTCCGCCGCCCCCCAGAAGCCGAAACTGTGGCGAACGAATGGAATGCGGGGCAGGATCAAATTATACATCTTCCTCTCTCAGGACGTGTACCTCTGTACTCCTTTGTACTCCGAGAACTTATTCTATCATCACATTACTTCTGATGATATGCTAAGCTCTTTGCTATTCACTATTGACGGTTTGCTTAGCGCGAGAATACTTGCATTAATACTTTTTTTTGCAGGTGATTATTTCGTGATCATACTTGCCTATAAACGCTTTTTTGCAGGTGATTATTTCGTGTCCATACTTGCCTATAAACGCTTTTTTCGTGTAATTATTTGTATGTACCAACACATAACTAAATATATTACGTACATTTGACGGCTTGCGTACTGGACTACGAATCCAAAGGTCGCAGGTTCGAACCCGGCGTGCGCAAATAAATTGTATTTAATTAACATGTATCATTACACATCTAATTAATATAAAATAATATTTAGTAAATTTGCGGCACGTTCCAGAGTGGTAGATACTTGTACTCTTAGTATCGCCCTGGTGAAAGACTACCTTTCAGAATTGAAACGTTGCTTGAAATGGCTTTAGCCGTGTTTGGTGACCAGATCTGAATAGCCAGGTACTTTTTGACCTTCCTCTTCTCCATCTCCTTCCCTTCCCCACTACCGCAAACCTTAAAACATACCCCAATTGGGGATGCTATAGTCTTACTGGCTCTAGACGGTAGGAAGCAGTTGGGACTCTTGTTCGGTATTCACTTTAAAAAAAATAAAAAAAATATTAAAATAATATCAAAAATCTTCAACGTAAATATGAAACAGAAAAAGCCAGAAACTAAAAAGGATAACGGTCGCGACCAAAACTCGAACTCGAAACCTCTACTTTATCCGGAAGTAACGCTGGATTCGGAGTACTCCGGTAGAGCTTTGTATACCATTACGAAGATAGCAGTCTATATCGGTAGAAATTGAAAAAAATATTATATAGATTGATTAAAATGCAGTTTACTAATAAGTTATCGGTAGTTCAATTGGCAGAAACGTAAAATGGCTGAAAAAAGCATAAAGATTTAAAAGTTCATTCTAATTTTAAAATATATAACATTTTGGATGCTTTGGTTTAAATTTTTACAATACTTATCGCAACTTTTGTAAGCCCTCGAGTCAGGTGCTCATATTGCCGTCACCCATGTTTTACCTTATTTCGTATCATTAGTACCTATATAAAGAAAATCCTTTATTTAAATGTCTTTACTAAAAGCGTGTCCAGTTGTTATTTTCAATAGAAGCATTAAAGCCTTTATAACTTGTGAAAAACGCAATTATTAGTTTAAAATATAGGTAAGACATCTCGAAATGTAAATATTAGAATTAGTGAAAACCTAAGATGCTTAAAAACAATAACTTTTCAGAGTTCGCCAATCACCTCATTGCTACTGATTAACCTTTATATGGGGATACAAGGGTTAAAATTCTTCACCGTTGAAATAAAGGGAAAAAAATTAGATAACTTAAAAGCTTTAGAAATCAGAAAATCATTAAATAGTAAATGTAGTATTTTGAATAATCAAATTAATTTATCTTATAGTCATATCCTAAATATATTTCCAGTAAGCCGCTTTATTATTTCTATAATCCCCTCAATTACCCTTTCTCCTTCCCATTCCAACTCCTAAGCATGTATATTTATCTCAGTATTTTGTATTTTAGATTAATCTTAATATTGTCCTGATGATGAAGGGGTGCTTCCGAAACCCATTGACATAGTATTAAAAAAAAAAAATAAAGAGCACAGAGAAAATAATAAGTTAGGCTCGTCGTTTGGAGAGAAAATATCATGACTCATGACCATATTCAATAGCAGGTTATAAATAAAAGTAATAATAATAATAGGTAGTCTGTCGCCGGCTACCTTTGTCGGATTGCCGTGACGTCGGATCGTCAGCTTCGATATTTCTTCAAATAAACGAATGTGACGTCTCCGATAGAGGCACTCGTAAAAATAATAAATCGAACTATTGTAATAATCGTAAATATACCATTTTATGAGCGTTGCACGAATTTGCCTATTTTGATTAAATATTAACCGAAAGGAAGTCCAACACTCGACTACCTTCTGAGAGGTTAGTAGAGTTTTATCAGCTTCACGAAAATAGTATTTAAATGAGAATAATTTTAATAAATAAAAAAATGCATTTTTTTCGTACTTTTAGCAAATATCATGAGGTTATCAATAATCCTGGAATATTTAGCTTTCTTTGTAAACACATGATAATATCTCTAATTATCTGGTTTGTACTGAAGAAAGTTAATGTGTACTTAGGAAAACTAGAAGGGAAAAACCGCTGCCGGGATTTATTGCTAGTGATTGAGTCATAGAGTAATAATAATAATAATTGGCTGATTTATATAGCGCTGTTTTCGTGACAGAAATATCACTTCAGGGGCGCTCTACAGCATAATTAACATAGTATTAAAACTAAGACTTAATATTAACTTATGCCTAATATTTATAGCTGGTAACTTACAATTAACATTAACAAGTATATATATAATGGTTGTTGGCGGTGCTGTCGGACCTAGGGTAGAAAAAATGGAGTAAGTAATAGTAAACTATATGAACTATGTATAAAACTCGGACTGAGTGATCAAAACTCTAGGAAAGCAAATTGACGTTATTGTGGGTATGATAATTTAAAAAGGTGAGTCTTTATTTTTACTCTGAACTCAGTTTGAGGGTAGTGCAATCTCATGAGTTCAATATTATCAAACAAAGTATAATATTAGTTATCATAAAATATTGTATTGATACTAACAAATATTACAATAGTAGAAAATATCAGGTTTCTTCAAGAGATTCAAACCTTCATTAGATCTAGTATCCAAGTATTGCGTTTACGCAAAACGCGCCTGCCGGACCCAACAGCTGGTTGCGGTAGGAACGGGAATTCGCTGTCAATGCTAGCGTAGTATTATGTAGCCGCTCCAAACTATTCAACAGTTTAGTATTGACACACACTTTAAAAAATACAAAGTGGTTTAATTCTGCAGAAGCGCGATCGAATTGATTCGCAGACTTTTTTTCATATGAGCAAAAAATACCATTTCAAAATTTTCCTTTTTTAGGAGAATATTGCACAAGAATCCTAACTGCTACTAACCCTCTCAAGCCACTGGGACTAGAGCATTCCCAATTGGGATATTTTATTAGGCTGAAGGTAGTGGAGGGGGAAGGATGTGGGAGAGGGGAAGGTTGTGAAGTATCTGGCTATTCAGATCTGGTCACCAAACATAGCCAAAGCCATTTCAAGCAATGCTTTCATTGCCAACGTTAGTCTTTCACCAGGGCGATGCGTAGAGTATTCTACCACTCTGAGTATAATAACAATGGCACAATAAAATAAAAGATCATTAAATAAAGAAAAAGTTACGGTTTTCTAATAACTAACTCCTAAACATGTTACTTCAGAGCAGTAAAATCGGTTAACCCCTAATTATTTCTAAACATAATTTTTTATTTTTTATATGTGCATTTTACGAATGATACAAAACGGTGAGATATTGCAGAACACAGGGACACCCCTAGCATGGCGGGCACTTAATTTAATTTTAAATTTAAAAAAAAGAATAGAAAATAGTTATTCAAAATACATTTGTTTTTAATATAAAACAGACAAACTGAGAAAAAAAAACTTTGGACCGCACGCCACTGGAAAAAATAAAACAACCGAGAGGAAGGAAATTTGGCCAGAATTATTTCCCAACTAATGAAGTTATTTACCTCTTTTACGGCTACGGTCACTTGGCCTCAACGGGAGATGATTGCCCTCGCCCGCCGGAGACAATGCTCAGTCATAATACTTTAATTTAATTATTATCATCGTGGCATTATCAACAATTTATTGAGCATGACGTAGGCACTTTGGCTTTATCTTGAAAGGTAAGTAGGAACTTAAGGGTCGGTTGTTTATGCTATCAATATCAAACAATGAACTTTTTTGGTCGTAAACTTACAGTTTAATTGAGCTTTGCTTTCTTCCTGTCCGTTTATTGCTTTCTTACTGCGAGAGTCGTCAAATATCATAATTTCTTAACCTACCTAGTCCTTTTACTTTCCTTCTTAGGACATTAACAACACCGCGTCCGCGCCGTCAAGATTTGTATTAATAATATATGTCAACGTTAAGTTGCTTTTTACTGGTCCTGTTGGTACCAACATTTTTATTAAAAATGTTTATCGCTTCCAATAAAACACATCACGGCGAGAGAATGCTAAAACCATTGTTGCTCTCGGACCGACACAGGACATATTATTTGGAATATCTTAGTTATCTGACGAGTAAAAACTCTCGGAATGTATACAACAGATTATTTTGAGAAACGTCTTTAGAATTCATAAACATTTGGGTGTTATCTAGTCTAGGCTGAACACTTAACACAATTCGCTCCAAAACAACTTATTTTATGACGCCGCAGCGCGCACTTACAGCCTCGACTCTCGAGTCTCCAGCTAAAGTAACAAACAGTTTCTGTATAAATATCCGAAGGTGTTCCTTGCGAGGGGAATAATATTGCTGTGGGGAACGGAGGCTGGGAAGGGTCAAACGCCGCTTAAGCTTTAGGCGGAGACTCTTCTCAGATAATATAAAATTTGATAAATTCATCAATGGGAGGGCGATGTAAATCTCATTTGCTGAAACAAAAATAAACATTTGGAAAGGTTAGTGACGTTGTCGGGGGAAGAGTTTATTTTACAATAAGAGCTTTTATCTTCATTATTATTTCACAGAATAAAGGCGGGCGGAGTTGCAAATAATAGACTTACGACTCTGTTTACTGTGACAATACGGCGACACCCCTTCCCCTACCTCCTCTACCTCCCCTCTTCCTCACACCGCGACGGCCTTCCGCTCTTCCACCAAAACACCGACCACCGCGACTGTACTGAGTCCTGCGGAAGTTTGCCTGGCTGCAGTTTCCACATGCTGCAGTATCGTGAATAGTTCCATCGAAACGACGGTCGCTCCGCACTGCGACTAAATGGTGAACCGCAAACTGAAGTTTTGTTTACTTGCGGATGTGTCTTATTGAAGTTCCATCCATCGGTACCAGGTCAGCGCACTTTTGTGCCAAATTGGCACGCCCGAATACCTTACTATTTAGTACACAGCCTTTTGTTCTGATTTATTAATCTATGCAAATGCCACAAAAAACCAAACGGGTCCGCGTGTCATTATCAAGTCGGAGACGGAGGAGGCATCAGTGAACCTTCCATTGTCTCGACGGGAATGTCAGTGAGACACTTTTGTCGCTAATTCAATTTATGAGAAACCTTTCTATAACCTTTAAAGCCCCGAAGAGAAAAGGAAAGAAGAGTGGCGGAATGAATAGAGAAACAGTTATAGAATGGTGGGCCCGATCTCAGCATTAATGATCGTCAGGTCTTTGCTCAAAGGAAGCACTCAAAGCTAGCCTTAACAAAGGATTGCGACAAACGTTAGGACTAAATATCTGTCAATTATAATACCTCTCCTTTACAGTCTTCCAGTGGGCCATTTAAATTAAATAACCTGCGAAGAAGATAGCGCGGAGTTAGAGATAAAATTAACGGGTTAATAGAGAAAATACTGTTTTAGCGATCCACCTCGCGCCTTGGAACTTGCAGTGGGCAGTGTTCTCTGCTCCGTCTATCCTCACCAATCCGTCTCCGACAGAAGGCGAAATGTTTACTTCCTATTTGACCTTAATATTCTTAAACGATTCAAATCATTTGGAATGTATTCATTATAAAATAACACAAATCAATGCATCGTCTAAATAGCTCAGTTTTGGGGAAAATCAATTACATGACCATAACAATTTGGAAATCGACGAAGAGAAACTCAAAAATTCCGCCATTAAATCCAAACGTAATCTCTATTTTCAACTATTTCCAAGAACGTGTATTGAATACGTGACTTTCAACTAATAACTAAGACCCACATAAGAAGTTGAAACTATTTTTCGATCAAGTTGAGAAGTATTTGAAGATTTTTAAATACTTTATTTTTATTAATTAATTTTTAAATATTGCAAAATAATTATATTCTCAAATTGACATCTTTCCTCAAAATGCTTCAATGGTTTATTTAAATTTGCTAATTCAATTGGCTAAGGTGTTAATCATAAGGTATTTACTGAATGTAGGGGAATATTATAATATAAATATAGAATATTATAGGGGAATATATAAATTACAATACATAAACCGATAGAAAAATGTTTTTATTTTAGGGTAACAAAGCTGTATTTTCGAGTTTTTTGGAAATTTGTAGCCGAGGTCTTCGATCAACTCGTAGATTTCGCAAAAACTTTTACAATCATTTGGTCGCTAGCGTAGAGGGCCATGGTTTTTTTTTTCGGGGAGACTAACGATTTTTCAATAATAATAAATACATAATGAAAATGAAATAATAACTTTGTATTAGACCACAGATTTTATTTTTATAACAAACCAGTTTTGCTTAGCCTAAGGATCATTAAGGTACGAAAATAAACCAAACAAAAAATACATAGTGTGTGGTTATATTTACTCATACGTGCAGAGGGAGAAAAGAATACAAAATAAAATAAAAGAGAACAGTAAGAAAACAAAAGAATAACATTTAATTATTAGAAAGGAACAGAGAACAGATTATATTAAATAAGAGGGGCAAAACGTCAACTCAGAATGTGATAAAAGAATAATGAGAAATTTTATGAGTTTACGGGAAATATACCTTATATTGCACTACTGGACGTAAAAATTTAAATAAAATCTGTGATCTTCTACCAAGTTATTATTTCATTTTCATTAAATATGTCAAACTACAAAGTGATAGTTTTCTACAAAAAAAAATTAAATATAAATATTTAAGACAATATATAGAAATGGGATACATGTGAAAAAGTGGTAGGAGGTACCTACTGAGTATTTGTTAAAAGTTACAAAGATTCGAACGATCACCTTGAGACTTGGGAGACAAGGGGGTGCGGTGCAGAGGCCTAGCGAATTTTCCGCAGAAAGAGTACTTCTGCCAAGATTTTCAGATTTTCCAATAACAGCATTTTAAAGAATACGGCCCAACCCTTGTGATTTATATGAGGATGATAACAATAAAAATCTTAGAATCCTATGGAACAGTTTTGTACACTTTCCAATGTGTGCACATACGTTTGGGGCTACGGATTCCATACTTGTGGCGGGTATTCTAGCGAGCTGGACATAAGCGAAATATCATCTTTCAATACATATTCACAGATGTTCTCCACTGGGACTCATTTTTATCACGTTTTCAATAAAACACGCTTATGAGAACTAACCCAAAAAACACAATAAACGTCAAACTGAATTTTTAACACCGTAGAAGAAAGAGGAAGACGGGAACGATTTAGAGAGTGAGCACTATTTATTATTACTATTTTTTTAACTGATGATTCGTGGTGTAATTCCAATTTATCAATTCATATTAATGGGCACCATCTTTGTAAAAAAATTGTAAGTAAGACGAAATGTAGCCATAACTACAAAAGTAACCACAGTTAGACTGGGGTCTTCAACTACTAACTTAATTAAATCAGTGAATGTTAATTTATCAGCACGGTAATCTAATATCAGATAGAAAACTTGAACTATTTTTTATAAATGTAAATTTAATAACATAACGGACCAATAATTAATAGCACATAATGTAGCAATAACTAATAAACAAATACTAATAAATTAAATTGAATTTATTTTTTGCTGAAGGCAATAAATCTTTAGCTAAAAATCAGCAAATTTAACTTATTTTGGTGGTAAATATTAACTTTAATAACTTGAAAGATTTATTCTAATGAATCTTGTAATATATCTTTCTTACAAAGTTTTTGTTTATAAAATATATTTTAAACTTACAATTATTTTATGATATTTACTTCTGTTTTTTCTTGTGAAGACACGGTTCGTTTGTAAACCGGAGGCAGTACTTGAAGTTCTTTTTTTAAATATGTACCTACAAATTTAGTGAGTTATAAACATTATACTACCTGTATTTATAACATGAAATATCAACTTATATGCATAACTTATACATAACTTGCGTCTATTGTATTATGTGAAGTATGGAGTAAAAAGCACACATATATATCATATGTTATAATTTTTTTTTGATTTCTAGATTTTACGATGATGGTATTACCAAAATATGAAATATGTCATTTAAAAGCCTTAATTACGCATTTGAAAGTTAACAACCCTCTTTCCGTGGGCAGTATTCCTATATTACATTTATTTCATAACGTTCTTGAAAAGGGGACTAACGTTGAACTGCCTAACGATGAAAAAAAAAACAATAAGCGTTACTTTTTTCGTCAAGGCCGGTTGTGTTCCCAATTATTATCCTAGAGAATAATTGGGAACATTGAGATAGGAGCTTTGGGAGTAACTTGGAACTCCCGAAGCGAATCTTTTCTGTCGCGGAGACGTAAAAACAAACATTTTTTTTCTTTTTTACCTGGAAATACCTGCATGCTTTCTACGACAGAAAATGATTATGGCAATTTTTTTTTCTACAAAACAAATAAATTTTATAAAACAAGGAAAATGTTTTTGAAAGGTTAGATTAGGTACGATGGGCATGTTAATCCTCGATAACTAAATGCACTGATGTTATCCGCTGTTTGGCTTTAACTATTTGAATCAATGAATCACTTGCATCAATTTTTCATAGGCTTACCAAAAATCATGTGAACAGATTTTCGTGGAGTACGGAAGTGGTACTAACAAAATGAAGCTTACTTAAATGATACAAAACGGTTCCGTGTTTTAAGTTCGTGACGTCGTCACCATGTGAAATATAATAGATTGTTTTCACATTAAGTTTCAGTGTTTTTTTTTATATATGGCAACATTGGGTCCACAAACTTGTGTTTATATTTGATAATTTCAGGGCTGCGTTAATCCGAGTTGGTTCAATTGATGTTTTTTTTTTTAAATAACTCCATGTTATATGTGTCTTAAATGGCGTTTTGAGAATTTATCACCTTCTTTAAGGCCGTTAAAACGTCAAAAAAGATCGGTTTTCGGTTTTTATTTTTTTAAGTGAATACCACACAAGAGTCCCACAGTATCGACCTGGCTATAATTCCGTGTTAATAACCTTCTCCATCTTCTTTCACTCCCTACTTACTTCAGCCTAAAAACATACCCTATAATTGGGGATGCCATAGTCTCACAAGCTCTAGTTCGGGAGCAGTTGGAACTATTATGCGGTACTCACTATGAAAAATAAACAATAGTTATGAAGTTAAATTGCTGAATAACTAGACCAATGATGAAAAACGTTGATGAAAACGTACCGGTAGATATTTGGCTAAAAACATGTTTAATAATCACGTTGATTCCCTAATGAAGGACTATAATAACGCGAGTATACATAGACGCGATGGATCCCAGCCTCCCGGGTGACAGCGGCCGTAGTTCCATCCAGCCGCCAGCCGCCAGCCAACAGCCGTATCGGCTGGAGCGAGTGGCACCGTAAAGCTATCACCAATGATTCATATTAGGCCTCTCGTTAATTACCGTGGGCCATTATGCCGGAAGCGTTACATCCATTCGTCCGTCCATTACGGAATTAACATTGTCCAGATCGTTTGTCTACGACCTGGGCCTGATGGGGGGACCTGACCTAGAGGGGCCTCCGCGCCACGTACTTCTGCGACGGGGTAATTTACATTATAAATCAATTTCTTCAGAACTGCTTCTGACCCCCGTTTTTACGGCTACCATCAATTCAAATCCAGGTTGATGTAAAATCCTACTCGCTACACGATCTTTGCTCGCTCTGACCTTCTAAACCCGCGCTCAATCCGGCTTAAGCTTTTACCTAACCTAACCCAACCTCATCTCACTTAGTCTAACCTTTTACCTCTATCCTTCTATCATAGCCTGGACTTAACCCGCCTTCGCGATCCTGTAGCCACCTAACGGTACACGCAAGCCGCTAAATGGCCATAAAAAATATTCCGCCCTCGTTTTCCACTGTGCAGATGACTTGGAGCCTTGTTCTAAATTGAATATTCTGCTTTGCATATCCGTAGCGCCATCACAAGATTTCACAAGAGTTGTTTTTAAAGAAACTTTCTCGAGATAACAAAAAATATATATTTATTCCTTATCACACCGGCCTTATCAAACTCAAACATTTATTTTCCAGGTGTTCCTTATGGAAATCAACAAAAAAAACAAAATGGGACACGTGCAATAATTCAAAACGTTGTTTTTTCGGTCAAACGATTCGTGAAAAGGCATTTTTCTCTCCGCAGGCGGTTCCCCGGACAAGGCAGCATGCGGAGAATGTGTACATTGTACAGTGATGGTACTGTACAGTCGTTCCTCTCTCCATGGAGCGGCGGCGAGTGAGGTCCATGAATATTCACGATGCTGTGGAGACGACGGGATAACTGAGCGTGAAGCGCATTAGGGAAAAGGCCTGCCGGGGGACCAGAGCCGCCGGGGAGTAGTGAGCAGCGACAGCGGCGGGATATACAGCGATCTTGTTAATGTGTTTATTGAAGCTATTCATCGAACTAAACCTACGGGATATTATCTTTCTGATCTCGATATGCTTACCCTTAGATTACTACAAACCATCACTAATATTGATCCATTTGGGAGAGGATATCACATCATGCGCCCGAAAATTATGTCACCAACCGTTATTTACAAAATTATATATAAATATGAACGAAAAGGTTGATTTCTTCGCTTAGTAAAACCTAGGACTTGTCAGAAAGTCAATAAAGTTTTAACAAGGTTACATCCTTGAACTTTGATTCTGCTGGGAAACTATTGTTTCCTTCCACCCACAGCCTAATTCAATTTTCTCTCGTATTCTGGATTCAATAAACATGATTGTTGTATTTTCAATTAACAACTAAATGTAATGTTTTTTCAACATAAATGGAATTGATTGAATGTACATTTAAGAAGAGAAAAATAAGTTGTTTTCTTTGGTTGATGGTTTCTGAAACAAATGTTCAACGTTTTCAATCCGTACGAAGTTTGAACAAAATTGAGTAATTCAATTATTTCTTGTCTCCGTAATTGTATTTGTCGAACTTTATATAGTAATGTGGTTAAAATGTAAATCCTCGAGTGACGTGTCTCCCGATAATAGCTGTAATTAACATATACTTGTGAATTGTTATATGGTTGAAACCATAAATTATTATTATTTAATGAAAGAATTCAAATTATTGACACTCTCAGACAGGAGACTTGTTTCCGATTTGTCTTTTATTTTTTAAATTGTTAATGGTATTATAGACAGCCGTAATTTACTTAGCTTAATTACCTTCCATGTACCTAACAGAACCACTCGATCCAAAATTATGTTTAAATGTAACAACAATATCAAGACTTAGTCATTTAGATACTCGCTTGTACCTAGATTGCATACAGTGGGTAATTCTTTCGCTGAAATAGTAGATATATTCCAACTGCACTGAATCAAGTTACAAGAAGGCTATAGTAGCATACCTCTTTCAAAAATATTACTGTTGATTTATTGCATTATAGTATTTATATGAACTCACTTATATTTTTAGGTGCTAATCATTTACTCCATGTTATTTTTATGTCACTATTATTTTATATATATATATATATATATATATATACATATATATATATAAGAGCGTATATAATTTAATAAATAAATATAATCATTTATTTAATTTTTTACTAACAACTATATACACATGTTCAAATAACTGAGACTTTCATTTATAGATCAATGGGACTATAGCAAAAACTCCGAAATCAAAGAAGAACTTTGAGGTGGAGATGTCAATCTCCAACTTCACATTCGTTCGGTCAGACACCGACATTTAATAAACACTTACACTTCCGAAAAGTTCCACTAAACTTCTTTCCGTTAGATTCCATCCTACCCCACACAACTGCGTATTCTGACAAAAGTAAGGGAAGTAGACGCTTTTGAACTCAGAGCATATCTCGGCATGTTGAGAATTCCACGGACATTCCGTGTAACTAACATAGAAGCAACGAGAGAGGCCATTAACAGGGAATGCTATTAAAAAGTGCGAACTGCAGAATTTCAATAATAATAGATCATGGTAAACGACACGCATGAACTTCAAGTTGTGATTTATTATTTCGGAAACGACATGGGTCAAGGTTGCAGCAGACAAAACTCGTGCCTGAAGAATGGTTCCGCCGGTTGGGCAGATTGTCATCTCCTGTCCTAGATGTTTCAATTTGTTAAAAAGGGCAAATTATTTCGTTCGAAGGTGAGAACTTGCGAACAATGAAGTCCCTCAAAACAACAAACTAATCTCAAGGAGAGTGAGCCAACAGATGATCAATAGTTTCGGCGGAGCGTCTGAATAGCTCGGATGTGCCGCAATCGCTGAGGGTCAGTGAGTGGTAAGGTCCTAAAACCTTACCGCATGACAAGTTTGACGCGTACCCACGTTACGTCAAATCTGACGTTTTTCATGTTCTATGTACATAATACTAAAATGGAGGTCCACCAGATATAGCGTAATAATTACTGTTTAAAACAAATTAAGAATTGGGTCACTCCAAACTGGAAGGTGAATATGAACGTCAAATATAATTACGCGAGATATTCATGTATTCGCTATCGAAAATGAAATTACCTACTCGTACATGTGGGTTCTCCGGCTCGGCCACTCGCCTCGGCGGGAGGGAGCTGCGGGCAGCAAATGGTTAAGTGGCTGATAACATTAGCCGAAAACTTTTTAATTTCATTAAGCCGACATAATATCCAGCCAGCTACCTAATGAAAACGGATACTTTAGCTAGTATTCTGTGAAAGCGTACAACGTATCAAGGATTACGATTCCTCCGTCAATATTCACTCGACATAACGATGATAAGTCGTGATTAGTCTGCTTTTTTATCACCCCAGAATTTAGAGGATTTTCTGTAAAAAATGCGAAAGGGGCATATTTTTTGCTACCTTATAACTATCCATTTTAACGTCGGGATAAGGGTTAAATTTTTGCCAAATTTCTCTCCAACGGGTATCTTAATGAGATCGAAGCTTTGAATACCATTTTAAGGGAAGCTGCCCGGAATCCTTTCGCTGGAATAATTCGAAATGAAGTTAATTAAAAGAAAATTCAGTCTAAACTGGGATTCCTCAAAGCGGCTAATTAGACACAAAACATCGCGTGTTCATTGAAAAACGCCGTTACTATTTATCTTACGCAACAGAAACAACCCTCTTAATTGCAGATTTCAAAATGGAAACATTATCGTGTTATTCAACTAATGTGCTTTGTTCTTTTCACGTTTACTCTACGTGGGGGGTGGGAGGGGGATCGAGAGGTTTCTGCTAAAAGTTAATTTTCATTACAGTCGTTCATGCCACTTTGATGTTTTAAGCGGAAAAAACATTCTGTTCATTCGTGGAAATAAAGGTTTTATCAATTGGGTAATCACAACTACGACCTTGACGTCAGAGCAATGCTTTAACTTTAATCAACCGGTTCGCCTACATTTTGCTTTTATAGAAAAAGTAAACACTACTCGTATGTAACATTTCATCAAATAATATTAACTCTCAAGATCTTACAGCAAAAAATATAACAATTATTTTAGGAAAAAGTTGACGAGCTCCAACCTTCTTAAGTTTGTGACTTTCTCGGGGCCTTAATATTCCAGCGGTGTGGAAGGAGCAGAGCGGTTGGGGCGGTTGGGGCGGCGGGAGAAGGGGGGGAGAGAAGGGTCCAGCCGTGGGGCTCTTTCGTTATTGATGGATACTTTTGTTTCGGACCATTTAGATATTTCAAGTGGCATTTACTTCCAAATATCGAAGATAAATTAATGGACTTATCCAGAACCATCCTTTGTAGTTTATCTTTCTTTGCTGTTTTTGTTTGGCTGCGGAATATTTTCTTTATTTTTCGCCATATTTGAGCCGAGTATTTCGCACAAAGTAGGTCTGTCCCCGGGGCCAGGACGAAGTACAGGAGATGGAAGGATCGGGGATAGGAAGATAGGAGGAAGGATGCTGACGGCGGGGATATATTATATTGGAAGTATCACTCGATAAGGATACTGCCCGGAAAGGTGTCCGTGGGACGTGGGGCGTGTGCTTATCCAAATTGTTGCCAACTTCGAGCAAACATTCGACCCCGCACAAACACAATGCACCTTTTCTTATAAAAGAGGTATCTTGAATTATTAGATCAGGCGGACGTGTTCTATAAAATCTCTTTCACCGGGAATGAGGGTTGGCCATTATTTGTACCGGGGGTAAATTTGATCAGGAATAATAAATAGCGGGCCGCGTCGGCCAACTCCTGATGGACCCATAAATCCAGCGATCCATTCATCAGCCAGTTTCCCTATCTGCTCTGCTTCCTGAACGTTCCCAGTGTTAGGCTGGGAGTTGCCGCACCGCGCGGGTAACTCGGAACAACTCGGGGAAACTTCAGACATTTGGGTTTGATTCAATTCACGCGAGGCCGAGAATCCGACTTAATGCGCGTTACAATATAACTTGGGCCGCGCGGGTGATATGAATTATGTGCGGAGTTTCTATTAAATCAATTGTCTGGGTGTCATTTGGGTGACAATCCGAACAGGGTGACATAGTTACCCCTTTGATCCTGCTTATAAAAACGTTTTCATAGCATAATCTCAAATAATTTGTTTTCGGGAATACTTAGGGAGAAGTATATTCGTAATATTTCACTAATCTTTATCTAAGATCTCTTATGAAACTCTCGTTCGGGGTGACATAAGAACCCCCCTTTGGAACAATTATTTTTATTTATTTCAATAATTACTAAGTATTTTTACTTTAATACGCATAATTCAGCGCCCTTGAGGTGATTTTTCACAAAAACGGCGCTATGCAAATTATCCAAATATTATTTTAAAAAAATAGACATAATATTTTCAAATTTAAATATATGGATTTACAAGAAAAAATAAATCAACCCTTTGGAATAACAAGGTTCCATCTGACTCCGCACTGCTGTGGGAAAATAAACTCTAAAGTAGCTTTCCATAGAGCCCATTATCTTCCAAGGGATCGAAATAAGAAAAATATTTCAAAAACTTTCAGGCAGTGTAGGGGATCACGGCAATGAGAAGATACTCTTTAAACATTCAACAGGATTTCCCGTTTGAATCTCTCCTCACCGCCATAGAATATGTCAATATCGGAAGAGATTTTGTTCAGGAGCAATACGAGTATACACCTCAGAAATAAGCAAATTAAATCAAAATTATTTAGAATCACATATTTTTTTACGGTGGTAACAAAACAGCGGTGATATTCTCCCAACCACTATTAGATAACTAAAATTATTAAACGCCATCTAACCTTAACGTTATGTAATACCCCCACGATTGTACAACGTGAATCGTCGAACCCAAGCAAACACGGGCTGTAATGAGAACGCGTTATACACCGCGCTGCTCGAAGTGAAAATAATAAAATCTGTTTTCTGACATAAGCAAACTTCCCTCGAGCAACATGACGCACTGTGTTGTAGGCTTTAAGACAATGTTTAGAATAGTTTCTAGTTAATACTGTTGATACTGAATTACCGCAAGAAGTTGATGAAGGAAATCAGTGGTGCTGGAACACGATGTAAATTAGCAAACTATTAACTTGCTACGTAATCCCGCATCCTCGAACGTTTTCCAATAATAATTAGCACACATTTTTCCGACAAAGGAAAACAAGCCGGTAGGATTTTTTTTTTTTGGGTCGTAAGTTTTATTTTGAGATGTCGTATACTATGAGAGAGAAAGAGACAAAAAAACTCGTCACATAATATTGCAGCACTTCGGTGTGTAAGGATATTCTCCGTCCGCGCTTGCTTCACATCATCGAGTCGCATAACTTACGTCAACGGATTTTGAGGTTATTTCCTGTATTCGTGTTGATTAAAATACTTGCTGGGGTTATACAAATAAATGAAACATGATGGTGATATGTGCTATTCGTAAATGAAACAACAAAGATTATAAAACACCACTTTTCAGAGGTATTTCAATAGTTTTAAATATTTTCGACAGAATTTTCACATTTTTAATGATATAAAGTCAACAAAAGGATTACATCATTAATTAGGCACACTTTATGTTATTAGTGTTTGTGTGATATTTCGACTTTATAAATCGTTTTAATCATGTTATTGTTTTGTTTAATGTGTTCAAATATGTTTATTAAGAATGTCTAAATTCTATGTGAGCGGTAATTAATAGGCTATCCGACATCCTTTAATACATCGTTGTCTCTTTCTATCGAGTCAGTATAAAGTCAACGGTCCTGACCACACTATTTCGTAAAGGTACCTACCTCTTCATGTCGTGCAAGGGACAATGTGATTTTGTGATATTATGAACATCATGAAGACCTATTAGCAAGAGATGAAGGTGCCTTTCGACTAAGATAACCTGCAAATAAAGT
The DNA here is from genome assembly GCA_022651775.1 of Drusus annulatus. Taxonomy (NCBI): domain Eukaryota; kingdom Metazoa; phylum Arthropoda; class Insecta; order Trichoptera; family Limnephilidae; genus Drusus; species Drusus annulatus. Next base: position 365,687 of record JAGWCC010000028.1, read on the forward strand.
CATCAAATGTTTATATTTAATGATTTTTTTTTTTTAAAGTCTTTGAATACAGTTTTTATTATTATTTTATTTTTAACATTAATGAAACGAAAAAAAATAATAACTGCTTAAAAGCATTTGTAATAGACATATAAAAATTCATTTAAAATAATGACTTTTTTTAGTTTGGATAAAACCGATAACATGCAGCGGAAACTTTAAAGCCGATTATCCCAGAATCAACATTTTTTAAGATTTGTCACTGGCAAAAAGCAGACGACACATGTGCGCCATAAAAATCATGACGAATTTTTTAAAGTTAATTTGGTAGCGGTGTCCAAACGAGAGACCATTCATGATTATTTTCATAAACGTCAAAAGTCAGCAAAGTTGGACAGCTCAAACTTTTGCACGTTCTATTTGACCAAAAAACAAGTTTTGTGAAAGAAAAAAAAGTTGTGTTTAAATTTTGTTTTTTTTTTTCTACAAATCACCCTTTAATTTATTTGGGTGTATTCTTTAATCAAGTTTCACATTGTCACTGGAAAGCCAACGGAATTTAAGCGACTTCTCTTAGCTTTTTTTCGCTTTTCTTAAGTCAACTTTTTTTAAATTCATCCAGGTACTGAAGACTTATGAATTTTATTGTAAAACAAACAAAAACTTTAAAGTGCTCTGGTGTAAACTTCCCATAATGGCGCTTTAGCTCCTTTGCCTTTCCGGCGACGAAACGGTTCGAATTCATTTCTATTATTGCTTTGACATTCCTGTAAATAAATATATTTTTCACGAGGCTTATTGCATCTATAATATTACAAACTGGAACAAAGGTTTTATGTATTTCATGAATAATATTTCATTTAACTCATGCAAGTGTCTTTGCTGAGATACACTATTAGCTTTTTTGTTTTATAATTAAGATTATTAGTGCTTTGTTTTTCGAGGAAATTCTTATATTTTATTTCGGGTGAATCCAAATATTTCTTTGATAGGGTGATCCATCACCCGCATTTGAAATAAGTGTATTATCATTTTTTGGGCTTAAAACGTTAAAAGTTAAAATGTGTTCCTGAGAAATCTTATAAATAAAATATATTCCACCTGAACCACTTAGACTTAGACACTGCAGATTTCAGACCAGTGTGGGAGGCTTCTCCGCGGGGCTCGATGTATGATGTACGCACGAGGGAATAACACCTGCTAAGCTACACCTATTCGCAATCGAAATCTCGAAGTATTCATGATTTAATAGTAATAATAATCTTTTTTTAAATACAGTTTACAGATTTTCTTATGTTTTATCGTGAGTACCGCACAAGAGTCCCAACTGCTCCCAACCGTCTAGAGCCAGTGGGACTGTGGCATCCCCAATTGGGGTATGTTGTGAGACTGAAGGCAGTAGGTAGGGGGAGGAGATGAGGAAGTGGAAGGTTGGGAAGTGCCTGGCTATTCAGAACTGGTCACCAAACACGGCTAGTCATTTCAAGCAACGTTTCGATTCGGAATGGTGGTCTTTCACCAGGGCGATACTTAAGATATGTACCACTCTATATAATCAAAACAACAACAAAATAACATATAAGGTTGTATAAAGGTGTAGTTAAAATGATTTATATATTAGAACAAGAGATTAAATTAAAAACAGTATTTATATATATAGTATACACAGTAATAAAAAGCACGTATAGGGTTTTATGCGTAATCACTTAATATATAAACTTAATTTATGTGTTAAATTAGTTATTACTTTAGGCTTATCATAATCTGCCTCACTAGGTAAGTCTATTATAATATTTATTCTATGGTTTCTGTTTACTTGCTGATGTGAATTTACTATTGTATATATAAATAGTAAGTTGGAATAGAACATGTGAATAAATAATAATTTGTTTTGTGGTTGGTTCAGTCAATTACATCGAGTTTGGGTGAGTGCACCGGTAAAAGCTTTATCATCGCTATTAATTTATTTTTTTTATGTTTCACTATGTTTTATATTTTCTGAGAGAATGTTGAAGACTCTTTTTGAAATGTACTTAAAACTCCGTTGTCTTGAAGTGGAATAACAGGATTTTAGTGTAAATTTTTGTTAGCATTTTATGTAAATCAAGTGTGTGGTATTTTTTCGTAATATTTGTGTTTGTTTGTAAAAAGATGAGGGAGGATTGTTTTTGGATAAATTTGTCGAATGTCAAAGTCTCTCATTATGTGATATTTAATAATAGCGGATCACAATTCCGTCTAGAGTAAATATGGGTCCATTAAAAATTTAACTACTTGCGAGTGCAATTTATAATATTCGCTCTCCTCGTTTTTTTTGTTTGTTTTATAGTAAATACCCTACAAGAGACCCAACTAGGAGAGAAAGGATATAGGGAAGAGAAACGTTAAAAAGTACCTGTCTTTTCAGATCTGGTCACCAAATATGGCTAGAGCCATTTAAAACAACGTTTCGATTCTGAATGGCGGTCTTTCACCAGGGCGATACTTAGTATCTACCACCCTGGAATGCGTGGAAAGTATACTGAATATTATTTTATATTTATTGACTGTGAAATAATACATGTTAATTAAACAAAATGTACATAGGCGCGCCGGGATTTTAAACCTCTGGATTCGTAGTCAAGCGACCTAACCACTCGACCACGCAGACCGTCCCAGTAAAGGCAAAACTTCATATTCATGCGTCAACAAATCGTAATATTTAAAAAAATATGTCCAACGTAATGTTTATATATTTTTTAATTTTAATTCAATATTAGTTATTTTGCATGTTAAGTTTTAAATCTAGATTTTGAATTATAAGCTACGATAAATATTTTGCCAACCAAAACCTGTTTTTGACACCTTATGCATTGAAACTTTTTTTTAAAACAGTGCAATTTTCACTGAAAAAGAGTAAGTTTTTTACTGAAATATCAACTCCTATCACTGGCATGCAGTCTCTATAAAGGCCGAAAAGCTGTGTCTGCCTCAGTAAAAATTATCGTTTAAGTTAAACTCAAAAGTTCTGAAATAGCAATTTTTTTCATCAGTTTTTTTTTAAATTATTTATAAATTAAATTGATTGCGTTTTATTGGCAGAGCTTCCTAAAATTACAAAATAGGAATGTCTTCTTAATTTTTACAAGCTGTCAAATACATCTCACTATTTACCGGTCGGTAGCTGAGTGGACAAACGCGTCGAATTCCCACCCGGGTGTCATGCGTTCAATTCCTCTGCTGGCTAAGTCCTCCATCATCGCACAAGCAACATCTTCCGCTTCTTATGATGGCAGTAGAAGTTTTTCAAATATTGTCAGGTTATTCGTAACCCGGGAATGTTTGTAATTATATAAGAAATTAATTGTGATGTCCAGATGTACAACATAATTTTATAATTATTGGGTTACTCCCAGCATTATGGTATAATTCGTTTTATGATTCTATTCATTATGCACTGTTAGAGTAGATTACTTCTATTATTATATAATTTCTCGGTATCAAGGAATTTTTAAGTGCTGTGCACTTGGGTAATAACTTACATTTATTGTTATTACCAATTGATTGTTTGGAATTTTTAAGTGCATTTACATTCCACCACGAATTAACAGTTTCAAAATTAGAAATAATAATAATATTTCATTGTGTGTATTATTTATTGAACCTGCATAAAAAAAAGACTATTCTGAGACTTTTATTCCTCACAAGTCAACCCCCATTGAAAGAACTTAGTAAGTCCCATCGTCATCAGCCAAAAAATGGCTAAATAACTCTGCGGTCACTCTAGGTAGATCCGGAGATAAATGTGTGGACCGCTGTGTCCCTGGCTATCTACCCCCGCCCTCCGCCCGCCTTCTACTCCGCCCCACATCCCGCCCGTTGCTCCCGGCGCTCATGTTCCAGGGCGGCAGGTAATGAGGTTGTCAGACACTTCCTGTTTTTAAACAATACGCTTAGCTTTATTCCGAACATGGCCTAAAAGTCGCAACAAACAACATTCGCGAAATGTCCTATCGCACCTGTGCGGCCTGGAACTTTTGCGGTCAAACTCGAATAATGGAAGTTAGTGTTTTATGTAATGACCAATAGAATGGGAGAATCTGGCCTTTTTTCAGATTCTTTTCTGGGTATTTTTATTTTGAAACGAGTGTTGTACTAAATTCAACCTTTCCGTGTTCCTGATTGAACATTCCACGTTTATCTAGCTCGGATTCACTTCGGTAGATTTCCAGCCTCACCATACAAAACGATCTCACGATGCAAATCGTAAGCAAATCTGTCCACAAGCAGCGTGGTCTCCATAACTGCGTGATTTCTAGCGCACCTCGACCGCGGCTTTTAGTTTGTGAATCCAAGCGTGACTACTTTCTTCTTTATAAACAGTCAAATATTATATGGGCATTGCAGTTCGTACAATATCCATGGGAATCTGACTAGTTTTTAAAGCTGATCCCCAACTCGTTATGGCTTATTCTAAAATAAATTGTACTAATGTGTAATATATAGTTTTTTTTTTAATATTTGTTTATAGTGAATACCGCACCAGAGTCCCAACTGCTCCCAACCGTCTAGAACCAGTGAGACTATGGCATCCTCAATCGGGGTATTTGTGAGGCTTAAGGTAGTGAGGAGGGGAAGGTGGTGGAGAAAAAGCAGGTTAGTTATTTAGATCTGATCACCAAACACGACTAAAGCCATTTCAAGCAACTTTTCGATTCTGAATGTTGGTTTTTCACCAGGGTGATAGTCAAAGTATCTACCACTCTAGAACGTGCCGCAAATATTATTTTATATTAATTAAAATGTGTTATGGCACATTTTATTTCGATAAAAGTTATTGGCGCACGCCGAGTTTGAAACCACGACCTTTATTCACAGTCGAGAATCTTACCACTCGATTATGGAGCCCGTCAAATATAAATTTGTCCTTGAAAAATAAATCTTATGCGTAGAAATATACCAATTAATTTAATTTTATTCATTGTATGACAAATATAATTTTTCAGCCTTATAATAATTCTAAGATATTTACTTTTATCCACTGTTTTCAGAAATAAGCATTTCGATAGACACTGATTTGGATTATATTGTATATTAAGTGTGATTATGTAAAATAATTGAAAATTTTGTATTGATTTTGAATGGGATGACAAATTTATGTTTTTTCACTATTTAATGACAGATGGTTATCGTCGAACTTATTGAGTAGTAATATCTAATGTGGCCTTTGAATTATTTTTCCCATGTTTTTATTTTACTATAACAACTGTGTCGTCATCATATGAGATAATTTGATAATAATAATAAAACGTGATGGATCACCTAAAATGCGCTTCACACAAGGTAAATTAGTAAATCTTATATAACGAAGATAAAATAATATATAGTATCTATGCAAATTAAAACTATCTAAAATCACGATCGCCATCATAAAGCATGAAAGCTATTCAGATATGGGTATAACAGTGTATATTTACATCAAAAAATTAAAAACAATTTACGAGAAGCTAAGGGTATAAAAATTTAGATTAAAAGTGTGTATAAATCTGAAAAAAATTTTAAAACAAAGAAAAGGAAATAATATTGAAGACAGTTAACGTTTTGATACTGAAAAACAACAATAATCAAGTATTATAAGTAAACGATTCTAAAAAGCAAACAATATGAATATTTATAGGTAACAAAAGAACAAGAAAAATATTTATAACAATAAGTTTATGTTTTTTTGGTAGACAATAAGAACATTGAATAACAAGAATACAAGTAAGGAGAAAACTGAAACTACGAAAATTCAGGACGTTTAAAGAAATATGGCTTCATATTTTCTTTCTTCGTATATGAATCTATATTTTTTATATAGGATTTATTTTAACAATTTAGTTTTTAATACCCGTTTGAACTCTGCTGAATTCTGAATGTTAGCTTAATCCAAATGACTAGGTCGGTAATATGAGTACCAAAAGCTGACCATTTAGTGGTTGAACAAATATGTCATTTACATACAACATTAATAATATTGGTCCCAGAACGGAGCCTTGTGGAATACCAAAAACGTGATATTTCTTCGTCTCTAGTTTTATCGAATTGTAAGCAATTTGTCAAATAACTTTCTATCCTTCAGTGCAACTTTTACTCAACCTCCGGGTTCCAGCTCGGAAAAAAAATCACAAAACTAGCTTCGCACTAGTCACTTTTGTTTTGAAGGCACGAGGTATGACGTCTACTTCTACTACGTCTTCCTTTAAATTATCGACCGGGAAATCTTTTGTGTTAAGCTTCTAATATGACCAAAACTTTTGAGTTTAAAAAATAAATAATTCCTTATTAAGCTCCGCGAATTCTTGGCCAATCGATGAAGTTTCCAAAAGAGTTTCCCCTTTATCGGCCAAAAGTATTGTGGAGTTTTGCCTACAAATTCGCTTTTCAATAGCGTTTATCTTCCACTAAAGCTGGATAAACACATTATTGTCCAGGTTTCCATTCCATACAAAAGTAAAGAGAAAACATGACAACGAACCTTTCTGATATTTGTTTTCTTGTACTTCACCTGAATGTATATGATTTTCTCTATTTCCCCTTTCTGAAGGGGATGCTACCCGGGATTCGCAGGTTTATTACACCGTGAGTTCCGCGGCAACATAAACCAGCTTATACACAGCTTTTTTAACCACGACGATGATTTGAATAACACCACTAGAGAGAGTTGTTGCGAATATCTCTACGGCTTCACATACAAAACACATATTTTATACAGCTACATAAATGGAATCACGAATCCTTATTTTATACATGGGATTCTCGGAATATTTTTTTTTCAATTTTTCCTGTTTTTCCTACACGCCAAAGAAAAATACGAATTGAATACGTGAACGCCGCTAGTGCCAGTGGTATTTTATTTTATTTTTGTTGCCTACGAATATAATTTTTTTGTATGGAAAGTATTTATCGTCCTACGCGATGTCGATAAGTAAGTAGTTGGTTATTTAGAAATGTATATGTACAACACATCATAAAATAACTATTTCTTTAAAGGTGGTAACGGATTGTTAAATATTTTCTCTTGTGTTTCTGTTGGCCACTCTCCACCGGAACATAATCCGTAAAACAGCCTTAAACTAGATAACAACGCGGAGCTTGCTCGCTTCACTCTGCATGGCAATGAGCGTAAACCATCAAAAAAGCAACGATCTCCGCGTGATGTTGGCTCCCAAGATAAACCGGGAAATAACGTACATATTTACAGCTGCACGGGTCGTAAAATGTCTCTCGAATGCATAGTTGCTTCGCTGGTCCCGGCAGTAATCCCTCACCCCTCATCCCCCACCGGCCTGCACCCCAAGCCGCTTTACGGCCTGTCTATCTGGATTCCTTATGAATATTTGGCGCGGTGTCACTCCACTCCAGATGACATCCCCTTCCCGGTAGGGAGGACTGGGAGGAGTGTAACGGGGTGCCAGGCGCGACCACCCCCACGCCGAGCCAAAGAATAACAGGACTGTATTTCTAAATCGTAAATAATGTTTTGATGCACTCAAAGATAGAGTTATCTATCCAGCCCGTATGACACTCACCGGGGCCCATGTCCCGGCCTCTCTGGGTGTGTGGAGTACATTAAACAACTTCGTGACGTGTGTCGGCTTTGCGCATAGCCAATCTGTTTCAACGCTAAGCTAACACATCCTGAAAACGCGGTGCCATGAGTCATGAGATTCAACTTCCAAATGTATGTATTTTTAAATTGCTAAAATGTGCGTTAATAACAAAGAACAAAAATGTTATCCGACATTGTGAAAATATATTATGAATTCACTAAAAAAAAAACCTTTCAAGCATTTCATATAACTCAAATATTGTAGCTCTCTAGTTTTAAATAAATATTTACAAAAAAAAACTGGACAATTCCAAACATGAATTACTCGACTGATTCAATACATACTTTTCACATTACAATATGTAACTTCGTTCATTTTAAATATTGTATAAACTTTGTCAGAGCTTTGAAAGATTCTTTGTTTCTAAAAAGAGCATGAACTAAAGACTCGCTTTTTTAATGATCATACACACAATAACGTCGATTTGCTTCACTAGAGTTTTGAGCACTCAGTCCAAGTGCTATACATAGTTTATATATATAGTTTACTCATACTTACTCCATTTTCTCTCTAGGTCCGACAGCACGAGCAATAGCCATTATATATATTTGTAAATGTAAATATGTTAGTTATAAGTCACTAGTTTTAAGTATCAGCCATAACTTAATATTAAGTCTTTAGTTTTAATATTATGTTAATTATGGTGTAAGCGCCCTTGAGGTGATATTTCTGTCAAGAAAACGGCGCTATATAAATCAGCAAATTATCATTATTATTTTGAAACTGGACCGCGTTTGGAATAGGTTTTAATTACGCAGTAGTCATAGTGGAAAAAAAAGTGTGACAATTAAAAATGTTTTATAAAAAATATATTGGATAAAACGCAACCACCTACGGCCCATTTAAATAAATTTACAGGAGTTGTTACCTAAAACCATGATAAACTTGCCTAATTTGGGATTTATCTGTAAAATAAACACAACTGATCAAATCATTTCCCCTTGTTAAGAATCAATGTTTGGTTCATCAAATCATTTCCATCCCCTTTTCTGAGGCGGCCGGAGAGCCATTTCCTAGGAAAAAGAGCCCCTTCCGGCCTACTTGTCCCGCGTTACTTCGGGGACCTCGCTTATTACGGCCCAGTCTATCTCTCTACAGGTATTACTCGCAGGCTGTTTTCACTTCTTGTCTCAGCCAATTGGAAACAATCCGAATTTTCGTTATTGCAATAAACGCGCAAATTCAAAGAAATATATTTACGTTCCATGAAGTTATATGATCCAGATAAAGGCTTTATATATACATAACCGAAACTTATACATCAGCAGCTTTATTTTACGCTCGTAACGTGAAATTTCCGAAGGTATTTCTTAAAAATCTAAGAACCAACACAATTACGGTTATTTTTTAACTTCAATTCGTTTTTTTTTTAACTGGACAAATAACAGAAACCTAAAAGCAGATCGATGCCTCAGAGCAATAATATACTAAAAGCGAGCGCTTGTGTAGTCATTTTTGAAGATTTTTGCCTGAATAGGGCGTGGCTAGCGTTAGGGCTAGGCTATTTGTACATATATTCATAGCACATGTCGACATAATGTTTTCATTTATTTGCAAAACCTCTTTTTCACAGTATTGTTATGAACTTAAATGTAGGATATAACCTAAAAAACCGTTGAGTTTCTATCCTCTTATGTCGTATAACAAAACGTAGTGGGCGGAGTCATCGGAGGCGCGGGAGACGGAGAGCATGCTTACGTACCTAAAAGCGGTGCTATATTTTGTGAGAACTCGTTTTTATTTCATTCTCTCTCGCGGTTTACGACGTAAAAACGCGGAGAAAGTGATTTATCGTAAATTTGTTAATGTAGGTTGGGTGAAAATATTTAGCTCTCTCTGCATATATATTCTTGCTCTAAGATTGATGCCTAGTAACAAAATAACAAAGGAAAGGGTTACACTTTATCACATATTTTTTATAGTGAATACCTCATTAGAGTTCCAACCGTCTGGAGCCAGTGGGACTGTGTCATCTCTAATCGGGGTATGTTGTGAGGCTGAAGGTAGTTGAGAGAGGAAGGGGTGAGGAAGAGGAAGGTTTGGAAGAGTACGGCTATTCAGATCTGATCACCAAACACAGCCAAAGCCATTTCAAGCAACGTTTTGATTCTGAATGTTGGTCTTTCACCAGGGAAATACTTTGAGTATCTACCCCTCTAGACCTCAATAAGGAAGATTTTAGCCTGCAACAGATGGAGGTCGTTGAAAAAGCCCAGGGTAGAGACGCCTGGAGGCGCCTTATCGAAGTGACGAGTCACCGCCCCCAATAGAACAATTATTTTTTATTTAAAACCTGGCTGGTTTCACCTTGTAACGGCCATCTTCAGACTTTTACAATTTTAAGTAAATCTATGGCATATACGATTTTAATAAAATCTATGGTATATATAATATTAATGTCCGGAATGGACGCTTATTGAGTCTCATAGCGAACATCTGTGACTTTGAAAATTGACAATTTGACAATTTGGACCCCTAATAGTATACATGGCCTGTTCAAAAGAAAAGGTGAATTTTGAATTTTCGCGGGCTGTGTACATTCGATTATCGATTTTTTTTTGTTATGTTGGTACACATATGTTTATCATATATGTTAGCATTATCAGCCATTTTGGATTAGTGGTTTGTTTTTGACAACTGGAAAGGTTAGTCACGTTTTTGTGTGTTCTTCGATTTTTTACTTTTGTCACAGATGTTCACTATGAGACTCAATAAGCGTCCATTCCGGACACTAATAGTATATATATCATAGATTTTATCAAAATTGAACCAGTCTAAAAATTTCCATCGTAAGATGAAACCGGTCAGGTCTTAAACAAAAAATTGTAGAATAAAGTAAAAAAATGTATTATGAAAATCATTGAAGGAAAATGGGTCTAGTTTTATAAATCATCACTCACTGAATTTTCGCGGTATGAGCGAACAACGCGGTGTACTTAATAATAGCGGAAAATAATAAATTATACAGTCCACGCTAACGAGTAGGTACGCGCGAGGAGGTACCCACCCCCACGTGACCCGGCTACCAACAGTAGGCTGTTCCCGTCCCACGGAAGGCTTTATACGGTAATAACTGAGTGATGGCCGCCCGCCATGTCGACGGGCAGTTTGCTAGCGCCCTTCGCCTTTCCTCTCCTCTCGGGATGAATAAGTTACTCCCGAATCTGTCATCATCGCGCAGCCACAGGCTCCGGGGTAATAGCCGGAATCAAGGACAAGGACCGGAATAAACCCATTTACCACCCATGCCACCTGGGCTAGACGTTTCAACCTCATTTTATGCGCTTTCCACTTTTCAAACTTCTTTATATGGTTACTTCATTTTCATGTGTTGATAAAACTGTGGCTCCGAGATTAAGTTCTTTCGCAATGAAAACACAATAGCAAAAAAGTGTTTTGATTTAAAAGAATACTGATCACCGGTCGCCAGCTTACATTAGACTTTTCGATTCCTTAGCCCAGGCAGGCCAGATAAATCGGAAATTAGTTTTTTTTTTAAATCCCTATTTAAATTTGTTTGATCAATTTCACTAGAAGTACATTAGGTCGGAAAGAATGTGCGAGAAAAAAACACGTATGACCGTGTTAAAAATGTGGATTTCCGGAAAAAATGCAACGTTGATGTAAGGGTAATGAATAGGATCAAGAAAGGGACGCTTAGATGGTTTGGGCATGTGAAGCGAATGAACGAATAAAGGAGTGTTGAAAAGAATATGTGATGTGAAAGTGAATGGGAAAAAGAAGTCGGGGACGCCCAAGGAAGACATGGGACGATCGAGTGAATTAAATACTTGAATCGCGCCATGCGAAAAGTCAGAATAACAGAAGAGTATGTATGAGACGGTGTATGAATGTGAATGAAGCAAGGAGTGTATTCCAAGACAGAGTTGTGAGGCAGTCCGTCCTCTCTGCCTACCCCTGCGACGATTAGATAGTTAGTTAGTTACATCAGAAAAAATTATCTAACTTTGGGCACACTAACACGTTCAAAACACACTTCTATCATTTTATTTCTTCAGTGATTTTTTTAGTCATTTTTTTTTGTACTTCAGACCACAAAAGTAGTGTTTCGATTCCACAATGCATTATGAATGAGGCGTTTTTGATTTATTCCATACCAATTGACATATTATACTAACGCGTATTGAAGTTAAGCCATACGTTAGGTCAGATGTCTTCAGAAGTCAGATATAATACAAGCGATTTTATGGCGTCAAATGTTTACAGTTGACAACAGACATATTTTTGTCTTGTTTCCCGAAAAAATTCATAAGGTGAATTTAAATAAATCTTCGTTATGTAGTTGTTGGATTTCAAAGAGATAATTTGTTAGGTTCTCACCTTCTTGTTTTTCATTCAGTTCCTACCTATCCCGCCATTTCGCCATTCGATTTCTTACTCAACAACACTGTGTTATAAAATAATTCATCAATTTCTGTTTTAATTCTGAATGGTGGTCTTTCATCAGGGCGATACTTAGAGTATCTACCACTCGTATATATATATATATAGATATTGTATTTATATTATTTAAAATATCTCGCTTGGTGGTGGTTTATTTGTTGTCTTTAATCAAAATTGAGTTCAGTGTTGTGATTCATTGTGTAAGAAGAATCAAGAGCTTAAACTTCAACTTCATCGGTGAGTGAATTGGTTTTCCTTACTTCCTTCACTCCTTAATCCGTCCATATCCATAATTAGACACTTTCATCAAATGGTTATAGTTTTATCGTTTTACAGTAAACTATTTTCAAAATTCGTCTGAAGCTGAAAACGCATTCAGTGTTTTATCGCAGCTTCGGATTAAACAATAGCCATAGAGAGTGAATCAGTACTAATTATTAATTGTCGAGTTATTAATATCGATGTCACAACTAATGTTATATACTACTTGACATAACATACTCATGTATTTTATATGGTTCTTGCAGGCTATTTTTAATTTTTTACTTAGTATAATTTTCATTTTCATGGTTTCCGGCAGCGCATTGTAAAAAATCATCTCTTTATAGAGTAAACTGTTTTTGTTTGTTGGATTTATTCTTTCTGGTAGTCTGATTTCTTTGCATTTCCTTGTACTATGTCTGTGAATATCCACGTTGTAAATAATTTAGTAATAAGTTGGTTATAAGTTTTATTTTTACTTTTATTGTATGTGTAAATATTAATGTTTTTAATGTTAGCATCTATTTCACTGTTAGCAAATTTAGTTCGTCTGACATTTTTAAATATCTGTAAATATTAATGTTTTTAATGTTAGCATCTATTTCACTGTTAGTTACAAGCTATAAGTCCTTATTGTAAGTCACTGGTTGAAAATATCAGGTGTTAGCCATTAGTAATAAATCTTAACTGTAAGTTATTAGTTATAAGCTTAAGTGATAAATTATAGGTTGGATAAATTAATTTGTAAAGCGCCCTTAAGGTGATTTTCCCACAAAAACGGGGTTATAAAAGTTATCCATTTATTATTATTATTATTATTGAGTTTCCTTTGACGTAAAAATTTGAAAAATGACATCTGGTTTCATCTGGTTTCATATTTTTAAATGTGACAGCTGTTTAGCCTTTCTTAGGAATTAGCATACTGTAACTAGGTCACATATAGAGCTCTCTTTCAGTAATAAATATATTTAGCTCAATTTAGTTATGACATCTGCTATACGCAAAATAAGGAAGCATTAATTTATTTGAATGGAAAGCGCCTCTCGGAGAAAGAATTTCGCTGTAAAACCAAACATCAAAGTGATGTTTTGAATAACTACATAGCAACGTTGTATTCAGGAAAACACAAATACGTTTTTACTAAATTCCACTTCAAGCAAAGACGTAGTATTACGGAAAATCTTTTTTTTATGTCTGTATGTGGCCGAGCCATGGTTCAGTGATGCCTTCGTTGAAGGAAATGAACAAAAATAATACGAAGTCGGACGTTATAGTTAGAATTTATTTTCTTTGATTTAATATCAAAGTGGTAGATATTCTTATTTTATTATTTTTATGGTGAATAACCGACCGTCTAGAGCCAGTGGGACTATGGCATCCCCAATTGGAGTATGTTGTGAGACTGAAGGTAGTGGGGAGGGAAAGGAAATGGAGAAGAGGAAGGTTGGGAAGTACCTAGCTATTCAGATCTGGTCACCAAACACGGCTCAATTCATTTCAAGCAACGTTTCAATTGTGAATGGTGGTCTTTTACCAGGGCGATACTAAGAATATCTACCACTCTGGAAGGTTCCGCAAATATATAATACTACACAGATAAGTATGTTGCTGTATATTTTCTTATTTAAACTAGGAATCAATATGTAATAATAGAAAATAAGATCTGTACAGCGCCCTTGAGGTGATTTTTCACAAAAACGGCGCTATACAAATCATCCAAATATTTTTATTATTATGATTTATTTATTATTTTACATGAATTAAATGTGTTACGACACATTTTAATTAAATGAAAGTTATTAAAGGGTTTGAACCCGCGACCTTTCGATTAGAAGTCGAGCGTCTTTCCACTCGACCATGGAGGTCGTCAAATTGGTATCACCCTAGAGAAAGACAACCATTCAGAGTGGAAAAAATTCTTGAAATGGCTTTAGCCGTGCTTAGTGACCAGATATGAATAGCCAGGTACATCCAAACGTTCCTCTTCCCCATCTCCTTGCCCTCCCCGCTACCTTCAGTCTTACAGCATAACCCAATTAGGGATGCCATAGTCCCACTGGCTCCAGACGGTTGGGAGTAGGTGGGACTCTTGCGCGGTATTCGCGAATTTAAAGTAAAGTTGCTTTCGGTTTCCATTGAAAGCTTTTTTTACATTGAAGCTTCTACATAGATAATAATGTTGCGAAAACGACTTGGAATTTATTTACTTGCGAGCTACTGAATAATAAAATGAGAGAAGTTCGCAAAGACCGTTTACTTCGGAATGCATTCTTCTCCGCTGTCGCCGTTTCCTAGACACTTCTCCGGCTGTTTCGCGGGCGTTTTGCGTTGGAAAACTGTTTGGTGTTTCATCCGAAACTTTAAATCGGTTTACGACTGCTTTGGTCAGTGCAGTCTTTTCGCCTTGTCGGTGCAAAACAAATATTCCTACATGTTAGATTAGATTTCGCTTCGATTTCTCTGAAACTATATTCGAAATGTGGAACAGAACTGAGTATATTTCATCTTCGGACACGTATCTCGGATTAAGACTTCTTTTCGGAACGGAATAATAAAAGTGTATGTGTTTTGTAGGAGCACACTGAATTGGTCCAGAAATACGAGGAAGCTAATAAAAAAGCTGCGAGACAGTAAACACACGCCACTGTAATACTATTATAATACTATCGAGAGAGGACTCACTTCGCCTTTGACCTTTCTCATCGCGTGTCTGCTATTTTATATTTATACCGAATGAATGGTTCGCTCGGTCCCATTTTATTATGAAGGTAAATATTTAGGAGCGAGAAATAATTATATCTCTTACTCCGCAGAACTTTGACTCTTCCGGACCCATAAATAACGTAAAATAAACATTCGATTTCCTTTCGCAGAAGCTTTGAAAAGTTTGTTTATTACAAAAGCCGGAGTTTTCCATATTTTCTCGCATATCACGCCTTCATTATCTGTAAATATTCTAACGATTGTACGGCCGATAGCTCGCGGGGTGACTGGCAAATTATAGACTAGGGGAAGATACGCAGATACTTTACGGCCCAGTATTTAATAACGGCCCGCGAGGTTCACAGCCAACACCTCGCGGGCGGGTGTATGGGCGAACTCTTTTACACGATTAAGCGGGCTTGAAAATACCCTACAAATGTTACTTCGCTTTATAAATTGACCGTTTGTTAAGTAAAACTATACCACTTTCACTTTTCAGCGATTAATTAAAACCGAACTGACAAACGTTTTGTTGTTTATTTTCCAGTGTAAAATAAGGACATTTTATTGTTTATCATTTTTAAAGCATTACGCAGGAATATTAATTATGATAAATAAATAACTCGTGGTGTAAATTACTATTTTCAGCCAGTAATCTCCCCTGGTTTGCTTGTGTAATTTTATTTGGATTAAACACCCTGTCTCTAGGGAAGATATCATGTCTTATTTAAAACATATATGTATATGCTATGAAGTAAACAACGTGTTTTGTATAATTTGTGTTAACAGCAAATACAACACATTACAGTTTGATTACACCTGTCTGCAAACAAAGACTTCGCAGAATTTAGCAGTTTATTTTAATTTAAACATAAAAAGGTAACATTTTTATAGATTTGATGGTTATTATGAGTTATAGTACTATAGTTGTAAGGTTTTCAAACTTTTCGGCAAAATATTGTAAAAGAGAGATAACTTGTCAGGATAAAATAATCAAACTAGATTAAAACATATTTTATTTCGAACAAGAACGATGTGAAGGTGTATAAAATAATAACAGATAATAATTCTAGATTTTTGAAAGAAAACTAAAATTCATATCTTTCGCCTGACTAGAAGGGTGGAGAGGGGTGGAGAGGAGGTGAAGGTAGAATGGTAGCGTTTTGAAAGTTCCCGGTGGCGTGACCCGAGCGGGGGCGGAGATGGGGGTGGCTTTTAATGAATCTCCCTTCAGCTAAAACCTCAACCTTCATTTACTTTTCAGCATTTCATGCTTTTTAATGGAGTACTTGTCATTTCATCAAATGTTATAGCCAAGGATCAAACTGCGGAGCATCGCGCCACCTTACTTTATATTATTCATCGCGGACGGATGAGAAGGCTCCTACTTTTTCTGTTTTATGTGATTACCGCACTCTTCGTATAGTCGCAACTGCTCCTAACTGGCAACCTCAAGTTCGGGGGCTGTTGTGAGGTTGAAGGCAGTGGGTAAGGGTATGGGGATGACCGTCACCAGATACGTATGTACAAAATCTAAGATTCTAATTTAATTGAGAGGGCGACCCTCGCATCAAAAGAATTGTATTTTTAAAAGAATAATTTTAAAGTGTTTATATCAGATGTTACGGCCGTAAATTAAATCAGCGCGGAGAAACCTGCCAACAGATGCGACGAAATTAAACGTCTACGTTGTTCTGTGTCTAAATTAGTGCAACGGAATATACGCATGTCTTCCCAAATATCAAAATAACAAACTAATATCCGTTTTCAACACGGCGGCAAGACTAATTACCGGTGTATTTATTAGTCTAATATTTCCGAGCATCTCCGAAAACTTCAATGGCTTAAATGCTCTGAAAGAATCCAGTTCAAGCTTTGCTGGATGGTTTTTAAGTCAATTAACGGAATAGCCCGGCTTACTTATCCGAACTGTATTGAAAAGGTAGGTCAATTATTAGATCAACGGTGCCACCAGCTATTGGAAGGTTGAAGCAACCAAAGCGCACCCCAGATACTAAGTTCGGAGAACGCGCTGCGGGAGTGGCAGGGCCTGAAGCCTGGAAAAGACAGCCACGTGATCTAAGAATGATTTGAAACTACAGAATCCAGAGCGAAACAAAACTCATTTCTTCAGATAGTCCTATCCATAAATGGTAGAATTGCAACCTAATTTTTAAATAAATAAAACAGATAAATTTTCTTTAAAATCACTTTTATTTTTATTAAAATTTTAATATGTCCTGAAGACGAAAGGGTGCTTCCAAAACCGTTCGATAAAATATTGAAAATATAAGTGGTTTTAAACAAAGTTCATCTGTTTTATTTATAAATATGGCAAGCCACAAAGTAAATGCTTTTTACGAATATCTAATTTGTATAGTTTGTAGTCTTTACAATCCGCGACTTTGTAAATAATTTTACTTTATGTTTAGCAAATTCATTAATAATTTCATTTTCAAATCTGAATAGAGTTTTTAAGCTTCGTAAGGTAATTATATAAACAGTTTTTAGTTATTTTCTATTTGTGTTAAATGCCATTGAGATGATATTTTTGATGGAGCAAAGTCACTAAAACCAACAATTAAATTGATATTTGGACTTCTCCATCAAAGTCTATAACACTCTCACTCTCGAACTAAAAACTGTTGCCAATTTAGCGGATTTCAAAAATGCCTAAAAACTATGGAAACAGAAAGAAGAAACATAGAAGCCATGATAAAATCAAACAGTTATTAATGCTATTTCTTTTTTTTATATTTATCATAAACTATACTTTTTGTAACCTTTGTTGAATATTATTTTCAATTATTCTTTTCTTTTTCAAATTAAAAATATATTTACCATTAAAATTGCTTTTTTAAATACAATCTCATTCATGTTCATATGCTTTGATAGCAATATTACGTCATTCACATTTTCGAACTATGATGTTTATTTGCATTTCAGTACCTTGATGTATTTTTTAGGAATATCTAACCTAAATCTAATATTTATGTTGCATCATTGAATTGAGATTAATCTTTTAGCTGTAAGTTAGGTTCACATACTTTTATTTTATCAACTGTATTAGGAGCACTATGGTAGTAATTTCAAGAACATGACCCCATTCAGGAGTCACAAAATCAATAATTTAAAGTTTATTCTGGTAGAGCACACTGGAGGTGAAATATCACAAAACTGCGCTGTAAAAATGTGATGTTATTATTATGACAAAAAGAAAGTTTGAAATGTGGCTGCTATTCAGATCTGATCACTAAACACTTAATGCCATTTTAACGAAATTTCGATTTTTAATGGATGTTTCTCACCACAGCGATAGTAAGAGGACCTTCAACTTGGTTCAAATATAATAAAGGTACATTGCGTAATCAAAATTACGTATGGAATAATTAATTTAAAATTTATATTTTCCCGGCCGGGTTTCGAAATCGCGATATCCGTGTCCAGAGCCAAGAAGGTTCCGCGGCGGAAAGCGTCAAGTATTCTATTTGATTCAAGTATGAATATTGAAATATGGACAAAGAATGTCCTCCGTCAAATGGGCAACCTTGAAGCGGACTCGCTCTATGAAATAGATTCAGTAAATATTCCCTTAGACACACACGGTAAAACAGTTTCATCCTGAACCCTTCCTGGTCATTTCGTTACCTTCCCTTCACTTATCCTTCTCCAGCCTCTCCTCCGCCCGCGCCCCTTGCCCTGGGCTACAGGCCTACAGAGGGGGGAGGGAGGAGGCACAGAGAGCATGACTTCCTTCCGAGCCTTCCCTTTGAAAATTGTAAACTTGTTAACTACAACCATCAATAAATCAATTTATTTTCCTAAGGCTCCATAAGGCACTCAGTTATTTGTAAATTATTCCCGTAAACTTGAGCAGTTAGTTGTGTTCCTTTCGTATAAATTTGCTGAAGTTTTTCTACTTAAGCATTCATGAAAGCAAAATTACACTTTATGTTTTATAGCTCGTAAAAAGTGTATGCCATTATAAGAGTTAAATGATGTGTACATTAAAATGCAAAATGATTTCAGATAAATATTCTAAGAAGTTAATTAATTTCACGTGAATAGGTAAAGCCTTGTAGAAATATACCGTAATTGCCGCTCGTCAGTTTATAAATATTTGTATTCCTTTATTTTATTGAAAACTAGTTGTTACTTTGTACCATATGATCATTATTTTGGCTTCCCATTTAATATATATATTGTCTTGAATTTTATATCTGTCTAATCTAATCCGTCCGAAATTGCCTCGTTATCTGATAGTTAAATAGAACACAAAAAGTTTGTGATAACGTTTGAAAAACAGAAAATACATTTGTGTATTCGTTATAAACTCTCGGATTTTTAATACGGATTTGTTCTCTTTTTCCGACTGAAATATCTAGGTGAAAGCAACTTTTTCATTTCGTCCACCGTATTTTCTATCAAAAAATTGTGGAGAGACAAGATGTAATCTTGTTTATTTATATTCTTCAAATGTTTGTAAAAGATATGGTAAATAATCTTGCCCGTAATAGTTTCATTAAAAACGCTACATAAAACTCAATTCAAACTTATTTTTGACTTCTGTGAATAGAAGAAAAAGACTAAATTAAATAATCAATTACTTTCACCAAACAAATAATACGTTCAATTGCATTTATTCGTTTTTATCTGTGGCCTTTCAGTTCCTGCGTAGTTTTGTCAGAGAGTTTGAGAAAATGTAGAGTGCGGCGTATAGAGGATCCAGATGTTCTGCCTCATGGCTCGGAAGTAATCCTTTTGCGTAGAGGCCGGTCTCTAGAGCCTGGAGTCTCCAGGATTATGCCGAACAGATATCAGCCTCGAATGATACTCAGTCCGCCTTGTTTATAGCGACCCCTCGCAAGAATAGCACATCTTGTGTATCTAAAGGCTGGCGTCGGCGCTTAAAGGTCGCTCGGGTGGGCGATGCCGTTGCCTGCTACGAATATAGCCGGCTATTGCCTTCGATTGCCTTCGATTGCCTGCTTTTGGCGGCTACTGCCGACTATTATTTTATGGTAGAAATATTATTTATCTGTGCCATATAAAATAATACAAAATAAAATAAATTAACCACATTTTTTTTAAATACCAAACATGATAAATGGTACAAAAATAATGAAGAAAATTCACACAACGTGTGTTTGCTTGAATTTGTAATGATAAGTTATGTATAAGGAAAGCGACTTTCTTAAATAAAACTTTTTTACTGATTTTACTGAACCCGATCACAATAAAAAAAACACGTATAATGTATGACAATATGAAATGAAATCATTCAGGTATACCCTGATATAATTCGTTAAGTACATTAACCGGTTAGTAGCTGAGTGGACAAAGGCGTTGGATTCCCACCCGGGCGTCGTGGGCTTAATTCCCAACACCTCCAGATATCCTTTATATTAAACAGTCTCTTTCGCTCACTCGCCGACGATAAGTTTTAAATGTATATTTACTACAAAAACAATCTGAATATTTAGTCGCAGAAAGTCAAATTTAACGCCGTTCTAGGAGGGCAGCAATTCGAGTTACTTGTAGGCTCTTACGGATTAAACTCAAACAGTCCCTAACGAAAAACCAATAAAACAAATATGCCCTTTAATGATTACAGGATATCTAAGAACAGAGAATTAAACTTAATATTTCAACCCCGAGAAATGTTTCTATTTTTCTTCTGTTGTCTCAATGTAGTTTTTTTTTTGTTTATTTTTTTATAATTTTTAAATACCACTCATTACATTATAACAGTTTCAAGTGCTTTTTAAACACTCATTTTTTTTTTTTTCTTTCTGGAATGAAGTTTTCTTAATTAAATTGTTTCTGTTATAGAATGCATTACGGAAATAAATAAAAACACGTCATGCCTTTAATACATTACATAGATTACAAAAGAGTATGTCCCACACATCTGGAAAAACGTTAATATATTTACCGATATAAACATTACCACGATCGGAAAAAAATATTATTACATGTTCAGAAACATTATTTTACGAGACCATCATAAAAAATCATTTTAATTTGTTATTTTGTGGACATGACGGGCAATAAAAACATAGACACGCTTTACACATTAAATATTAATAATAACACCTGCCTCGTTTCTTGCGCTTTTGTGAAATATTGTCACTTCAGGGTTTTACAAGAATATCTAACACGCTACACATTTTTTATGAAATATTACCTCGACGACACTTTACAAAGAAATAATTCTAAAACGGTTTGTTTTTCTTATCTAAAGAAAGGAAAAGTTTGCCTGTTTATATACTCCGAGACGGATATTGTTATTTTTAATAATTATTTCTACACTCATTTATTTTTGTAAATAACGAGGCGCTAGATGTGCATCGCCCAAGGTCTCTCATTGATCTCTTTCTTGGTAGTAATAAATCACGATATTTCTTAGCTGAATTCGTCGGAGCTTCGAACGATGTTTGTTTGACACAAAGAAAATTTTCCCGTATTTGTTATTACTATTATTTATTTTCCGAACTCGCTATAAACGTCTTCGAATAGATTTCCAGCAGCTGCCTCAGCGAAAATGAGTCTTAAATAAAACCTTTTTTACATTTTATTTACAACGGCGGCGAATTTAAAGCCACGATTTTTGTAAATTCATTTTCTTAATAAAGTTAAAAAGTAGAGAGGCAGGAGATCGTTTATAAAAATGAATAAGTGAGCAGTTGGAAGTTGGAGTTAAAAGTTAGCCGGAGGCATCGAGAAGAAAGTGCCACAACATTTTACATCTTACAGTCGGGTAGCTGCTTTTATTTCACCTGAGCTTAAAAAGGATTGGATTTGTACTTGCCCTGAAGATGTCTGAACATGTTACGAAACTAGTGAACAGAAAATAAATAAGAATAAAACATATTTTAATGGATTTCATTAGAAGAAATCATTTCTCGATCCAATTTATTCTGAATGAAAGCTCTCGAGGCACATTCCATCTATATTTTCATATTTGGGTAAAACGCACCACGCTGCCCAGCGAACAAACAAATTTACGTATGTGATTATCAGATCGCCCATATCAAAGCATTACGCATACCTCCCTATTCATATATTTTCGAAGATTATTGAACAAAAAAAAATTTTCACACCAATAATCACAAGTTTTTACTGTTGAGCCATATCGTATGCCAAATCTGATTGAGTGACATTTGTTAATTTAATTTATAATTTTGATATAACAGCAGTTGTTAACGGGTAATAGTAAGTAGTATTGCTCAATAGTTAACGGCTTCCGTGGTCGAGTGGTAAAGACTACCAATCCAGAGGTCACGGCTTTAGAGCTCGATGTGCGCAAAATAATTTGTATTTATATATAATATAGTATATTTGCGGCACGTTCCAGAGTGGTAGTGTAGATGCTTTAATAATCGTTCTGGTGAAAAACCACCATTCAGAATCGAAACGTTGCTTGAAATGGCTTTATCCGTGTTTGGTGAACAGATCTGAATAGTTAGGTACTTCCCAACCTTTCTCTTTTCCATTTTCTTCTGCTCCTTACTACTTTCACTATCACAACATACTCTGATTGGGATGCCATAGCCCCACTGGCTCCAGACGGTTGGGACTCTTATGGACGTTATGTACCATAAGTGAAAATATGTTGTATTTGTGAATTGACGTCAGTTGAGAGAGAGAAGCAACGGCAAAAACGGACGGAAACAGTTACAAGCTTCACCGGTAATCGAATACGAAACTGTCGACCAAAGTTAAAAACACATTGATACTAGTTATTAAGATGTATCTTTACTTGTCCAGATGAAAATAGAGAAATATTGTTTCTACGTAATTAAAAAATATTAGTTGCCTTCTTGATTAGTGACGATTATAACAACATTTTGTTTATGATTAACACTCACAAAAAAACTGAGGAAGCATCTTCTGCTTATTGGTATGGCTGTAAGCGTTTTTTTTTCAATATTGTCGGGTTATTCTCAACCCGGGAATGTTAGTCTTTCTTTGAAAAAAAAACAGGTTTTATTTTCAAACTTTATTCCAGGCGTTGATCGCCTGGTTACACTTTTAAAAATGGCCGGCAAAAGTAAACTATTTGGACGTATATTTGAAATAAAGAACAAAAAAACGTGACAATTAAAATATATCACAGGTAGTTTATCGTTTGTCTCGATTTGAAAAGGTTCTTTTTACAATTAGAACAATTTTCTTAACACATACCATCCATCAGTTCCAATTTTGAAAATGTCACACTTGAACGTACCCACTAGGAAAATCCATTGTTTTGTGTTTAATAAGTACAACATTTGTGTACTATTATAAACATCTTGGATTTGAATACAGAATCTCGTGTTCCTGGTTTACCGATCTGAGGATTTATTTGAATAATTTACCGCCCAACGCTGGGGAAATAAATAGTCTCTAGCGCCGAGAAGTGCGCCGACGCCGACGCCAACGCCGTCACAATAAATAAACATTTTACTATGCCTTTGATTTACTAAAATTATTTTTTAAATATTAAATTAACGATATCTCCGAATCAAGAAAATTAATATTCATTTTAATAAGGAAGTTACAAAGGAATTTTTTGACCGATGAAATGATTGTTTCGGAGAAAAACAAGATTAAATTATCATTTAAGTTCCCTCTCGGGTATTTTTACTGAGAAAAAAATCTGTCAGAAGATTAAATAAATCCTTTATATCATCAAAGGATAGCCTTCAACAAATATTCAACTGTGAATTTTTTTTTTCAAAGTTGTTGTTAATGATATTCAACGAATATTAAATTGAAAGAAACCCAAAATAAAATTATTGGGTCATTAGAAATTCGAGTTTCAGTCATATTCCAATCATTTAATTTCAATAATTAAAATTTCAAAGAAGAGTAATGCTTTGATAAGCTATTAACAAAATTTTAAATCGTTACTTTCTTAACATGTTTGAAGTCGTGACTATTTTGGGATTTAACCCTTTCCACTAGTTGATTTCAACTAGACGAATTCACCGCACCATGTGTTTAACATTATTTTATTATTTTTTTAAACCCGTATGTTAGATTTCAAAGAGATAACTTGTTAGGTTCTTACCATCTTGTTTTTCATCCAGTTCCTACCTTATCCAACCATTTACTATATTCGATTTCCGCATTTAACAACACTGAGTTTGAAAACAAGTGACAATCAAGAAAGAAGAGATATGTGAAAAAACGGGTTCGTTCGTTGGTGTCTCGCTTGATCGTCGTACAGTTGTTGTTATTCAAGTAAAATTGAGTTAAGTGTTGTGATTCGTTGCTTAAGAAAAATGAAGAACTTAAACGTCAACTTCACCGTTGAGTGAATTAGTTTCCTTACTTCCTCCATTCCATAATCTCTCCACATTCATAATTAGACACTTCCATCAAGTAGTATAGTTTTATCATTTTACAGTCCACTATTTTCAGAATTCATCTGAAGCTGAAAAAACATTCGGTGTTTTATCGCAGCTTCGAATCCAACACCGTACTTATATCCAATTTTTAATAATATTTAAGTCGGGTGTGAAAAACGTTGATTTTGTTTGTTATTAATTTACTGTTTTTTTTACAGCTGTTGAAAAAAAACTGTTTCTTTTAGTGTGGTGTTTATTACCTCTGAAAGCTGAATTATACTTTAAAGCGGGGGAGGAAATTCTCCAGTCAGATCATTGACATCATTTAGTCCAGCCCGCTGGCATATTTGGTTCGGTTCGTTAAAGCCACCGCCGCAAAAAATAAATATACGTCAGGTGGAACTCAAATTTTAATAAATTCAAAAGTATTGTGTTTACATGCGTGGGTATGTTTCTTGTCGGCTGCTCGCGGCGCCGTCTACTTGTTTTAGCGGTGAGTGACTCAAAAGAATATATTTTAGATTTTTTTTTAATGAATAAGTTAATAAATTAAAATATTGTTAGTCGGTTGCCATCTTGTTTGTTTTGAATGTTGAAATACGAAATCAATCGTGATTATCCTATCATATTCAAACTGGTCTAACCGATGGACGGAGAGGGAAGGACAGAACTGCTGAAGGAAAGAACAAATTTATTTTTCACCGGCATGAAACAGCTAAAAGGTTCCTCACTACTGGTTTAAAGGGCGAGTGAATCTTCGATTCAATACCATATTATGATATTGAATCTATTTTTAAGAGTTGATGATATAGATTTTGAACCTCTCACTGTTTGTGGTTTTCATCTTAGTAATTTCAGTTTGTTTCAGTAATAAAAAAAAAACATTGGTACCTACTTAAGTAACATTTAAGTGCCAACATGTTAACTGTCCTCAATATAATTTATTAACAAATTTGAAAATATGAATTCATACTTTTTATCTTATTTTTTAACACCCTATGCTTCTAGTAAATTGTTTTTTCAATCTTTTAATGCACACATACCCATATCTGAACCTTTTTTCTCTTTTATGATAATGATCGTGATTTTGGATAGTTTTTATTTGTATACATATTTTTAATTATTTTCTCCTTGTTATATTAGGTTAGGTAATTAAATATGAAGCGCACTTGAGGTGAAATATCATAAAACTGCGCTAGATAAGTTCATTGTTATTGTCATTGTCGGTTACACATAAATCTTTAGAAATTTCAGGTATTTTTATGATTTTTCTGTTAGTATGTTTTTTCATACCAAGTAAGGAAATGAAGTCGCCTTTTAATGCTTTGATTAATGGTGAGTTAGCCTTTTTGGAAGCTTTTGCTTTACACATTTCGGTTAGATTTTATCTGTAGAAGATGTGAATTCAACCGTAGGTAACCCGCCGTTCGGTCTAAAATAAACAAGTGGAACAAAGTTAGAAAGGTCAATCACAAAATTACCTCAAACATGTTCTGCGGTAATTTTACCACAATTAAAGGAAATTGTGTATTTTTTTGTACTAAACATTTTTTATTGATAAAATAAACAAAGGGTTTCAGAATATTTATGCGCGTTAGTCTGTAAAGGGGTAAATGACGTCGGTTATAAAATCCGGATATAATATTTCCTACGAGGGGAACAGAAGGTCCCCTTTAGGGTGGAATGTAGTTGGTTAGTATGAGGAAAAGGTGCTTCGGTCGGAATCTGTTGCCTTAATAATCTGTGTTATTTACGTTATTGTTTTCAAGGCGATAAAACAACATTTTATTGGCCGACGTAAATAGTTTATTGGCTTTTAGTATGAAAGCTCAATGGACAGATTCACACGCGGAACCGCTTGGTCCAGGGATATAAATATATCAACCCTTTTATGGAATTCCAGAGTCAAGCCTTTCAAGAATTTTATTCAATTAATTATTAGATTTTTCTTAATATATTTTTTATCACTATGTTACAACTTGTACTGGATTTTTTTAAAGCAAAATCACCTCAAAGCGCTTTACAATAATTAGAAGTCAACCCTGTTAACTTATAAACAAATTATAGTTGGCTGAATT
Source organism: Drusus annulatus (assembly GCA_022651775.1). NCBI lineage: Eukaryota > Metazoa > Arthropoda > Insecta > Trichoptera > Limnephilidae > Drusus > Drusus annulatus. The sequence goes on from JAGWCC010000028.1 coordinate 392,078, forward strand.
ATTAAAAAATATTTATTCTTTTAATAAACTTACCGTTTACTTTTCGCCCTCGAATAAGAAAAAAAAACTTGAGTACCTATGTACGAGTATATTGTTTTCACATGTATTAAGAATAACTATATTCATACGTATTATTGAAACCATTATTATACATAACGATACTTTCATTAATACGTTTTAATCACTTCCTCTCCATAGACTATAGAGTCCACTTGTGAAAGAAAAAATATTCAAGTACAAAATAAAGAAATTGCAAAATGTTTCTAAATACGAGTATATGCAATGTGTCAATAATATCAGTGACTTTGATTAATATTTCAAGACAATAGTAACTCCAAAACAATATTATAGCGAATTTTGCAAAAGTCCTAAACATTTCAATGGGAAAGAAGGAAATTAATATCAAAGTTTTAAATTACATTAGTTAGATAACAGTTGCTTAGAATTGTTCTCGTCTTATGTGAAAGTGGATGCTGAGAAATTGATTACTTCAAAATTTTTTAAGAGGTGCCGTGAAAACGAAACCAAATATTTAATTTTCTACTGGAATGTGAGCAACTTTTACAAATCAAGAACTTTTTTTTTTGACCAATGTTAAGAAAATTTCATATAATAAATATAATTTTTTTCAGTCACTAAATTAGGGTACATAACTCTTTCGTTGGACCTATGGACAAACCTTGTGTAGAGCTAACCTTTTCAAACAAAGGAAACTTAAGAAGTTGTTAACTACACGATTCATTTTTTTTTAAACATCAGTAGAAATGAAAATAAACATATTTCAGTTTCTACACCAGCAGTACATATTTGTAGCATTTTAATGCATTCTTGGTCATACCAATTATCTGCGTTTTATTCGAACACAAGCTCAAACTTAGTAAGATCCCTCCGCTGGACAATGTAATTCAATGATAAAAAAGTTACAATTATAACAAAAAGCTAAAAATAGTTATAACTAATAGAAGAGAAGGGAAAAGCTATGAAAAAAGCCATTTTTATTTTCTTTCAACCAGCTGTAAATAATTAAAAAAAAAAAAAAACAATTAAAACTTTGGCCTTAGAGAATTACTCGAACTGATTACATGAAATTGTTCAAATAACAGAAAGAAAAAACTAGAAACAAAGCCTTCCCCTCTAAAAGAATATGACCTTCTAAAAAAAACAACAAAATAAAGAATAATTCGTAAAGAACTCGAATGGTATAAAACTACCCATTCATGTTTACGCTAAACAAACGTCTAGGACTTTTTATTCAAAATAATATAGTGAGCGCAAAAGAACACACTATATAAACAAAGAAGTCTAAGTTTTCCCTATTTAAATGACTATCATAAGCCATTTCAAAAATCTCTGAAGTTTTTCAAAAGATCTTTGTATATTATTTGTGTAGCTGACTGCGTTTGCATCTCTGACCCTCATGATGTTTTTTCGGTTAAAAAAAATATTACAGTACTGTAATAGACATTGAAATATTATGTTTGCTGAACTGCGAAAAATCAATTATTTTATGAAAACGCAAAACAACAACCCATTTTCGCTTGAAATATTAAATTATGAAAACTGGCCTAAAATTTATATGCACTTTTTAATTAAGGCGAAAATATTATTCTAATTGACATTTCTAAACATAGTCACACTACCTATGGAACACATAGCTTACCATAAATATACGTAACCAAAACAGCTAATCAACGAATAAATTCTAAATGACGGTTGAGGAATTATTGATATTATGATATTATTGTGAAGTTTTTTTAATTATTTTTTTTATTTATACTGGGTTTTAACAGATGTTCTCACTTACGTGAAAACATCCAGTTATAAAAACCCGTTCTCGTAAATAATGTTGTAAATATTCTTTTTAGTTTAAAATAGATTTAGGTACCAAATAAAATAATTGTTTATTGTATTGAGAACACACTTGATTAATACTTTAAACTCGTCGACCCAACTCCACTTCCTCACACGCATCGTCAGGTATTAACTATATTAATGATAAGCTTAGGTACTACCAAAAACTGATTGAATTCTTAAATATTATCGAAGAGTGGTATTGAAAATCCTATTTTCTCCCTATCTATAATATTTGTAAATAGTGACGCGAGGGATGTTACAAGAGGGGGTCGCGTGAGAGAGGCGACAGTCCTCAGCACCTGTTGTTTTCCAAGCCAAAGTGGAAGAAGAATTTAAAAATGGAAAATCTCTCTTTATCGGGTATTACAGGGGTTGAACAGTGAAGGCTTTTCGGTTGTTAAGGATCAGATTTACTCCTACACCCCCTTAGCCCGACTATCACGGTATTAATTGAATTAGTGCGATAAAAATAGCTATTATTATTTTACCGCTGCGAAAGTAACGCTTAGAGCCGGTTAACTAAAGTGGTGGTTGTGGTTAATCTGACTCTAAATAAACAGCTTTAAAATTATTTGTGAAGTTATCCGATCTTTTTCCTTAGCCGCTTGGGCCGAACTTTAGTCAAATATTCGACTAAATGATCAAAGCAATTATAATATGCTGTACCGAAATTGGTAGCGGGAAACTGGAACGTGTGAATTGTAATTATTCCTAAGCGCTATAACATATTCCTCAATTAGGATTCTGATTAACATTGGTGTCGACAGCTTGACTACTTCATGTATTATCACAATTAAATGTTCGGTCTGATCCATCAATAATTTGACGCGATTGTTAAATCATAATACGAGTTACACGAATAACACCATGTGGTGAACCGCTTAGTTTTTAAATATAAAACAAAGACCGTTTTAATAAATAAATTATGTTAACACGTATCGGATATTCACTTCTTAATAGCTCAGTAGCTTGGAATAATTGCTACAGAAAATAAAATATATTTTATACAAACAATAAGTGTTTTATAATATTATTTTATTTGATGTTAAAATAAGCTCTCGAATTTTTAGGTAAAGTATTTCGACCTTGTATTAATGACGTGCAACAAAATGAAGAGTTTTTTTTTTGCTTTCTTGAGTAATTTGTAGAAAACAAGTATTTTCTTTAACTTTTACATAAAAAAAAGTATTTTTTTCAAAAATCCCACAGCTTCGCTCTTGAAAACTTTTGAAAGCATTATTTGCCATATGAAGAAACTTGTGTTGTTTTTCGTCGGGCGTAAATCTCCTAGAGTGGGATAATATAATAGAATTCAAATTATAATATCAGTTTTATAGACTGAACACGTTCATACTTTTTGCACTTGGTAGCAAAGTAGTTCATCTCGTATCAAAGAACTTATATTCTGTACCGTCAAAAGCTTTGACTTGTAATATTATATCCCGCCTCAGTTCTCCGGATCCACCGAACGTTATTTGTCGGTTTTATTTATTTTCTTTTGAGTTTGAGTAAACAGAAGATATAAACAAAACATTGGATCCGAGAGGATCCGACAAGATAAACCTCAGTTAGCTGAACAGACAGTAGGCAGTAGACACACACAGGATTCCAAAATAACAACAAGGCTAACTTTCATAGAGCTCCCTTCTAAAATTGCTGGCGATGTTTACAGCTAACTTTACTCGGGAAACATTACTTTTTACGTCGACTAACAGAACTGTTAACTTTCCTCGCCATGTTTGGATTTCACAACTGTTTTCGATCGCTCGGTTTTCTTGCTTTCTTCGTCGCCATTTCCTTCATTCTAACATATCTAAAAACAATTTTCACTTAAAAATGAATTCCAATCTGTTAATCTGTCGATTTACACAAAAATAGCTTTCTACGTCTTGTGATTAGCGAGTTTGAGAGTTCTCAAGCCAAAGATTTGAATACATATTACTTTACGTAATTTAACATTATTCTATCCTTTGCTTAGTAGAAACATCTTTCCTCAAGTGCTTCCTGTGTCGAGACAGGACCTGTCATTACCCACCGGTTCTTTTGAGATTATCACCCGACTTCTGCTCTTGTCATAATAATAAAATCTGACCAATTTTTCATTGCTCCGTATTTTAAAGCGCGCTTTACAAAGATAGATAATACTTAAGACACTGGTAAAAACTAACTTTAAAATACTTTGCTTTTCTACAGAGATTAGAAGCTATATGATTTTAAACTCTAATTTTTATTAATATGTTAATTAATATTAATATTTATGCTGCAAAAATATTAGAACTTGGAAGAAGGATTGGAAGCCATCAAGTAAGAAAATAAACGTAATAAAGTTCTAAATTTACACCAGGTGCAATAGAAAACAAACTAATGATATAGATTTTCGATTCTTCAACTCCTCAGAACTCTCACATCATCACCATTATATTGGTACATAATAAACCAGTACAATCATGATTTGACATGCGTGAAATGGATGCTTTTCAAATTAAGTTTATTTTGTTGGAAAGTTTAAATATGTCTTCGTTTGCGTTTTATGTTTTTCGTTTTTTTTTACCGATTGAATTATTTTTTACATTAGTTTCGATAAAGATTATTTAAAAGTTGTGTTTTGATTATTAGCCACGGCCGGTGCCCGTTTTTTTGCGGAGCTTTCCCGTGGAGAAATCGTTCGAATATGTTAATAATGCGCAGCTTTTTTACACATCGACGTTTTAAATACAAACTACAACGTCTTTATGTAACAAGCGGTCTCGCCAAGAATAGAAATTATAAAAATCCTTGAGCGCTTTTTCACTTTAACGGACGTTTGAAAAACTAATTGAAATATCTGAAATAATGAAAAAGGGATGGTTTTAGTTTCCCTGGAAAATAATTTAAATGAATAGCTAAAACCCTCTCTCTCCTACCCCCCTCGAGTAAATTCCCACCCCCAGCCAACACCTGCCGAGTAGTTAGTAGGGCTTTCACACAATGTAAGGGGGTCGACAGTTTCAGGTAAAACACAATCACCTTGTTTTCTATTATGATTGGAAATATCCAAGATATTTCTCAACTCGGACCATTCCTGGAGAGAGTCCATCAATGTCTCAGGTATTTCAAATTAAGTTAATCCAGTTTGAGAAACCGTCTCCGATTTTGCAATTTGACAACCGTTTCTTTGGTTATTTCAATTTAACGATGAATTTTAAATTGCTTCTTTAATAACTCTTCGATTCTTTTTACTTACATTTTTAATAGCGAAGTTGGGAGTACTTTTTAAGTCGTATCAAATCCCTAGAACGTATGCATACTTCGAAATAATTGTTTTATTTTTTTTTACAATAATAATAAATATTGGCTTATTTCTATAGTGCCGTTTTCGTGAAAGAAATATTACCACAAGAGCGCTTTAAAGTTTAACTAACAAAACCTACAACTTAATTACTAAGACTCTCTTATCTTAATAACTAGTGGTGTATAAATTTTAACTTATAACTATGTACTTACAGCTAAAATTTATGATTGGTGACTTAAAATTTAGACTTATAAATGAAACTTATAACAATAAGTCAACCTAAGTATAGCACTTGGACTGAGTGATCGAAACTCCGGTGAAGCAAATGGAAGTTATTTTGGGTCTGATCATTTAAAATGGAGAGTCTCTTTAGTTTTACTCTGAACTCAGTTAAGCTGTTGATCTTTCGCAGATTTGAAGGGAGGTTATTCCAAGCTGTTGGGTCTGCTACCGTAAAAGCTCGGTGTGAGTCTACCTATTGCTGTTGAAGATGTTGATCGGATAGTTACTTGCCTCGTATTAACATCGTTTGGAATGCACAGTTCCGACAAGTAGGGTATCCAGCATAGTTTGTATTGTATCCGTTCAAGATATTATTTAAGCCAATGAAGGTTCTTAAGATGTTTCGATATTTGGGCTTATTTAAAAACGCCAGTTATCAGCCTTGTTTTTGTGAAAAATCACCTCAAGGGCGCTGTACATCTAAGAGTTCCACGCCATTTTTAGGGATGATGTTACAACTAGGTTTTATGAGAGGAGATTGGTTAATTATAGACTGACGCTTTTTTACTTCGAGCAGACTCTATTAAAATACCCGTAGAATAGACTTCGCATATCTACTTTGCACATGTGCATCAGAAATGACAATAGGTCAGTTAACAACTGATTGTCAATCAGACGAATCTCCCTCCTTTGCACAGGATCAAGTAGGTTTAACAAGTATCCTGGAGCTCCGGCCCAGAGGTGGCTCCCAAATTAACTATTGAAAATACTTGAGATTTGTGTAGGGTTAGCAGTTGGTCACTGTTAAAGGATCTGTTAGCCCTATACAAGACGCCCAGTTACTTTAAAGTCGGATTTACTCGGGATTGAACTATATGGAGTCTCGATGCTCGAACCTGACAAACTTTCTTCAAGCCTCTCAATAGATTCTGAATTAAATGTTCACTTCATTTATATCCAGTTTGTGCAGGGATCAATGGGTTATCTTAAATTGTTTGTTTACATATTTCGATTTAATATGTTATACTGTGTTAAACCACCGCTTAGCAACAATGAGCGCAGAACGCGATGGTACGATTAGATCCGGTAAAAAATTGAAGTGTGTTTATGGTTAGAAGATCGGATTAGACTTTGATCTCTCGGGGTGAAAGAGCTTTCATTAAAACTTCCTTTTCAACTTGTCAAGGGCTAGTTAGCGGGAGGGGTGATGAGGAGTTGGGGGTGGGAGGACAGTCCAGATAGACATCTTTGAAAAGTTTAATTTGTTAAGGAAAAACTTATTCCATTTAAGGATAATAATAAAACCACCCGGAACGACAAAAATACGATTTTTTCTTCGTCACGTGACTCGGCTACGCAAACTGGGGGAGTTAATGGAAATGTTTGGTCGCGCACAGCCTTAATTGCGTCCCGTCATGTCAATAGGAGACGTCGTTTGACATCCCTCATTTTACTGTTCCCTGATCCTAAAGAAAGCCACCCCTCCCCCTCCCTACCCACTGGCTAAAAGCAAAATTCTACGTTGTACCTATAATACAGCACATCATATTCACGTTTTATTGCTAAATCAAAGCCACACTAAGTGTCGGAGATTTCTGATATTTCGTACGATTTTTTACGAGTTACTCGCGTGAGCTACCCTGGAACTAAAAGAAAGGCCAGAAGAACTATATCACCGCCAAACTAAATTACGATATAAGATTAAAGAAATATTGTTAAAAGTAAGGTTGTGAAAATAAGATATGATTCGAAAGTGAATGAAAGAAGAAGTCGAGGACGCCCGAGGAAGACATGGCACGATGATATAAATCAAATACTTGAATCGGGTCATGTGAAGAGTCAGAATAACAGAAGAGTATGTATGAGACGGTGTATGAATGCAAATGAAGCAAGGAGTGTGTGCCAAGACAGAGTTGTTTGGCGGTCTGTCCTCTCTGCCCACGTTAGCGTTGCGTGATGGTTTGTTAGCTAGGTTAAAGAAAAACCGTAGAAAGGAGTGTTAATGCCGTCTTGAAGAGACCTGGATTATTAAGGATGAACTATTAATACCGATGATTCGTTCGCTTAACAATATTCCAGCTGTTAACAAAATCGCCGCTCTTTTCATTTGTGCGCTGGTGCGTAGGTAATCAATAACATTACTAATACAAATATCAAAATAAGTGCTGTATTTTTAAAACATTTTTTTTGATTCATTAATTACTTTCAGTAAAAAAATTAAAATTTGTAGATGACAAATTTGATTTAAAAATTGTATTTTTTTTTTCCAGTTTTTCCTTAAATGTATTATTATGCGGGCACTGTACTCAGTTTTACCCCTTGAATCATCCTTCATCTTAACTATAAATATAAAAGCTTTAATTCTGTAAAGGACATGATAATAACATAGATTTACTGCTTATTGTATTTATATAATACTTACCATTATTTTTATATGTATTTCAAATTTATTTTACTACGCCATCTACCTAGCTTTATCTATTGCTGCTCATGAGTTCTTAATCTGTGAGAAATAGTTAGGATGCGGGCGAATTTTCTATGTTTTATGTTTAATATTTTATGCCTGTATCTGTTTTTTCTCCTAAATAAAAATAAATTTAATTCGCCCTGAGTTGAAGAGTTTTATTTAAGTTTTAGGTATGATCAAGTGAGTAGTGTGTTATACGTGATGCAGTGCATGATGCATGGTATTCACGGAAACTGCGAACTGAATAGAAACGGATGAGGGGCCGACCGCAAAGCTTCAGGAAACCAGTTGATATTGATTCTAATAGTGTGGTCTGTAAGCTATTGCTTTTGTGGAATACTCGAGGAAGATGGGAATAGAACGTGAACTGAATTCGAAGGATGCAACAATGCGTGCTAAGTGCTGAGTGCTTGTCAACTCGGCGGAGTGCAAAGTGTTTTATGTTTTACTAAACTACCGGAAAAATAAAAACATCCTTTCTATGGGAGTCGAAAAAGTTTGTGAACATAGTGCACTACCATATTAAATTGAGTTATTGCTCAGCATTTCCATCTCTTGGTTTTATAACGTTTAATATAAACTTTTGCTTTCTTTAATTATTTGTTTAAATTTACATGGCCTCTTAATTTGTTTACTAAACTATCTAATATCTTCAAAATATGTTGAATGGTGTGATCAATATTAATTTTAATTAAATCGATGTATGTAAGTTTGCTTGTAAATATAATGTAAACATCACTGTGTGTTTGATTTTAATTAAGATATTTGATATATTTTCTCGGAAAATGTATCGAATAACGTTAATTAGACTATATATTAGATTAAAACGCACTTGTGGAGAAGTATCACTAAATTTCGCTCTACGAACCTATACGTTTATACGTTCCATGTCTGCCTTTTTGCTTGAGACGCAAAGTTTCGGATTCGTGTTGAGAAACAAAGGTTAATATTTCCCAGACGTTTGACGGTAAATGTCACCTATTAAGTCCCGACCTAGAGAATACCTTATTTCTACCTCCAACTAAACAATAATGTTGCTTTGTTTACGAATACGAAATTTAATATAGATATCTTAGGAGATATAACCAAAGTTTATAACGTTGAAATAATGTTTCCCTGAAATTCGTTTTGTGAAATCCACAGTTATTATTCCACTTTCTGTGTAAGGAATTTGGTTACCTACATAAATTTTAACTTAATCAAAGAAATTGAGAGACGCCTTAAAATAAAATTGAATTAACGCGATATAAACCGAGGGAAGGGAATTAACAATTCCAGTGAAAGTTGTGGAAACTGCTTTCATTAGGCCATTTCCCTCGGAGAGAGCAGAGACAGGCGTCCCCCGACTCGGACGGAGCAACGAAAATATTTAATTAACTATATTGTTTGGCAAAGCGCAGAATGCATTTCATTAAGAGCGCTGCATAGGGAGTCAGGAATGACTTAAAAAATACCAGTATTTAAGGCATTTTGTATTCCATCGTGTCTCGTGCTACGCGCAGAATTAGAACGCAGAACGTAGCTCTGTAGCATGGCAAGCGTAGCACCTTCGTAGCGTTATAGCACAGGGAACGTAGCACCATCGTAGCGTGCTCGCGCCGCGTGTACATAACTCTGGCTTTGTTGTCTGCTCCGCATGGACGGGTAATGCAGAATGCTCAAAGTGAGAAGCGTATTGCCAGCCTTCAAAGGCTCCTGTTCTTGCTATGGACGGCTCGGGCAAACAACTCTTCAAGTCGCACTGTTTCATATTTGTGTTATTCGCGCTTGGCAGAAGTCGAGTCAACCCGTTTTTGTTTTAATGCAAACACCGCGAAAAGGTCCACTGCCTAGGGCTAGTGGGACTATGGAATCTTCAACGATGTGAAATAAAATAAATAGAAAAGGGAATGAAAGGAATATTCCTTTTAAATTTCGTTAGTAAAAATTAACCTTATTAACTTAAAATGCAAATAGGATTTATCTTGAAATAAAAATACAGCGTTATTATGGTAACCTATTTTTTAAAAACAGTCTTTTGACATTTTTGAAAAAAACTATTACAGTTAAAAACATATCTCCAAATACAGAGTATCACTTCAAATTGAACACGAAAACTATGGAATTTTAATGATAAGATTAGTTGTTAGAGAAGAATTTGTGAAATGGGAAATGAGATAATAATGTTTTCAAGTGAAAGCTCACTGATACTTCAACTGATATTGATACCGAATGAAAAAACATTCGATTTTGGTAATAATCATTATTTTTAACGAATCATCGTCGAGTATTACTTGAATCGAGCTCGATTTAAGCGTTTCGTTGAAGAATTAAGATTTTTTGTTGTTTTACTATTCTCCTTAATACTCGATTCGTGTCCGGCTTAAATGTCAAAATTGATGAAACGAAAAGAAAATGAAAACGAACAAAATGAAACTAAAGAACAAATAAACTTCACATAATCTAATTGATAAATCTATCTGTATTGAAGAAATAAGCGTCATACCACCAGTGGGTACCTCGCTCAGTTCTCAATTACTAATTCAATGCTTAGCCTGGGATAGTACAGGTTGAGAAGATCAGTTTGAGGCGGTTAGGGTAACAAAAAGCTTTGGTAAGGAGACTGCAATGGATGCCGAATTAGACTTTAATTAATTCTGTAAGATGGAGTCATGCAACGTGCTTTGGGGCTGGAGACATGAGAAATGTTATAGGGAGTAGGTTTGGGGGATGAGAAGGAAATGAGAAAGGAGAGCTCAGGGGGGAGTAAGACAGCCTCACAATGGATCCACGTGCTCTTTCATATTCCAATATAAATCTGGCTCCGTCTTGCCCACAGTAATTATCTCTATCTGACTATGTATTTTATACTATCGATTGATATTATCCGTGTATAATAATACAGAGTTATGTCTATGTTATTTATCTTAATCCGGTTACAGACTTTTCCGCAAAATTTAATGTACCTAAGTTCTAAGGTTTTCCTTACATTTTATGCAAGAACATATCAAATTTCGCGAATATGACTGATGTTTAAGACCATGGAAGGGACTCTTAATGTTATATGGCTTGGACAGCACGTCGAACGTATAAAGATTAGAAATATTAGGAAAATTAATGGTGCGCTGGTGAAATATCATAGATGGGGAAACCGGAGACGTTCGAAGAATATTTTGGTATAGCGTTGGATTGTATGAGGGAAATTATGGAAGGTTATGTACCTATCATATTTGCCAAAATAAAGGTAAGTAGCATTCCATCCACTTTATTCTGTTAGTTATGTTTTCTATAGTTTTTCACACATTTTGTGCTTATTAAGTTTTTTTCTATAAATCGCTAAATTCTCAGTTCGCTTTTGGGGTGACATTCGATATTTCAACAAGACGACCTTGGCAAAGTTTTTATTAAAACTCTGTTCTCGACCTTTGAGGCCAGGATCAACGAGAAAAAATGCTTGTTATTCCCTTCTTCCTTTTCTCAGCAGCAGTAAACAATAAACCATAGCAGGCATCGAGTAGTATTGAACGTTCCTTTGTTGGCTTTCATTCAAATTATAATTTCAAACTTCGGTTGGAAAACAGACGAATTAATGTGTTCATTAAATTACCGACAGATAGCAATTTACACGGGGAGATCTCTCGAGTCACCTCGAATATGATCTCCTTACGCTAGGCACTCTTAGCTCTAAACAGTCCCTCCCGTGGGAGAAGTTATTTTCCTCATGTGTGGAATTATGTACTTATCTGAGAAGATTCGTCTTTGTATCAGTATTGTTCTCAGGGGTCGCGAGGAGACGTAGGCCCTAAGGGTTAAATAAAAGGTTTACTAAAATAAATCTTTTATCATCGCAGTAAATCCGCCAGAGTTCTGTTGAGATCGTAGGTCATTGGATACGACACATTAAAGGAGTTTTTATACTTCTCTCCCCGCAAGAGACTTTAGGATTATATGTTTCCCATCGCAGCTAATGGTGTGATTATTCTTAATGTTCTTTATTATTCTGCTCAGCGAGTTCGGCGGACCAGTGTGTGGAGCGTCGAGGCAAGTTATGCAAATAAAAAGTCCTCGGCGGAAATACAAGTTTGAGAGTCGTAAAGCCATTAGGTGTTAGCGGGCTTTGTAGGCTTCGCTCTATACGTATTCCGGCGGCGTTTTTTGTTCGATACACCTCCAGGACAAGTCGTTTTCTTTTAAAGCTTCGAGCTTTTATAAATCCGGAATTTGAATCCATTTTAACCGATCAACTTTATAATTTCACTTCCAATTTCATCATCTACCGGCTATCCTATGGATACCTTTCAATTATTTTCCAGATTTATCTCTAGTTTTTACAGCATCGTGTTTCCGATAAACTCTTTGAACAGAAGAAACAAAAACACCATGCAACATAATAGATAGATAAATTTATGTTCTTGGAAAAAAAATGTCGAAAGAAATGAGGCTGATACGGGAGGTCTTATACCAAACCTGATCAAATTATTTGTTTATGAGGCATGGAATTGAAAGGGGGAAGGTGAAAATAGACTGAATGCCTTCCCCGCGAAATGAGATCCCCGAGACGTATATTTCGCAAATCTAAATATATGACCGAGTGGGGTAATGAATAAGAGTAAACGAGTTGAACCCGTAGAGCGCGTGGATGAAGAGAGGAGTCTTGTGAGAATAAATAACTCAAAAGCAGATGCAAGAAAAGTCTGGGATGTCCCAAAAATAGAACATAACACAAAACATAAAGTCTGTGAATGTAAAAAGTAGCTTTATGAATATTGATAAAGCAAGTATCTGCCAGAACAGAAATTTGTAACATTTCTTCCAATCTGCCAACCCCTGCTTACATTAGACGTGACAGTCGTTGGTAACGCTAAGGCAGAGTTAGCTAACTATTTCCCAGTTATTATTTTACTAATATAATGATATTTACAGAACGGTGGGGGAATGAGCAGGTATAAGTGAAAATTATACAAACCAACACCGTAATTAACAAAATTACGGGCACGAAGAAAGAATACGGAAGAAATTAAAAAAACTTTTTTTTTATTTGTCTGGCCACAAGAAACGTAGAAATATTTTCCTATTTGGGATATTTTCTCCCACAGTGCGATTATGTATTTTACTCAGATATGTCAAATTGTAGGGTCACAAAATCAAGAATTTTTATCGTTTTCGAAGAAGTTGTTCTTTCAAATTATTTCGTGATTCCACCGCTGTATTTATATTATTACTTCACTTTATTCACAAATTTGTATTCTGTGATAAGTTTATTTTTTGTTATGTATTACCACCCAAAAAGTGGGACAAAACTATGGTAAGAGACAGTTTTTTTAATATTCAATTAAATGGATCGTGGATATCTTTGGCAATTTAAGAAATATCGATTTTAGCGATTTTACCATACACGTTGGTATAGGAGAGAAAAGCACTTTCAGCCATGGCCAGTATCTATGTCTCTAAATAGATAATAAAAACGAGAGAAAAATACATTTGTTCAACAACGCAACGCAGACTTCTTTGAGAAACACTCCTTAGCGTGTGAAATCATATAAATTATACAAATTAATTAAAAAATTACTTATAATTAATTACTATAGCTTCATTCTTCTGACTTCCGGGATCGGAAACAGGAAGTTTATCGAAAAACCTGTTAGTATAACAAATATACTACATTAACAATGTGCAATACGATTTTTCCTGAATAAAAACATGGCTTAAAGTACTTGGTCTAGGCGGATTGTGCACCGAGGATGAGGCACTTTTCAATTTTAGTTTTTAAATAATAATTTGACTGGAATAAATGTCTTTAAATCTTTCTTATTTATTATTATTATTTTTTTTTTAAAGTAAGACAAACATTCACGGGTTACGAATAACCTGACAATATTTGAAAAACTCCTACTGCCATCATAAAAAGCGGAAGATGTTGCTTGTGCAATGATGGAGGACTTAGCCAGCCGAGGAATTGAACGCACGACGCCCGGGTGGGAATCCGATGCGTTCTCCACTCAGCTACCGACCGGTCAAATTATTTATTTATATTTCGTGTGGGTCCTTCCACATTGTTTTATCTTCAAGATGCGCTGAAGCAAGGAGTGTGTGCCAAGACATCTCTGCCAACCCCAACGGGAAACAACGTGATAACGTTAGTTAGAGACAGATAGAGAAACGTGATTAGTTGGTTAGAGATGCACTTTTACCGTAAAATCCCGGTAGGTATATAACGTGTTATTTTTATCGTTGAAAAAAAATTGTGTCATCTTTCTTCCTGACCGGTAAGTAGCTGAGTGGACAAATGCGCCGGATTCCTGCCCGGATGAGGTGGGTGTAATTATTTTACTACCTAAATCCTCCATCATTGCGCAAGCAACATTTTCTGCTTATTGTGGTGGTAGTAAGAGTTGCCTGGCTATTTGTAACCCGGGAGTGTTTGCCTTTCTTTTTAAAAAAGAGAAAATATACACTCGTACAACCATATAGCTTAACACCGGCGTTTTGGTAGTTCAGTCCTACCGTCGAGATGAAAAAAAATAAGAAATTAGTAGAAACTAAACCACACTTTTCAACGTTTTCGGGCTTTCCGTAATTCTTTTACTTATTTCAACAGTTTTCCCTCGTGGGGAAGACATGGTGGCAAAAACTGTGAAAAATAATGTACTTAATGGTTTAGAACCTTGGCATCTTTTTGTGATTGCGTGGGCGACTGCGACTTTCAGCCCCGATGTGCCCTCGGGGCTCCTGGGTGATGGCGGAGGCCTGAGGGGGCCCAAGGCACGCGCGGGCACCGGATCCGGAGATTGAGATGGCAAGCATACAAATTCAGGACCTCCGCCTGCGCCTCTCATAATGAAAATTTACAGGAATCCTAAATTTCAAAATAATATTTTTTACATCCACTAGAGGCGGCGGCTCTCAACGCCAAATATAAAAACTTATTATTATTTCCGAGGGCTTGGGATCACAGGGGCCTAACTCTGCGGGTTTGGCATATAAGATAGGTCCCTGTGTTCCTAGCTCCTGAAATATTGAAATAATATTTTGCTGGCCGAAATTGAAAATCCACTGTTTCTTTACTATTAATTTTAATGAGTCAGCATTACGGATTCGTAGTGGAATACAATAATATATTCAGATTTGTGTTAAAAATTACAACTATAGCTATTTTTTTGTTTTACGGTTCATACTCATAATAATAATAAATAGAAATAATTTATTTAGTTCTGGTTTTATGATATAATCACCCTTGAATTTTTACTATCGTTTTCGTGTAATTTAAATCTTGTATTTTATTGACATCAATGAAACATTCGGCCACCCAAAAAAAATCTGAACAAGTTTTAAATGGCTAACTTTAACAATTGAGAGTATGCAGTTAATTCGAGCTGTCAAATATGGTTAAATCGCACGCATTACATAACACACGGAAATTAAGTTTTTTCCTCTAACAGGTGAGAGCACTGAGAGCTCTGAACCATTGAGCTATCGAGCTTACCCTTCAGGCTGGGCCGAATTCAAACAAAACTTTCGTTAAATACTTAGTTACAAACACTGGCATTAGTCAAAACTTTTTGAAATATGATGTTTGCTTAAAATATGGCTTTGCTGACAAATTTCAAAAAGAATCGATACAAATGTAACGTATCTGGCAAAATGAATCATTATATACAAAAGTATAACATATCTCGTATTACACATTACTGAAGAAGTTTGTTATTTTGTTTCTTGCACTTTTCGAACTAAAAATTTTACAACTCCATGAACATAATTGTATCGTTTTTAATCATGATCTACTGCCATTAATATTATGTAACAATCATTATTGTTGATCAATTGTTAATATCAATTGTTATTACATAAAAGTTGTAAATTTATGAAATAAAGTTAAGAGTTATAAATTTTTCAGTCGGCTTTAAAAAATGCAAGAAACAAGATAACAAACTTCCCCGGGGTGGCAATAAATTATATTTCAGCAAAAATTACGTTCTTTAGCACTATAATTTTCACAAGCAACCATTTTTCTCATTGTTACGGACCCCTTTCCATCATCTAAAGGTTTATTTTATTGCAAGGTGCTCTTTTAAACTGTAATGAATACCGTAGAAGTTAGACCGACCATTCTTTAGTTAACTAGATTCATTTCAAAAGAACGTTGATAGTAACAAAGACCATCACCTTCAATCTTATCTCACGCGACCTTTTCCTACAAAACACACAACGGAAACAATAATTAACTTTTACAAACTTAATTAGGTTAAGTTGGAAATTTTTTCGGCAGATGTAAATGTCGAGAAATGGGAAGCGCCTACGTGGGGGGAGGCAGTTCTAAAGCTTTGTCAACACATTTTTAAATAAATCTTGTAAATGTCATTTGCATATATTAAATAAGCGGCGAAAGGAAAACTGAACGACAAAAATTTTCTATGTCCAATTTTAAGTTTTATTTTGAACAAGCCTATTATTGGGTTATTTTTTTGCTGTTCAAACTTCGTGAACAATAAAAGGAGTTTTTAGATTGAGTTTTCATTTAATTAAAGCTCATTTTTTTTAATGAGTTGTTTTTCCGATATAATAGGATTTCAATTCTTCTGGCGTAATTAATTTTTACGCTTTAGAGCTGTTTTTTGTTGTTGATATTGACATGTTTTGATAACATAACAAAACAGCTGTCATGAGTAAAAAATACTGTATCTAGCAGATTTTTAAAATGTGTATTCGATTTGAAGAAACTTAATAAAATCTCAGGCTACGTGAGAAGTAGAAATTCAAAAAAAATATTATTAAATTGAAGAGAAAAATAAGAAACTTGGTCACTTGTTGTCATAAAATATGCCTAAAAGTTCTTTTCAATCAAACATTACTTTTTTTAATTTTTTTTTTATAGTTTTTGTGTTCAATTTGTAGAACTCCATTTAAATTTTTTATATAATTCAATTGAATTAAATTTAATATTATTATTATTGAGTTCTGCTATTTTAAGTTTTTTATTTATTTTTGTTTTTAGTGACAGCTGTTTCGGCGTTTAAGGCCACAGTTTGACAATGGCTTTAAACGCCGAAACAGCTGTCACTAAAAACAAAAAATAAAATAAAAAAACTTAAAATAGCAGAACTCAATAATAATAATATTAAATTTAATTCAATTGAATTATATAAAAAAAAAAACAAACATCTACTCATAAAATTTTATTCACTGTATAAATAATATGAAAACCGTTAAAATTGACATAATTAAAATATAACTTTTTTAAATCCAGTCATGTTACAAAATGTTTTTCAAATAATAAAAACATTATTTGGTAAAAAAATATATGAAGCGAAAGTGAATAGAAGAAGAAGTCGAGGACGCCTGATGAAGACATGGCACGATCAAGTAAACCTAACGAATCGGGTCATGTAAAGAGTCAGAATAACAGAAGAGTATGTATGAGACGATGTATGAATGTGAATGAAGCAAGGAGTGTATGCCAAGACAGGCGGTCCGTCCTCTCTGTCTACCCCTATTTTTTGTGAAATAACAACTCAACAGCGCTTTTGCCTGCATTTTGAGCAAATGATTACCTTTTGCTTTAACTTTCTTCAAATATGAAGATGATTCCAACGTCGCATCGCGTCGTGCGAAAGCATTTAAGCAAACGAAATACAAGAAACATGTCTAATCATGACTTTCTACGTTGAAATAAATTAAAAACGTTCAACTTTTAAGGGTTATATTTACGCTTACACTGCGGCTTATTATTTCAACATGTCATTCCTAAAGGCGTGAAGACTCGCTCGCCTGGTCGTCACTTAAATCAAAAACAGCTCAGTGCAGTTTACTCTACCAAAATATTCACGAAACATAACAATTAAATTCGTACTAAAGGCATCTCAGGATGACCGACCATACCGGAGATAAATGATTTACTTTTAAGCATTTTATCTTTTTTCCCCGATTTTCCTTAAATTTTCAAAAATCATTGGATACCTTTTCGCTTTTTTTATTTAAACACCCACATTTTGATATTCTTTTTATAAGAAAACAGAGTAAAGAAGTGCTCGTTATTTAGAGATGCAAAGCAATGGAAACCCTTTTGTTTCTCTCTAAGGTCCTGCCTGTCTTCCAGTAACTATCACTTTCCTTCTCTTCTCTTTATTATCGTTCGTTTCTTCTCATTTTACGTTTATCTGTAAATGTTATTCAGAAGTTTCGAATTGTTATTCTTTCCAATGAAGATACTGCTTATGAACCTAAAGTTCTTTTTTATTTCAATTAATCTCGCGTTTAATAGGCCAATGAATATTCATGTTCCGCCATAATGATTCCGAAGGGACGGGTTGTCGTTTTACCTTATAAAATGACAATGCTTTTTCTTGGAAGACAGAGATGTGCTGTGCAGATATCATGACACGTAATACTGTTAGGGTTGAAAAATACGAAGAAAAAAACTGCCTTACTACGTTCGTAGCTTCAATTGAGAAACTTTTTAAGAACTTATTGAACGGTGTTATTTTTTAGTAGTTTACCTGACTATGTTTTTGCGTCGTTCGGTAAAGGAAATTATGTAGAAGCAAATAAAAAACTAATACGGTAGAAACGCTTTTATAGAAAAACATTTAATCATGCAAACCTTAGCCTTCTATAACTTTTTAGCACCTTTATATAAATGAAACGTGGGATATTTATACGTAATAGATAAAACTAGGTTGGCCCAAAAGCATATTGCTCATTACAAAGTATCCTCGTATTCTAGATAATGCAAATTTTACAGGGTCTGTAAGATTTGTATTATCTAGAATACGAATTAAGCTGTCTACAAATCTTAATTTTTTATCGCATCAAAATTTTACATGCCACATTATTTAACAGTTAAAAAAACATGCATCTTAAATTTGAATATAACCTTATCATAACTTCTAATAATGGGAAAGGCTCTCATATTAACAGTGACAACCGGGAAGAATAACTGGTTTTTGAAGTTATTACAAGAAATTTCCTTTTAAGAAAAAAAATTCTTTACGAGATTTGGTCAGGTTGTGTATTTTTTAAATTTTGTACCAGAATACACTGAAAAGTCACTTTTGACAAATGGGGGGATTCTAGGTATTGAACGATATATTTATTGTTTTGCCTTAAAAATGCAAAAATCATTATTGCTTAATTTTTATATTAAATATGTTTTTTTTGTGTAAAATCTAATTAAATTAGAGGCATCGTGTTAAAACCCAATTTAAAAAAAGCACGGATGTAATTTGTTTTAAGCAATCAAAATGGTATTTAGTTCGTTGATATTTCATCCATAGAGAGCATTTATTTTGATGTACTTGACTTGAGTACGTTAATTTAGCATCAGCTCTCAATGTTTTAAACATATTTCTAATTCAAATTTACCCCATTTAATAACTGTAGAAACCAGTGGAGTGCAGTTCATTAAGGCTGAGAAGCTGTGCATAACTTTACATGTTCGTACCTGAAAGGAAAAATCAAACGTACGATCCGAAGGGGGGTGACGTAGTTGCCCCATTTGATCTTGCTTATAAAAGCGTTCTCATGACATAATCTTTATCTAAGATATCGCGCAAAATTCTCGTTCGAAGAAGCGTTTCGATCACCCCCCCCCACTCCCCTCGCCCTCCAGAACGGGAGTGTTAATAAAAACGACCCATAAAAAGAACTTAAAAAATGATAGAAAAAATACGAACAATTTTTGAACAAAATATTTTATTTATAAATAAAACTGATAAACTTGGTTTATAACCACTTTATTATGCAATATTATGTCTACTTGTTTCGGAAGTACCCTTCCATCATCAGGACAATATTAAAAATTAACCTTTTGTATTTTAGGTTAATTTTAATATTGTCCTGATGATGGAAGGGTACTTCCGGAACCGGTAGACATAATATTAAATAATAAAGTGGTTATAAACAAAATTTATCAGTTTTATTTATAAATATGGCAAGCCACAAAGTAAATGCTTTTTACGAATATATTTTTTTTACGTTAATAAAATTTATACCTTTTAGTTGCGACAAGGTTGCAACCTATTTTGTATTATTTATAACCAAGGATTGACAACCCCAACATTACATTTGGCATTACAATTGGCATTACAAAAGCTTAAAATAATTCCAACACAAAGGTAAATAGTTTTGACCGAAAACCTTAAATGATTGATACATGACTTTCCTTAAAAAGATGGGTGAATTAGATTAATAAATTATTTTATATAAACAAGTAACAAACTTGAACAATCATTTATTCAGTTCCTCGCAACAATCCGCGGAAGATGATAGTTGAAATGGTCATTTTCTAATATTCATACTAAAACCACTTATTTTTATTCTCCAAACCGTCTAGAGACCGTGAGACTATGGCATCCCTTATTGGGGTATGTTGTGAAGCTGAAGGTAGTAAGGAAGGGAAGGAAACGGGGAAGAGAAAGGGGAAAGTATGGGATTACCTGGTCATTCAGATCTGGTCACCAAACACGGCCAAACCCATTTCAAGCAACGTTTGGATTCTGTGGTGGTCGTTCAACAGGGCGATACTTTGAGCATCTCCCACTCTAGAACGTGCTGCAAATACACTTTTTTTATTATTTCATATGAATAAAGTGTGTTATGACACATATTATTTATATCGTTTGAACCCGCGACCTTTGGATTCGTAGTCGAGCGTCTTACCACTCAACCATGGAGGCCGTCACACAGCTTCCTTTGGCCAAAGAGAAATACACGCCACTACCAACAGTATTTATTGAGATATTTTTATGTACATGTTTGCTCTTTTAAAATGTATTCGTTTAAAAGTATTATTACTTTAATTTTTTATAAAATTTAAAGCTTTAACAGAAACCATAGGGGTCTGCGGGCAGTCCTGGATCTCTGCAAGGTCGTAAATCTCAGAGTGTGATGGATTGTATGAACCGAGGATTTTACGCACACGGATTGTTGTATTTTGTGAATAAATTGAACCACTGTTTGGTTAAACACTTATATAATAAGTGTGTACACACACGCTATTGTGATATTAACAAAGTTTAAAGGCTCTAAACTCGGCTCCGGCTCCTAAGTTTGGTATATTGAAGGTAATATTGTCACTTTTATGGCTCTACGATGAAAGAGAATGGAACGCGTGATTCCATTGTTTCTATAAAGTTTGACAGTTTCGAATAGACAACAACTGAAATATACTAGATAAATATTAATATAAAAATAAATTAAGTTTTCTAGGGTAAAATTAAGCATCCACACAGGCAAATTAAAATAAAACTGTAATAACTAATTTTATTGGTTGATGTACCGATCAATAGAAATTCAACAATAATCACCACCATAACCACGCACATGCTTTACCTTTGTGGTTTTTATTTATTTATTTCGAACATGGCTGCACGAATTACCTTATTTTAATATATACCTACCTATGTGTACAATAAAAAATTATAAAAAAACATAGTGCATAAACACACGTTACAAAATATTTATCAACACTGATATTTTAAACAGTCATAAATTTTAAGTATAATGTTTTATTATTATGGTACAATGTTAATTGACTTTTTATTAATACTTCGCGTTTCGTGGACTCTTTCTAGAAATATTGTTAATACCTGCATGGTTAATTTACATAGCGTCATTTTTGAGAATTATTACTTCTAGCTAACTAAGCTAATGTGAAATGGAATTCAGGAATCCAGACTTACTAATCATTTTAAATAAATACATATCTATGTTTTTTTTTTCACCTTTATAAATAAAAATGCCATTTCAAGAGTCAGAATATCAGAAGTTTGTGTATGAGACGATGTTCGAACGTTAATGCAGCAAGGAGTGTGATGCCAAGACAGAGTTGTATGGCAATCTATTTTCTCTGCCAACCCCTGCGGCGAAACGGCGTGATGGTTGGCTAGTTTTTTTTTCTATTATGTTGTTTCTTCGCAATTTGTTCCAGAGTAAAATAAAATATCAATACCGCTATGGCGAGGGGAAAGTTTTACTAAAAGAATTCAAATGTTGCTAGAAACGAGTACAGCTGAAAGCTACCCACATTAACTAATGGCCAGGCAATTCACGTTCTTCCTCTTCCCCATATTTTTCCCCCCTTGAACAAATCGTATGACCTACAAGTGAACTTGTCCCCTAGCTTAGTATGCAGTAAGTATAAAACGACCCAAAACACATCGGAATGCTCAGTAATGCCCGTCTCTCGCTAAATTTAGGGTAGGCTCTGGATTCATTCCGCGATCAGGAAAATCATCGTAGCATTTTGATGTTTTTTTATTCAACGAACTGTGCCCTGTATATTATTATGGCCGTGAAGCGCGGCATTGGCAAAGGGTGGACGGACGTATATCGAAAACAATAGAACCGAGATCCTCGAAGCGAACGCGTGGTAAAATAATGTATATCGAATTACGAAAATAATGCAATATGGAAGCGAAGTGAATAAACCGATGAAAAAGCATTAAGGGAGAATACACAATGCGCAAGTGGATAGAATAAGCGAAGTAAGAAGACGATTTGCAAGTCTTTGTGGCATTTCATACTGTCTACTTGCACCTTAAGGGCTTGATGATAAATACGTTAATTAGCAATGTGGTGAAGGCGACAAACAGAATGGCGGATACTTTCAATATCGTGCGGAGGTAGAGAATGATAACGTTGCTTGAAATGGCTTAAGCTTGTTTAATTTTGCAATCACCAGATCTGAATATCCCGATACTTCCCGACCTTCCTTTATCACTTCTCTTTCTTCTCCTCCACCTTTTTCAACCAGACATAATCCCCTAGATGAAGGATGTTAAAACTCCACTGACACCGAGTAGTAGAAACTCGAGAAAATTGAAAAAACAAATCAGTATATACTCGTATCTTAGTTCATTCTGTAAAACGACGCTCATTTGACATTTCACCCTGGAATCGATTCACTAAACTAAGCCTGAATCAGGAGGGCTGGGATCAGTCTACCAGATCTATGACTCCATTACGTATTCCACTAATCATCCGGTGCGTCCGCTCTTCTCTCCTATCCTCTCTCTTTCGGCGCTTTATTCTCCACAGGACATTAAATCCACGAATTACTCGGCTTTCGGGACATTCCGGGAATTCCCCATCTTTTCATTCAATATTTTGGAAAGTTTCATAGCCACCAAATATTTATAAATAATGAATAGCCGCCCACCCGACCCCTGAGTCGAACGTTTTAGCATAATAATGGCCGATTTTAATTTTAATGCTAACCATCTTCGTGTTTTAATTATGCACTGAATACATTGAGGGACGTTACACTTTCCCCTGTAGCGATATCTTTACACTAAAATTCAATAAAAATGACATTGAATTGTGTTTTGTAATTATTATAATTTTAATACAAATCGCCAGCTTAAAATAAGTGCCGGATTCCAATTCCTCGAATGAAAAGTTTTTGGAAAATTAAACCCTTTACACCATGAAGTGACGAAGCGCAAACACACGGCACACATGGTTTTTTTATGGGTTCGACATTGTTACAATATCAAATTGTTCTTATTGATCTGGAAAATTGCGGTCTAGTTTGAGAATAAGAATAAAAATCTCCCAAATAAATATACTTACATCAACATAGATGCAAGTTTCTAACATCCAGTACAGTGGCGTTGACTCGCTTACGGATGTGTAATGAAGTTTCGACTAGTTCCGCAAACATATGTATCTGTACGACGTATACGAGTATTTGATAAAACATCCGAGACTAAGTAGAACTATATAAAATTGACTTTAAAACGGTAAACCGTCGTAATAAGTTGAAAATTATTCAAAGTATTATCCCACAGTCGACTTGGCAATTTCGTAATTAATGGAAAAGCTTAAAGCTAAAAATAAACATGTGTTATTAAACACAACATCAGTCACTCGCTTATTTAGCCCCTTCGATGCCCGCCATACCCTAATCATGCTCCAGTTACGATGTTTTATTAAAACCATTCACTAGAAAATAAAATAACGCGGGCACGTGGACTAATGATCGTTGCGAGAAATACCGCGATCATACGCCGCCATCAAGCAACCGTAATACAGCCCATTGCTCCACAGCTCTACACAATGAACGGCATTCAGCATTGATTACATCACTCGTGCGCTTCCCGCGGGCCTACCGCTCGTTACGCCATACGTATTACGTTACTACTTCGGTGGGCAGCAACAAGCACCGCGGCAAGCACCGAGTCGCTCGAGAGAATCTGTATTCTTACATTCTTCTTGATTACGTCTATTAGCCGCAGTGAGAGCACTCTCTTCGGCTCGCCTTAAGCATTTCGCTTTCAAAAGAACCGTGGATTCGGCGTTCCCGGCCATAATTCTTCGCAGCCCGAATTCACCTGCCTCTTTGGAAACAATCTGTATGGGGGCAAGCCGGCCGATTAGGATCTTATGATACGAAGCATTGTTGGTATAAACCTCGCCGGCCGCAACCGCGGTTGGCGGGGTGGGTGGAAGTGAGGCGGAGAGGGCGGCTGTCAGGGGAGGCGGAGACGGAAAGTAATTGTGAAGTTTGCTATTCATTATAACATTGACACACACGTGTACCGTAATGAATTTGTAGCGAGGGACACTTTATCCGAAATGCCGAAAAGAACTACGAACTTTTCCGGGCCTACAAACTTCGTAACAATATTTCTTAAGGCAACTCCATACTGGAGGCGTCTTTGGGGATGCTTTACGTAAAGCATTTATTAAGGATGGGAAAGACCAAATCTGGGCCTTGAGACCGTTTTTTTAGGTGGGAGGAAACACAAAACCCACAAATAACTCAAGAACGTACTAAATATATGTCATACCTTGTGAATAAAAATATATCATTTTTGACAGAAATCAAAAACAAAATGAAGTGTGAAATAGACCCGAGTGCGTTTCTCGTAATGGAAAAAAAGTTGAATAATTTGTTTTCCCTAAGCTTTCACGAATTATCGTCCCTAGGTGTTTCGCGATATGAACGTAAAAGACGGAACATAATTTCAACTATATATAATTAAAATCTCAAAAACATGTTTTTAAGCAACAGCTTCTTGCAAATGAAAAATGCTTTCTCGCTATCGTGAACAAGGTTTTTGTATCTAAGAAGCTATGGTTTTATTTTTTTTATGAAGCTCACCGATGTGAAATAAATATACTAGCAATGAGGAAAAACATAATTAATATTGGTTTTTCACTTGGAAGCGGCAAGCATTTGCTAATCATGGTTTTTAGATTTTCCATTTTTTTCACTAGTAATAATAAAATGATTCACTATTATTCAGCGAATCGTCACACATTTGGGATTAGTGACAGTACACTAGCGCACTTTCGGGAATATACGTAAAGAATATGATTGATTATTGTAAAATCTAAGATAAACAATATTGGAAAGAAAGAGGCACCCCTACAAAGTTTTAAATATTAATATCGTACATAATTTTAGTTCAAATAAGTATTAATGTTTTTTGTTGAAATTTTCACGGACATTTTATTAGTAGTTGAAAGTGATAGAAATACACACCATAAAATTCTGATAGTTGGATCATAACATCAAGACAAATACAAGATTGTCAAAGTGATGTTGTATAGTGAGTGGAAGACACTCCAGTGTTATATACATATATTTATTGTCAGGGAGATATCGCTAATGTCAACCCAATACCTCAAACCCCCATACATTTGTCGAAGGTGGCTTTTCAGTGTATTCTGGTACAAAATTTAAAAAAACACAACCCCACCAAATCTCGTAAGCAAATAAAAAGTGTAAAGCTTTTAAAAAAAATTAAAGTGATTCCTTGTAAGGCCTTAAAACCAGTTATTCCTTCCGATTTTCACAACTTCTATGATAGCCTTTCCCATGAGTAGAAGTTGAGATAAAAGTACAATAAAATTTAAGACGCACCTTTTTTTTATAACTTTGGTATGTAATTTTTTCTATGTGATAAAAATTCAGATTTGGTGAGTTTTTTTGTGTCCCCTGTAAAATTAGTATTATGTGAGATACAAGGTATTGTTTTGTCATGCGATATGTTTCGGTGAATTAGGGTGTTCAGAAATCAATACTCATAAATCATGTAATTAGCATGGCATGGTACAGTGCTTAGAGCCCCGACTCACTAATCCAACAGCCTGTAACAATACGCTATCACACCTCGGCTACCAACTCCCTTTGAATATATTCTAGAAACTATGATCAAGGGTCCAACTCGCTACACGCCAAACAGTGAGAGCTCTGGCCAGACCGACAATAGCCCAAAGCCCATAGCCCGTTGCAGTTCCCAGTTCCCAGTTCCGTGTTGGCTAAGGAACCGCACAAGTAAAGGCAAACACACAGAATACACAACACCTCCCGACACCTTATCCTGAGCCAACATTGGCCGACAAACTAACCAACTTCCCCCCACGTTACACCATGTAACACACTAACTACTTCTCGGGTTATCAGAAATTAAGGCAGCATTCTGTACTAACAATAATATGGGTACACTTTTGATTAATTCAATGTTAAACAACATAACTTTAGCCATTCCGGCATGTATAAGCTTACATTTTCTTATTTAGTTGAGAAAAACAAGAGGTTTTATAGAATTAAAACTGAATATTTAATATACGAGTGTATACACATATATAATGTTGTTATTCTTCCTTTTTTTATAAAGAAAGACGATCATTCCCGGGTTACGAATTATCTGACAATATTTGAAAAACTCCCACTGAATAAATAACTTATACTAATGGAGGGCTGAACAGGAACTAGC
This sequence comes from Drusus annulatus, assembly GCA_022651775.1. Lineage (NCBI taxonomy): Eukaryota > Metazoa > Arthropoda > Insecta > Trichoptera > Limnephilidae > Drusus > Drusus annulatus. The sequence goes on from JAGWCC010000028.1 coordinate 418,593, forward strand.
AGAGGAATTGAACCCACGACGCCCGGGTGAGAATACAAAGCGTTTGTCCACTCAGTTACTAACCGGTCATATTTTCTGTATATATTTTATAACAAAATATCATTAATTAATATGAAAACATAAAAATAAATCAAATAACAGGAAAGTACGGTAAATAAAAATCGAAAGTGATGTGTTTGTTCGTAATGTATAATATTGATGTGATTTATAAAGAATTTGAATATGATGTTTCCAATAACAGTGTTTTCTATTGTTTTTTTATTGTTGTTGTTATCTTTGGAATACAAATAGTTCACTCTCGTCTATACTGAAATTGTGAAAATTTTACATACAATAATTACCCTATTGTGCGTAGGAAAAACTGCAAGAAATGTTGATACGGAAGTGAAATAACATATGAGATAACTAAACAGTGTAGGTTTTTCAGAATTCACGGAGCATTTGACTGAAAACAATCACTTGTTTCATCAAACTTCTGGTACGGATGTACCCCATAGAAATGGGATTGGTAAACGTTTAAATAATAATTTAGAAGCACTAGAAATTACAAAATTATTAAAAATATATATTTTTTTTAATAAATAATCAAATAATTTGATCGCATAGACCAATTTTAGACCTGTTCGCCGTCTCCTGTGCAATATCTCTTTCTCTTTTCTAGGTTTCCATAACTTCTTTGATAATAGGTCTGTTATTTATCTAGTATGTATTTATACAGTCCAGATGAAGGTTCAGGCTGAACTGAAACTGGTTTATTTTTACAGCTTACAAAAATAAGTGTCCTTATTGGGAAACCCCTTTCTAAGGCTACACCGTACACGCTTTTTGTTAAAATGTAAACATCAATTTAGTTAGTACAAGTAAAATTAAACATTTTTAAATAGTATGTGATAACATCTCTTGTGAAGCCAGATAAATACTTCATAAGAAATATGTGCATGAAAATTAGAAAGATGATCAGAAATGAATTTCATTAATGGTTTCAAAATATCTACTTCACAGTGAACAGAACAGAAAGGCAGATAATTGATCTGTTGGATTTTGTCATGGCTTCTATTTTACTTCTTCCTGTCGCCATAAGCTTTGTCTTTATTATTTTTTAAATGTATTTATTGATTTTCGTTTGTAATAGTCAGATGGGTTTGGATTTATTTTTTTGAATGTATATTTTTTAAATTCATTCTACACAGGTCTCGAGGGAAATAATTTTCCTCAGGCCCTATGTCATATTTGGGGATGCTGTGTGGATGGTCTTTTTGGGGAAAGGAATATCCGAAAAGAATGCAAGGCTGAAGTGAGCGTTATGAATATGATTAAGAAAGGGACGCTTAGGTGGTTTGAGCATGTAGAGCGAATGAACGAAGAAAGAGGTGTGAAAAGAATATATGATGCGAAAATGAATGGAAGAAGAAGTCGAGGACGCCCAAGAAAGACATGGCACGATCAAGTAAATCAAATACTTGAATCGGGTCATGTGAAGAGTCAGAATAACAGAAGAGTATGTATGATACGATGTATGAATGTGAATGAAGCAAGGAGTGTGTACCAAGACAGAGTTATATGGCGGTCTATCCTATCTGCCTACCCCTGCAGCGAAACGCCGTGATAATTAGTTAGAAAAGAAAAGTGTTAAAAAATACAAAATATTAAGATGTCAAATATCAAACATGAAGATATAACGGGACTTTTAACACTTTGATTTAATTATTTATTTAAAATCTAGACAAAGTAAATCAATGTTTTCTTGTTTGAGAGTGCTGGAAGAAAGTAAGTAATTTTTTTATAGAATTTTATTTGTAGTTCCTCCGATTGCATAAATCAGATTATATTTTTTACATTGTGTCTTATATTATGTAAAAGCCTTTACAGGCGCATATATAAATAAATAAATACTCGAGTCGGGCCATGTCAAGAGTCAGAACAATAGAAAAGTATGTATGAGGCGAGGTATGAATGTGAATGAAGCAAGGAGTATGTGCCAAGACGGAGTTGTATAGTACTATATCCTCTCTGCCTAAACCTGCGGGGAAACGGTGTGATGGTTAGTTAGTTAGTTTACACGGGTATTCATAAATGGTTTTCTTTCTATCTTTAAAGACTTGGTTCTATGGTAGGTATGTACATTATTCCTCTCTAACAAATATATACAAAAGAACTCTGCAGATTAAAATATGGTTTTACACCAGAAAAGAATTTTGATTGATATGTCTTAACCTATTTAAATAGCAAAATTTTTGTCTTCAGATAATAAAGATGGCCGAAGCAAAAAATATGTAGGCAGTACAGCGTTGATTATTTGAAGTTTGGCTTCATCCCATCAATGTTGGACAAACACCTGCCCATGCACCTTTTATGCAACAAAGTATTAAGCGATGGCGCTATGAAACCATCCAATCTGGAGGATCATCTGAGAAGGTGTCACCCTGATATATAAGGTAAAGAGTTAAAATACTTTCAAAAACTGAAAGAAAAACTGCAGAGGAGACCCTAGGAGACAGTTGGATTGTATGTTCGCTTCGACTTCCAAAAGAGACCATGATGGTTTGCAGGTGTCTTATAATATCTCGCTACTACTATCAAAAACAGGGATCCCGCATACAATCAGGGAACAGCTTATTTTGCCAGCCATTGAAGAGATCTTAAAAATTGTTCTACACAAACCTGTTTATGGTATACTCAAAAGAATTCCTTTGAGCAACAACACAGTTCAAAGACGTATCGATGAAATGAGTTATAATGTTGAAAGCCTCTTGTGTAATTATCTGCAAACGACCCATTTCTCCATTCAACTGGACGAGTCAACTATACCTGGTAATGAAGCACTACTATTGGCATATGTTTGTTTTGTTATGGACCAAGAAATCTATGAAGAACTACTCTTCGCGAGGACTTTGACTACAGATACTAAAGGCGAATTTTTGAGAGATTTTTTCATGATAAAAGCAATCCTTTTATCAAATATAATATCAGCCGCAGCAGATGGAGCCTCTGCCATGTTTAAGTGCTATCGTGGTTTTATAAGCCATTTAAAACAAAATGTACCCGGGGTGTTTGCAATTCACTGCGTTATCCATCAACAACATTTATTTGCGAAAAATCTTAGTGACAGATTACATCAATTTCTTCAAATCGTCATAAACTTAGTAAACAAAATTCGGAGCAACGCGTTAAATACTAGGTTATTTGCGCAGTTGTGTGAAGAAAATGACGAGAACTTTCATCAATTACTCCTTCACACTGAAGTACGCTGGCTGTCAAAAAGCTTATGTTTGACAAGATTTTTTTCACTTTTTGAGATTGTTTTAGAGTTTTTGAATGATAAAGATCTTATTTTAAAAGAAATCAAAAATTTAACGATGTTGGCGTTCAGTTAAAAAGTGACAGTCTGAATTTAATAAAAATAAAGTCCATCATTGCATCTTTTCTTGCCAGAATGAAAGTAATGAAGCAATACATTAGTCGGTGCGAATTTTCCCAGTTTCCCAATTTGGCGCAGACAAACAGTCAGGATGTTGACGTTTCAGCTTACGTTCAACATTTAAACGTCCTTCACACAGACTTCAAAATTAGGTTTAAAGATGTTTTGACTATGGACAATCACCGCGGTTTATCAACCCATACTGTGACGTTGAAGAAATGGATATCGTGTTACGAGAAGAACTGATCGGAATAATCACTAACGAAGAACTTAAGGTACAATTTAGAAAGGGATAGCAGCAATTCTGGCTTCAGAGAGATATACCTGTTACATATTCTGCAGTATGGACTATCACGAGAAAGTTTTTGATAGCTTTTCCATCGTCATACCTTGTGGAAAGGGGTTTCAGCGCGGTTGCCAATCTCTTAGCCAGGAGATTTAAGGTTATACCTGACTAAATTGAAGCCGAATATTGAAATTTTGCTTAATTTTCCTGCCCATTAAAAGCATTGATTTTTTGTGTTTTTATTTTGTGTAAAATTAATTTTATATTTTATGTAAAAATTATGTAGATTTGCATTTTGTTTCGTTCTAATTAATAAATGTAAAACTATAAAACCTAACATATATTTTATTTTAAATATTTCCACTACAGTAAACCCTATCTGTGTCTGGTTCAAAACAAATTTATAGTTGACTTTCCTGTAGATAGTAAGCTATTTTGAGTGTTGGCTTTATTCTTTTATGGTAGCCTAATTTCTTTACATGGCCCCATATTATATTTATTGTAGATATTTTTTTAATTTCGGAATACCTGGCTATTCACTGGTCACTAAACATGGGTAAAGCTATTTCAAGCCTTTTCTAAAACCACTGAATGCAATCGATGACTTAAAAAATATGAATTGTTTTTGTGTATAAATGCTGGAACCGCGAAAAATCTTATATTGATATTTTAATGAAAGTTCTTAATATTGATCTTGGGAGTTTCAATATCTTCTAAATCCTGTCAAAATTTCGTCTTAAATTCAAACTTCGGACCGCAAAACTTTACTAATCTGCGGTGGCTTTTGATAAAGTACTGATCGAGCACTGCAAAAATGAAAATTCATGAAGCATATTGACAAAAGATACATTTTTTATCAGGCGTCTTTTTTTAAAATATGCATGTAAATATCTTTTTTTACAGAGAATAAACACTTTTGGTTAGACATAGTGATTAAATATTTGTATGTGTTGTTTTACACCATTTTAATTTATAAACCCTCATCAAGACTGTGTGAATATATATTAATGAAAAAACAGAATTATTAAACACACAAGTTATTGAAAACATTTAAGAGAGAGAGAGAGATTAAACTTCAACTTTGGTAGGAAGCTTGGTAGAAAAGAGGGGGGTAGGAAAGGTGTATGGAAGGAGAAGGGGAACCAGTCTTAAATTGGGATAAGAGATAAGTTGAACTAGTTATTAAGTAAATGATTTTTTTATTAATTCTTAATGAATTTTTAATTTTGAGTGCTTCTTAATTATTAAACCGTAGGCTTATTCTATTTCGATAAAATAAACTAACTGCGAGCTTCACGAAATTTCTGGTGTAGATGTTCTATGCGAGAAGTTATAAGATTGACGATATATACAATAAAGTGGTAAAAACTTTTTCGATTTAAATTGCATATATCTTTCATTTGCAGACCGGCGTACAAAGTTGTAAGTTTTATATTTTTGACCTACCTAATTTATAATCGTTTTATTCTTAGAAGATGTTTAGATGTTTTACGAGGCCTGTTCAAAAGAAAAGGTGAATATTGAATTTTCGCGGGCTGTGTACATTCGATTATAATTTATTTTTTTTGTTATGTTGGCACACATATGTTTATCATATGTTAGCATTATCATCCATTTTGGATCAGTGGTTTGTTTTTGACAGCTGGAAAGGTTAGTCACGTTTTTGTGTGTTGTTCGATTTTTTTACTTTTGAAAATAATGGATCAAAGAATACGTATTAAATTTTGCGTTAAAAATGGAATCTTAAAATGTTGACTGTGGCATTCGGCGAGTCTACTTTGTCGCAAAAAAGTGTTTATAAGTGGTACAAGCCTTTTACAGGAAAGCCGAGAAGATGTTAATGACGATGAGCGTCCTGGAGTTGTGGAAAAACAAATCATGGATTTTATTCTTTGATCCATTTTTTTCAAAAGTAAAAAATCGAAGAACACACAAAAACGTGACTAACCTTTCCAGTTGTCAAAAACAAACTACTAATCTAAAATGGCTGATAATGCTAACATATGATAAACAGATGTGTACCAACATAACAACAACAAAAAAATCGATAATCGAATGTACACAGCCCGCGAAAATTCTAAATTCACCTTTTCTTTTGAACAGGCCATGTATACCGTTTAATAGGCACAAAATAAGCTCACTCGCTTATTAAAAATGTTTTGTTTAAATCAGTAGTTAGTAAAAAATAATGCACCAATTTAATCAAATAATTTTTTTTGTGTTTGTTGAAATACAAATATATATTCTTTTAAGTCTAATGAAGGTATTTACTCGTATAACACATAGAGTTCAATTACATTCTTACTAAAATATATAAGTATGATTTGATGAGTATTTCCACGCATTCCCTTCATCTCCTGTTTATAATCCTCAAATTACACTTTACCACATGATTTCCACAACACATCACTCTAACCTCCGACCAATCTCCTACCTTTCTGTAACCGCAGTGGTTCGTTATAGTTTTCCATTAAAACTGTGTGTTTCCCTCCAACGATTCGCCGAAACAACTACCTTGCTTTGTTTAGTATCCGAAGATTTGAAATAGAATATATTCAAATGTCTTATAATAATAATAGTGAACTTATATAGCGCAGTTTTGTGATATTTCACCACAAGTGCGCTTTATACTAAATTAATTATGCTAGTAAGATTAACTAACAAGGAGAAAATAACATATAATATGTATGCTAATTGAAACTATCTAAAATCATGATCGTTATCATAAATCACGAGAGAAAAAGGTATTGATATGGGTATAACCTCAGAGCAATAATATACAAGAGAGAGCTGTAGTCAGTTTTTACAAGGTTTGCCGGACTCGGCTAGACCTGGGCGTGGCTAAACCTAGGGCTAGGGTATTTATACATCCATTCATAGCACATGTCGACACAATGTTTTGTTTATTCGTAAAACCACTTTTCAATAGTATTGTTATAAAAAAATATATGACATGTAACCTAATAAACCGTTGAGTATGTCAATTTATTTCGCGTATCATAACCTGTGGGCGGAGTCAACGGAGACGCGGTACACGAAGAACATTCTAACAATACTTTAAAGCGGTGTGATAATTCGGGGAAATTTTGTTGTCTCTTTCTTTCTCACGGTGTACGACGTAAAAACCCGAAGAAAGTGATTTATCCCAAATCTGTATAGGTTGGGTAAAATGAATTAGCTCTCTCTCCATATTTTGTTACTTCAAGGGTATAACGGTGCATTTGCACATCAACAGATTAAAAAAACAATTTACCAGAAGCTTAGGGTACAAACGTCCAAATAAAACGATTTATTCATATTAACATATTTGTAAAATCAAAGAAAAGGAAATTAGATTGAGGACAGTTAAATGTTGGTACTTAAAACATTAATATTCAAGTATTATAAGTAAACGATTCTAAATATGCGAACAGTGTAAATATAACAAGTAACAAAAAAACAATAAATATTTTATGACAATGAGTATATGGTTTTCAGTAGATAGTGAGGACATTGAGTTGTAATGGTAGAAGGAGAAAATCGAAACAAAGCAAAGCATATAAAGTTTTCTCAGAAAAAAAATAAAGAAAATACCCCGATTAGGTTACAATATCGTTTTCCCTAACTTCGTCTAGAATAGTGGTGAGGTCGGGTAACGCAGGTAGAACTCTGAACCCAAAAGATCTCACCAAACCTTCTAGAATTTAAGAGATTATAAAAATCCTTGTTCCCTCGTGTGATGACACTTTCCTTAAGGTTTCGCTCTAGTTGCTTCTAGCGATCTTATATTTATTGCGTATATACTGTGAAGAACACTTAGCTTACAAGTCAGATATAAGCACTCAATATATAATAATCAGTAATAAAATCCCATATAAAAACCATTTGGATTACATGAAACCCTGTTACTTTATATTCAGCAAATTATTTATAAAAAAACGCAACTGGATTTGGCACAAAACTGTCTACGTCAAGAAATATATTACTCATCAAATTCACTTAAATAGTTTGTCAATACCAGTTTGAATGTGTTTCTGAATAAACTGATTCATTAATCTGGCAGTGTTTTATTTAAATGACAAAAAAATACATCAAAGTTATTCATTCTTAAAAATCTCTCAAATTACTACTCTGGTGTATCAGTATTTTTCCTTTTTACGATTTGTTTCAATATTACTGAAGATAGCTTTCAAGCCATTTTTGAGGTTCATAAATCTTACCAAATAATATCACAGCACGCAATGGCAGTTCCAACACACTCTTTTGTCAAAGAAAAGTCAGAATCATTGAATTTTCGCCAAAGAAAAGGATCAAATCAATATATTCTCGCACCGAGGCAAGACTCCGGCGAAAGTCACAAGCGGATTATATATTACGTCATGTATTTCGTTTTCAGAGATTATTATAAAAAACGTTGGTCTCGCTTAATATCGATTAGCAAAAAATGTTCATGTTCAACCAGTTAACGTTTTCTGCCAGAATAGATAACGTTAACTCGTGTATAAACTTCTTCTTCCTCGCGATGAGCCTTATATACATAAACTATAACAAGTTAACTTTTTTTTAGATATTGGACGCCCAAGAAACATCAACCCTTGCATTAGCTGGAACGTTTCTACCAGAACAGGAACGATATAAAATAAATTATTAGGGTCGCCTAGGAAATTCAAAACCAATATTCTATAATTATTCTAATAAGTATTTTGGTAGTCTTACCATTTACCAATGCTCCAAAGGTGAGTTTTGACTTTGGACAGCTAATTCTGATCAAATTCAAAACCCCGAATGTAAGATTTCACTATCAAAAGGTGTATTTAATAATTTTGCAAAATCTGTTTAGATAGCCGTCTAAAAAAATTTAGCCTTCTTACCAGAATAATATATGCCTCCGAACGCTAAATAATATATGGTTTAGATTCCAGAATAATATATGCCTCCGAACGCTTTTCATTTCAGATTTTTCCCTCACAACACTCTAAATTTCAAATGCAAACAGATATTTTAAAATACCACTGAAATGTGAACGATTTTATAATTTTAAAATTTTAATAAAAAATCGAAAAAGCTCGTAATTTTGATTAGAAACACTCTTTGGGTCTTTCAAATTTCAACTCAAGGCAGCTGACCTATGGTGCCATCGATGGCGTATATTCACGTTATTACTGTAAGGGTCACGTGGGTTTATTCTGTCTTTGTTGTTTAATTTAGGTCGGAAAAATAACAGATATCATGGATTTTTCGGTACAATCCTTTGTTATAAATCATATCTATACTAAGATTGGTTTCAAACTATTCCATTCCATTTTCTAGCGAATCGAGACATAGACACTGATGACCGCTTTCACGAATCAACTGAGTGAATACTTATTAAAGTGATTAATGTCACCATTCATTAATTACTCTTTGTAGAAGACTTGGCGAAAAAAACCCTAATTATATTACACCGTCACTTTTGAGCCATCGCCAACTGTCACCAACTTAGCGTTCTTGAAATACCAATAGACAAAAGAATGAAGTGTAACTTAGATTTCAAATTAATCGTCGTGTTGGTAATATCGAGATTATTTGTTCTTTTGGAACATTTAACAGATCAATAACAAGTTACACACATTGTTAGGAACAAAAAATATGTGTTAGGTTAGCAATTACAAAACATTCACATTAGACGTTGAATAAAAAAAGCATAGGAACCACGTTTAACCTAAAGATTCTTTTGTTTTATCTGAGCAAGTGGTCGTTAAATCAAAAGCAGTTAACAACCTGAATGAACCCATTTATACTAGGACCAAAGACCATTCAATTAGATTAGAAAATAAACAAATTAATATTGAACTAAACAAGAGTAATTAAAGTAATCAAATACGCCATAAAAGTAATTATAGGACACATGAAAACAGTTTTTAAATAAAGCGAGTAAGTGTATTAATACACAATACTCATAAATATAAAGCAATTAATTCTAAGAAATATAAATTGCAATGAATGCAAAGTATAAACAGTAAAAAATAAAATTTAAACAAAATATTTCATCAAAATTATGTATAAATTTTTTAAAATTATAATAAAACCAAGGAATAATTACACAAATAGCAGGAATGCTTGTCGTTTGAACGAACGACATTCAACATCCAACCGAGAAGGGTGGAAACAGCTGGAGGAGAATTGGGAGTCCTTCATACAGCACTAGATAGAAAGTGGGTGATGATGATAATGACTATATTATAATAATATCTTCTGCTTACTAAGTTGAAATGCCTGTTTTTTGCTAATTAATTTTTACTTTTTTTCAATGCATTATCTATATGAATTTTAACTAAAAAAAAAAAAAAAAAAAAACTATATTACGTTATTTAGTCCCAACAAAATTTAAAAAAAACATTAGATTTCACTTGATCCGTCATCAAACCCGGATTATATTTGAGATGATATTAATATTCTACGTAGCAATTTTCCACCCCGAGTGCTTTTTTGTTGAAACCCGATCGAAAATGGCATAACGATAAATGTTTTCGATAATAGACCTCCGGCTACAGTAAATATAATACTTGGATTGGTACAACAATATGTCATAGAGGAAGTAGAGATGCCGAAACTAAAGCGCTGAGACGGGGGATAATTATTTCAAGGACTTAACGTGAACATTTAAGTGGAAAATGTGAGTCAAACACAGATATGCATTTCAAAAATAAAATTCATATTATTTTTGTTAAGTTCAGTTAGTTTTAGTTTTTTTGTGAACGCTGTTTTGGCGTTCAAGACCATTATCAAGCTATGGTTAGGACAAATGAAAACAGATTTTAAAGTTAAGTTCCTCACAAATTAAGAATTTCAAGGTAATTGGGTTTTTACCGAAATTGGTAATTAAACAGCGAACTAAAATCATGTAGATACATCGCAGTTTGATAGTGCCCTTGAATGCCAAACAGCTCTCACTAAAAATAAAAACTACAACTAATAGAACTTAATTAATAATAATTATGTAAAATTTGATTAACCTAAAAAAAATGGACCTCTAAAAATGTAACACTAAAACTATAAATACGTTTTTTAATGCATAAAATCTTTGATCTTTTACTGGGATCGGTGAGCACGTATTTGCCATTCGTCTCCAATCTGCCATAAAGACGTTTGAAGGGAGATAAATATATTTTAACATAAATTATTCGTAGAATTTTATTGTTATCGTATAAGGCAGAAATATTTATGAAGCAAAAAAAACTAAAGCTATTACCTTTGTAATCATTAAATTTTAACAGCTTAGCAAATTAACTTTTTTTCTCAATTACTTTCTGCTTGATCAACGTATTTTCCATGATGATCAAAAGCATAAAAATTTCAACTTAAGTGTCAAAAAACAAACGTATAAATAAATGAAAAACAATACTGTTTTCTTCATACTTTTCAACTAAAACTTAAAACAAAACCCGGAAGAAAATCTAGTTAATTCTATAAGGTAATAAACTCAAATAATGTTTTATTCAACTAAAAAAATTAAAAGCTTATTTGATCGGTTAGTAGCCGAGTGGACTAACGTGTCGGATTCCAACCCGGGCGTCGTGGGTTTAGTTCTTCTGCTAGCTATGTTCTCCATCATTAAAAAAGCAACATTTTTCGCTTTTTATGATGGTAGTAGGAGTTCTTCAAATATTGTCAGGTTTTCGCAACCTTGAAATGTTTGCTTTTCTTTAATAATACGAATAATTCGATATGATAAGTACAATCAATGTTTTTTTTAACTCAAATATACTTATTCTGGTGCTCTCTCATATTGGAGGTCGGCTATCATCACCCTTGATCCGGATATTGTAAATATTGTAGCGTAGGCTCAAATATACCAATCAGGGCTGAGAAACCGGTATGGTCTAAAATAAACGAGTGGAAAAATTTTGAGAGTTTTTCAATCACAATATTCCAAATTTAACTGGTTGATATTTTTACAAAAAAGCACTTACTTTAATGCTTTTGGACTGTTTTCCGTCTTCATCATCAATAAACCTTTGTTTCTTACATAATACATCCCCGGGAATATTATATTACATCTCACTCCATTCCGCCTGGAATGAAAACACTTTACAATGATTTGTTCCAAGAAATATAAGTCAGATTGTTTTAAGGAATTACTGTGAGCTGTCAGTGGGAAGGGAAGTTACAAATAAAATTGAAAACAGATGATTTTTATAAAAGAGCCTTCAATAACATCTTTTAAAAGCTATCCTATAAAGCAGAATATCTGTCTGTATGTTTACTGAAGCAGCAAACACTTAGAGTTACGAAATAGCATATTTTTTCTCTAGACTTTCAAGGCTACCGCAACTATTTTCAGATCGAAACATTATTTTATTAAATTATATTTCAGATTTTTGTACGCTACGATCAAAATGGCATGAAAATAGAGCATGTCTATATAATATATACTCGTATACGTTAAAGGAAATAACATTGTCTTGTTTAATAATAATCATGAAACAGAGATAAAGATCAAAGACTGAGGTAAGACATTTGCAAAATCTGATATTTTATGTATCCTTAAACCAAAATAAAGGTTAGGTTAGTACAGGGATTATGATTTTATAAAGAATTTCAGACATTCGACCCTCGGAATCGGAAAACAATCATATAAATAGTATTTATTTATTTTATTCCTACTATTAATTAATTACATTAATTCTCCTTTTATAAAGAGTCGGTGCACAATGCATAACCGACTTGTTGATAAAATTATTAAATTTGTATGTCGTTGCTTAAGTAGTGAATTAGAATAAATTAATTATTGTCACATTGAAATTCTCAAGTTATTTCCATTGTGAGTGAGCTATAGAATCTCGTAATATAATTTGAAGTAACAAATTTGGACAAGGTTTAATTTCGTTTATTCCGTGGAATCGATAATTCGGCAAGCAAAATAATTTATTTGTTTGAACACGGGCAAATGCCTTTACGTAGCGCTAATGATGGATATTTCATCCATGCTGTGCTTTGCTCTAATAGTGCGACACATACCATTCATTTGTTGGCGTGAACAAGCTATGCAGAGCTGGAAATTACTCCCAGAGTGGTGTTTACATGAAAATAATTATAAATGTTGGTAAAAAACATTCACATTAGAGATGTACGAGAGATGCTGTAAGCTTTGCCACGGGCTATGAAAAAACACGCGGAGCGAAATAAAGCGATGCTTTTAAAACTAAATATAGACTGAGGCCAACGAAGTAGAACAAGATAGGCACGCCTACAGGCGAAGTAATGAGTTCCTCCGCCTAGCTGAGATAAGATGATTTTAATTATTTTGATGATAGCACAAATGATTACGAATCAGTTTTTTGCACAACAATACTTTTTTTAGTAAATTAATAATTTAAAATGTGGTCATTTCAGTTATTCAGGTTTTTATTCTTAATTTGGAGACGGCGGTACCAATATTAATATGGAATAGTAGACATTTTAAATTTTGACATTTGAACGATCCCCGTCACACGCCGATTCTCGACTCGTTTCAGCATTACATATATTTGTGATATAACACTTTTTTGTTTTTAAGTGAATATCGCACACGAGTCCCAACTGTCTGGAGCCAGTGAGACTATAGGGTTCTCAATCGGGGTATGTTGCGAGGCTGAAGGTAGTGGGGAGGGAAAGGAGATGAGGAAGAAGAAGGTCGGGAGTTAACTAGTTTTCCAGATCTGGTCACCAAACACGGCTAAAACCATTTCAAGCAACGTTTCGATTCTGAATGATGGTCTTTTACCAGGGCGATACATAGAGTATCTACCGCTCTGGAACGTACCGAAAATAGAGGTACTATAAATGTTTTAATTAAATGTCAAAATAACATATATTAATTAAGTAAAATTTATTTGGGCACGCCGAGATTTGAACACGCGACCTCTGGATACGAATTCGAACGTCTTAACCACTCGACCACGGAGGCCGTCAAATGCTGGAACGGGTCATCTGACAAGCGTACAGCGTGACCGTTATATTTGCCAGGAAATCACGATTTGATCAACATTTTTAACAGGTCTGAAATGAAAACTAAACTTTTAAATGGGATGAAGTTTTAAACAACCTAGCCTTATATTCGTTTTTTTCTGTATTCTGTTGGTGCAAAGTAAGCTGTGGGATAAATCATACCGGAAGAAAAACAGACAGAATGTAATCGCATCAACTGAATAAACGATGGCGCTTTTCCTGGCAACACCACGGGAATACTTTTTGTTTTCATATCAAGGGCGGCTTTGGGGGAGAAGTAATTCTTCATGTGAGATTATTGGATTTTTCTCTTGTGTCTGTCATCTGTCGTCTGTCGTGTGAAGTGTATTATGATTTGTACGCACTCGTATTTAGGATATGGGTGTGTATGTTTAGATGGTTTAGCGACCTTGCAACGACACTAACTAGTCGAGCATCACAAAGGTTAAGGAACATTCGAAAAAAATGCCGTTTGCAATTATTAACACATTTGCAATATTTTCACAAAGAAATGTTGAAACCTTCTTCGACATATCGTCGCTGGAAAGGTAAAAAAGCTTAAGCGACACTTGGATCAAAAATGAGTTAAATATGCAGTTTTAATCAGTTTTTTTTTTTTTATCATGCACCAAATGTTCTGACGTTCGAGGCCCTTCAGCCATCTAAAAACCCCAAGACTTAATAACTCATTCTGCATACACACCATACGAGTATACTAAGTTATTTAATCATAATACTAACATTATGTAAGTCTACCACGAAAGAACGGTCTAAAATATTAAGATTTGAATAATATCGTAACAGCATTATCTATAGCGTAAGGCCCTGCTCAAAGAGCACAATTCAATGTAAAAATTAAATAAAAGAATACTTTGTTTTAAAACCACAGAATTTATTATGATGAAGGCCAACCGGTTTCAGTTATTATATGTGCCCTGACGAAGCTTGATCCAAGCGAAACCGGTTGGCCTTCATCATAATAAATTCTGTGGTTTTAAAACAAAGTATTCTTTTATTTAATATAATGTCCAACCACCATGTGATTGCTTCGTACGAAAAAATCAATGTAAAAACTTTATACTGTACATCGGCTATAATAATGTTTAGTGAGCAGATGATTCGAGCATAAAACGTCTATCTTAACTTATGAAAGGAAAAGGTTTTCACTTTCGATAAAGGAAAATGGTATATCCAGGGGAAGCAGACCGAATAAATCTCTTGTCCGGTCTACAGAAGTTTGTAATTCTATCAAAGGGGTACTACTACTGCTTACTAGCTTTCGTCATCCTTCGCTCCACAAGCAAACGACTTTTTGTAATAATTATCACCAAAGATAACGTCAACTTTAGCTGTTTCGAGGGTATTTTAAAGGAGAAGAAGTGATAAATCTTGAAAGATTTCCGTTTAAAATCCGTTTTGTAGAAGGTAGTTAAGACTAAATTCAAATATTCGTACCACGAGCTGTTGAACACGAGAACGAATTAATGAAAATAATGCGGAACATGTAATCCATGTACGAATGTTGGACACGAGTTCGGTGTATTGCGCACTGCACCGGTTCCGAAGGGAATAGTGTTGGCATTTTGTTTCAGTGCGCTGCGAGTCTCAGGTGTTATATTTTGATTGTCCAGTTTGTTGAACGCTTCAGCTATTGTTAGGATTTTTTTTTTTAAAATTCATTTCCCGCTACCGTTTTTCAATCCTAACTCTATCTACTTTCCGCAACCTTAAAAAAAAATTACGGGACTAATTTGATTGCTCTATTCCTTCAAATAACCTCCTCTACGCTTTTTCATCCTATTTCTTCAGCCTCGCCATATAGTCCGGGTGTTGTAGTACGCTGGCCTTTGACGTTTGAAGATTTATGTGGTTTTCAAATTCAAAAAAATACCAAAGGATAGGCATCCCTTTGTGCAAAAGCTAAAGCATCTAAAAAATATGTTCAACAAGTTATTTCCAATAAATTAAGTGGATAAAATTGACGAACTACGCATTATTTAGGCCGGAAGCCTTTGAAACAAAACAATAGCCAAAATTTTGAACAAAAAAACCCAACAGATAAATTTATATCCTGTGTAAAAATTCAAATGCCAAATAATATCACATCGCTGAAAGCTCAATACGCTTCATCGCCTAATAACCTCACAGCACTGGCAGCTCAATACACTTCATCGTCAAATAACCTCAACAACGCCGGGAGCTCAATACACTACATCGTCAAATAACCTCACAGCGCTAAGAGCTTAATAATAATAACAGTGAACTTATATAGCGCAGTTTTGTGATATTTTAGCTCAAGTGCGCTTCATGCTAAATTAATTATGCTAATAAGATTAACTAACAAGGAGAAAATAATACATAATATGTTTACAAATTAAAACTATCTACAATCATGATCGTTATCATAAATCTCGAGAGGAGAAAAGGTTCAGATATGGGTATAACAGTGTATGTGTACATCAACAGATTAAAAAACAATTTACCAGGAGCTAAGGGTATAAAAATTCAGATGAAACATATGAATTCATATTAACACATTTGTCAAATCAAAGAAAAGGAAAGAAGATTAAGGACAGTCAATATGTTGGCACATAAAACATTAATATTCAAGTATTATAAGTAAACGATTCTAAAAATGCAAACAGTGTAAATATAACAAGTAACAAAAGAAAACAAATATTTTATGACAATGAGTATATGGTTTTCAGTAGACAGTGAGGACATTGAGTTATAATGATAGAAGAAAGGAGAAAACCGAAACAAAGCAAATTAGGGACGTTTTCAAATAAATTAAATTTTAATAAGTTATGTTTTGTATGTGGGATTTTTAAACAATTTGGTTTTTAAGACTCGTTTGAACTCTGCTAGGTTCTGTATGTTGGCAAGTTTTGTGGGAAGCTTATTCCAGATAACTGGACCAGATACACCAAAAGCGCGATCATAGTAAACAGGTTTATTTGATCGAGATGGTTCAATTAATCGAACAGCAGTATCTACATCTGCTGACCTCAAAGTAAGTTGTCTACTATTTAAGGCTTGTCGGACACACAGTTCCGATATATAGGATAATAATAATACACTTCAAAGCCAAATAACATCATAATGCCAGCAGCTCAATACACTTAATCATCAAATAACCTCACAGGGCCGGAAGCTGAATACACTTCTTCGTTAAATGACTTTACAGCGCCGGGAGCTCAAAACACTTCAACGCCGAATAACCTTATAACCGGGAGCTCAATACACTTCATCGTCAAATAACCTCACAGCGTCGGGAGCTCAATACACGTCATCGTCAAATAGTCTCACAGCGCCGGGAGCCCAATACACTAAATCGTCAAATAACCTCACAGCGCCGGGAAATCAATACACTTTAACGCCAAATAACCTCATAACGTCGGGAGCTCAATACTCTTCATCGTCAAATAACCTCACAGCGCCGGCAGCTCAACACACTTCATCGCCAAAGTAAGTAGTAGACATGTATTCAATTTGCGCACGTACTCACAGTAGGATAATTGTAATGCTTCAGGTGGGTTTCTAGATAACGATTCTTTTGTGAAATAAATTTCTTATTTAACAAAACTCGTCTGCTGACTATCAAAGGTTTAAATTGACAGAATTCAATAAACAAAAGACTTTTCCATGTTTTATTTTCACTAAAGAGGTTCCCTATTGAACTTTGACATTTATTTTCTCTCTTCTAGTAATTTCAAATGAAAGACTCATCTAATGAAGTGAGTTCCCATCATTCCGAGAAACGTTATATTAAATTAAAGTAATAAAAGTTTTAGGAGAAGTACGTTTTTTACTCCCGTAGATTTCTTTAAATGTAATGCGAAGATGTTTGAAATTTTACTAACTCTAAAAGATATTTCCTTTCGTACTTGTGTTTTTCCAGATGATTTTCCATTAATTTTTAGCTTTATTCGATCTTATGTTTTTTTTCGTTTGAAATACCGATATAATTAATAAAACACTAAACGACAAAAAGGAAAGATGAACGACCTGTGTTGAAATCCTCGCTGGGGACCGGTTGTGGACTCGTATATCCCTAAATGGAGCACCCAATTTATTCAAGCGAATGCCATCTACAGCACCGAGCGAAGTTTAGATTCACACTGTAAACTGCGATGTCAACAAGTAGAGAAAAGACGCCATCAGCATACCAGCAACGAGCGTATGTTATAAAGAACAATGAATTCTGGAGAAGACATTCATTCCAAGGTGGCCAGTGCGAGAGTGCAGCAGTGTTCTTGGTGAGTCGCCAGCCGTTGTCAGTAGCCAATCGCCCCCAGTACCTAGCGCCCAGTGCATTCACTCTCAGCAGCACTGCAGCACTCCTTTCTAAACTAGTTTTAACTTCCCCGACTCGAATGCCTTTTTGAAAACATCTACAGTTTTTGGATCTCGTCCAATAGTTGTAATTGCACGTCGCCCCCGTGTAAACAGGGAGGTACAGTTATTTGGGGTAATCACCCAGACACGTTAGGTTATGTCGGTTGAAGGCCTTTCTATTAGGGAAGCCCCGCCTGCGCAATATAAAATGGTAAATTCCGTTGGCATTCCTCTCACAAAGAAAAGTGTTTGGAATTGGAATCACGTTTTAGTGTAACTACATTACACCGCAGTTTAGTCTCGTACAGATACGCTATTAGTCTAGTCGGGAATAGCTTAGCGATCCCCGCTTTACGATTATAAGGACATCGTGTTATTCTAGTTACAAAATATGATGTCTCGTACCGATACGGAGAACCGAGATTGATCTAGTCATTCTAGATGTAAATTAGGACGTGTTATACTAGTTACAAAATATGATGTCTCGTACCGATACGGAGAACGGCAATAGATCTAGTCATTCTAGATGCAAATTAGGACAACGTGTTATTCTAGTTCCAAAAATGATATTAAGTAACAACTGCGTTACATCATAGATGCGAAACATGATGTCTCGAATAAAAACATCGAAGAGATGAAAACAAATTGAATTTCCCTTATTCATTACATTTGATGTCCTTGCGTTTCTTTATAAATTATTTTTACGGAGAATCAAAAAACCGTTTTCACAAAAGGATAAAAAAAAACATCCAATGAGTTCGCTTCCACGTATTTACTGTAATAATGTAATACTTAACTTAACCAGTGTATTCGGGATAATCAAACCTTATTTGTGACTTACATATATTGAAGAGCGGCATTGTATTGGTGGAAATGGATAAAGTAATCTATCACAAGTTAAAAATAAGGCTTTCAAAGGCATGAAATAGGAATTCAAAAAGATACCGCTGAGCAATATAATTTAGCGATGTGGGTGTTTCCGGGAAACCAATAGGCTGGGTTTACCTTTTCTGAGCCTCAGTTGAGTAATGTACCTATCTCTACACGCTCTTTAACTTTGCAAGTGCTTTAAAATGCAAAATATGAGCATTTTTTTAAACGGTTGAAAAAAGTCTAATAATACTGTTACAGTGTGTAGGTCCGCAAACGAAACAATATGAGCGAGGTTTTGATGTGTGCTTGATACGTGATTCTTTATTATGAGAATATTTTTAACAAGACGTTGCCTTCGCATCGTTTAAAAGCCCTAAACGGTCCCACAACCCGCATCAATCATCCCTTTCCTCCTCACATCCCTTCACTGCGTAGGGAAGGAAATCGTTTGCGATTAAGTATGAAAAATAAGTCGGCCGAGTAAAAATATTCGCCGCTCTTCCATTGTATTGCATATCCGCACGGAAGACGCGATTTACCTCTCAATAATCCGGTCAGTGGTGGGTTCGCGCAGGATTGTTGTGCCAAGCTAACTCGCAAGGCTATGTCGCAAGGGTGTTTTACGGGGCTGTCACTCAAGCTTGTTGCGCCAGGCTAACTCACCAGGTTAAGTTGCTAGAAGGTTTTTCTTTAAAAAAAAATGGGTTTAGCCGAGTTTGATGACTTGATCTACATACCCAGGTACTTCCCAACATTCCTCTTCCTCGTTTTCTTCTCTTCCTTACTACTCTATGCCTCACAATATGCCCCGATTGGAGATGCCATGATCCCACTGGCACCAGACATTTGGGAGCAGTAAAGACTCTTGTGTTGTAGGAAGCGGTTTAATTTTTTATTTAAATTTATTCACGTATGTTTTTTTCGCTTCTTGCATTACTCAACCCTACGAGATATCCTTCACTAGTGTATAACATGAAAGTTTAAAGCCACAGTACTCCAAACACCCACCTGGGCCCCTACGAGGCGTGTGCAATATACAGTATGGTGTGTATTTTACCTGTGACCTCTCTACAACCTAGTCTACCCTATATAGTCTTAAATAGGGCATGCAGAACCGGCTCTCGGTAAACCGGTTTACCGGAAAATACTACTAATAGCCGGTAAATCGTATTTTTTGTCATTTAATAAAATGACACACTTCTCAGCAGCTGTAGCGATCTGCACAATAACTAGATTTAGCCTGAATGAAAAACATTAAGCGTGTAATGCTTTTAAGAGCTTAGTAAAAAAAAACTGTGAATACCACACAACAGCTCCAACTGCTCCCAACCGTCTGGAGCCAGTGAGACTGACATGGCATCTCCAATTGGGGTATGTTGTGTGGCTGGAGGTAGTTGGAAGGTGAAAGAAACGCGGAAGAGGAAGGTTGAGAAGTACCTGACCATTCAGACCTCGTCACCAAACACGGTTTAAGCCATTTCAATCAAAGTTTCGTTTCTGATTGGTGGTCTTTCACGAGGGTAATATAAAGTGTCGCAAGTATACTATATATTATTTCATATTGATTAAATGTGAAACAAAACACATTAATTATATAAAATGTAAATAGAACACATACACTTTGTTTTTAACCACTTTTTATTTAATATTTTGTCTACCAGTTTCGGAAGTACCCTTCCATCATCAGGACAATATTAAATTAATCTTTAGATAATAACTTCATCTCTTCTGGAAGAAACATATGTGGAGATAAATTCTGCACACGATCAAAAAATGTATGTTTTGAAGTATCTGGAGAATGTATATTAGTATTATTATTATTATAATGTATATTCCTGATGATGGAAGGGTACTTCCGAAACCGGTAGACAAAATATTGAATAAAAAGTGGTTAAAAACAAAGTGTATGTGTTCTATTTATAAATATGGCAAGCCACAAAGTTAATGCTTTTTACGAATATATATATAAAATGTATTTGCACACACCGAGATTTGAACCTGTGACTTTTGGATTCGGAGTCGAGTGCCTTTACCACTCAGCCACGTAGGTCCTTGATATTTCATTCCTGAAAACGAATCATCTCAGTTTTTCTAGAAAGCAATCACTTTGCGGTTTGATACAATATGTTAAAGTAAGAGCCGAGTCAAGAAGTAATCAAATTTATGTTGTACAAAATAAATACACTCGTTCTTTTTATCCGTTTGTCTTGTACTTTTCGTGGTTTTAATCCTTCAAAATACCGTATTTAAGTATCTCCATAGCACCATGTATATATTTATTTATGTGGTCACTGCACCAGTGTCCGAACTACCCGAGATCAGTGGGACTATGTTATCTCCATTTTAGGAATGTTGTGAGGCTGAAGTAAGTGGGGAGCGAGTAGAGTACCGTGAGAGCAAGGCTGACAAGTTCCTGGCAATTCGTATCTGGCCGCCAAACATGGTTAAAGCTATTTCAAACAACACTTCATTTCTAAAGACGGGTGTTTCACCAGGGTACCTACAGCGCAGATTAAATTCTGTAGCATTTAAGTGAACAAATGTATGTCACAATTCTCTGGTACTTCACACATTTAATTCATAAAAAATAATATAAAGTATATTTGCGGCACGTTCCAGAGCGGTAGATACTCTAAATATCGCCCCGATAAAAGACCACCATTCTGAATCGAAACGTTGCTTCAAATGGCTAAATCTGTGTTTGGTGACCAGATTTAAATTTTTTTTTTTTTTTATAAATTTATTCCAGATCTCAGGGAGGGTGGTGCAATCCCATGAGTTCCATATAATACATAGAAAGATAAAAAAATACAAAGATAATAAATAAAAATAGAAAACATGATAACATAGTAATAAATAATAGCAATAAAGAAATAAAAATTAAACTTCGTTAAATGGCCAGGTATTTTTCAACTTTCCTCTTCATCTCTTTTCTCTCCTCACTACCTTTAGCCTCACAACATACCCCAATCGGGGATGCCATAGTCTCACTGGCTCTAGGCGGCTGGGAGCAGTTAATGAGACTTTGAGTACCTCTTACGTATAAATCATAAATGCCCAAATTTAATGCCCGAATTTTATCTCTTTATCCGACCTTCCTAAGACCTTTTAAAGTAGAACTGCAGACTTGACTCACTTTCGCATATTTTTCGTGACATATCACCTAAATGCCACAGAATTACCGGAAATCTAATTGTATCTATGTACTTTTACCGATTTACTGGTAAAGAAATAACGGTAGATTAGCGTGCCCTGGTCTACCTACCTGCCCACCTTCCCACCTTCCCACCTTCCCACCTGCCCACCTACCTTCCGTCTGACAGCTTATCTGCTCAGAAATCAACCAGTACTCAACGATGCTATTATTCCGCCCAGCTCTGAGACCCATAAACTACAAACAGCGATGCGACCGTTATGCAAAGCAGCCCCCACCCCCACCCCACTCCCACCTCCACCCGCGACCCCTGCAGCCTTTTATTACTTTCCGCTTTGTGCTTAGTATCGGCCGGAGTCAAGATTCATCCACTTTTTATATTACTTTGACTTGCCCCCAAGTATCTCAGTTATGACTTAGTCAAAGTTCTCTCTGGTTTTTTTGTGAGGTTTCAAGTTTTATACGCTAAGTTCTTTCGTGGTATGGGGCACGATCGCGGTTTTAAACCTCGCTCTTTGTTACTCAAATAACGTTGTTTTGTATCGATAAAAAGAGGTTTAAATAAAAAAATGCGGATAAAATGATTTTTTAGACTTTTCGTTGAAAACACGATTATTGTCTCGACAATATTTCAATAAAAAGGGTGGTAGACGAAAAAATGTCCAAATTATAACTACGAATTATTTCCTTTGTGATTTACATACGAATTTACATATGTACGAGTGTGAACTTTTCAAATTTAAAAATAATCTTTTCAATTCCCCACCTACCTAATAAAGTTTATTTGAAATGGGGGGATTAAAGCAACTCATATTTTATATTGTCAAGTCAAGTTACATTCTGTAATTTCAACGACGAGTTTTTTTTTTTTTTTTTTAATTGTTGTTGATTTTTGAGAAAAGAAAATGTGAATGAACCTTCGTATTTCAAATTATTTTCATGCTGAAAAGAGATCAGTCAAGTCAAAAGGTTACATAGATGTCAATTTAATTTCGTTTTCAGATCAAAGGTAAATAACATAAATTAATTCAAATAAATAAATCCGTTTCCTCTTCAAATGTGCCTACAAAGAAAGTGTCAGATTTTACAGAGGAATTCTAATCGATTATACATATTACTTCATATTACATAAGTTTTCATGTAAAGGGTTATAATGCGAATGTTATTAAAATTTGGGAGAATTTTGACAATTTAAAATGTGAAAAAACATAACAAAATATCAAATATGATAGCATATGGTTTAAAACGTCATGAAACGCCTTCTTACTATGTAAAGATCACCATACCTACCACAAACACAACAATAAGGTTTACCGTTTCAGGTGTCCCTTTCCCATGGATGTTGTTTGTTTATATTCAATTTACGGTAAAAATATGATATCGTCGCCATTTTGGGAAATTTACACCAAAGCACTGTAAAGTTTTTTTTGTTTTACAAATTTTCAGTAGCTGGTTGGATTTTGAAAAAAAAAAGAAGTTAACTCAATGCTCCCACTCAGTGATCAGAAGCGATAAAAAGCTAAAACAAGCCCCAAACTTATGTCGCTAGAGTCAAGCCTTTTCCCAAATGGTAAACATATTTTAGATGGTTGAAGGGCTACGAAAGAATCAAACGAGAGTCTGAGCATTCGATGCAGAAAACAAACTGATCAAAACTGTATATTCAACTCGTTTTTGACCAAAGTGTTGTTTCAGCCGTTTTGCTTTTCCAGCGACGGTTTGTTATTGGGTAGAATAGAAAATGTTCTATTTTTTCTACAAAGTTTGCTATTGACCTTTTGAAGAGGCGATAACTTTGAGGGTTGTGTCTAAAAAATATATATATTTGATTTGATGCATTGATATGATGAATTTGATGAACATTGATAGGCTTTAAGCTGAGCTCTTCATAAAATAATAATGATAAGTGCTTAGAATGAGGTAGTGTGCAGTGCGTGTTTGAAAAGGAAACAGAAGAATTCCACTCTCAGCAATACGTCAGAGATAACGGAACACTTGTATTCCCATCCCTCCAATACATAGCTATCTCATCTATTCCGCTAGTTCTGGGGGAGGAGTGGTTGTCGGGTGGTTTTGAGGTGGGTGGGAGTGGGTGGCTGTGGGCCGCGCGTCACGCTGAGTTTAATTACTCCCCTACTTTTACCACAGAGAATCATGCCTGCATTACTATGTATGAGCTTAGCGGAATTACCTGCAAACTGGTACATGAATGTATAATGGGAACATTCTGCTGACAGGCTGTGCGTGATGTGCCCGGGGAGGGTGCGAGGTGCCCGGAGCGCAGCCGGGCGAGGAGGTCTGCTCGATGTACACAAGCGAGGCTGTGTTATTATTGAACATAATACTCCGGTGTTTGCCGGCTCTACGAGCTGCGGAGCTACGAGCAACGGGCGATGCGAGGTGCCGCTACGACTACCGTAGCGCGGGTAGCTGGCACATGCCTCCACTCTTGTGGGGTGTGAATCACTTGATTGATGTTTACGTGTATTTAATCTAATTGTTTGTGTCAGCAGAGTTAAGACGACTATTATGCTGATTTATTTCGAAGGTAGAACACGACTCGTGTTACCATTTGCCACCTGGCAAGAGTCGAGTTAATTTATACACTAAAATGTACATACGAGTAGTACCACAAAGGACACAAGCAGTCAGTAATCAGGGATCAGTTTATATACGCTTACACTTTTTATCTTCTTCTCTAGCCAGCTAACGGTCATAAAATCCACGTATAAAAGATTAATTAAAAGGCATTTTCCGTTAATGATTCACGCGTTTGATGGGTATATAAAATTAAATCGATCGATATTGATTCCATAACTTATGTATTGTTTCCACGAAATTATTTGCCAACCATTGCAGCGGCATAATCGCTGGAAAACCTCATAATACGAGTATTTACTTTTAAATGACAATGTATGGTCACCTTTGTGCTCAGTACATCTGAAAAAAAAGTTAAACCAGTTCATACTAATTTGTACTTTTAATCAATCATAAAATTCGTATGTACCTTTGCAAGCTGTTCAATATCAAAAACAAATATCAGGACTATTTTTGATCGAATTGAAAACGTTTCAAAGATAAGAATTTTATTTACTGCAATACGACGGCCTGCGTGGTCTAGTGGTAGGACGCTCGACTACGAATCCGGAGATCGTGGTTTCAAGCCTGGCTTGCGCAAATAAATTTTATTTAGGTAATAAATATGGGTCGTAACACATTTAAATAATGTAAAATAATGTATCGTATATTTGCAACACGTTCCTGAGTGGTAGATACTCTAAGTATCGCCCTGGTGAAAGACCACCATTCAGAATCGATGCGTTGCTTGAAATGGCTTTAGCCGTGTTTGGTGACCAGATCGTAATAACCGAGTACTTCTCAACCTTCCTCTTCTCCATCTACTTCCCTCCTAACTTCCTTCATCCTCACGACATACCCCGTTTGGGGATGCCATAGTCTCACTGGCTCTAGACGGTTAAGAGCAGTTGGAACTCTGTATTGAATATTTAAAAAAAAAAAACATGGGCCATCCCGACAGAAGGTTGAACAATAGTTTTTCAGATAAACGAACGTTTTTAAAAAGTCACCTATTTTCGTTCAGTGAATATTAAGTTGGCATTATCTGGTGAATTGGTATTTTTTTTTTACTAATAAATTGCCAATATTTTTAATAGAAAAGAAAGCTATGTTTTTATCTAAAGTATATCGAGACAGAGGAATAGAATCGCTTTGTGGTCCACCGACTTGAGCCCGCCGGTGCGGCAAAAGAAAAGAAACTAACATGTTTGTGTTCACCCAGATATTTGGTGTTTTTTTTTCTTTCAAAGAATAACCTTTTATCATCATATTTCGAGCTAGTATAAAAGAACGACTCGTATTGTTTTACACAATCCAAATATCATTTTTCCTCTGGCGAGGTTTTTCCCTAGAGGTGGACTACAATAATACAAATAATGATCATATTTTAATTAGTTTTAGAGCGCCGTTTTTGTGCAAAAACACTTCAAGTGCGCTGTGACTATCGTCAGGACAACCGCATACGACACCCAGGAACATTCCCGTGGAACTACACTTGTACTAGTCCTGTAAGTTTCAAACGTATTCCTCTACAGCGTATTTCCGGACAATCATTCATCTGTTGCTCCTCAAGAAGTCAACAAGGTATCGGATCTGTCTACTTCATGTATCTTCATTTTTATAGTGAATACCGCACAAGAGTCCCAACTGCTCTCAACCGTCTAGAGCCAGTGAGACTACGGCATCCCCAATCGGGGTATATTGTGAAGCTGAAGAAGATGGGGAAGAGGAAGGTTGGAAAGTACCTGGCTATTCGGATCTGGTCGCCAAGCACGGCTAAAGTCATTTCAAGCAACGTTTCGATTCTGAATGGTGGTCTTTCACCAGGGCGATACCTGGAGTATCTACCACTCTGGAACCTGCCGCAAACATACACGTAATTGATATTAATATTTGTAACCACTTGACGACGAAACTCCCTTTAATTACATATTAGATAATACATTTCGTGATACAACGCAATAACTACGAGCAGAAATGAATACATGTTGTGTTTGCGCGGAGGTAAATACCCCCTCTTTAAATCCACACTCTCCCATTGTTTTCATAATCGAATCAAACGCCAAAATGTATATAAATTCATTCCCCATCGTCATTAATTGTCGACATCACAGTGTGTGTAATCTATATACAGTTCCCCGCGCTGTTCCCTGTTCACTGTTTGTGTACATCCCTATGAACATCGAAACACCGTAATGATAATATCCCGGCGATAATAAATATTTACTGCGTATAAACATTAATACGCGTCCGCTCAGGAAATAAGCGTTTTATTGATTTATTCATCGGGGCTTTTTCGCACAGATATTATCATTGGCTCTCCCTCTCTCGCTCGCTCTCTCTCTCGCTCTCTCCCTCTCTCTCTCTCTCTTCTGAGTAAGTAATTTAACCAGAATAAATGGTTTTGGGTATTTGACTCTGCTTGCTACGTCGGATACTTTGATATCAAACATAGTACCTATGATATCAAATTCAAAAGAATTCAAAAAAAAAGTTTTAACCGTAAAATGCATAAGCTTGCGGGAGGTTTTTTTAAACCAATATATTTTCTCAATAAAAAATACAACCCCATAATTGGCTCATGCAAATTGTGATAGTAATAATAATAATTGGGTGATTTCCATAACGCCGTTTTCGTGAAAAAAGCATCCCCTTAACGGCGCTTTACTTAAAAATATATGAATATTTTAGTCAACATTGTATTTTTTACCTCCTTAGTGGACAATACCTAATCTGGGTTCATTTTATGTTCACCCCCGAAATCAACCCTAAAAAATATACGTTTTCAAAGTCAGAACAATTTCTATTCCGCCCCCCTTTGAATTCCATGCAGATTTTTTTCAGATCAAAATGAAAATGTGTGCATTTAGGGGTAAAACGTGAATCAAATCATCATATATATATACGTACAAAAAAAAACTCTCGAGACGTGAACTTGGCACTTTCTGCTAAACAGCTCTGTCTTCTACTAATTGGGCCATCGAACCAACCTTCAGACGTACCGCATTTCATCTGAACATGTTTTTTAAGCGACGTGTTCACGAAGATATTAGTCCACAACAGTTTGCTTATACCAACCCTAATGTATGGCAGTGAGACATTAAACTGGCAAAACAAAGATGAAAATTGACTGAATGATGTAGAAATGAGATTCCCGATGCGTATGTTCGGTAAAACCATGCATGACCGTGTTAGAAATGTGGATATCCGATAAGAATGCAAGATTGATTAGGATTAAGAAAGAGACGCTTAGATGGTTTGGGCATGTATAGCGAATTAACAAAGAAAAGAGTGTGAGAAGAATATATCACGCTTAAATTAATAGAAAAACAAGTCGGGGACGCCCGAGGAAGACACGGCACGACCAAGTGAATCAAATGCTTGAGTCGGGCCGCCATGTCAAGAGTCAGAATAACAGAAGAGAATTTATGAGACGACGTATGAATGTAAATGAAGCAAGGAGTGTGTGCCAATACAGATTTGTATGGTGGTCTATCCTATCTGCCTACCCTTGCGGCGAAACGGCGAGATGGTTAGTTCACACTACACTAATTTATGACAAAAAATCATGGTGAAAAAATAATTAGAAAGTACATAATTTACAAAGCGATGATTTTGTAAAAAATAACCGAAGAACGTTTCACAATAATATATTTATGTGGTTCAATATTCCAAAAAAACTTTATTATCCAGAGTTTTAAGAGCAAACGCACCTTAAACCAACTTCATGGCCGTTTTTTAAGGCCCATCAAACTCAACAACTCCACCCACTTGCGCTGGCAGCAAGCATTTTGTGAAACTCATCGCAATATAAGTTAAGTCCAATGCGTCAACATATTTTTATCAAGGAGCAAATATTATATTCTAAAATATATGTTTCCATATAATTTTATCAAAAATGTTACATTTGAATAATCACGATGAAAAAATATCCCAAAATTCCAACATAACAAATCTCAATTACCTTTTTTATCATTCGAAAGAAATCAACATACTAAAACAAAATATTGATTTGACTTTTCGATTGATACAGCATTCAAGTTGAATATATATTTATTTTCTTATATCTGGTCTAACTTTGAAATCCCTTCCGACTTCATCGTGAAAAATCAACACAATTTTTTTAGATACATCAACTATAAACTCGATCTACGAAAGAATTAAACTAATTAAAACTTTCAGATGGGAGAATTATTTTCGACTTGACTTTTATTTTTAATTTTTCAATGATATTATAGACAGCCCTGTTTTACTGAACCTCATTGCCTTTCATTTACCAACGAGAACTGCTCGATCAAAAATTATATTCTATTAAATTCTTAAATTCTATCCCAACTGCTCCCAACCGTCTAGAGCCTTTTTAGTTTAGTTGTAACAATAATATCAGGACCGAGTATTTCAGATACTCGCTTGTACTTACATTGAATGTAGTTGGTAATACGTACGCAGAAGTTATTGATGTATTTAAATGCATAGAATATAGATGCCAGAAGGATATAATATCATATATCTTCAATCAATATTAACTTAAAGTAATCAAACAAATACACAATGTATAACGACAATAAATGTACAATATAATCTTATCAAATTTAATAATTTTCCCTTTTATCACTGTTAAATGTTCCTATACATGTAGAAGCCCACTTAAAAATAAATAATGTAGATTAGTTACTGAGCCAACGTGCCTGGTTGCAGTAAACCAAGTCAACGAGACATACCTTCGAAACACGCTTCATATAGCTATCTCTTCCGCACACACATATTCTTTGAATGGCTATCTTTTTCATACGCGGGTGAAACATTTAGTGGTGAAACATTTAGTGGTGCAACATTAGTGGTGCTTCATTTTTCGTAAGATTTGTATGAATATGACGCGTCTTGTATTTTATGTCTATGCTTGGGAGTATACAATTAAATAATTTTCAAGTTAGAAATCGTTATTCAATCCACGACATTACAAACTTTGTAATGTCATTGAGTTCAAGGGAAAATTTTGACGCGAATTAGAAGATTTTGAAAGAAATATAATTCTTTAACATTGTTGCTTCAAGAGTTATTTGAAAACCCAAAATAATCGATATTTTAAAAATAATATATGCATTTTGCTGTGTGCACCGAGAAAAACTTATAAAAACAAAAATAGATATTAGACGTGAGGTTTCTATGAACGTTGTGTCAATATTTTTACACGTTGTTGATGCAATTGCAAATAAAATAAATCAATATTGAATCTTATTTTGTCTCCACAATCCTATTTAAAACAACAATCGGGATCTAATGTTGTCGCGTTATACATATTTTGTTCGTGAATAGAAAATAAATAGGTGTAATAAGATAGTTTCCAAAAGGTTTCCATTAAAAATGCATTAAAATAAGTTACTTATAAAAATGTTTGTAATTTTAGACTCACCCTTCTTGACGTGCAGTTTGATGACATTTGCTTTTGTATTGTTCTCCGCCACCGTGTCCAAAGCACTTTTAACTCGGGAAATATTCAAATAATAAAATAACTCACAACTTTAAGATTAAAAAAACCGTCAACCACTCGCGACAATATGTTTCGGACACTAAACCCTAATGTTTACAAAATTCGACAGCCGAGCATCGGTGCGAAGTTGGCTAGAGACGGCTACAAATTAACCGCAAGATGTATAGTGGTAATCGATAATGAAGCTAAATTGCATAGAAACAATTGCGTTTACGGCACAATATTGCAAACAAGTCCTTTCTTATTGAGGATACAACAGGCAAACACGTTATTGTTGTAAAATGGCAGAAATAATATTATTTTGCAGTTTGCACTTGATTAGCGGAAAAAATCACGTAAATATAATATCATTTTGGGTAGCGAAGCCGCAATTTTGATTTTTTCACGATTTATAGCTCAGTCCTTCGATTGAGTCATGAATTACGCAATTATTACGCAATACTTTTACGTGAATTTAGTGGCTAGTATGTAAGACCGTCACCGAAATAAATTTCACCGAATTGTGACAAATGTGTCTGAGGGCAAAGGGATAATTAGTCTTAGTACATTTGCACTGAAGTTATTTGTAGTTTTTTCGACATGTACCATACAATAATATTGCCTGGACCCATATTTTGGGGGTTTTTGTTTTTTTTAATGGTGAATACCGCACAAGAAACTCAACGGCTACCAACCGTTTGGAGCCAGTGGGACTATGGCATCCCCAGTTGGGGTATGTTGTGATGCTGAAGGCAATTGAGAGGGAAAGAATACGTGGAAGAGAAAGGTTGTGAAGTACCTTGGTATTCAGATCTGGTCAGCAAACACAGCTTAAGCCATTTTAGATTCTAAGTGGTGGTCTTTCACCAAGACAATACTTAGCGTATCTACCATTCTGGAACGTGTCACAAATATACTATAGATTATTTTACATGTATTAAATGTGAAGTAACACATATTAATTACATTAAATTTACATGCGCATGCCGGGTTTGAACCTGCGACCTCTAAAATTTCGGGATGAGGCTGAGTAAAGTGGAATGGAAAAGGAGATGGAGAGGAGGAAGCTGGGAATTATTTACGTGATATTATTTCATAAATATTATAAATTTGTTTGTGTCTAATATTCTAATTTATTTTAGAGATTCAATTTTTTTTTCCTTGCGGAAAATAATTTCACTCAGGGCCTCTGTCATTTTTGGAGATTCTGTGTGGAGGATCTTTTGAGGAAGGAAAGGTGTGATCCTGGTCCTTGAAGAGCCCCATTTTAAAGGAAGGAGGAAACACAGAGGCTGGCAAATCATTTCACAGCCGAGCTATTGAACATAGGAACGAGTCGTAAAAGCGACCCGTTCTCATGTATTGAATGTCAACCGTGTAAAAATGCTGGGCGCGCGTTTGGCGAGTTTGCCGATTATACACCAATGCCGGAGGGATCAATGACGCAGGTTCCTCGCAGCATCTTCCATTGAAATACTGGTAGAACAAGGACAGCATTCCCACCTGACGTCTGTGCTTCAAATATTGTAATCCATTTGTTACGATAGGAGAATATATTAAACGGACCGCCCGTTTCTGCGCAGAGTCAAGGGTTTTTTTAGGTATTTAGGGGCTCCAGACCAGAGGTAGCTGCCAAACTCAACAGTAGTACGCATTTGCAAATTGTACAAGGTCACCAGTTGTGTACTATTGAAGTATCTGCGGGCCCTGTACAACACGCCCAACTTCTGAGAGGCTAACTTTACTCTGGCTTCGATGGAGCTCCGGTGCCTCAACTGTTCACTAAAGGTTACACCAAGCATGTCACTAGCTACTGTATAGGGCCCGCAGATACTTCAACGGTACACAACTGCTGACCTTTTACAAATCCCAAGTCCGCCCCACTGTTGAATTTGGCAGCCACCTCTGGTCTGTAGCCCCTAAATGCCTGAAAAAAAACATTGACTCTGCAGAAACGGGCGATCCATTTGATAGATTGTCTTATCTTAACACACGGATTGCAATCTTTGGAGCACAGACGTCAGGTGAGAATGCTGTCCTTGTTCTACTGGTATTTCAATGGAAGATGCTTCGAGGAACCTGCATTATTGATCCCTCGATCGATATCGGAAGCGATTCGATTCAACAGCAAGAGTGCCCTCCCCACCGGCATGACCATTGGCAAGGTAGTCCTGCAGGCCGGGAGATAAAACAATCTATGCTGCCGATGACGGCGATAACCATCGGGAATATAAATGTTTATGCTCTCCATGATAGTCAAGTTTTCGAAAAATCCACGTATCAATTTGAAGAAATAGGTGACAATGTACACATCCCTTCTGACCCGCAGATAGTTTGTTCTGAGCGAGTATATAGAATGGTATCTATCCAAGGCAGTGTAGTCAGTTTTTGATGATTTTTACCGGACTGGGGGTGGCTAAGACTAAGGCTATGGTATTTATACATCCATTCATATAACCACTTTTTCACAGTATATAGCATATAATCTAAAAAAAACCGTTTATTTGTGTCAAGTTTAGTGGCATAGTAAAAAATGTGGGCGGAGTCCCGCGGTGACTCAGGAGCCCAAGATCATCGCGACAGTACATATAAGCGGTGTATTATATTTGTGGTATTTTTCTCTTTCATGCTGTACGACGTACAAACCCGGAGAAAGTGATTTATCGCATGTTTGTATAGGTTGGGTACAAATAATTAGCTCTCTCTCTCCATACATTGTTACTCCAAGGTTTTGACACATATTATTGTCGATGTGTTATGGAAAAGTGTTATGGTCAAGGTTCCGACCATACCCAAGAGAAAGTCAGTTGGATAGAGCCACGGGTAGTAACCGTACGCATGGCGTCCTTAGTTCTTTTTGCAGAGATAACTAAGTCAAGCTGGACAGCCTTACTCCACCGCAGTACCGAGTTGTATTTCGCGACGAATGCGTTTTATAGAAACATCACAATTTTGATGAATTTTATTCAATCAATAACTGTCCTTCAAAAATCATTTCTCGGTGATCAATGGTCATACATCCGATACAGGCTATATTTTGAGGCGGGTACTGTAATATTCACGAAAATAATAAGCGAACGTGTCACTTTATATGATTTGATAGAGCACCCACGCAAAAGGCACCTGTCAAATACATAGAAACCCATATTGCCTAGGCGAGAAGTCAATCCGAAATATTATTCGATTACTGCCTTAATAACTTGTTCACCATGTTTTGAGCTGGGGATAATTGACGTGGTATGTATTCTGAGCAATATATTAATACGTGGTTTGGCTGCGGCACCCTGCACGGTATAAATACCCATATACAATATACTACGGGGTGTACTTTAGTACATGTTTCGGGTGGCGAATATTACTCTAGGTAGATTATGGAATTATTCAAATGAGAAATGTCACTAATGCGTCCTTGGTGTGCTTCACTTGTCCTCGCGCAGTCAACTCTCGCTGGTAATTGCACACTTTCACGTCGTTAATGACGGCGGCGGCGCTCCTAACTTAAACTGATTTTCTGTTGTGATGTGAGCACGTAACGTTCTAAAATTCAAAATCTCATTTTTTAGTACATAATTTTACAATGAGTTTATGTCGCCGTTCTCACAATAGTTGGTGGATTAATGGTCAGCATACTTGTCTTCCATGTTGATCGGAGTTTGATTCTTAGCCGTGGCAATTTTCATTTTATTTTTATTACATATTTTGAAAAGAAGGATGCAAACATTAAGCTTCCCAACTCCTGCAATTACAATATTCTGTGATTTTCACGGGTCTGCGCTTGTAATAATAATAACAATGATCTACGCTCATGTACAGTTTCAGAGATTATGTTTTTGTATAAGTTCATTTTAATTCCCCCCCGCCAAGCTTGAACCCGTGACACCTGGGCACAAAGCCAAGTATCACGATAATGGTTTTCACTCCTTAAATTTAATATCTTTAACGCAGTAAAGTTTCATGACTCAGCCGGATAATGAAGTTCCTCGTGAAAGACCTTGGTTCGACTTTAATTTTGAGCGTAACCACAATTTTGTAACATATACCGACTTCTTGGTTTATTTGTTGAAGGAAAGTGTTTTAGAACGAAGTCTTGTATCCATAATCTTATTTCTGAATGTATGAAAATGTATTCACTATTCATGTAACTTTGCAACAGTCTAACACAATTTTATCTAAAATAATCATCAATCTTTGTCTCATTTTACGATGCCTCGGGAATCAGCGTCGCTCCATTGGCACCGCGAGCGCCGGCTGGGAACGTTAACCTGAAAGGATCAATGGAGGGGAAAGGTTAAGGAATTAACACGTTTAACGGTTATTTCGGCATGCACATTGTACACCGCTGAAATCACATTTTATCTATCTAAAACAATGGAGAAATGGCGATAAATGAGAAGGAAACTTTATAGAAAATCATTAATTCCATTGACAAACAACTTTATACCAAAAGGGAAAACTTATGGACCCTTTTCAAAAGGCTTCATGTATATTTTATTTGTTGGATTTGTAGGTCTCGATGAGAGTGTTTAATAATGTCAAGTTTATTCAAAGATCAAACGCGGTTAGTTAATAAGTAGATTAAATCCGGTGATATAAGCCTGTCAGCTGGGTTTTCCTGCTAGATTGGATTTTTTTAAATTGACCGTACTTTCACAAACACTTTTTTTAAATAAGTTCATGAAAAGAGACTTCTTCCTAAGGTGAAATCAGACGGTTCACTCGAGTGAACGTTCATTTTTATTTCATTCCGTGTTCACAAGGTACAGACATAATGATATAAAAATGAACGTTCATTCGTTCTTTTCTTCGACGATGTCGTTGATCGAAGTCATGCGCCTTGGAATTCGTTAGATTTGTGATTATTTGATTGAAGAATTGACAGAAAAGAGCAAACAAAACGCCGATCGTGGTGCGTGCGATCATGGATTCTAAGTTTAAATCTTTGTAGAATTTGCACTGGCGATCTGTATTTATATACATCTAGTTTACGATTCCAGAGACATTAGGAATTCTTGAAATGCTATAAAAAGAGCAGCGAGTTTTGATCGTTCCACTTGAAAACCATTTTATTGCGTGGGACGCAACGTCATTCCACTACAGGAAGCGAGACTGAATGACCAAACCCGAGTGAATATTCATTTCAAGTTTAGACATTTCATTTTCTTTTCATTCCGGGTGCGAGTGAATAGTGCCGAATGCCAAAATCCAACATTGTTTGATCGGTTCACTAATGAATTCATTTACACTTTGCTTTATTAACGTAAAGAAAAAATAATCGTCTGATTCTGCCTTTGCGAACGCAATCACTCTTGACAGTATACGGCTCGGAGTTCTGACATCTTGGAAGTTCCAGTTATTGTAATTACCAGATCTAACCAAAGAGTTGGAGAATAGAGACCTTCACCTTCAACTGTGCCGGAGAATGCATCTCAGCCAAATATGTATAATGATGTGTTTGATTTTCAGCGATTGCATCCCGAAGCCTTTTTGGTGCGTCAAACTGTTTGATGAAACTGGGATAATTCTTCCTTACAAGTATCTGTATTCAAGGCGATCCATGGCCCAACCAAAACTGATGTTTATCTCATTCGACATTCATCCTTATCTTTCCAAATCAGCAATCATCAAACCGAGAGAGTTAAATTTCTTTTCCACTATTTCTTTGGCATTATTAACTCCCTGCTTTTCTCATTAAGTTGGCGGTTGTTAACTACTTACTCGGGAGTTCCCTGTCCGAATTTCGACTTATTTGACTAAGGTTTGTTTTATAAATCTTAGCTGATTACGTTTGTCTGAATTGATGTCCAATTATAATTGGACATCTTGATTCCCGAATAGCTGAAAGCTGTTGGCGCAAATAAAAAAATGTAAATAGTGAAGCTAGCAGTCCACAATGGAGTACTTATACTAACCCTGCTATATGGCAGTGAGGCATGAAATTGGCAGAAGAAGGATGAGAGTAGACTGGATGCTGTAGAAATGAGATCCCTGAGGCGTATGTGCGGTAAAACCATGTATGACCGTGTTAAAAATGTGGATATCCGAAAAGAATACAAGGCTAACTTAAGCGTAATAAATAGGACTGAGAAAGGGACGCTTAGATTGTTTGAACGTGTAGAGCGGATGAATAAAAAAAGGAGTGTGAAAACAACATACGACGCGAAACGAATGAAAGAAGTCGGGGATGCCCGAGGAAGACATGATAAGATCAAATTAATCAAATTCTTGAGTTGAGCTATGTCAAGAGTCAGAATAACAGAAGAGTATGTATGAGATAATGTATGAATGCGAATGAAGCAAGGAGTGTGTACCAAAACAGAGTTGTATGGCGGTCCATCCTCTCTGCCTACCCTTGATAGGAAACGGCGTGATGATTAGTAAGTTACTTGTAAGTTAGTAATTTGACTAAATCCTACCGGAATTTTTGTGGGTTAGATTATTTCCTTTATAGGTAATAATTTAACTAGTTTGTAATCCCTCGTTCCGTGTCAGCGAATCCCTTTTTTTCTCCGCCGGAGGTGTGGAATTCTAGACATAATATTTTCCTGACAAAGCTCATCGGTATCTGCTTATTTTCGTTTCCAGACTTCGACAATCTGGTATATCCCGCACCATAGACTATAAAACACAAATGCCCATCAGTATTTTATGGCTTCGAAAAAGTTGTTTGCGGCACAGTTCATCTTGAGCGAAGTTTGGCAATATTTCCAACGGAGCCGAAACAATTTACATCAAGTAAAGTTTTGCAACCTTTAACTTAACATGATCAAATAATACAACCGGTCCCCTTGGGGACCGTATCAAGATTACATTAATATCAAACTTTTTATTACGCTGTTGTTAGAATTCGTGTTTTCTTTATTATTTAATAAAACTTCTACAATGGGAACGACTCGCTCGAAAGAAACGCCAAATTTATTTCCACGTTTATTTAAATCGTACTTTAGCCGAGGGCGTGTGGTTAGCTTCACAGGCAGGGTTATTATAATTTCATACGTTTGGTTACGTCCTGAACTCCGGTCCACGGGGAGGAGCGTCTCGAATTGTTTGTCCCTCAGTTTATTTGTAGCTTTTATTTGTGAGCGTTTATCACAGTGGCGTACCACCCCGACGGGATAGATCCGATAGCGACTCGGCTGCCCCCGGGCCACGCGATCTTCAAACGTTCGAGCGCCCCGGTACTTGGCACAAGCCAACTTTAAAATAATACCGCACTTTAAATACAATAAATTAATGAGAATTCCAGTTTCCGCTCCAGCAAGTTCACGGTCGGTAATGAATTTCGTTAATAAAATTTCTCCGCCATCAAAAATATATTAAGATATTCAAAACAAGGTAAACTATTTAATGAACATTGTTTCCTTGCGGGGTATTCGTTCAATTAAATCAATATTACTTGCTGAGAGTATCTTTTTGAGAGGAAGAATACTATTTCGCCTATAGCAATATGGTGATTTGAGAACAATAGTTGCCCGTAGCGGGGTAAAACCAAATAAATTTGTTTCTTTTTTTTGTCCCATCTGCTCCCAACCATTTAGAGCCGGTGGAACTATGACATCCCCAATTAGGGTATGTTGTGAGGCTGAAAGGGGAAGGAGATGGGGAAGAGGAAGGTTGGGAAATACCTGATTATTCAGATCTGGTCACAAATGGCTAAAGCCATTTCAATCGAGCAACGTTTCGATTCTGAATGGTGGTTTTTCAGCAGGGCTGACCTACTTAGAGTATCAACCACTCTGGAACGTGCCGCAAATATACTTTATACTATTTTATGTGAATTAAATGTGTTATGACACATGCAAACTAAATAAAAGTTATTTGCACACGCCGGGTTTGAACCCGCGACCTTTGGATTCGTAGTCGAACGTCTTACCACTCCACCATGGAGGCCGTCAAATAAGTATTACGTGGAACAAAGTTATGAAAGCACGAAGGATGAATCTCATGCTTGTATTAATAAGCCAAAGTGCACTTCTTTCTCCCCGCGTGTCATATAACATCTGTCATAATGATGATGGACACAGCAAGGCTCTCCGAAAGGTTTACTCAAAAGGGTGGAAGCGCAACGCAGTTTACCTACCTAAAAAGTCAAGCAAAATAAGAGCTGTGGAGGATTAGAACTCACAATTTTGTTATATAAACAATTGTATTATAATAAGTACGTACACACTAAACATACGTTAGGTATTATCTTGAAGTGAGAATAAACACGGAGAAATAGATAAATATTTTTACCCAACCTATACAAATTTGAGATAAATCACTTTCTCCGAGTTTTTACGTCGTATACAATGAAAGAGAAAGAGACAAGAAAAGTCGTCACATAAT
Source organism: Drusus annulatus (assembly GCA_022651775.1). NCBI lineage: Eukaryota > Metazoa > Arthropoda > Insecta > Trichoptera > Limnephilidae > Drusus > Drusus annulatus. The sequence goes on from JAGWCC010000028.1 coordinate 456,982, forward strand.
ATTGCAGCACTTTTAATTATGTAAGAATGTTCTCCGTCGAGGCTAACTTCACAGCATCGAGTCGTATAACTTACGTCAACAGATTTTGAGGTTATTTCCCATATGTTTGTTGATTAAAAAACTTGTAGTGGTTAAACAAATAAATCAAACATGATGGTGATATGTGCTATGCGTGAATGTTCAAATAAGACCAAACAAAGATTATAAAACACCACTTTTCAGAGGTATTTCAACAGTTTTAAATATTTTGATCGAACTTTAGAATTTTCACATTTTTAATGATATAAAGACATAAAATCAACAAAAATCTTCCTTCATTATTTAGGCAAACCATCTGTTATTAGTGTTTATGTGATATTTTGACTTTATAAATTATTTTAATTTTGTGCATATTGATATTGTTTTGCTTAATGTGTTCAAATATGTTTATTAAAAATGATAGAATTCCATGTGGGCGGTAACTAACAGGCTATCTTACATCCTTTAACATATCTTTCTCTCTATTATCGAGTCAGTATAATGTCAACAATACTCACTACACTCTTTCGCAAAGGTGCCTCTTCTTGCATATTCTTACTAATAGGGTATTATAGATGAGCTATTTTAATATTAAATATGTGTAAGAAATCTCTCTCACACACACACAGTGCGAATTTGAAAAAAAATTGAAAAGAAAGAAGCCAGGCAAAGGCCCTCCATCACTCCTCGCGCTGTTCCTGGCGTTTCCTTAAGCCCGGCTCCTTGGGACGTTGAGCCATCCATTTTAATTCGATTTTTTTTACAGAGAATATTCAATAGAAAATATTAAATCAAATTCCTTTTGATAGAAGACAACAAAAAGATTACTTTGGCTTCGAATAATCGGAAAAAATCTGAGTTTTTCGGTAAATACAGTATGAATATCATTAGAAAACCGGACGACCCCGTGGTCGAGAGGTCAAAATCCTCGACTACAAATCTAGAAGGTGCGGGTTCCAATCCCGTCGTGCGCAAACGAATTTTAATGGTGAATTTGTTCTCATTACATCTAGTTAATGTGACACGTTCCGTAAAAAGACCACTATTTAGAATCAAAACGTTGCTTTAAATTACTTTAGCCGTGTTTGGTAACCAGATCTGATTAGCGAGGTACTTTCGAATCTTCTTTTGACCCGTTTCCTTTCCTTCCACACTCCCTTCAACCTCGCAAAATACCCCATTTAGGTGTGCCGTAGTTCCACTGGCTCCGGAAAGTTGAGATCGGTTAGTAGCTGAGTGGACAAACGCGTCGGATTCCCGCCCGGCTTTCGTGGATTCAATTCCTCTGCTAGCTAAGTCCTTCGTGATTGCACAAACAACATCTTCCGCTTATTTATTATTTCCGCTTAAGTAAAAAATCGAAGAACACACAAAAACGTGACTAACCTTTCCAGTTGTCAAAAACAAACCACTAATCCAAAATGGCTGATAATGCTAACATATCATAAACATATGTGTACCAACATAACAACAACAAAAAAATCGATAATCGAATGTACACAACCCGCGAAAATTCAAAATTTACCTTTTCTTTTGAACAGGCCTTATGCCTATACACCACATAAAATGATCACAATGAAGCCAATTTGTACGTGCCGCAAAAGAGGATTTTCTAATTTTCGTAATTTCGCAATTCGATTTTCATTAAAATCTCGCGCAAGATTTGAAAACTCTGGTAGGTGATAGATAGATCGATGCAGAGACGTACTCGTATGTAGAATCCTCAGTAAATTCGTTGATCCTGTAAAACGTAACTCGCCGTAGGAAACGGTACAAATACATTTTATTTGAGTGGCATGAATTATGGATTTCTCTTGTTTCTTTTCGGATGAAAACAGTCGTAAAGGAGAACGCCTACGTGGCTCCCGAGTATTCGTGACACTGCTTTATCTCTCGCCTCTCGCTAAATTCAGGGAAACACGCCACGATCGCGGACGCACAATAGCTTGTCTCAAAGTAAAAGTGATACTCTACCAATAATATGTGACGCGTTGGAATCATAACGGTTTTCAGATGAATTATATCATATTTTATATTCGAGAATCACATCACTCTACCCCAGCTTTAATGATGGTAATAACGCAGAAAGGAATGATCCACATAAAATAAAATCAAATCTGTAGACGAAAAAAATCTTTGCGTTTACACACATGTCCAAAGGCATGGTGTTTGAAAGAGAGAGTACGCAAACACCGTGCAATATAGTTGTGAATGATGAATACTTGGAGCAAGTGGATAAGTTTGTGTATTTAGGAAGTATGTTCACGAGTCATGGAAAGGCCGATAAGGATATTGAAAGAAGGGTGAATGCAGGAAACTCCATTAATGGAGGACTGAACGCTGTTGGCGCTAATAAGAAATTGTTTAAAGAAGCGAAGCTAGCAGTCCACAATGGAGTGCTTATACCATCCCTGATGCATGACAGTGAGGCATGGAACTGGCAGAGGAAGGATGAAAGTAGACTTAATGCTGCGGAAATGAGATCCCTGAGACGTATGTGCGGTAAAACCGTGTACGACCTATTAAAAATGTGGATATCCGGAAAGAATGCAAGGCTGATGTAAGCGTAATGGATAGGATCAAGAAAGGGACGCTTAGATGGTTTGGGCATGTAGAGCAAATGAGCAAAGAAGTGTAAAAGTGTAAGGAGTGTAAAATTAATATATGATGCGAAAGTGAATGAAAGAAGAAGTCAAGGACGTCCGAGGAAGACATGGCACGATCAAGTAAATCAAATACTTGAATCGGGTTATTTGAAGAGTCAGAATAACAGAAGAGTGTGTATGAGACGATGTATGAATGTGAACGAAGCAAGGAGGCTATGCCAAGACAGAGTTGTACGGCTGTCCGTCCTCTCTGCCTATTCCTGTGGGGAAACGGCGTGATGGTTAGTTAGTTAGTTAATTAGCCTTAAAATTTAATTTAATAATTATTTATATTCCGTGACAAAATTACAATAGTTTTTCAAAGAAAAAACTTAATTTGTAGCATTTTAACAATCCACTGACTTCAGAGAGTTAGGATTCTTGTGCACATAATAAATGTATTTTTTTTAACGGGAAAATTTTTGATAAAAGCAAAAAATATATTCCGTAAGAAAAAAATAAAGGTTTTTTTGTAGCTATTAGAATATTGTGCTACTCTTACCTCACCTTAAATCTAGGAGTTTCTATGAGCTTAAATCCTTCTACCTGGCTATGATTTGTATGAGAAGAATTTACATAATTAAATTCTCTATTGTTTTACATATTTTTTTCTATGAGACCTATTTTTATTTTGCTAAAATGCCCTTTTCCCACAGAGTGGTTTTTCTGTAGTAAACATAAAATCAATGACAAAACACAGTGCTGTTCAAAATATATTTTCGAGAGAAAATACGGTTTTTAAAAAGGTCTGGTCACGTCTTTTCACGGTTAATAAGATACTTTTTTACTAAAGTAAGCAATGTGAATATTGTGCCACGGAGGCTGTACATAATGTAATGAGGTTTTATCATTGAACCCTTGTCCTTAAAGGTGGGTACTTAGCATTATTAATCGTCCTGCCACGAAAAACAAGATTCTCGCAATATTCCAGAAAACGTTCTGTCGAAACCGACGGCCATATAGGCGGAGGTAGAAACACGTGTTTGTCGTGAAATTTGAAACAAACAACCCTTTTCATAAATATTTAAGGTACCTAACTGGAAAAGCGGAATGGAATTTTAGCGAAATTACAGAAATCGACGTCGTAATGTACCTACATGTGCGTGGAACTCTGAGGACTGACACGTTGTAATGTCGGCGGGCTTTTGGGTGGGTAAACTTTAATTTAATTTAACCGGCTTTTAATCGTGACCGAAGATAAAACCACCGAATGCTTTAAGGCTTCTACTCGGGGCTCGTGTTTTAAATTGCTGTGAGGTCATTTGACGTAGGGAAGATAATGCAATATGCATAACCTTCCATTAGCTAATGCGTGGAAGTGTGTGATTCAGGGTAAAGCCTTACTCCGGTTAAGTGGAAAGATTATATACCTTTCCAAGGTTCTGGTAACGAGGTGAGTAACGGCTCATTGCTAAACAGACGTATGAATCTACTAAGTAAATTTACAAAAAATCTTAATAATCCGTGTGTTAAAAATAATGATGCTTTTTTTTCAAATTAAAAATTAAGATAACGTTTTTAAATTACTGTTTTTTCTGAATTACCGAATAATTTGCGAAATAGTAAGTACCTACCTACTTCAAGATTTAGGTTTATGATAATATCGCAATACTGCACGAAGCCAGGGTGACTATGGCATCCTCAATCAGCATTATGTTGTGTGACTGAAGGAAGTGATAGGTGAAGGTAATGGGAAGAGAAATGTTGTAAAGTACCTAGCTATGCAAATCTGGTCACCAAACAGGGCTACAGCCCTTTCGAGCGACGTTTCATTCCTGCATGTTGATATTTTACCAGAACGATGATGAGAGTACCTACCGTTCTGCTTTATTACATATTTATATCGTTGCCGGAAAGACAAAAGTGCTGAAGCGCCATTTTGGGAAGTTTACACCAGAACTCTTTAAAGTTTTTTTTGTTTGTTTTACAATAAAATTCATAAGTCTTCAGTACGTGGGTGGATTTTGAAAAAAAAGTTAACTCAATGCCCTAACTGAGTTACCCGAAGCGACGAAAAGCTAAAAAAAGAATCAAGCTTGCGTGGCTTGAGTCAAGCCTCCTCCCAAATTTGAAATATATTTTAGATAGCTGAAGGGCCACAAAAGTCTTCAAAATCAAACTTCGAGTCAGAGCGTTCGATGCAGTAAAAAGAACTGATCAAAACTTCATTTTTAACTTATTTCTTACAAAAGTGTCGCTTAAGCTCTTTTGCCTTTCCAGCGGGGATATGTTATTAATTAATGCGAATCATGCTTCAAAAGACAAAGCTGGCAGTTTTCACAGCGGTGTCGGAATCTCAGTGTTTCAATTGAAAATATTTTAAGACCTAGAAGCTTCTTAAGCTTCCAAAAGGTTATTATTATTTCTAAGCGCTCTGGATTTTCCGCCGCAAAGGCTTAAACAGCCATTACTTACTTCAAAGGACTGCTCCTTGAAGCAACACTGAAACTTCTCCGAAACAGACTCGACGACCTGAGATGTTTCAATATCTTTAGACTGCCTAAAACGTAAAACATAAAAAAGATTGCATCATTAAAAAGTTTTATTTTTATCCTTCGACGGCCATATTTATACAACGTTCAGCCTTTTATCAAATTCGTCGTTGAGAAACAGCCAGGACGCTTAACTAGGCCATTAGCAATATCAAACCTAAATCCTACATTTATGTTGCATGATTGGACCGGGATTATATTTTGGCTGTAAGATTATTTGTAACTTTATGTTATCATCCATATAGGGAGCACCGTGGGAGTCATTTTAAGAACCTGACCCCTGAATGGGGTCACAAAATCTTCATTTAAAGTTTTTTTCTGGTAGAGCGAAATTGAGGTGAAATTCTACAAAACTGCGCTATATAAATTTATTGTTATTATTATATTTTTTTACATAAACTCTACACAGGAGGTACTGAGGGAAACAATTTCCCTCAGAGCCTATGTAATCTTTGGGGATGCTGTGTGAGGGGTCTTTTTCAGGAAAGAAAGGAGTGGACTTCGGTCTTCAAGGGACCCATGTTGTAGAAGGGAGGAAACACAGAGACAGGTAAGCCACGGCCGAGCTGTTGAACGCAAGACCGAGTCGTAGAAGTGACCGATTCACATGTGTCGAATGTCAACCGTGTACAAATGTTGGGCGGGCGTTTGGCAAGTTTCCCGACTATGCACCGGTGCCAAATGGATCAATGACGCGAGTTTCTCGGAGCATCTTCCATTAAAATACCTGTAGAACAAGAACAACATTCCCATCTGACGTCTGAGCTTTAAAGATTTCAACCCGTTTTTAAGACAGGAGAATCTATTAAACGGACCGCTCGCTTTTGCACAGCGTCAAGGCTTTTTTCCAGGTATTAAATATAGGGGCTGCAGACCAGAGGTGGTTGCCGAATTCAATAGTGGGGTGCACTATATACACTCATTTAAAGCTGAAATATATTTTTAAATAATATACCTACTTATAAACAGTGCAGTAGATAAAGTGTCTCTAATATAAACAAACATTTTAAATAAAATACTCACAAACTAATGTTAACATTATATATATCAAATGAATTTTACCATTAATATGAAAAAAATAAAAAAGGGTAACAGATTGTTAATGAAAAAGTTTTGCATTACGTACCTTACCTTAATCTTAGAATTTAAAACAAAATAAATGTATCTACAGTACCTTTCTAATAATATTTAGAATCATAAAAAACAACGTTAAGGTAAAAAGTTTCTTCAATTTCACAAAAACTTATAATTCGATATTAACAATTTAAATATATTATTTTTAGGAAGAAAAAAGATTGAATAGTACACGTATCGAGCTCTTGCCAATGTGAAATAAATGATTTTTTCAATGAATATACTTACTTAGGATAAATAGTAAACAATAAAATTAGATACGATTAGCAAACAATATGTAACCAGCTACGAGCTACAGCCACTAAAAATAACATATTTTTCTTTGTTAGAATCAATTGTCTTATATGGAATTATAATGGGGCATACAAGCATAACTTTTTTAAGGGTTCTCCTAATGTTTTCGATAGTTTTCTTTGATCTTTTTTTTATTATAAAGGGGGAGAGAAAAGACAATTAAAAAATGTGGGTGTTTTACTATCAAATTCCGAAATCAAAGTGGTTTGTTGTGTTTTTACTAGAGACTCTCTCTTTTTCTGACGTATTTGTGTTTTTTGAATATGGAACATTATTTTCATAGTTAAAAACAATACGATTTCAGATGTGATGTGATGTGAGTACGTAACACTCTATAATTCACAGAATAATGAATTTATGCCACTGTTCTGAAAATTGTATTGTTGATCATTTATAGTCGTCATAGTTGCCTTACAAGCTGTTGGTCGGAGTTCTTTCTCGGTCGTAGTATTTTTTTTTTAAATACATTTATTTTAAATTTTTATTTTCAATTAAAATTAATTTTATATTATATAACTTGTATCAAAATATTTCAGAAAAGTATGAAACCTTTTAGAAAGGAGTCTAAAGAAATGTAACTAATTAATTCCCACACTATGAAATATCTACAAAATCTACAAACCGCTCTCTTAAAATAAAGCGTTACACCGAGTTTATACAGACAGAGAAACAATGTAAAACTATTATGCCGTGCTGAGGGCCTACTCCCGATGAGGGGTCTCCTCTGGCTCATTACCATTATGGACTACTGGGGAGAAAATCCAAACAAAAAACCACTGGTACATTCATAGCACACGAATTACTGAAAAATAGGATTGAAAATCTCATTAATATTATCCCAATATTATCCCTCTCTGCCTTCTCCTGCGGAGAAAGACGTGAGGGTTAGTTAGTTATTTGGTTAGCTAATTCGTGGTAGAATGGTTTTAGTGTTGTATATATATATTTTTTTTTTATAGTGAATCTTGCATAAGAGTCCCAACTGCTCCCAACCATCTAGAGCCAGTGAGACTATGGCATCCCCGATTGGCGTATGTTGTGAGGCTAAAGGTAGTGGAGAGGGGGAGGAATGAATGGAATGGCTATTCAGATCTGGTAACCAAATACGGCTAAAGCCATTTCAAGCAACGTTTCGATTCTGAAGCGATACTTGGAGTATCTACCACTGTGGAACGTGCTTAAAATACACTTTTCATTATTTCATATGAATGAAATGTGTTGTAACACATCTAAATTAAGTAAAAGTTATTGGCGCACGCCGGGTTTGAACCCGCGGCCTTTAGATTCGTAGTCGAGCGTCTTGTCACTCGACCGTAGAGACCGTATATACTATTTTGAAGATGACCGTATCAGGTTGAAACCGGGCCGGTCTAACAACAAATAGTGGAAAAACTTTAAAATATATCTTATTAAATCGTGTTTGCTTTTGTTGTCACCAAAATTTTTTTAAAAACATTGTTTGAAGACCACGTTGGAAAAATTGCACGTGTCGGTCAGCTATTTGCATTGCTTTCATTTAAAAACGCAAAAGAAAAGTCCGCTTGCTTTCCTTTTGCTTTTCTTCTGCTGTGGCGAGGAAAAATGAAGTAAATTAGCGGTGCAATTTCCCTCGGGGAGTTTTATTCTTCGCGGCAGCTTTCCCAGCGCCTTTTGCCAATCTTTGCTCGAAACACGTTTTTTTTTGCTTCCGGGAAATTAGCGAATCCTCGCCCAAAGGAAGGAAACATCGACTCCCTCCAACCCACACGGCCTACAAACAATCGCACAGTTATACCCGACACCTGTAATTTACCGGCGAGACCCCCCGCGGCCGGCACGGAGCACCTTATTGAGGTTTTCAACTCTGCATGAAACTATTATAATGGCTTCACTTAGCTCGGGAGGATTTGTATAAAGAAATATAATTTCTCCGCTGAATTTGGAGCATTGTGTTCTTTTATTATTCCGAGAAAGCGATGCTTGAATGAAGAAAACATTTCTTTTGTGGAATTTCTTTAGAAGTCACCGGAGGCATATTATTTATTATGAGAATGGGCGCGAAAAATATCTTCATCGTAAAAAATGATCTCGGTTTCGGTTGGTGAACCATTGAAAACCCATCGCATTGCTGGGCACTCATTTCTCATGCCTTTCTATTGAAAACTTACGCATCATCTTATTATATACACGGTGCGTGGAAATTGATATTCAAATCAGTAAATTGGAGAATCAGTATTACAATATATTCAAGAAATGCTTGTTTGACTGTTTTACAGTTAAAATCTTATCCTTAATGAGGAAAAGGTCTATGTTTTTAAAATTTTAACAAAGTAAGGTCTATTTTATAACTATATGTTTTAATATTATTTCACGAGGTGCTATTTGGACCACCAACATTTTAATAATCCCCTTTACACCGTCTGAAGTGGCAATTTTTCGTTTAAAATAAATGTGGTGTACTTTTCCGATTTTCCGAGAAGCCAAGTCGTCAGCTGTCTCCATTAAAATTTATGGAAAACAGCTGACGATTTGATTTCTAATATTGGCTGAAAATTATTTTTATTGGACAATTTTGAATAGGTACCGCCGCTGGGTAATAAAATCCCCTCAAGAGCGCTGACAAAATATTCAAATCTGAAAATGCTCACTCAAAAACCATTTTATCATCAAATGAATAAATTGGCAGTTAAATGCCGAAATTTTTTGCAATAAATTTGCAGAGGTTCTTCATCAATGCCGAGTGTTAATTCCATTTATAGGTTGGGAGGAACTCGACGGAAATTCCTTTCAAACGGGTATTAAGAAAAATGACTGGTTTCTCTGGTTGACTTATACCATAAGCCTTCGGGGGGCCGCTATAAAGGAAATGCTGCGTGGCGTGTAGATGTTCAATGAAACCTTTTCCCTGCGATTATGTTTATTAGTATCAGATTTTTTAAGTCGCAGTCGGTAGGAAAGCTGAAAAGAAATTTCTGCCACTTTTCAAACACAATCTTTGTAATGGAAGATAACAGGTTCCGGCCCAAACTGTGTACACTTCGAGCCAGTTATCATGTTGACAGCTCTGAAATATACAAACGTAACTTCACATATTCAATTCGTGATGACTTGATGGGTCCGGTTAGTAGTTGAATGGACCAACGCACCGGATTCCCACCCGAGCGTTGTAAGTTCAATGCCTTTACTAGCTAAGTCCTCCATCATTGCACAAGTTACATTTTCCACATTTTCATTATGATGGCAGTAGAAGTTTTTCAAATATTTTCTGGTTATTTGTGAACTGGGAATATTTGTTTTTTTTTTTAAATTAAGAAGTTAATACTAACAAATATTGTGGTATTAGGCATAATAATATTGTGTATTATTATTTCTTGCAACGGCTTTAAGTCTGATGCCAAAGGGAAAATTTTGTCGAAAAATTGTTACGTGTCCGTTAATAGTGTCTTCAAAAAGATAAATAAATAGCAAATGTTAAAATGAAGTACAAAAATATAGATAGAATATTTTGTATATTTAACAAAATCTAAATAAAAAAGAAAGCCTCGGGGGAAATAATTTCTCTCAAGACATATGTCATCTAAGTTGATGCTGTACGGAGGATATTTTTGGGTAAGGGAATGAGTTGACCTGGGTCTTGAAGAGTGGAAATACAGAGGCCGACAAATCGTTCCTCAGCCGAGCTGTTGAACATAAAAATGAGTCGTAAAAGCGACCCGTTCTCATGTGTTGAAGGTCAACCGTGTACAAATGTTGGGTGCGCGTTTGGCGAGTTTCCCGACTATATTACGGTGCCGAAGGGATCGATGACGCACGTTCCTCGAAGCATCTTCCATTGAAATACCGGCTGAACAAAGAAGGCATTTGCACCTGACGTCTGTGCTCCAAAGATTGCAATCAACATTAGTAGAAACATAAATAAAAACTGTTTTGTTCACAACCATTTGTTACATAATATTGAAAGTTTTTTTTTACACTGATCTGTAATTAAAGCCAAATAACATTTTTTTAACTGAGTATAGTTCAGTCGGTATTAGTTAAGTATTCCAAATGTACTAAAATGGCCTTTTATGGAAAAGATTTGTTTTTTTAATGTCAGTCTTAAAAATTCACATTTAGTACAAGTACCCAGAAATATAATTAAGTTTGCCAATTTATAAATAATATGCAACTGTGGTAGTATGTTTTTATTTAATATTCCAGGACAAATAACTTTTCTTTTTTTTTTACGTGAATACCGCACAAGAGTCCCAACTGCTCCCAACCGTCTAGAGCCAGTGGGACTATGGCATCCCCAATTGGGGTATGTTGTGAGACTGAAGGTAGTGGGAAGAGGAAAAAAATGAGAAAGGGGAAGGTTGGGAAGTACCTAGATATTCAGATCTTGTCACCAACACGGCTGAAGACATTTCAAGCAACGTTTCAATTCTTAATGGTGGTCTTTCACCAGGGCGATACTTAGAGTATCTACCACTCTGGAACGTGCCACAAATATACTATAGATTATTTTATATCAATTAAATAACATTTATTTGCGCACGCCGGGTTCGAACCCGCGACCTCTGGATTCGTAATCGAGCGTCTTACCACTCGACTATGCAGGCCGTCACCGACCATTGCTTAGTCAAATCATGTCCGTCTTCTAGGCACTTGTATTCAACATTGATACTTGAATCTCGCAGTGGAATAGTGCGGTAGGTTAGCATTATTATTGCATGGGCAACCACAGGCGGTCTGTGACCTGAACTGCCACTGCAGTGGGGACGCTAATGCGGTAGCCTACGAAACGGTCTCAGCCACCTAATAATTCAACATTCTATCGTACCACGAATCAACGCGAAACAATTAATGAAGCCTACGGGTGAGATTATTTAGTACATCATTATCTGATAGTATTAGAAGTGTTAACTTACTAACTAACCAACCATCACGCCGTTTCTCCGCAGGGGTAGGCAGAGAGGACGGACCGCCATACAACTCTGTCTCGGCACACATTCCTTGCTTCATTTACATTCATGCATTGTCTCATACATACTCTTCTGTTATTCTGACTCTTCACATGACCCGATTGGAGTATTTGATTCACTTGATCGTGTCATGGTTTTCTCGTGTGCCCTCGATTTCTTTTTCCATTCTCTTTCGCATCATATATTATTTTCACATTTCTTTCTTCGTTCATTCGCTCTACATGCCCAAACCATCTAAGCGTCTTTTTCTTGATCCTATTCATTACGCTTACATCAGCCTTGCATTTTTCCCGGATATCCACATTTTTAATACAGTCATTCATGGATTTACCGCACATACGCCTCAGGGATCTCATTTCCACAGCTTTCGGTCTGCTCTCACGCTTTCTCTGCCAGTTCCATGCCTCACTGCCATACATCAGGGTTGGTATAAGCACTCCATTGTGGACTGGTAGCTTCGCTTTTTTTGGAAAATTTCTTATCTGCGCCAACAGCGTTCAGTCCTTCATTGGTGGAGTTTTCTGCATTCACCCTTCTTTCAATATCCTTAAAATGCTTTCCGTCTCTCGTAAATATACTTCCTAAATACACAAACTCATTCACTTGCTCCAAGTATTCATCATTCACAACTTAATTTCACGCTTTTTGCGTACTCTCTCTTTCGAACACCATGACTAGAAGTTTGATAGGTAATAATTCGAAAGAAAACTACTGTCACCAATTTACATATGACCTTTTGACTGCTAGACACCAGACAGGCCGACGAAATCGACTGTCATCATACGAACGACTTAACAATTTGAAAATCAGTAATTTTGTGAAAAATAAATATTTTGTGAAAAAAATATATGTATATTTAGATCGCGTGGAAGTGTCTCCCTTCATGAATGCGAGTGATTGTGAGCGAGATTCCTGGCATTCCTGTTTGTAAAAAGTGCGTGAAAACGATATTTTCACTGAATTTGCTGTAAGCAAAAAAAAAGTTTCTTGAAAAATAGCAACGAAAAACAACAAGAACGCTGTATAACAAATTAATGAGATCTCTCGCAAATTAAAGTGTTTCGGAGAAATCACTGCTAGAAAGTAGATTTATGTGAGGAATTAAAATTGTAGATTGATGGTTGCGCATAAAATTAGAGGCATTTATCGTTGTCTGCCCCGGCCCCCGGCACGAGCCCTCGGCCCTCGGAGGCTCTAACGACCCGTGGCCCACGAACAGCCCCTCGACCCCCAACCAACGAATCCCTCTGGTCCACGCAGACTGAAAGAACAATCAAGGGTTTGTTACGTCGGCCACTTGGGGAACGCTTCCCACCCGCACACTTCCAACCGAACATTGCGAAGATTTAGGTTTAGGGAAGATTTCCATGCTTAAAAAAACTCATCCCTTTCACATAAAACCTTTTTAGGTATTTTGTATGTGTGCACTATCCTCTCCTCAGTGTAGAATCGGAAATTAGACCACAACGTTATAGTGAATACTGCATAAGATTCCCAACCGTCTGAAGCTAGTAGGACTATGGCAGCCCCAATTATGGTATGTTTTGAGGCTGAGGACAGTGGGGGTAAGTAGATGGGGAAGAGTAAAGTTTTAAAGTACCTGGTTATTCGGATCTGGTCATCAAACGCGGCTAAAGCTATTTCAAGCAGCGTTTCGATTCTGAATGGTGGTCTTTCACCAGGGCGATACTTAGAGTATCTACCACTCTGAAATGTAACGCAAATATACTATTATTAATTTATATGAATTAAATGTGTAATGACACATTTTGATTAAATAAAAGTTATTTGCGCACGCCGGGCTTAAACCCGCGACTTCATGCCCACGGAGGCCATAATTAACTAACCATCGCGCCGTTTCCTCACACGGGTAGGCGATAGGATGAAACACCATACAACTCTGTCTTGGCACACACTTCTTGCTTCATTCAATATTCACACTTCGTCTCGTAATACTCTTCCGTTATTCATCCACAACACAAACGAATTAGCGTGGAGAACAGTGTACTTTATTTTGTAATAAAATAAAATAAATCTTTTTCTTAAAATGGCCCGATTCAAGTATTTGATTCACTTTATCTTGCCATGTTTCTTCCTCGGAAGTCCTCGACTTCTATTATTCCCTTACGCGTCATATATTCTTCTCACACTTTTTGATAATTTATTTTATTGTAAATAGTGAGAAGAGAAATAGGTATAGATATAGATGTCGAGTTAATATAAATAGTGCACATAATTTTAAGCCATTATATAAAAAAATCGACGAGCCGTTGTTTCAGTGAGGCGCATACTCAAGATTTCAATTTAGCACATTGTAAGCGTAAGAAATAGCGAGAGAGATGTTTCCAAGTACAGTCTTTCGGTATCTGGAACTTGGAATAGAAATGCGAAAAACGTCTTTGCTGAAAATAATATTGTCTCTTTGGTCTGAAAAAAATACGCGCAGAATATAATGGCGCATGGAATAGAAAATGGAGAGGAAAATAAAACATTTTCCTGGAAGCGGTTAAAAAATATTGTAGCTTTTTTACATATTTTTTTTGATTCTTTGTGCGCAATGACAATTTTCTTTTACCAATTAAAATCCGTAGAGCTTATAATTTTTTCCTATTCCATCGAAATTCAGGAGACAGAAATAAAAATTGCCCGCAAACGTCACATCTTTAAGTGATTTTCTTGGAAGCATCATAGACAGCCTCCGTGGTCGAGTGGTTAAGACGCTCGACTACGAATCCAAAGGTCGCAAATTCACTTATTTTACAATGAATTCATATAAAGTAATGTATTGCATATTTTCAGCACGTTCGAGAGTGGTAGAGATTTGAAATATCGGTCTGGTGAAAGACCACCATTCAGAATCAAACGTTGCTTTAAATGGATTTAGCAGTGTTCTGTGACCAGATCTGAATAGCCAGGTATTTCTCGCCCTTCCTGTTTCCCATCTACTTCCCCTCTTCATTACCCTTAGCCTCACAACATTCCCCCAATTGGGGATGCCATAGTTCCACTGGCTTTGGACGGTTAGAAGTAGTTGGGACTCTTGTGCGGTATTCACTATTAAAAATATATTAATAAAATAGATACGTGATATTTATTAGTTTGTTATAATGTGGGTAAAACAAATTCAATGTAAAGAAAATCACTGTTTCTAAGCGAATGAAGTTGGCCCTTGTCAGTAAATGTATCTAATTAGTTGTGACGGTATTGTGTAATTTTAATTGAATCGTTCAAGCTGCTCAGTTTCCTCTGAATTTGTAGAATCGCGGAACCCTCGGCCCTACTGCGGCGGAAGCGGAAGTCCCTCCCGTCTGAGGAAACAACTTTGTCCTCCACACTCAAAAGAACAATGCGCCCTCAAAGTAATCGTCGCTTCAATTATTCCAAATAAGCTCCCGCCCGCGCCCTTCAGTCCTTTCCCCTCTACGTGACCCGGCCGCGTCGAACCTCTCCGGGCAGATTGACTCGACACTTCATCACCGGTGGCTTGGTAGACTAACCGACCAACTAACCAACCACCACGCCGTTTCTCCGCAGGGGTAGGCAGAGAGAACGGACCGCCGCATAACACACTCTGTCTTGGCACACACTCCTTGCTTCATTCACATTCATACAATGTCTCATACTTACTCTTCTGTTATTCTGACTCTTCACATGACCCGAATATTTTTATTTGATTCACTTGATCGTGCCATGTCTTTCTCGGGGGTCCTAGATTTCTTCTTCCATTCACTTTCGCAATCATATATTATTTTCACACTCTTTTCTTCGTTCATTCACTCTACATGCCCAAACCATCTAAGCGTCTCTTTCTTGATCCCATTCATTACGCTTACATCAACCTTGCATTCTTTCCGGATATCTACATTTTTGACACGGTTATACGTGGTTTTACCGCACACACGCCTCATGGATCTCATTTCTACAGCATTCAGTTTACTTTCTTCCCTTCTGTGCGACCCCGGCTTCGTCTACCATTCGCTTTTGCGTGAACGAATCCCCGATATATTTCCTTAAAATTAAATTAAAAATTTCCTTTTTAATATTTGAATAATTTAGTAACAGATTGCCTCTAATGTATGTGACCCAACCGCCATGCACATGAGGACTTCGTATTTGGTTATAAATGTTATGTAATTTGACTAATGACATCGTTAGTGGGAGGTTTTTCAGTTTTCGTTTGTTTTCACAATCTTCTGGCGGCGCTAACACATGTCGGCTATGGACCATTTTATATAAATCCGCACAAAGACTCCGCGCGCTCGAGCCCTCGAGGCGGGTGAGAAGTCGCCGGAGGCTGCGTTCAGATGACGCGATTCGTGCCGCGATTCACGCGCGTTAACCTTTCGGTGTTAGAAAACTCCGCAGGCTCCGGCGCTGTACACTCAGTTCACATTCAGAGTTTTATTTTATTTTAAGTTATATAAATACGAAGAGCTCACTTTTTAAATGAAAGACAAACATTCCCGGGTTGCGAATAACCTGACAATATTTGAAAAACTACTATTGCCATCATAATAAGTGAAGTTCGCGCGATGGTGAAGGACTTACTTAGCTGAGGAATTGAACCCACAACGCCCGGTTGGGAATTCGACGCGTTTGTTCACTCAGCTACTAACAGGTCTAAGTTTATTCAGACGTGTTGCGATCCAAATGAACACAGTTACTAATTCGCACCAGCCCTTCTCTAGACGGCAAAGACTTAGAGAGCTTTCTTTCGAGAATCGGGCGAGTTATCAACGATGAGTCTACTAAGGCCTCTAGTCTACTAACCCCGGTCTCTCCCACTGTATACAAGAGCTGGCGCGAATCCCAATGCGATTTGAACGTTATTTTTGTCAGTTTCACCGGAGATCGAGAAAGTGGGTTACTTGTAGTTTAAGTATAATCGGCAGAAATTTCGTCAGCAAAAATATTCCGTTTTATTACTCTTTTGCGTGCTGGACTATAATATTGTAAAGCAAGTGTAATGTGAGACTCCCCTTAGCTTTTCAAGTCTAAATAATGAACGGTGTTTAGTTCAGTTTATTTAGCTGCTCACTTGTCGTGCTGTATTGCTACATGCCCGGTTGAAGAAAATACCGTCAAAAACGGTATCCGGTTATACGTCAAAGCATGCTTGTTTAAAAATCAAAGAAGTTAAGAGAACGGCGTTTGCTCTAAAGCAGTAATATTGTTTCATCACTCCCGTGCAGTAATGTGTTGAGCCAGCTAGTCTAGCCGAGTGGATAATTAATATAGTTTCTGAGAACTCTGTTGTTATTTTTTTTATTTGAAACTTTAACAAAATGACAAACGCCATACAGCGGAGTTCGAATCATGTAAAACCCACTATTTAGTTTAAAGCTATAATCTGCAGACTACAAATGACTGACTACGGTAAAGAGCAAGGGCAGCAATTTTTTTTTTGCCTATTTCTCAAATATTGTGTATTTGAGAAATAGGCAAAAAAACTTTAAAAATTTTCAATGGGATTTCATCAGAAGCTGACAAAAAGTACATCATATAGTATTTTGACACCTGGGATTATTAGCATCCACAATTTTGTTTAATGTAAGTATATGAAAAGGTAAACAACTTTACATACAACATTGGAGTTTGCTATAAAATTTTCTGAAAAATCGTCATCTTTGTTTTGTGTTTATTGGCTTCGAAAAATACCAGCATTTATTTGATCGGTCGAAATGGAGATTGCTGTGTTTGCTTTTGAAAGAACACGGAGATCACTATCTTTGCTTTGAGAAAGCTGAGTTTGCATCTAACTATGTATTGAATTTATTAGGTTCACAATTTAAAACTCTATTAAATTGCATCCTCATTTGATTGCTGTATTTGCTTTTATACTCTTCTATTATATGCAGGATTAATAATTAAAGCGTCCAGATATCGTCGTCCAGCCGCCGATAGTATAGAATGTGTTTGAAAAGAAACTTCACATTTCAGTGGCTAAGATTATCTGATTATCCATAATATTCTATAAATAAGTGATGCTGAATAGCATTAATATTCCAGTCCATCAATATCAAACCACTGACCCATTTTCCACAAGACGTTGCAGATAAATGCGCTACCAAAAACGCTTCATCTGAACAGAGTCTCCCTGCGTCCGTTGCGGCAGATCGCAGCTTCCCTCCGCCGCATATCCGTGACAAGTTTCCCCATCTAATTTTTCTCTCCGAGTTTGACGCTTTTTACGCTGTTTATTTTATTACCCAACTCCTGGAGGATACACAATAAAAATGTCCCACGCCGCGAATATGATTCAGAGTCGACATTTGGGATATTGATGGACAGCACGTAGCTTTGAATAAGGTTTTACCAGACTCGGCTCCCCACTACCCACTACCCACTACCCCGGCTCCCGATCGCCTTGCCCCCGGCTCCCCAGGGCGTAGGGCGGATATTACACGATGTATCTGGATGAAAAGGGCAGTAAATACATATTTTGTAAGGTTTATTTCCAAGTATCCAGTTTTACTGCTACGGCATGCTACGTGCTCGAATCAAAAAGGCTAATTTAAAAATAATAATAATGTGTTGCTCAAATATAACATTTTCTAGAGTCAGAGTTAGTACTAGAACACCTTTGAAACCTGCAGTTCAATTCCAATATTCAGCCCATATCATCAGCGCGCGACATCTGCTTCTCTCTTGCAACGAAGGACGCCATCCGATGATACCGTGATTCTAACGGTCATCTGTAAATTGGGCCTCGTGCTGGCATAGTTCCAAAAAGAGCAAACGAAAAACGACCGATCCTCGTCTACTAATACGGAGGTCGCGAGTTCGAATCCCGGTCTGGACAAATCCTTTGGGTTATTTGACATTTAATTGATATTAAATTAGATATGGTATATTTACGACCCGTTCTAAAGCGGTAAGTACTCTTAGTATCGCCCTGGTGAAAGACAACCATGTAGAATCGAAACGTTGCTTGAAATGGCTTTTCGACCGTGTTTGGTAACTAGATCTGAATAGCCAGGTACTACCCAACCTTTCTCTTCTTCATCTCTTTCCCCTCCCCACAACTTTTAGCCTCATAGCATACCCTGATTGGGGATGCCATAGTCCTATAAACAGGTACTTTACAACCTTCATCTTGCTTATTTCCTACCCTTCTCCACTCCCCTGAGCCTCGTAAGAAACCCCAAGTGCGGATACCATAGTCCTTCTGACTCCAGACAGATGCGACTCGTTTAAGGGCTCACACAGGAAACTATTAAACAGACTGACCAGGAGAATTCTGGAGAAGGTAAACAAGTAACCGGTGCATGTCAAGATCTGCGAGATTTACGACGATGCGTGGTATGCAGCAATAAGAATAGCAGCGCAGTAAAGACATCCAATTCGATTTGCCTACAGTGAAAAAATGGACTGCGTGGTGTTTATGTGGAAAAACTTTTTTGTCAAGCAGTAATTTTATTTTTGATTCCTTATTTTCTTCAATTTTCGTTTTCAATAAACTATTGTGCTCTAGTTTTATGTCTTATCATCATTATTCGAAGCTTTGCAAAAAGAACGTTAAAAGATTTTTTAGAGAAATTCTTTTTACCTTTCCAACAGTAGTGACAAAAAAAGAAAATCTTATTGAGCATTAATTTCATTGGCAAATATTTTAAGAAAAAAAATGGCACTATAAGGATTAAGCAGAAACGAAAAAGGTGAATAAATGAGCAATTTGTCAAATCTTTAATCAAACCTGTAGAGGCTACGAAATAAAATTAGAATTTTCATCGCGATGTGAGAATCCCCAACTCTGCGGTTCGGGTCACCCACTCGGGCAGTGTCAATCGCCCGGGATATTTGTCCGGCTAGCGGCTCAGGCATGACCACCGAACATTTAACCCCTAGAAGTGTGATCCATACCAATTTAAAATACAAACGATATCGCTAGTTTACGTAACACCTATTGACTCCTAAGCTCCAGAGAGGCCAATGAAACTAATTGCATGTAAAAAAGTAATTTCGTAAATAAAAATAAAAATGTTGTAACGGACAACACTATTACGCATGGACGTCACCAATGGACGGTGAGCAGCTCGCCCAAAACAACTAACAACGCCTTGCCGAGGGATTTTTCACGAAGGCGAAAAGGAGTAATTAACGATATTGACCTGTTTGATTCAGTAGATCTAAACCCTGAAATTTTCTGGAAGAAGCCTGAAGAAAGGGAAAATTGTTCTTTCGGAAAAAAGGAGAACTGAGGAATTGCAACTACGCCTAGGTGTTGGAACTGACCGGCAATACCACAGGGGACAACAAGACGACCAGGATCGTTCTCCGCCATATGCAGCATGCCATACGCCACTGAGAGGAGTCTTACAAGTTGCTCTACACTATGACCATCGCCAGGGAGATGTTCTGTTTAACGTCCCGGTGTTTTTTTTTTATCATTCTCTAAACGATCTTGACCGAAAATACAAAATACGTTTTCACCAAGACAAATTTTCTCTATTTGTGAATTAGTGTTCTCTCATATCAAAACCCCATTCTCGAATACAATATATATATAGTGCGCTTATTATGAGCTTTGTTTATTTGTTTTTAACCAAGGACTCCTTAAAATTTGATCTGGATGACATCCCATTTCCAGAGATAAAGCGGCATTACAATATAGCATCGATTACACCCTCAAAGCAATAATATACAAGAGGGAGCGCTTCTGTAGTCAGTATTGATGATTTTCGCCTGACTCGACTAGACCTGGGCGTGGCTAGAATTAGGGCTAAGATGTTTATACATCCATTCATAGCACATGTCAAAATTATGTTTTTGTTTATTTATATAACCACTTTTTCACAGTATTGTTATAAGCAAAAATATAGCATATAGCCTAAAAAACCGTTGAGTTATGTCCAGTCATGTCGCATATCAAAACGTAGTAGGCAGAATCGCCGGAGATGCGGGAGACGGAAAACATGCTGACATACCGAATGGTGGTGCTATATTATTTGAGAACTTGTCTTGTCTCTTTCTCTCTCACGGTTTACGACGTAAAAACCCGGAGAAAGTGATTTATCGCAAGTTTGTATAGGTTGGGTAAAAATATTTAGCTATACCTCCTTATATCGTTACTCCAAGATTCCACCAGAAGTAAGGGAGAATCGGATCCGCTGTGCGCGACACTCGGGCACGCCCCCGACACACTTCTCTCGGCTAATATGTTCGGTCCACTCGACAGAATGTTCGGGCGGCGGCGGCGGGCGCAACCCGAGTGAATACAGATTAAACGGTGCTCCGCTTTTAATTTCAATAATGCGTTGTGTTTTAGATCGTCCTGCCCGGGGAATAATTGGATTAACAATTAGGGAGTCGTATCACGGCGCGGCGGGGATGTTAGCTGGCAGCGATAAGTAGGTAAGTAGGAAGTAGGGAGCGGCGGGCGGTGTGGGTGGGGGCAGGTATTCAATTGGGCGAGCCTCATTTCAGCGAGTCAACAAAAGCATTTAGTTTAATTAATCGCTGCGGTAATCGCCCAATTTATTTAATGTATTGTTATTTATGGCGTTGATTAAAATTAAGCCTTTAGGAAATTATTTTTAATATTTTGTTGTATCATTCGGGATGCGGTGAATTTCGATGTTTCCGAAATATTTAAGAATCATTTATATTTTTATCATTAAAATAATAATTAAGTTGATTTTTTTTTAAATATTTTATCTTCTAAATTAATTGTTCTCTAAAAATATTAAAGATGGCAGCACTTTCGTTTATAAATAGCATATGAATACTGTAATCAGATATTGTTAATAAATACTTTTGTTAGGTTAACATTCAAATTTCTATTTTTTAGATTCCTACTAGTTCATCTTCAGGGCAAATAAAATAATACAAAAATTTACATCAAAGAGTGAAAAAAACAAAGGTTTTTTTAATAATAAAGATCTTTTGGGGATACTGTGTGGAGGTTTTTTTTTATGAAAGGAAGGAGTGAACCTGGGTCTTGAATAGACCCATGTTGTATGAGGGAGAAAACACAGAGGCCGGCAAATCATTCCATTGTCGAACACAAGAACGAGTCGTTGAAGCGGCTTGTTCTCATGTGTCGAATGTCAACCGTGTACAAATGTTGGGCGCGTGTTTGGGAGTTTCCCGGCTATGCACCAGTACCCAAGAGATCTATAACGCAAATTTCTCGGAGCATCTTACATTGAAATACCGGTAGAATAAGGACAGCATTCCTACCTGACGTCTGTGCTCCAAAGATTGTAACCCACTGCCTGTTTCTGCACAGAGTCTAGGGTTTTTCAGGTATTTTGCGGCTCCAGACCAAAGGTGGCTACCAAATTCAAAATAGTTCGTATCCCATCCATTTGTCAAAGTGTTTTAGTGTGTATTCTGGTTCAAATTACAACCAAAAAAATATACAATCTTACCAAATCTCGCTAGCCGAATAAAAACTTTAAAGTTTTTTTTATTTAAAGTTATTCCTTTTGATGCCTTAAAAGCAGTTATTTTTCCCAGTTTTTACCATGTACTCGTAAATGATAGCTTTCTCTACGATTATAAGTTAATATAAGGCAACATTAGAATTTAAGATTAACATTTTTTTATAACTGTAATATTGTGTGGTTTGTTATTTTTGTATGCGGTAAAAAATCTTTTTTTTTTCAGTTTGTTGTGTCCTTTGGAAAATTTGTATTATTTAGGATACAAGGTATTGTTTTGTTACGAGGGATATTATTATTTCATTCTTTGACCAGGTTTTGAAAATATTTACAATATTCTCGAGAGAAAACCTCTAGTGAACCCGAAACCTTTTTTTTATTTCCGGGTATTAGATATGCTATACGACTGTGGATATTATCTACCCATCTTCAATCCCGCCCTATTTAATAATAAATATATTTTCATGTAAAGTGTTTACCTACATTTCTTTATTGAAGTGGATGATCTTTTATTTTTTCATACGAGACTCTACCGCGCTAAATCGGTCGCTAGAAGACGTCGGGATTTATAAACGAATCCACTTTATTTTGTTGGTAAAAGTTTATTTTTGAACCTATAATTCTATTTCAATGTATTTACCATAGCCATCCTAAAATCCTTGACCATCCTACAAATAGTAAATACCTAGTTTTTTTATCATTTTTCATATGGATACTGGAACAAGATACTAACTGTCCGTAAAGGCGAAATTAGACGGTTCATTTTTCGTTAATTTCTGTCTTTTATATTGCCTCTTTTACTTGAAGTGAAACGTTTAAAGACAAAATGAAGCAAAAATGCCGAATGAGTCTATTAGTGAACCGAACAAACAATGTTGGATTTTGGCATTCGGCACTATTCACTCGAACCGTCAAATTTTTCTTTGCTTTTTTGTCAATTCTTTAATCAAATTATCACAAATCAAACGAATTCCAAGGCGTACGACTTCGATCGACGACATTTTCGCAGAAAAGAACGAGTGAATTTCATTTCTATATCATTCCGGGTGCGCCGTTTGAACACGGAATGAAATAAAACTTCTCCCGAGTGAAGCGTCTGATTTTGCCTGCACCAGTCAGACTATGGCATCTCCAATTATGGTATCTCATGAGGCTGAAGGTAGTGGGAAGAGCTAAATACAAGGATGAGGAGTGTTGGGAAGTACCTGGCTATTCAGATGTGATCAATAAACACGGCTATTGTCATTTCAAGCAACGTTACGATTCTGAATGGTGACCTTTCACCAGAGCGATACTTGGAGTTTATCCCTCTCTGGAACGTGCTATGAATACAGTGTATAATGCTTTTAATAAATTATTTATTTGAATCGTATCCACTAGCGATGGGATGGGAAAAACTTCACAGATGTGTGAATGCTTCACGAATTGCTAGTTCTCCAAAATGAACTCTTCACGGTGAACAGTTCAATCGAAGTAACAGATCAATCGAAGTAACAGATCAATCGAAGTAACAGATCAATCGCAGAATTCCTCGTCGGGGGTGGGGTTGCTAGCGATAAATGTACCAAATAATAGCCACGTTTTTTTCTTCATAGTTTTATTCGAGGCAGCTCTCTTAACCACATAAATCGATGTATGTACGTACTTAGAACAAGCTGTTTTGCTATTTTTAATTTGCACTCACTCTTTTATTATTCTATAGAAAAAATTATACCCTGTAGAAAAACTTCTTCTTTCTTTCTTCTATATGTGTATTGATGAATTGTCTATTACTGGTTTCTCTTCTATCTTTCCAAGTTTATGTTCTATGGTTTCTAGACTGACAACTGCCGTATGTTTGAATTGCTGGGTGTATCATGACTTAAAAGGAATGATGCACAAGAGTATGCATAGCCTTACAGAGAACTTGCAAAAAGCAAATTAAATACTTGCGAAATTTCCAGTTTCTGTAAGAGCGATGTGAACGTCTTTCAGGGCTTGAGGTACAATTTGAATATTTCTTACTGTACACAGTTTGACAGTTTGGTTATCAATAGGGTGAATATTGCGCAAATGACGATTCATAATAAAAACATTGCCCCCCTTTATGGATATAACTTTAGAACAAAAGTTGCATTTGGCCTGGTAAACCCCAACTTCCTTAAAATAAGCCCATATTTCACTTTTCTTTCTCGTTGAACGGCCAGCCATAATTTTAGGTAAAGATTGAAAAGTATGCATTGTAAGCTGATAATTCGTAAAAAAAACACAATTCAAAATCACCAAAAAACACTCGGAAAAACTAGTGTCATATAGACAAAACAAGCAAAGAAATCAAAAGTAACTGTCGTGCTAGGGAACGGAAAACTAAAAAGATACTTCATTCATACTACGAACTTCAATCGAAGTAAAGAAGTAAAATAACAATTGAACTGTAGATGATGCGATACTTCAATCGTTCGAAGGAATGAAAAACTAAAACTGAAGATGCCATAGATCGTGCGAGCGGAACTACCAACTTAACCAACTTCAATTGTAGATTTGTTCAATGAAAAATGAACGAAGTTGGGACTGCCGCAAAAAGAAGTAGTTCCTCGAAGTAGTTCCTACGGAGCGGTCACAACGCTAGTATCCACTGTCATTAATTATAGGATTTAGTGCCTTGCAACTTTACCTACTCTCAATGTATATTATATGGAATAATTAATGTATCAAGAGCGTTTTACGGTCAGTGTCTGTTGTATCATCTAGCATTGAGTAACAAATATCAACATATTTTATATTATTCTACTTGTGCTCACTGTCACCTACCTCAGAACAGGTCCTAATAACCTAGGTATGTAATGTAAAAAAATAATGTAAGAAACAAAAAAAATAATAAAAAATAAAATAATAATACTATTTGTGAAAAAATATAAATGAATTAAACAAAATGTGTTTGCGCACGCCGGGATTTCAACTCGCAACCTCTGGATTCGTAGTCGAGGAAGCCGTCTGTTTCTTTTTCGTAAAATACAATTATTGCGTAGTGAATTTTCTATCAAAGAAATGTAATTCAAAAGGGAAAGTGTTTTTGTACTAAATAAATCAATAAAGAAAATAAATAAAGGAAGTTTTCTGTAATTTTCTGTTCTCGCACAGAATAGAAAAAACCCAATTGGTCAACAATAGTTGTTTATCTTCTGGAGGCGTATTTATATACTTCACTCTGGTTCTGTGTTTGATCAACCGCATTAAATTCATTAACTCATATTGTATTTAATCGTATATCTATATGGCCGCCGGGAAAGACAAAAGGTCTGAAACGCCATTTTGGGCAGTTTCCACCAGAACATTTAAATACGTACCTGGTTGTATTTAAAAAAAAAATTAACTCAGGTAACTAAATGCTCTCACTGAGTTACCTAAAGCGACAAAAAGCTAAAAAAAAGTCTTAACTTGTGTCGGTTGAGTCAAGCCTTCTCCCATATGGTAAATATATTTTATATTTTCGTTGAAAACAATCACTTTGTGATTTGACATGTTTAATAAAAATTTACTTTAAAACCAAAAACTTTACTTTAGTTCAATTTTGTACCTTGATGATGCTTAGGCTAAGTGAAACCGGTCGGTCATAAAAAAATAAATTAAATCTGTAGTCTTATACAAAACTGTTATTTCATTTTAATTAAATATATTTTACTTGGCTGAAAGGCCACAAAAGTATTCAGAATCAAACAAGAGTCAAAGCATTCGGTGCAGAAAAAAAACTGATCAAAACTGCATATTTAACAGATTTTTGACCAAAGGGTCGCTTAAGTCTTTTTGCCTTTTCAGTGACGATATATTTCCGTGAGTAAAGATGACAACATCTTTCAAGGTGGGAATGCTGTTCTTGTTCTACAGGTATTTTAATGGAAGATGCTCCGAGGAACTTGCGTCATTGATCCCTTCGGCACCGGTGCATAGTCGGGATACTCCCAAACGCGCGCCCAACATTTGGACACAGTTCCACACTCGATCCGAGAACGGGTCGCTTTTACGACTCGTTCTTGTGTTCGACAGCTCGGCTTTGGAACAATTTGCCGGCCTCTGTGTCTTCCCTCCTTCATCATGGTTCTCTTCAAGACCCAGGTAAAAAAATCCTCCATACAGCATCCCCAAAGAGGAAATAGGCCCTGAGTTTTGTAAAATAATTTTGCTGTACTTTACTTTATTATTTACTGCATGAAACGCGAAGTTCTACGCATGATGTAGCTAGTATTTTAAATAGAGATTATTTATTTATAATATTATTGATTAAATAGTTAAATGTTAGCTTAGAATACCAATTTGAAAAGGACATCTGCCAAGTTTTATTCGAGAGAAGCGTTTCTTTGAAGTATAAATCGAAACGATTCGTAACACTTTTGTTCGCAGAACGTCTTTTGAAAAACAACACTTAAATTAAAAATATAATTTTATCTAGCCAGACGAAATGCGAGCTCGGCGCATTTCTTCGAGTTTCAAGTACCTTAAGTCGAGACTTAGACTTAAAAATAAAATCAATTATTCGCAGGACTTCGGCACTACTCCCCGGCAACTTACTGTCGAGTCGGCAACTGACAGTCTGCAGTTAAAGGAAAGCCGCTTAACGCGCCAACTGTGGAAGTAACGCTTGTTTTTGTCTCAATTCGAGGGATCCTGTTTGCGCTGGGAATAAATAAGCAATGGCGGCTCCTTCAAATGGAAAGCAATCCGTTTCTCCGAGAAAGTAAAATGTCAATATTGATGTCTTCCGCCAGGGCCAAGAAATACTGGAACCCTCCCTCCCTGCGTCTATAGCTCCCGAGCACTGTGCTGAATAACATGACAGTAGAGGGAACAAAGTAATAAAGCGAGTAATCTATTCAAATTAAATACTTCCATACGAAACACGGACGGCCTCCGTGGTCGAGTGGTAAGACGCTCGACTACGAATTCAGAGGTTCAAACCCGGCGAGCAAAAATAAATTGCATTTTATTTATTTTATTGTATACGCCTGAGAGGGCTTTTACATTAAAAGGTTTGCAATTGACAGTGAAGAAATGAGAATTATATGCACAAACAAAATAAAGAATGGCTGTAGGCTAGTACAAAATAGTGTTTGAAAACATAAAAAGATTATTGATTAAAAAAATATTATGTTATAGCCTTCTTGTATCTACATTCCGTGCAGTTAAACACATCAGCCACCTCTGCGTATGTACTATATTACCAACTACATGCAATCTATATGTTGTTGTTACAGCTAAATAACATTTTGGATCGAGTAGTTCTCTTTGGTATGTAAAACGAAATAAGGTTCTATAAATCAGGGCTGTCTATAATACCATTGTCAATTTTATAAATGAAAGTCAAGTCAAGTCAAAAATAATTCTTCGCTCTGAAGGTTTTAATAAATTTAATTCTTTTATCAAGTAGTTAAAGTTAATATTTTCAATGGGTAGATTAAGTTTATAGTTTAAGTATCTAAGAAATTTATGTTGAATTTTTTCGATGGAGTCGGAGTGGATTTTATAGTAAGGGGACCAGATAGAAGAATTATATTCCACTTGACTACGAACTATATTAAGCCATCGAAAGAATTGGACGAACTATTCTATTTTCCACTTAAATCAGTATATCGACCGCAGTGCAGCCGGAAAAACCCTCTCGCTCAATCGGCAGATTGTAGTGGGCCCAAGATGAGAGAACTATGCACAGAAATATGATCAATCTCCGATCAATGAGATCTTCGCGGCAGAGTGGTAAGATTCTTGGCTTTAGAGTCACCGCTCACGAGTTTTAACCCTGGCAACAATAATCACATTGTCAAACGTTCATCGGTTTTCTGATTGCACGAAGCAGTGCAAACTTTCAGTCAGTTGATTCAGGCGTCATGAAGTTTGTACAGCCTTTTTTGTACAAACTTAACGTCAACGAACCTATTAAAGTGCAATTTTGTTTAAAAAAAATTAAACCCTCCTCCACATTTTTCACTGCATAACAAAGAGAATTTAAGCTAGAGCAAGGTCGGGCAGAAGTATATGTATATGTTTTACATTAACTCCACACAGGAGTGTCTGGTGTCATATTTGAGGGTGCTGTGTGGATGATTCCCACTTGATGTCTGTGCTTCAAAGATTGCAATCCGTTTGTAAAGATAGGGGAATCTTTCAAAGGGACCACACAAACCGTTTGAACCCTGGCAAAATACCAACATTTCAAATAGAAATGCTACTTAAAATGACTCAGAGTGGTACATACTATACATTTACATCCCTGGTAAGACCACCATTCAGAATCGAAATGTTACTTAAAATGGATTTAACCGTGCTTAGTGACTAGATATGAATAGCCAGGTACTTCCCAACCTTCTTCGTTCTCACCTTTTTTCCCTTCTTTACTACCTTTAGTTACACAACATACCCCGATCAGATGCTATAATCTCACTGGCTCCAGACGATTGGGAACAGTTAGAACCGACATGCCCCTTTTCATTCCCCTCCCCTCTTTCCTCCCGTCTCACAGCCTTTCCCAACAACACGAGGTCCCACTGGCTCAAGGTGGTGGCAAGCTCGTATTGTTGGGAACCATCTACGTTATGCAAAAAGCATCAAAACATGTACGCAGTATACAGATGGGGTATGAATGCCAAAGAAGGGAGGTTATTGTAGTAGAATCTGACTACCCCTGAGGGAATACAGCGTGTGGCTTATAGCCTCACAATACAACATATGTGCTAGTGTTTATGTAAGGCGGAAATGATTCCACGAAGCCTGTTCAATGTCTCTCTCAAAAGGCATTCATGTAAAAAGCAGGAGTCGTTCGTTTCTCCTCATTGGGTAAATTTTATTCACCCCAAAGAAAGCGTCAGTCCGTACATTCTCTCATTTAGAGCCGTGTGCACACGAGATACTCAAAATAAACTGACCATGGACGCAAATCGCTAGCCAGTCCGCGATGAGTTTGAAACTTTGTAATTAAATGAGACACTGCACACGGCGCTACCGTCACCAAACAGTCGCTAATGCTCTGGTAACCAGTTGGTAGGAAACTCGACATGTCGACTCATTTTAGACTTGAGTCGCCTAGTTTTTCGTCCGATTGAATACGTCAACGTTTCTTATAACATCATTTAACTAGTTTATGGTTGAAATTATCAACTAGTTACTAACTATTAGTGGCGCAGCTCCACACATGCGGGCTACTCACAAATGATCGCAATCGATGGTTTCGTGCGTGGTTGCAAGGTGGCGAGGTTATTATATACACAACGGGATATTTTTCTACTTGTCCCATTTATTTTTTATTCACTTGTTCATCGTTCATTTTCGTTAATTAAAATGAAATACAAACAATGAAATGATATAAAAACTATAAAATACAAATATCGCCCTGGTGAAATACCACCATTCAGAAATGAAACGTTGCTTGAAATGGCTTTACCGTGTTCGGTGACCAGATCTGAATAGCCAAGTACTTTCAAACCTTCCTCTTCCCTATCTCTTTCTTCTCCCCACTACCTTCAGCCTCACAACATACCCAATTGGGGATGCCGCAGTCTGACTGGCTCTAGACGGTTAGACTAGTCTACTAGACTACTCTATTGGCAGTTAGGACTCTTGGGCGGTATTCACTATAAAAAATTTAAAAAGACCTACGTCGCAAAATCAGCGGATACAAACGTCGAGTTTTACACGGAATTATTAAAAGTTTCCATGACCTTACAAATAAATTCTTTCCGAATTGGATAAAAGTTTTCTTATTTATTCCTTGCGACTCGCGCTGCATATCGACTCCGATATATGAGTTTGATGGAAAAACGTTTTACTTTTATGACGGATAGACCGTTTACAGAAATACCGCTTACCCAACCTACCTACACTTTTCAATGTTTATAAAATTCCTTTTTTTTATATTAACATATTTTCTTTCCCTTAAACTTTCATCGTAAAACCGTTTCATCTCCCGTAGTCGGTAGTCTACCATCTTTACATTAATTTGATGTATTATATATTATACGGCCTCCCTAGACTCTGTTTAAACAAACTCCCGAAGCTGAGACGAAATCAATAGGCGATAATGTACAAATATTATGTGAAGCCATAACTCAAATTTGCCAACAATGAAAAGTTTGGTCACAGTAATTGCCCGTTAAGTTCCCTCCGAGTCAACACCGTGAAAGATGAACAAGGGCACCTGCGAAACAAAAAGCGAGCAAAATCCTTTCAGAATACAATTACCTGCATAATATATTGATATTTTAACCTTAATATATTTTCTTGTTTGATCATATTTTCACTGCATGTTCAAATTCGAACTCCCTACCTACTTGCAAATTAAGAGACTTGTCATATTTTTTATCCGATCTCGCCCGAGTATCACATAAACATTATTTATTTATTAACGCCCTGATGGGCTTTTGCATAATTTATTTATTTAACAAGATCTCATAAAACAGTTGTTCACCAAATACATTAAGAGATGAATGATATAAAAATATTGTAGATACATGCATAGTGTAAAAAAATAAATTAAACATTTATGTACATCTCACATATATACAAGGTATTATATATCCAAAGAAGTCATATAAATACAAACTAAAGTAGTGTGACGCACTATACGAGTACGAGTATATGATATAATAACGCAAATAAGGTGAGCAATGAAAAGAAAAAAATATAAGATATAAGAGAGGTTCATTCTTATACACATATTATGAGATAATCGTTAATAATTTAATAATAAGTACAGAAAATAATACAGTTAAAAAAGGATATTCATGAAATAATACAGTCAAAATTGAAACGTTTTGAGAAATGAATAAAAAAAATTAAAAAAATAATAGTCCTCATGCATTAGTGACAAATAAATATTGCGTTTAAAAGTTTTTTAAATTTTGGAAAATTCATATAAAAGATGTCAATATTTGAGGTGTACTCATTCCCGAGTGTATGTAGGCGAGAAATGGGTGCATGTATGTGGTCGTTAGTATGGAAATTATATAATTATTGTTGCAGAAAAGTATATTTTGCCTAGTTGCTCGCTGAGGTACTCTGAAGTTGATAAGGTGCAGGAGTTCACAACAGTCGAATTCGGAGTGAATTATTTTGAACAAAAAAGTTAAGCCGGCTATTTTCCTTCTGTCTTCCAGGGTGTTTAAAAAGAATGTGTAATTTATGTGTTGAATTGGAATGTGTAGTTTGAAGTTTATGAAACGTAAAAAAATGCGCTGTACACGTTCAATAATTATTCCTACTGCTCGCAACATCCATTTCCACCACGACCGGTGGAGCTTCTAAATATCCATTAAATTTTTAAAGAATATGAAAAGACGCCGTCGAGACTCAATAAGTGATTTGCCTCTGGTGTATAAATTCACTTTAAATTAAATTGGTTGACTTGATTTAACGGATTATAAGGCGAATCGACAAAATGGTGATCCTTGCGAGTAAGGACGATGCTACTCTAACGATGGCATTTTGACCAGAAGCACTTCGAGGAGAAATGATGCGTTAGAAGGTTGATCGTTACATTGATTTGATGTTTGCTTAAAAAACACCTTTTGTCTACCTTTCTTTCTACTGACATAATCACTAAAACTGTTTTTCTTTGGTTGTACGGCGTAAATTTGGTATTTTTAGAATCTGTTTCCGTTTATTTGTTTGTGTTTGTATTTTTTATTTAGATGTATGTAAATTATTTTTTCGCACATCTACTAAAGAAAAATTAAAAGATTTAACTTTCAATAGTAGAACGAAGCAGCACATAAGGTTACTATAACGCATTTAATAATAACTAACTAACCATCACGCCGTTTCCCCACAGGGGTAGGCAGAAAGGACGGACCACCATATAACTCTGTCTTGGCACGCACTCCTTACTTCGTTCACATTCATACACCGTCTGATAATAATAATAATAATAATATTTGGATAATTTGTATAGCGCCGTTTTTGTGAAAAATCACCTCAAGGGCGCTGTACAAATCTTAATTTCTACTTTATATTAATTCTTAGTTTATATAAATATACAGCAACACACTTACCTGGCAGGTCACTTCTGGCAGGACACAATCACCATATCATAATAACTTAAATTTTTATTTATTTTTTATTTTGTTTCTTTTTTTTATATTTCTTTTTATTATTTTTCATTTTTAGGGCATGAGGGCAAATTTAAAATAAAGTATATCGGAGGTATTTTTAATTTTTCGTACTGAAGAACAGATAATGGTGATAATCTTCTAATGAATTTAAGGAATGAGAGTCTGAAAAGTTTTCTTGGTTCTATTGGGCTTGTTACATCTTGATTATGGATATGATTTTCTGAAAAAATGAGTTTTGAGTTTGGCTCTGAACTCTGTTGAGTCTTTTATTACTCTCAGATCATGTGGTAGTCCATTCCAGGCTTTAGGACCTGACACTCCGAAGGCGCGCTCTTCGAACTTAGTGTCTGGTATGCGCTTTGGTTCTTTCAACCTTCCGATAGCCGATGACATTGCCGATCTAAGAGTTGACTGTCGTGAATTGGAATCTTCAGGCATACACAATTCCGATAAATAAGCCGGAGCCATTCCGTTAATTGATTTGAAAACCATCCAGCAAAGCTTAAACTGGATTCTTTCGGGAAATTTAAGCCAGTGAAGATTTTTGAGGTGCTCTGAGATATGGGAATATTTTGATACGCCGGTGATAAGTCTTGCCGCGGCGTTGAAGACTAGTTGTAGTTTGTTAATTTGATATTTAGGAAGACTAGCGTATATTCCGTTGCAGTAATCTAAACGCGAAACGAAGTACGAGTTTACAAGTAGTTTGGTTGCCTCTGTTGGCAGGTTTCTTCGCACTGATTTTATTTGTCTTAGTTGAAAGAACCCTGTGCTCACAGTCCTGTTAATTTGGGATTTAAGGGAGAAATCAGCATCCAGATTAACACCCAGAAGTTTGATGGATGTCTTTGGAATAATGTCACTTCCTGAGACAGCTATTGGGGAGTTATCGATGTTATGCTGACGTCTGCTTGCGGCGGTCCAGAGAAACTCTGTCTTTGAAGGGTTCAATTTCAGTCTATTTGAAGTCATCCAGAGAGTGATCGCTTCTAGACACTCAGTCATGCGGATTTTCAGACTGTCTATTTCTGTCGGTGAGCAGTAAAAGTAAACTTGCTGGTCGTCGGGGTAGCAATGTGATATAAGACCAAATGATTTGATTATTTGAGCGACATCATTTATGAATAGGATGAAGAGCAGTGGGCCCAAAACGGACCACTGGGGTACTCCAGATGAAAGCGTTGTAAAATTTGATTGGTTTATTCCCACCTTCACGGCTTGTAAACGGTTACTTAAGTACGATATCAGCCACTTCTTAACGCCACAGTTTCATACTCTTCTGTTATTCTGACTCTTCACATGACCCGATTCAAGTATTTGATTTACTTGATCGTGCCATCTCTTTATCGGGCGTTCTCGACTTCTCCTTCCATAATATATATATATATATATATATATATATATATATATATATATATATATATATATATATATATATATATATATATATATATATATATATATGTTATTATACGTATAATAACATCAGCAGATATATATTTAAATCTTAGTATGTATAAAAAACAAAGGTTTTTCTTTACATATTCAGCACAAATCCTAGGAAAGTGCCAAGACTTGAGGCTTCTTTTAGGGCTTTTATTTTGAGTACACGCAAGTTTTGTTTTGGTAAGCCTAAAATCGTGACAACTTTGATGATCGTGTTAGCTAATAGAGCAAATACGATCTCACATTAAAACGGATGTGTAAAGTATCGTGGTTGCCTAGCGCTAATTTGGTGGTCGGCCGATTAGTAGCTGAGTGGTCCGAAGCGTCGGGTTCTTACCCAGGCGTCACGAGTTCAAGCATTGCACAAGCGAAAGTTCCGCTTATAATGTTTTTTGATGGAATGATAACATGTAAGTAGATATAAATAACACATATATAGTTACCCATAAAATGTAAAATACATGAATATATATATATATATATAAAAATATTATATTATCATAAATTCATATATATATGAATATGAATTGACGTTTAAAAAAACTTTTTAACTTATTTTGATTTATTTATTTTTGCCCGAACCGGTTTTTAAATTTTACCAGGCTGAAGATCCCTCTTGCAAGGTGAAACCGGTCCGGTCAAAAATAAATGAGTGGAAATAAGTTAATGGTTTTTTAATAATAAATTCATACTAGCCCAATAAATTGTCCGTCACTTGAACTTCAAAGTCCCAAGTGGTGTTAGATCTCCAATGAACAAATAAAAACTGGAAAAAATCATCCACCAGTATATTCGTTGAATATTTTAATTTTGTGTACTAGTGGAGTTTACCACCTCTCGTATACAATAGCGTGCATTAAGTTTTCAATCTAGGTAGGCAGTAGAAAAAACAGCGGATTAATTGATAGAAAAGATAGATACCAACAGATGTCACTGATTATTATTGCATTTGTTCTGTAAAAGCACTGCCTTAGACCTTAGAGTATCAATATACATAGAGACCTACCTATCCAAGGCAGTGTAGTCAGTTTTAACGACTTTTGCCTGACTACTCCAAACAGGCGTGACTAGGGTTTTCATAGACACACTTTTTTTACAAATAAACAAATATAGGACATAACCTCAAAAAGCGTTCGCATAAAAAAACGATATCAAAAATACCATTAAATGATTTATAGATTCAGAATATCTTCCAAAATGAATAGCATAACGTTTGCTTACAAAATCATGGACGTTTATAGTTAATATAATTTACTTATATTCTTAGTAATTCGATAATCCTAACGCGCTGTCAAAAATGAAGCGAAATGGGCGGAGTCGCCGGAGACGCGAGAGACAAACCTTACAATACATAAAAGCGGTGTGATATTTTGCGATAGTTTTGCTATCTCTTCCTCTCTCATGGTGTACGACATAAAAACCCAGAGAAAGTGATCGGTCGCAAATTTGTATAGGTTAGGTAAAAAAAAATAGCTCTCTCTCTCTCCATATATTCTTACTCCAAGACCTAGACACTAACAAAGATACTAACACAAACGAGCCACTTGAACGCATGCACAGCTCACAACATGCATGCATACATACTTCGTGCAGTCTTGTGAACATAGAATATACTACCCCGACGTTGGCGGCGTTCGGGCATATGTAGTTACTGCTTTAGTCACGTTATGGTAGGACAGTCGGTGTGGCGCTCGCGGCGGTGCTATTAGCCGAACTTCACGCGTATTTTTAAAGTGTATATTTATTTTTTGCAATAATTTAAAATTATTTTATTCGATATAATTCATATTTTTATGCGAGTACCGTAAGATAGACAGTGCTTATGTGTCTATATGGAGTGCACGCCTCTGCTCGTATAAAATTCTGATAAATATATATTATCGTGGTTTGTTTTCATAAGAAACACAGTCATAATAAGCAATGTTTTCTTGGAATACAGTGGCTGGTATTTCTATAAAGTGTAAGTATTGGGTTGGTGATTCGGTCAACGGCCTCCCTTCAGAAGGCTCGGCCCTCCGGAGAAATGGGGCTTTAATTCCAAACAAGTTTGCTCAACACAATTCCCCTAAGAATCTAAGTCCTACCAATCCTCCCCGTGTTTACATCAGGAAGAAGACTTAAAAGTTTAAATTAAATTTTGTACAAATAATGAGATATTGATAAAGTGGGTCAAACTTTTTTATTGTTACATGAAATGATTTTTTGAAGCCATGAAAAAATTCACGGAAAAGCGCCGTAGTATTGAGAAATTTTTCATTTCCCCTAAAATTGTATCACGCAATATTACATTCATTCATACGTTACTTACGCGCGTATGCTCGTTTTATATTTTCAACTTCTTACGTCATTTCTGTTCCCAGACAGGTGAAGGGTGCAGGTAGAACACGTTTCAATTACTTATTACGTATTTTCAAAACTTTAAATGAAAAGCTCTCTCAAACAGTTACTTGGTAGGGTGTTTAGCATTTATTTTTGCGAGTAAATTATGTCGGGTTCCAATAAAAACAAATTTATCGGTATTTCGTTTTTATCGACTTGCAAAAGAACGCAAAAGCAAGTTTAGTAATGAATGTTGTGTACGAGTATGTGGGTTCATGATCGGAAAGCGTGGAAATCGTACGCTTGTTCGTTTGTGCTTAAAAATTCTGTTTAGATTATTATTTAAGCGAGGCAATCGGCTTCGGGTAATCGATCTTTTAATCCACCAGCTCAGTGCGGCCACCACTGGGTGGGTGTAGGTACAGTGTGCCCTGTACCCTGCACAGGGTGGTCGGGTGTAGTGGGAGAGTATCACTTCTTGCGATTTCCCCCGCCAGTTGGGAATAGAAATGCTTCAGCCCTGCAAGAAGTGCGCTCCGAAAGGGGCAAAACCATTCTGCGTCCCGACTGCGCTTGGCGCCAGCTGAATCACCTAGGCACTTAGTAAAAACGAATAATCTCTACTTAAACGGCTATAAAACCTAATTGAAGGCGTCTGGGGTCTTTGGACGCGGTGCTGCCTTGTTATTCCATACTCGCCGCCTAATTTATTGGCGTTTGGACAGGACTTAGGAAGACTTAGAGCAAACATTCGAGCAGAAGCGAAGTATTGTGAAGTGCCTCGGGATACGAAGCAAACATCCTCCGCCCTCTTTGTAAGGAATCCTGTTTGTTTTGCCCGAGCTTTAGTTTCGGTCGTCGATATAAAGTCACGAAAGATTCAATCACCATCCGAATGCGCATTCATTACACTCCGCTCGTTTCCTTCCTCCCCGTTTGACTTCGAGTAGAAGAGAAACATTCCCCACTCTAAGTTGAATTATTTAAGCTGTTTGTTCCACTTGCATGTTCCGTGAGCTCCCACCGACTCCCTACGGAATGGTGGTGTTTTTTAGAAGTGCGACTCGCCAGGGCCACGTGGGATATTACTTCTGGAAACTTAACGTAATGAGGACATAGTCTATTTGATTCCATACGGCGCTCACCAGGCACCACAGATGAATTATATAAGACTAGCGTCACATAATGGAATATACTTTAGTACTTAATAGAGATATATAGTCTTTGGGAACATCTGGGACAACAAGGCGGGGAATACTTCCTAACTAATGTTTCGCCAAGATAAATAGGGAATTGAATAAGAACGGGAGGGAGAGAACTCGTGCGGGAAAGAAAAGGAAATCACTAACGAAGTTAAACATAACTCGGGCCGGCGGAGATACACTAAAATCAGTTGGAGCCTCCCGCCGGGTGGGCGTAATCTAATGTAGCCACCTGTCAACTTCTATCGGCGATCTGGAACTTGCGACTAAATGTCCCTCCTCCATTAATATGACAGGTTTACTGCGAAGAGCCGGCGACAAACTGTTATTTGCTCCCGGCTACCCGAGTGGAAGGTTCCAATAAAATAAAATAGCGCGGTGAGGCCACGCGCCGGCCACCTTTTTGAAAATTCTCCCAACACAAAAAAACCTTCCCATAATATGGAAAGGTGCCTACAGGATGTTGTATTTTAAAGTTATTTGGTCATTTTATTTTGACAATAAAGATAATCCTCACACGGCGTCTCCTAGTTGCGCCGCTCCCTCGCCTGTCGGGAAAAGGCTCCCGCGGAGGCGCGGGTGTAATGGGTAAACACCGGCACCTGAGCCAGCCCTGGGCAAATAGGGTTAAGCCAGGGCAGGATTTTCTCCCAACGCAAATATACCCACCCACCCCCCTCCCTCGCACCCACCCAGGCCAGGCTCGGGGGGTCGAACCATATTATGTATGGCGGTAGTCCGCGCCGTGGAAATGGAAAAATGTGGCATTATGGATTGGATGTGGCAAACAACTTATTTTTTGACATACATTTTTGAAAGGAACAAATATCCCGCTCAACAATGTGGCGAGGCGAGAGGTGAGAGGTGAGAGGTCACAGGTGAGAGGCCATGGGTGGGAGTGAATAGGTGGCATATCGAGGAAGCGCCGCTTGTGAAATAAAGATATCGGGACATAAACACGAATAAATTCCGTGTTAGCTATTTTAAAAATTGTCGGGTAAAATATTCTGACTGTGTGTTTTGTATTCGGTTGCTTTTAGGGAGAAACAATTCAATATCTGAGGTGGATCCACAGGTATGACTCCCTTTGTAAATAACACATTATTATTTACGAGTGTTTCACTATTTTGCCTCAGAACTCGTCAGCCGCGACGAATCCGCGGTTCTGATTTAAAAGCTTTCGAGCCGGCTTCTTTTTCTTATGTTCATTTAAATAAATTATATAAAATCCTAAAAACACTCTTCTCGTTATGGTGTTTCCCCAGAGAACTGCGCGCCTCTTAATGGGTGTGTCGGAAAAGCGTTTCTCGTAATGGGTTTATCAAAGAGCGGCGCGTCTCTACGCCCTACAGACTCCCTTCATACTACAGCCCGAGCAAGTATATTACCTTGATTGGAATTGCCAAATTACCTACCATAGATGTCTGGTGATCAATGTAACCGACGTGCGATGTTTATACAATATTGTAACGTACGCCCAAGGGCAATCTTGAAAAGTTTTAGTTAAATTAAGTTAGGACAGATTAGGTTAGTATAGTTAGGTTATGTTATGTTAGATTAAGTTATAATTATTTTATTTTTTTAAATTATTTTATTTGGGAGACTAACAGTTAACATTTAAATTAGCTAGAATATTACATGGGTAGTATGAATTTAACCATTTATAGGTTTCCACTTGGGTAAAGTGATACCAACGTATTTTCAGGTTTCAGAAAGTATAACTTGACACAGTCTTTCAAAATTATTCCTTTTGGAACCTGAATACCATTTTTAACGTGAATACCGCGCAAGTCACATCTACTCTCAACTATCCGGAGCCAGTAGAACTATGGCAACCTGTTACTGTTAAAAACGTGTTGAATATTAAGAGATTTAAATTTTGCTTCTGATCGTCTCGTATGTATGATTTTAATATTTTCGGATCTGAACAGTCACTAACAGGTACTTCCAAACCTTCCTGTTCCCCATCTCCTGGGGATGCCATGGTCTCGCTGGCTCTAGACGGTTGGGAGCACTTGGGACTCTTGTGCGGTGTTCACTGTTATCATTTTATTATTTTTTTTAATCGGGACCCGGAACTGTCTAAAAACGTTGGCCGGTATGACGCCGCACAAAATTATCGTTTTAACGAAAAATCTAAAAATCGTAATTTAAATCGTTTTTGTAAGTTTATTATTTTCGTATTTATTTTTTTTATTTTTAAAAGAATAAATATAGTAAAAATTCACTTTAAGGAATGTTGTAAGGCTGAGGGAAGTGGAGAGAGGAAGGATATGGGAAAGAGGAAGGTTGTGAAATACTTGGCTATTGAGATCTGGTCACTAAACACGGTTATTATCACTTCAAGTAGCGTTCCAATTCTGAATGGTTAATCGAAGAGTTTTCAATAACGTAGGCATTTATTTATAACTTAACGGACTAAAAGTCCAATTACAAAAAAGACACATAAAACACGAGATGGAAAAAAGAGCAACGAAGAAGGAATAGCACATACATAATAATAAATGAAGCGATGACAAAAATAGGACAAAATAAAAATAACAGAGAACATTCAAGCCATGGTCTAGTCAAAGTTTTGGTAGACTCGTAAAGAATGACAAAAATCATTTAGACTGCTACCAAAAATTTCAAGACCATGGTTTGAGTCTTGACATTCTGGACAATGGAGAATTATACCCATAATTAGTATTGTGATGATTGAGGAACAGCAATTCATTGTTTCTGAGTCTACGGCAAGGAATGTTGAACTGGATAAGTTGCACCAGAGAAGGTGAGTCAATAAAACAATTAATAATTTTGTAAATGAAAATTAAATCGAAGTCTTTCCTGCGCTTTTCTAATGAAGACATTTTTAATTTTATCATATGAATAATCGCCTTTTTCTCGCCCTAATCTCCATGCAATGCCGCGTAAGAGGCGATGTTGTACGGATTTAATATGATGAATATGAACGGTATAGAAAGGGGACCAAATTACACTAGTAGAGGGCGAACTAATGAACAGTAAAGGGTCTTTAGGGTCTTTATATTATTGAAGTCACATGCAATTATATTGATGAAGCCAAGAAGTTTTAGTGATTTATTAGCTACATTATTAATGTGGTCACGAAAAGAAACGTTATAGTCTAGAGTGGCACCAAGATCTTTTATAGATCTGACGGTAGATAGGGAGACACTATTTAATTTATAATTGAAGAGGATCGGTTTATGAGTTCTATGAAATGACATATTTTTACATTTATCAATGTTTAATTCTAGGCAGTTAGTTTCACACCATTCATTAAATGAGTCAATATCAATTTGGAGAAGAATACAGTCATGAAAAGATTTTATTATTTTAAGGATCTTTGTGTCATGATCTTTATGTGGTAATATTCCATACTCAAATACCCGCTCCTTTACACAGTTTACCATCGATTAAATAAATACATAAAAAATTCCATCGAACTTTTTCGCTTTGAAGAAAACTTACCGACTTGAAAATAAAGCTCGACGACGTTAAGCCGATTGTAAGCAACGCAACCAACGGTTTACCGTAAGCCCGAGCCGTGAGCCGAGCCGCGAGCCGAGCCGCGAGCCGAGCCGCTAGCCGAGCCGCGAGGAGGGTAATAAGTGAAAGGAGATAGGTAAACCGAGGAAAAGTAAAGCACTTAGCCTTAGCTCATACTCGTTATGTGTTCATATCAGCATGACGTTCGAGTAATTGCCAGCGG
Organism: Drusus annulatus; assembly: GCA_022651775.1. Lineage (NCBI taxonomy): Eukaryota > Metazoa > Arthropoda > Insecta > Trichoptera > Limnephilidae > Drusus > Drusus annulatus. The sequence continues at coordinate 497,645 of JAGWCC010000028.1, forward strand.
AGCCTGGGTGCGGGGGTCGGGGGAAATTGAATCGTCTAAATCTCCAGCCTCCTCGGGTTGAGAGGCGATTTCCGTTATCTCGTGATTACAACACGAAAACATCGCGGCTCCTAAACGATCTGGCGGAGTACAATACTTTGTTATTACGCCGGGAAAAGGTTGAAGTTGTGAAATAATACATTTTGCTTTTTTAAGCCGGAGCAAGCCCCTCTCCGCCCTTTGTAAAGTGTTATTTTTTGTTCATTCCCGTTGCGAAATAATGTTAAAACAAGTTTGTTTTATTTCAGAACTGACAATATTCTAACGCAAATGGGAGAAAACATACTTGTTTCTGAAAAACACAGAATCTGTTTGTACATAGCGACAAAAACGGTCGAACGGTGAATTTTTTCGCCATACAATTTGCACAATTTTTTTTATATCTGAAACGTTTAATTCAATGCAGTAATTTTTGGTTTTGCCAAGTCATTTTTATCATTAAATGTGAAGCTGTCATGTAGTTTTTTTTTCTGGTAGGTCTGAAGGCCTCTGTGGTCGAGTGGTAAGATGCTCGACTGCGAATCCAGAGGTCGCGGGTTCAAACCCGGAGTGCGCAAATAACTTATATGAAATTATACGTTTAATTATTTAATTCATATTATAAAATACATATTATATTTGCGGCCCGTTCCAGAGTGGAAGATACTCTAAGTATGGCCCTGGTGAAAGACCACCATTTAGAATCGAAACGTTGCTTAGAAATTAATTCTAAATAGACAGGTACTTTCTAACCTTCTTCTTCTCCATCTACTTCCCCTCCCCCACCACTTTCAACCTCACAACATACCTCGATTGGGAATGTCATAGTCTCACGGGCTCTAGACAGTTGCTAGCAGTTAGGACTCTTGTGCGGTATTCGCTAAAAAATATATTAAAAAGTGATATTAGAATGATTTATAAACAACTTATGCACGATATTTATTTCATAAGGTTTTCAATTCATATATTTAATATGAAAAAAAATAGAAGTGACTAAAACACTACATAAATAAAATGCAGATTTGGCACGTAAGTTGGGGTGAACACGTGACGAAACCATGACTTTCATTTAAGGGTAATTGTGTTGCGAATGGTTCAAAGTAACAAAAGCCAGCTGCCCCTTCCCACGTCAACCTTCTCATTTACATTTCTACGAATTTTGAAAGAAAATGAATGGTGATTGGAACTAAAAGTTTCTATTAGTTAAAACCTAAAATGGTAAATATCACTTGCCTAATATTCCACAAAGCAAGATAAATCACTTCCAGAGGGTGGTTTTGTCATAATACAGTCTTACGTATAAATACTTTCTCGTTTTACTTCGATAGTTGGGTGGTTGGGTAGTTGGGTAGTTGGGTAGTTGGGTAGTTGGGTAGTTGGGTAGTTGGGTGGGCGATCATTTCCAGAATTCGTTTCCATATTGATTTTAGTAGAGGTTTTACTGATCTTGTCTGATCCATTTCTAAAAGGAAATGATAAAGGGTTTATTTTCTGACCGATTGAAACAGGAAAGACGTGGAACTACTCAGCTTCGGGGAATTGTTGTTAGCTCATCATTCGTATTGGATCGTATGTTCTCAATAAACTATTTTCATGGACGTGGGTTACACTGGTCTCATTCTATAAATAAAACCATCGTTTAAAAAACATTAAAGAAAGACTTTCCTACACACAAAAGAAATTTGGAAAAAAACGAATGGATATTTAACGTCGTTTGAATAACTATAAAATGTAAAGTAGGCCTATGTACACGATTAGATGATTCGAACATAATATAGAGCGGATAGGTGGAGAAAAAAGTGCCTGGAAAATACATGACGCGTAATCGAATGGATGAAGACATGGCACCATTAGATGCATCAAATATTTGAGTTGGGTCATATCGAGAGTCGGTACAACAGAATAGTGTGCATGAATGTGAATGTAACCAGATGTGTGTTCCAAGACAATGCTGGGTGGCGCCCCGTATTCCCTGCCTACCTCTGCAATAAAAAGCGTCAAAGATAGTTACATACTTAAATGTGTTTATAAATTATATTATTTTTTTGTGAATAATTATAAACAGTAAAATTTCGGACGTGATGTGAGTAAGTAGCAATCTTATATCCAAAAATACGTAACTCTTATTTTCAGTACATCTAACAAATTTATGCCGCCGTCCTTTCAACTGTTGGTGGTGTAATGGCCATCACAGTTACCTTCTAAATAGATTATCAGGGTTAGAGTGTTACCCGTAGCAATTCTTTTTTTTAACTTTTATTTGCAAAAATACATTGACTTTTTTTCTTTTTCCTTTTTTATTTATATTGTTTTTTTTTTTAATATGCTATCTAAAAAGAAGGGTGCGAACACTTAGCTCCACATATCCTACAATTGTAATATCCCGTGATTTTATATGAGTCTATGCGCTAGGTAATTAGTCGTAATAAATCTATCGAGCCTTTCCATCAAGAGGTAGAAAATACACTATTATTAGAAATTTCTTTTCTTCTACAAATGATTTTCAATTAAAATGTAATTATACCGTTTAAATCACATAATTATTGTATTACTTGAACCGCTTCTGTTGACTACACGTGTGTTGATTCTCCCACTTTGTAAAAATCAATATTATTTTAAATCAGTAATTGTCAAAATGGTGTAAATACTTGGAGATAAAGCATTTTGTTTCTAGTATCTAACTTTTGCGCGTCGGACGTGAATTTTAGGAGGAAACGCATATCTCTTAGGTAACCTTTTTCTTTTTTTTATGGCGGAAATTGATAAAAATTCAAGTGCCCGTCTTAAAAAATATTATCGCCGCCCTTTCGCCGCTGTAATTGCGAATGCGGAAAAATCTGTAAAATTTACAACTCAACTTGTCACCATTGCGGGCCCCGCCGATAAATCACACCTTAGAAATATTGGCCATTCTGATTCACCTCGGAGTTTTTTCGTCACACGAAAACGTGTTGGGAATCTTTAAGAAAGAGTTTTAGCCCAAATAATGCGCCGAGAATGCCTAACTGTGGGACAAATAACGTATTATTTTCTTGGCGATTTCTGTGAATTATAATAAATACTATTATTAATGTGTTCGATAGCCCGGTGGGTAGACCGCTCGAGTAGCAGTCGGTTGGACCGAGTTCAATTACCCACAGCGACCGACGTACTGCCTTTTCAATGGAATTTATGCCGAGTGAGAATGTCTGTTTTTTAATTTTTATGGATAATTCCGCACAAGAGTCCTAAATGATCTCAAACGTCTCTAGAGCCAGTGAGACTATGGCATCCCCGATCGGGGTATGTTGTGAGGCTGAAGGTAGAGGGGAAGCGATGAAGATGGGGAAGTACCCGGCTATCCAGATTTGGTCACCAAACACGGTTAAAGCCATTGCAAGCAACGTTTCGATTCTGAAAGGTGGCCTTTCACCAGGGCGATACTTGTAGTATCTACCACTCTGGGATATGCCGCAAACAAACTATGGTAATTTTATACTAATTAAATGTGTACACACATTAATTTAATAAAATTGATCGGCTTTAGCTCGCGACCTCTGGATTCATAGTCGAGCGTCTTACCATTCGACCACGGAGGCCGTCTGTATTACAAAGTTATGAGTTTAAGCTTCCTTTTTATGAGAAATAAGAAAATCATTTATTTACTTATTCATATTAGAATAACACAAAAAAATATAAGTGTTACCACGAAGGAGATTTGAACTTTCGCTATTAAGGTGATTTTTTTGACCACGGAGCTATCGTATCAACTTTCAGACCTGCTGTGTTTCTCCAATACGCTGGTGGGTTAAGAATTTTTAAATTTCATCCACTTAAAATGTTTTAAAAAATACAAAACATTTTTTTCTCACCAAGACTCTGTATTCACAAAGTAAGCACGTCTGAGAGATGTATCTATCTTCGGCCCCTGTAAATATGTTTTTAATAAATAATTGAATAGTCCCCTACTGAAGGCATACATGCACACTAAGGCCATATATAAAACTGTTTCAGTAAGTAAACGAGGGTAAATTACAATTGAAACAATGACATATTATGGAAAGTGTAAAGTGAAATCCGAAAACCGTGACAATCAGTTATAACTTTTAAGAGAAACTGATTTCAACGGAACAAAGTCAACACGCAGACACCATTAAAATAATTGATCGAGTTTACGATGTTTAAAAGTCCTCCGCGTTACAGAATATAATTTCTAATTTTAAGAGCAACGAGCTTTTTTAACGTGAATAAGTTCTCACTTTGTCTCTGGTTACTCAAAATCGAGTTAACTGTTTTGACAGCGAGTAAAGTGAAATATTAACATCGTACAAACAATATAACAAAGGGTTGGTTGATAAAAATTGCCACAAGGTCCACAAGGCAATATGACCATCCATAATAAATCTTATGTTTACATATAATATGTATTATGAACAGTAAATAAATTTATATTTTCATAGAAAGCAATTACTTTGTGGTTTGTCATATTTAATGGAATGAAAAAATAACTATATATAAGTTACACAGATTTAATTTTAATCCCTGATGATGCTAAGGCTAAGCCACACCGGTCGGTCATAAAAAAACCAGTGGTCTCATACAAAGTTATTTTTTCATTTCATTAGAAAACAATGTATTTATTTTATGTATTTCAATAAACTAACTAACCCTCACGCCGTTTCCCTCCAAGGCAGGGAGGATGACCTGTCACACATCACGTATTAATTGTTGATTTGCTGTTAATTTTCCCAAAAATAAATAAAATCAAAAATGAAATCAAATAAAATAACTTATATTTACCCGTATCTCCACATCGTTGGAAATTGCAGTCATCTCCGGGTTAGAGCCTCTGGAAATGAGACACAATTCGTTTAATTATGTGAAGGAACGGCAATCCGTTTGTTAGATTTCCCTGTCTGTCCTACTAGTATTTAAATGGAAGGTGTTTCGAGCACCTAGTGTTCTGGATCCAGAGTGGTAGATACTATCTATTGTCTATCGTCCTTGTGAAAGACCACCATTCAGAATCGAAAGTTTGGTTGAAATGGCTTTAGCCGTGTTTGGTAACCAGATCTGAATAGTCAAACACTTTCCGACCTAGCTTATCCCCATTGCCTTCCCCTCTCTGCTGTCTTTAGCCTCTCAGCATACCCAATGTCTCACTGGCTCCAGACGGTTAGGAGCAGTTGGGACTCTTGGGCAGTTTTCACCTTTTTTTTAAATCGCTACCGGTGCACAGCCAAGAGATACGCCAAACGGGTGTTTAACGTTTGTTTGTGTACGGTTGACATTTGCCACATAGAACAGGTAGTTTTTACGACTCAATCTCTGCGGCTGTGATATAATTAGCCGATTGTATTTCTTCTTTCTTACAACGTGAGTATCTTCAAGGCCCAGGTTCACTCTGTTTTTTTAGTTTGAAGATAGCTACAAGAGTTTTTATACAAGTGATTGCTTACCTATTCATGGCATCTGCAACTACAACCTTCTTTAGCGGTATATCAATGGAGAGCCACTACCTCCAGTAGCCACTACCCATCTAATCGGCAATTTCAGTGGATCTGGTTCACGTTGTTTTATTTGTAAGACAACATACTCGCATCTCTTAAGACATTAGAGATCTTAAAAAAATACCAAAACTTTTACACTACAAAACATTTACGAAGCGATCGCGGGCCCGGGAGCCTTCGCAAAAAATGTTCCTATTTGGGCAACTTTATTTCATGCTATTACTTTTTTCTTACCAATAAAATAACTTACTCTGCGTTCAGCCACATTAAATATCTTCCAAGTTACCCTCTTTACCCGTAAATTGCTCCTTATTGATGTTTTCTAAGTGTTTTGTCTTGTTTTATCGCTTTCACGGCGGAACGACAGCCAACGCTGACAGCCAACGACCAACAGCCATCACCCGACAGCCAACAGTTAACAGCAAACAGTCAACAGCCAACAACCAACAGCCAACAGCCAACGTGCCAGTACCGAGGCGATATTCTATAAAGCTCACCAATAAATAGAATTTATTTGACAATATCGGCTGTTCAAAAAAATATAAAACCATCACTGAACTTCATTTTATTAGCCTTGTGTCACTCTTAATTAACAGGGGAGGGTTCTTAACTCTTACTATCGTGCCGAAAAGCGCCATAGCGCTCCCACGAGACAGCGCTTCACACTTCAGTGTACGTTTGACTCGCGGTAGTGGCAGTTGTGGGCGTGGAGCTGGTGATTTTTGATTTGATTCACGTTAAATTATATTTGTATATAAATCAAATTTTATGCATCATTTATCATATCTGCTTCCTTGTTAAAAATCATCCTGAAATACCTTCAACATCATCAACACCGAGTAATTTACAGCGGTGCATGGTATGCAGCAATAACGATAGCAGCGTAGTTAAGAAATCCTATTTGATTTTCAGACTAAAAAGGAACTCTATGGAGTTATTTGGCACTTAAAGGTTATTACGTAGGTAATTATACAATGGTGTATTCACCTTAACTATATCATAATTATTGGTGGTTTTCGATGAATAGTGAACTGTTTAACATCTGAATTCCACCACAAAACCAATTCTCCGGAACGGGATAGATGTGGAGGGCTTACAAAGTCAACTCCACCTGGCAGCGACTCTGGTGACATATTCGGCCGCTTTCCACAAACATTAAACTTCGAGAAGATTGTTTCTGTGGTATTTCAAATGTTTGCGGCACTTTATAAGCAACAACGATTTTTTTACTACACGTTCAAGCACTAACGCGGCAACGGATTAAGTAGAACTGATTTACCCGTTGTCTTATTGTAGTCTAGCGGCCGATGTAACAGCAATCAGCCGACTAGGGATATTAGTTGAAGGATTTGAGAAAAATGTGTAAATTGTCTATTAATGTTATTAAAAATATGGGTAATACTATAACGTTCTGTGGTTCGCTTATTATATACTCGTACAGGTGTGATTTAAAATAATCTAACGTCAACGTTTACCTTAGTATCAAATTTCGACAACCGTAAAGATTTATTTATTTGCAAAAAGCTGGTCTCCGAATGTGATAAATGATACAACTTCTAATATAAACCATTAAAATAATATCATACCTAAGGTCTACTCTACTCTATCTAGGAGTAAGGTACTTGCCAATCGAACTACCGAAATCTTTTTAGATACTCGCATTAATCTCCTTGAAAATGCCTTATATTATTTTTTTCTGATCTCTACCGATAAAGACAGCCATCTTTGTAATATTAAAAATAAAAAGCAAAAAGCCTTAAAGTAAATTCTAATTTAAAACAATACTTTTTAATTCTACAGAATGACGACTAACCTGATCTGAAGAAAATCTAATCAGTTTTTTAAGAAACATCTCAGTGGCATTCGCGGAGTTTGAATTTATATTGAATATTAGTATAACATGCATAGAAAATATAACATGGAGATTCTTGTCTAAAAATATTTAAGTAGTTAGTTTAGGTTGGTTAAATTTGGTGGCCTAGTTGGGTGAAAATATTACTAATTAAATAGTATGATAATTATATTGTTTTTTCAAATATGTGCAAATGATTGCTTTAATTTTTAAGGTTCCTTAAATATAGTATTTAAAAAGAAAACCGTTGAAGAACAAGCGACAGCGTACAAATGAATGGCTGCTTCCTGAGGACAGAAAAGCCTACCTGGGCTACTTACACCCACCGCACCTACCAGGGTCGCGGCTGGGCGGATAGTTGGGCGGCATAAGCTGGGAGGCGCCTAGGGCGGGGGGGGGGCGGGGGGGCGGGGGCGGGGTGGCGGGGGCACACACGTGACTCAAAGCTCACCTCACTTCTCGACTGAGAAAGCTCGCAGCCACAAAATGTCTTCCCCCGCTTCCTGTTATGCCTCCGATACGCTACTTATTCTTCCGGCAGTCAGTAACTGTAGCTGTAACTGTTTCTTTCTTCCATTTTTTCAGCCAGCTGAAAATACAGCCTTTTTCTTCTGCCTTCTTTGGAAAGTTTTTTGCATTCAGCTCCTGAAACTTTCCTCGCTTATTTGAGTAAAAAATAATTGCAAACAGTCGGTTCTTGTGAGCAAAGTTCTCAGTCGAGAACCAGAGCTTTTTTCGTTTCAAAGTTGACGTAGAAGATTTATTCAAAAAGCTATCTATTAAAAGATTATAATTGGTGTAACGAATGGAAATACTAAGTTAACGGAAAGTTTTCAATTTAATTGCATGATTTACCATTTTTGAATATTGTTGATTCAGCATTTTCATCAGATAAATATATATTTTTTAAAATATGTTTAAATTAAATATGTGTAAATATGTTATACATGTAGTAATCACTAACTACGTCAATAACAGCCGCCACTCCTGCCAACATTAAATCACTGAAACCAACTGGAAAAATAAGACGAAATGTTGTATCTTCTGAAGCAATTACTTTTCAAACTTTTCTCAGCCATCACGCATAATAAATTAAATCTGAATTTGATGCATAATAATTTAGGCACTACATTTGCGAATACCATCCACGTGAATTACTAAACGATTCAATATTTAAATTTCCAGACTTTGAAAGTTATAATATTATACTGACTATATTATATAGTGCATATTATATTATAACTAGTTGTTAGTAGTTGTTAGGAATTAATATTAAGTAGAAATTAAGATTTGTACAGCGCCCTTGAGGTGATTTTTCACAAAAACGGCGCTATACAAATTATCCAAATATTATTATTATTACCCATGAAAAATCACTGGATGTAACTTCACTTACTATTAAAATATTCACCCATTTCATATATGGAATAATTTCTGCTAAATAACATCATAGAAAGGTTTTTCATTAGGTAGGTAAGGATTTTTAATTTTGCTCCAAATAAGAAAGGTTCACAATCGTATGTACTCACAGAAGGTACTATTTATAAATAATGTATACTTTTTGAAAACTCTACGTGTGTATTGTATTCTAAGAAAAAAAAATGACCACGAGAGAAGCGAATTTGGACAAATCGAACAACTTTGTCTATAATTAGTTCGATTTGTAATTTTATGAAACTAATTTATATACTGACATTTAATGTACCTTTTTAACCAGTAATACGGGCAAAAGCTTAAATATATGATTAATAAATCTGAAGATATGTATATTAATGGAGGCGGGACACTGTTGACCCAAAAAAAAAATTAAAAAGTGATTATACCAACCGTGATGAATGGCAGCGAGGCATGGAATTATCACCACAGATGAAAGATGAAAGTAGACTGAATGCTGTAGAAATGAGATTTCCGAGGCGTATGTGCGGTAAACCATCTATGACCCTGTTCAAAATCTAGACCGGAAAGAATGAATTGCTGATGTAAGCGTAATGAATAAGATTAAGAAAGGGACGCTTAGATGGTTTGGGCGTGTAGGTCAAATGAACGAAAAAAGGAGTGTGAGAAGAATAAATGACGTGAAAGTGAATAGAAGAAGAAGTGAATAGGGGAAGCTTGAGGAAGACAATATGGCACGATCAAGTGAATCAAATACTTGAGTCGGGCCATGTCAAGAGTCAGAATAACAGAAGAGTATGGATGAGACGATATATGAATGTAAATATAGTAGCAAGGAGTGTGTTCCGAGACAGAGTTTTATGGTAGCCCATCATCTCTTTCTACCCTTGCGGGGAAATGGCGTGACGGTTAGTTAGTTTTTTGTTGCTTGAAATAACTTTAGATATAGAAATTACTTTGAATAACCAGGTACTTCCCAACCTTCCACTTCCCCATCTCCTTCTACTGCCTACTATCTTCAGTTTCACAACATTCCCCAATTGGGGATGCCGTAGTCGCACTGGCTCTAGACGGTTGGGAGCAGTCGGGACTCTTGTGCGGTATTCACTTTAAAAAAATAAGTAGGTACCTATATTTTTAATGAATTCAACTAAAATATTCAATTTTCAAATCAAAAAATAAGATTTAATTTACGTTGGAGGATACATAAAACAGTATTTATTTTTCTAAAACGTAAAATGGTATGTTTACAATAGAAAAACACACCTTTTTAGTGGGAACCCACACAGGTGCTGTCAGTGTGTGAGTTATCTTTACAAATAAAAGATTTTACCCTCACAGGATAAAATAATAAACACAAGAGATGAATAATACAAAAGAACTGAAGAAAATACAATAAAATATCAGAAAAGAATGCAATAACATATGAAGATATTTGACCAGTTAGGAAACGAATGGACCAATGCGTCGGGTTCCCACCCAGGCATCGAGAGTTAAATTCCTCCGGTCCTCCGTCATTGTATAAGCAGAATATTTTCTAGTATTTGCTGGTTGTTTATTAATATTTAGAGAATAGATCATAAATAAAGGATCTGGGTATAATTTTTGACAGTAAATTAACTTTTGTTCCTCATATAAATGAAATTACTAATAAGGCCATGAAATGCTTGGGTTTTATTTTGAGGACGGTAAAAGACTTTAAATTATTGAATTCATTTAAATTACTCTATACTGGGTTGGTGAGATCTAATCTAGAGTACAATTCTACAATCTGGGCTCCATTTTATAATATTCACCAACTTAAAATAGAAAGAGTGCAGCATAAGTTTCTCAGATTTATTAATTATAAGTTATGTATCCCAATCGTTGACCTTGATTACGAATTTTTAATGAACTTGCTTAACCTCACTGATTTATCATCAAGACGCACAGTGAGTGATTTAATATTTCTCTTTAAAATAGCGAATGGCAGATTGGACGCCCCGGATCTAACGAGCCTTATTACCTTGCGAGTACCTACCCGTGATACACGGCAGGCGGCTCTATATAATGTTTCTACGTCTACAAACAATTATTTTGATAATTCGCCCATTCAAAGGCTGCATAGACTTGGTAATAAATATGGTTCAATAGATGTTTACCGTTACAACACTGTTTCCAAATTAAAATCTAGCTTACTTGAATGTTTTCAATAGAACTCAAAGGTTATTGTTACTTATAGTTATAATTATAAAACCTACGCTATATTTATATACTTGCAGTTAAATACTAACTTTTCTCTTAATGTTATATTCTACCCATCTATTGTACTCCTTTATTTAAATAAATGTATTTATGTAAAAGCCTTAAAGGCGTTAATAAAATAAAATAAAAATAAATAAATATCGGGTAAAAAAAATATCTAGAATATTTTTTACTTTTATTTAAGAGTTCAACTTCTTGGATTTAGAATAATGTCTGCTAAAATACATAATTAGTAGGTACTTTATTAGGTAGTTAGGGATTCGTAAAGATTATTTTTCAAATTTATAATTTTTTGAACACATTTACAAACTCACAGAGAAAATGATTTATATTTAATTGTTCCTATCTCAGCTCAAACATCATAAATATTATACAAATCATGTGATATGATAAAACACATTTTCTGTATTCTGTCAGCGGAAAGTTTTCCGGGAAAGAAGATCATCGCTGGGAATAAAATCGATATTTCTCGTTGACCTATAAACTTGAAGCAGAACTTTCTGTAAAAATTGTTGTATCGGTGGAATGTATCGTTCAGGAAATTTTATAGCTGAAGGGACCAAAATTCCTTTTTTTATATTCCTCTCGATCTTTCATATTTACAAATTTTAAAAGACCCTTCTCGTGTATCTTCCTACGTACCATTTCATATCGAATGCTATGTCTTGAGATTCTTAACAATATAGTTGTTCTGATATTTTTTCATCAACAGTGTGTAAGAATATAGTTCTAAAAATAGTAGTTACCACCCGACTTGGCCCAAGTCTCGAATCTCTTTGTTTTTACTAGGCAATTTGAAAATACGACTTCTAAAGATATTTTTGACAGTTAAATACACATTTAAAATCTCCTTAGCTTGTAATAAAAATGAATACGCGTAATGAAAATAATTCCACAAACTTATGAAATTATGAAAGAAAAACTTTAAAGGATTTCATGACACGAGAGCTTATTGATGTTACCTGTACAGTTGTTTGAAGTTTTAACCACTACCCTACGGAAACCGCCTTAGTTTCAGAAAACAGTACCCTTATTGAAACATAAGATCTTTAGCAACTTTGTTAAAGGTACGGCACAATAACTTTAAATTCTACGTAATATTCGAATAATTATACTCATTTGAATAACATGAATATTTATAAATTTTATTGAAAACTTTGAAGCAATCTTCGCCCGGCTGCTGCGGGCATCTTGGCGGAATTAAGGTTTTCATCGCGGAATGTAATTTTTGCTTGGCCAAACTTATTGTCGATAACTCGGAGCCAAGAGAACTGCAATAAACATGAAACATCGCTCCAGTGCTTTCGACAAATGGTTGACTGGCTCGTAATTGCCAAATCGGACCGACGTTTCATAAATTTCAAATATGTAGTAGTCACATTGGGTATTCCGTGAACTTTTTTTCCCTCATAAATTGTAATTTTTTTCTATTTATGTAACCGAAATTTTATTGTTGTTTCGAATCAATACCCCCGATGCTTTTATTTATTTCAGCAGCTTTCAGATCTTGGTCCTAACCAGTATTTCTACAAAATGTAGGTCAAGGAAAACGTCGGGACAGGCAATTTATGTAGAATTGTCGGTAAAATATATGACGCGCAAAAGAGTGAATGAAGATCTCGGGTGCACATGGTACTATCAAATTAAACAAAAACTTGATTCGAGTCATACAAGAGTCAGAAATACAGATGAGTGTGTTTGCGACGGTCGACATCTTTGTATCGTTGAATAGTAAAATATAATACAGAATTTAGCAGAGTTCAAACGGGTCTTAAAAAGTGAATTGTTTAAAAAATCCTACACACAAAACATCACTTTATTTAGATACAATTAAAATGTAAAGCCATCTTTCTTTTAAACGTCCTTATTTGCAAACTTTCGGTTTTCTCTTTACTTGTATTGACATTAAAATACTAAAAACAATGAATTTTGCAGCTTTGTACTAGTTTACTTCAAGTGCGCCGTACACTTAATTACCTAACCTAATATAACAACGATAACATAATATATATAACAGATATGTTTGCAATCTAAAATCATGAATTTTATCGTAAATCATGAAAAATGTACAGATATGATTATAACAGCGCAGGTGTTCATCAACAGATTAAAAAACAATTTACTGAAAGTTAAGGGTGTAAAAACCAAGATGTAGAATGTTGGATTACAAATAGACAACTTGTTAGGTTCTCACCTTTTTGTTTATCATCCAGTCCTTACCTATCCCGCCAATTTGCCATTCGGTTTATTATTTAACAAAACTTCAAAAAAATAAGAAGAAGACGTTGTTGTTGATTGTCATGTCGCGGGTTGGTTGGTCGTCGATCGTGACAGGTTGTGTTGTTGCTTCCGAAATAGTGTTCAAGAAGAATTCAAGATTTCAAAAATTCTAAAACATCTAATTCATCGGTGAGTGAATTGGCTTAAATCCTCATTTTACCCACAATATACAATCGAACGTTCCATTAAGTAGTCTTCGTTAGTTAGTTTTACAGTCCGTTCTAATTCAAAGTTCATTCGAAGCTGAAACGCATTCGGTGTTTATCGCAGGTCCCGATGCAAAATAGAGCATGTGTAAATATAAACAAATGTTAAAGCAAAGACAAAGGAAATAATATTGAAAACAGTTAATGTGTTGGTACTTAAAAAAACTGATATTAAAGTATTACAGGGTGATTCTAACAATATAAATGCAAACAATGTGAATATAACAAATACAAAAAAAAAAAACAAGAAAATATTTGATGATAATAAATATATGGTTTTCAATACAATTTCGGCAGTAAGGACATTGAATAACAAAGATACAAGTAAAGGGAAAACCGATTTAAGCAAGTAAAGACGTTTAAAAGAAATATAACTTTTGTGGATTAAGACATCTTTGTGTAGCGTTCCATCGTTCAAAAGTAAGTTTCAGTTTTCTCGAAAGATTTTTTAGCAAATATCGATGTTTCGAGACATGATTTCGATTAGTGGGATCAGTGGGATTTAGTTCGATTGAGAAAATCTCCGTTCCGTTCCACGAAAAAAATGCTTGGTTGAATAAACATTGAATATATTTCCCCATTCCAGACTAATTCAAAACTTTGGAGCTACGCGAAAGATATACAAGTACAAAGAATCTTTAAATATTTACGGAGTAACAGTAGCGGCCTGGGCATGCTTGCGATGGCGGGTATAGGCGTAGATACCATGTTGTTCCACTGGCCGGAGCTAGGGGGTCGACGACACGCCACGGGGTTGTGTCTCGGAGCAGGTTACTGTGGAAAGGGGAGGGGAAGCTTTATTTGAGCAAAACTCTTGTTCATTTATTTTTTAACGAAATAATATTTTGTATGTGGAATAACATAATTTTCGTTGTATTATTGAGTTCTAATATATGATGATATATTGTATAACAACTAGTAGAAACAGTAGTAATATCATTTTTTTTACAAATAATTAACCAACCATCACGCCGCTATACCGCAGGAGTAGGCAGAGAGGACGAACCACCATACAACTCTGTCTCGGCACACACTCCTTGCTTCATTCACATTCATACACCATCGTATACATACTCTTCTGTTATTCTGACACACGGCCTGACATTATTTGATCCACTTAATCGTACCATGTCTTCTCGGCCGTTTCCGACTTCTTCTACTTTTCATTTTCATGTCATCATATTTTTTTTACTATCCTTTCTTGTTTCATCCGCTCTACATGTCCAAACCATCTAAGCGTCTCTTTCTTAATCCTAATCATTATACTTATATCAGCCTTGCAGTATTTCCGGATATCCACATTTTTAACTCGGTCATACATGGTTTTGCCGCACAAACGCCTCAGAGATCGAATTTCTACAGCATTCAGTCTACTTTCATTCTTCCTCTGCCATTTTCATGCCTCACTGCTATACATCAGGATTGATATAAGCACTTCATTGTGAACTGCTAGCTTCGCTTTTTTGTCATTTTTTTATTTGCGCCAACAGCGTTCAGTGCTTCACTAATGGAGTTTTCTGCATTCACTCTCCTTTTGATGTCCTTATCAGCCTTTCCGTCTCTCGTAAACATACTTTTTCAATACACAAGCTCATCCACTTGCTCCAAATATTCATCATTCACTATACTATCTCTTTATAAACACCATGATTTTGAACTTTCGTACATTCAACATTACTCCTTCTGCATATAAATGCATCACAAATTAAGGCTCAGTACCTGAAAATGGCACTAAACGTCACAGTGTAGCATTCTAATACAAGCAATACCGCGCATGTTTTTTTTCTGTAAATTCTACATGGCGGCTAGGAAAATATCTAAGGTTTTCAGTGAATACGAATTTTAAGTTGTAATTTTATAAATTCTACGAAAAACATACTAAAATGTCTGTGTCGGACGCGATAGCCACGATGGCAGTGCCCTCGACAATGTGTAGCATTTAGGTTAATTTACATTATGTTCATCGATCATTTTTAAATGTATATTTCTCCCGGCTTGATAAAGCCCGAATGACGTAAAGCAATCAGCCCTTCGGGCCAGGTCGGCCAGACTAGGGAAATAACAAACGGGATGAAAGGCGCGTAGCGCAGCCCGATCCCGGCTGGCCTAACGATCCTTGCGCGAGCGGGTCCGGGAGAAAAATTAATCTCTCTAACCCTTTCACGGGGGCCAGGTTAATCACCCGGCCAAATAAAATACACCGGGGTGATAACTCGGCCCCCAGCTACACAATTGTTATAAAATCATGTACGTAAATGTTAGTATAAGTTAGTTATTAAGAGTTTAGCCCCAAAAAACCGGGCATTATTTGTAAATTGAATCTTTGTACCTCTTTTATAAAACTAATAAAAATGATAGAGGGGCGAAATAAAGTTGAGGTGAAAGCTGGTGGAATGGAGAAGGGGACAAATTATTAAAATCTATCCCACAAAATTGCCAGCCAGCCGGGGAGAGAGAGAAAGAGGAAACTAATTTCTCTCATACAACGCTTTCTCTTCCCGGCTGTGCGCTCCCGTGGCGATTATATATTGCGCAAAAACGGGAGAAAAGGCAGATCACCAGCATCCTCCGCCAGCATCACTTCACTTTGACTTCTCTTCGCCCTTACATCGCCTTCAACTTGACTCCTGACTTTTCTTTGACCATCGCCTGCCCCCCTGGACCGCCTGACTACATCTCTCTCTGGACCAGACCCGCAGCGCAGCATCTTCGCTAGAAAGCCGAGGCCCTACAAGTTGACCCCGTCGTCTCCCTTATAACGAGACCAACTGCTTGGAGCACTTCATAGATTGGGACCGCTACCCTATACAGTTTATTTGTGTGCCCTGTTACGTCGGGTACAATGTCAGTAAAAGGTGCAGTTTTGAAACCGGCGCAGCCATTTTCGAACGTTTTACCTAAAACTCCAGTATGCATTTCATAAAATAATTTATAGATTACTGTCAAAGAATTGTATTCATTTAAAACCTTAGACATTTTCCTAACTACTCGTATAGAATTAACAGATCGATATCATTTGCAGTATCGCTTGTATTAGATGGCCAAAAAGCGTATATTTTTGTCTGCTGACTTTTGAACATAGATGAAGATTGCAAAGCTCAAGTTTCTATTGAAAATGACTTTGCAAATTGAAAAAAGTTTTATTTCCCCGGGAAATACAGAATGAAAAGCCACGCAGATCACCGCACCACATTAGCCCTAAAGATGAAAATTCCATTAGCAAGCGTAGTTCAAATGCATTGTGAATATTTTTCCTCTTTTAACCATGTTCGTGATACAGTGCTCTTCAGACACTTTTATGCTTTGAATTAATGTCTCCTTTACAAGAACGTTCTTCAATATTCCGCTGTACGCTTTATTTCGATAGGAACATATCTTATGTTAAACGTGTAAAAAATCTATTTAAATTTACATTTGCCGAGACAAACGCTGTTACGTGTGACATTAAAGTGTGCCACAATCGATTACGGAATAAACATTACAGGAATTCGGTTGTAGACCTGCAAAGAGGGGAAGATGGTGACTTTTTAGCCAAGGTCTTCCTCGGGCGGTGACCTAACGTAAATAATCTCAGATGTGGATGAAATTGACTGAAGGACACACTTTTTCTTCCATTTTGAACGGATATTCAATTTTGACAACAACAAAAAATACTCACTACGCGATACTGGTGGATTATTTCGTGATCTAACTGATTTCGGCATTTTTTATTTTCTTTTTATAATCCCCGTATTACCTATATTACAGTTGCATTCGTCAATAATACGTAGAAACCATAATTTATTTCAGTATCGTCGAAAATTCTCATAATAGCAATGAATTTACGTAGTGATATATTTGCCGATATAAAAGATATGATAATAATATTTGGATCATTTTATGGCGTAGTTTTTATGAAAAATCATCTCAAGGGCACTGTACAAATCTTTATTTCTAAACGCTTTCTTACTATTAACTACATTTAATTTATGCCATATTAATATTTATTTATATTTTATGTCCAGAGATAATAATATATACAGAAGCATATTTACCTGGCATCTCACTTCAGACAAACACAATTACTTAATTTATTTCCAGTTTGGAGAAACATACAGTTTCGCAGAGAAAGTGATATTGGCGAAATTAAATTTGATTGAATTAATTGTGTTTTTTTACTGATAGATTTTAGGGCATGAGAGCAAATTTTATAACGGGTTTTCTGAATTTGTAGTACAGTACAGGGATTTGATTAAAAAATAATCAGATTATGGTGAAAAATCTTTCACTGACATTTACCATGGTTGGACTACTTGTACTTTGAATTTCAGCTGGTCAGCTTAGTGTAAATATATCTTGTTCGATTCTTTACCCTAGATGGTTAATTTTCAAAAAGGTTGTTTATCCAGGGGAAATGAGTAAAAAATACACAGCAAGTTAATAACTTGTAAATGTGCCGTATGAATTATGAAATAAAGAAAGTAGGAATACAGCTGTAGACCTGCGGAAGCTGTGACCTTCCGGCTGTGACCTCTTTCGGCCAGCGACCTTCCACGAGCAGTGACCTAACCCAATTAATACGTAATGTGACTTAAGTGAAAGGACACGTTTCTCTTCCACATTGAATGGACGGATATCCCATGGAGGTCCGACCAAATAACATGTAACAATGGCTTAAAGTACGAGTATAGCCAAACTGTGTGTTCTTGAATGATGTGATTTATTGGCCGGCTGAATATGTAGGAGATCCATTACAAAAGACTTTTGTACTAAAATACAACCATTGAATTGTTTCCCAATACTTTTACGTTAATAGATTCGGAAATAAAAGAGGCTTGTCCGGATTTAGGGAATGTATTTCAAAGTGTCTCTGGTTTTCTTCGAATCTGATTTGAGAGCCCTTCAATAAAATGTACTACTATTAAATTAATCCTATTTAAGAAAAGAGCCCAGGAAATACCTGGATTTTTTTATATTGTATAATACGTCATTCTAAAAACGGTACTATATATGCGGCTTATTTTACGATTATTTTTAAATGAAAGACAAACACTTCGGGTTACGAATAACCAGTGGCGTGCACAGAGTTTTTGATCAGGGTTGGCAGTAGGAAAAATAGCGGAATTGATAATAGCGATAAATAAATCTTACTCATTGATGATAATAATATAATATTTGGATGATTTGTATAGCGCCGTTTTTTATACTATTGGATTTGCTCTGTAAAAGCACCGACTTAGACACTAACAAAGATACTAACACAAACGAGCCACTTGAACGCGCAACAGCTCACAGCATACATATTTTGTGTAGTCTAGTGAACGAAGAAGAATCTACTCTGACGTTGGCGGCCTTTAAACATATTCAAAACCTTTTTTGACAAGTTATAGTAGAAAGGTCGTTGAGGCGCTCGCGACGGTGCGATTGGCTAAATTTTGCGCGTATTTAAAAAAATGTAATTTCATATTATTTCAAAATTATACAATTTTATAAAGCAGGGTATGCAGTGCTTATGTGTCTTAATGGAGTGCACGCCTCTGCGAATAACCTGACGATATTTAAATAAATCTAACTGCCATTTTCATTAGTGAAAGTGTTGTTTGTACAATGATGGAGGACGTTCCTTTACTTTCATCGAATCATGCAAAATCTTTACTGGAAAGCAGAAAATCGGTTTGTGTATTACACCAAAAACCCTCGAACGGTGAACTCTGGCGTCATTAAATTTGCTCAGTTATTTTCATTTTTAATTTCTAGATTAAAGCTTTTTTGTGCTTGCGATATGATTTTCTTCACGAGCTTTTATATTTTTATTTAATGGTCAAATATCAAGATAATACGCCGTATTATCGTTTGTCAGATGTTTTTCAATTGATGGTTGGGAAAAAATACTTTGAAAAGGGAGTGTTTAGAACTACTAATACCGAAAACTTAAATCGTCCTGTCCGCGAGAGGCGTTGTTACCTCTCTTTCTATCATTTATGATGAAGACGAAGACGCTGGGATCGGAGCTATAAATTGTTCGCCTTTAAATCCGAAATTTACTTGGGGACGAAGCCGGTTAGTAAAGTTAGTTAACACTATTTCAATAACTATTTTCGGATTTCCTTGAAAATTAATTCATAAAGTGTACACTTTTCCATCACTCGAGTTTCAACACGTGCCTTGGCGCCTAGATTAGTGTAATTATTGAAATAAATCAAGGATTTAGTAAAAGCACTAGGCCACCCCGCCGGTGCCTACCGATGTATATAAACATCGACATCTCCCGCGCCATTTGCCGATCCACCCGCCGAAACCATTTGGCAAACTGGGGTTACGTTTTAGGGATCGGTTATTTCCATAAAATTTTAATTAAAGTCTAAATTGGATATTTCAGCAGTCTACGTATTATTTGTTTTCTGCATCAAAATACGGCGGGATTTAGTAAATCCGATACTTACACTTGTTCACCCGCCCGACACCCGCCACCTCCCGGGTGGGCCGGGGGTGGCGGGTGTCGGGTGTCGGGTTGCCTAGTTTTGGTGAAAAGTGTAAATGAAAATTTGATTAGAAACTTCCGACATTCGTTTAATTCTGAACCTTAAGCTATTTGCGGAACGGAAAAGGGAGGCAGAGTTCCACTTGCACACCCTGTATACAGAAAGATTCCCTAAAACTGAGGCAAGCTAAATGTTTTTTTATGGAATTCAGAGATTGATTGTTGTCGAAAAACACGTTAAATTCAACATTTTTAACAAGAACAAAAGCAATTTAGACTCGCATATTTTTTAATTTTTTTTACATAAATACCGCACAAGAGTTTCAACTGCTCCCGACCGTCGGAAGAGAGATGGGGAAGAGGAAGGTTAGGAAGAACCTGGCTATTCAGATCTGGTCACCAAACACGGCTTGAGCCATTTCAAGCAACGTTTCGATTCTGAATGGTGGTCTTTCACCAGGGCGATACTTAGAGTATCTACCACTTAATGATTTTTTTTACGGATTTCACATAAAAAATGCGGTATTCATATAAAATTAAAAAAACAAACAAACAAACAAAATCAATTACCTACTTTGTGGTTTGACGTCATGTAGGTATATGAAATTAAACTATAATTTTGTGTAAAATCACAAATCTGTTTGTCATTAGTTGGTTTTGCTCATACCTCTTTAGGACAGTATAATATTATCAATTCACCTTCCAGATTAAGCGAAACCGGTAGGCAGCATATATTAAAGTAAATTTGTGATTTTAAGTCAAGCAATTTTTTAACACGAGCAATCTCTTATTTCAGATCCCTTTCTAGACTTATTTCATCTCTGTTCTCCTTTTCTTTTTTTTCTTTCTATACTGAAATTCTTTTTATACTCCCAACTGCTTCTAACCTCCTAGAACTAATGGAACTATGGCACCCCCAATTGGAGTATGTTGTGAGGCTGAAGGTGATATGGGGAGGGGAATAAGATGCGGAAGAGGAGTGTTGAGAAGTATCTGGCTATTCAGATCTGGTCACCAAACACGGGTCAAACATTGTGCTCTTTCATCAGGGCGATATTACATTATACACTCTGGAATATGCCGCAAGTATATGATATATTATGATATTTTATTTTAGTTCTCGCATGATTTGAAGTTAGCAAAAACAACAAACATTTTCCGTTTTTCAGTACCAATTATCATAATAAACCTACCTGAAATTTAATTTATTATACGTAATTTATTATACACGGAGCTACTAATTATTTTCAAACGGAATTAATTTTCCCCGAACTACTTTGGAGGGTAACAAATTTTACCTCCCCGATTTCAGCAAGATTATGTACGGCATTTCTTTTGTAGCCCACCTACCTGTAATATTGGAAAAGTGTTTTGTCATTTTCCGTGATTTTATGAGTGCTTAAAGTTACGAATATGAACTTTATATTTCCAGCAATATTTCAACAACGGTTATTGTGTATTTATTTCCATGTAATCATAATTTACAATATTTCGTAAGATTCGTACAAATGAAAACCTTATTTGATTTGAAAGTTGCCTTTAGAACTTATACAAAATAGCCGGGGACAACTACCGACTTTATTTGTAATATAATAGACTTTCCTGATATTTTTTCTTTTGACGGCCTGCACGGTCGAGTGATAAGACGGTCGACTACGAATTTAAAGGTCGCGGGTTCGAACCCGGCGTGCACAAATAATTTATATTTATGTGACATAACGCATTTACTAACGAAATGGCTTTAGCCGTGTGCGGTGACCAGATCTGAATAGCCAGATACTTCTTAACCTTCCCTTTTCTCATCTCCTTCACCTCCCCACTACCTTCAGCCTCACAACATACCCCAATTGAAGATGTTATAGTCCCACTGGCACTCGATGGTTGGGAGCAGTTGGGACTCTTGTGCGGTAATCACTGTAAAACAAAAAACAAAAACAAAAAATATTAAGTTTTCTTAAATTTAACGTTTTTTCTGCTAGTTTTATTTTTGAATTTTGTTAACTGGTGTTTTAACCATTATCAAACAGTGGTTAGGCCACATTAAAACGACTTACTAATATGATAGAAGAAGTCGAGGACGCCTGAGAAAGACATGGCACGATCAAATAAATCAAATACATGAATCGAGTCATGTCAATAGTCAGAATAACAGAAGAGCATGTATTATACGGTGTATGAATTTGAATGAAGCAAGGAGTGTGTGCCAAAACAGAGTTATACGAGTATGGTGGTCTGTCCTCTCTGCCTACCCCTGCGGTGAAACGGCGTGATGGTTAGTTAGTTAGTTTTTTGGTTACTAATATGATTTTAGTTTACTGTTTAATTAATAATTTAGCTAAAAAAATATATCTTAAAATCCTTATTCTGGGAGGTACTTAACTTAAAAAAATGTTTTCCACATAATACAAATTATTACTTTACTGAGTACGGGTTTTTCTTAATTGTTTTATTATGTGTTTTTCTTTTAGTTTTTTCTCGTTTATGAAAATAAAGCGTGTGGATGAAATGAAAATATTTTGTAAGTACCTTCTTTGATTATTCTGAGAATCGTTTTAAGAAATTACCTTGTTTACATTGTAACAATAGATTTCTACAAATGTACCACTAAAGCTAAAGATAAATTATCATGAAGAGTTGTGTTTAAAAAATCTTGTTTGTAAGAAAAAACTTTGATATGAATTAAGGGCATGTTTTTCCATATCACTGTACACGGAACCTTTGCCGCCCTACTTAACCTTTAATGCCAACCCCACGGGGTGAGGCGGTATGATGCTGGCTGGCAGCCCGGCATCTCCAGCCCCGCCCAGAGCCAAGTGCAGAGCAAACTAACCCCCGACGGATGGAAACTTACGAACATAACGGAATCTCGTTAAGCCTTCAAAGAAGCAATTATCTTCCGCAAAACTTGCCCCGCGCCCTTTCAAAACAAGCCGAAACAACCCGCAGAGCAAAAAACTCGAGAAATAATATTATATTTCCAGAAACTAGGACTAAAAGCTGGGTTGTTTCATCCGGAACATTAGTAAAGCCGTGGCGTAACCAAATTAATATTCAGTTAAAATTTCAAGTACACGGTGTCCAAAAAACTCGTGGTACAGTTAAACAATGTGATCGTCTACAGCACATTTTCTGATTTAAGCATTTTTACGTTTTTTTTAAACTTTTTTCCTATTATTATCAGAGTGCAAGATACCCTTAGTATCGCCTTGGCGAAAGACCACCATTCAGAACTGAAACGTTGCTTTAAATGGGTTTAGCTGTGTTTGGTGACCAGATCTGAATAACCAGGTAATTTCTGAAGTTCCTCTTCCCCATCTCCTTATCTTTCTCACTACCCACAGCTTCGTAAAACAACCCAACTCAAAGACTGATGTCACAGCGCCTTTAGGATCGCCCGACCACTGCCTGGTTATGACATCAATCTCTATTACCTACAGAGCGTTTAACGCGACGCCGAAGGGTAAAGTGTGGCATTATAGGTCAGCAGATTGGTTTGGTCTGCGGCACCTGAATGCTTTCTTGTGGACAACTGTCTATTTTCGGACTTCGGATTCGTCCAAATGTGAACAGTAAGTTGGTGAAGTCATTACATCTGCGATGGGTGGCTTCATACAATCTACTGTAAGACTCACTGGAGTGGTCTCATAGCCGTGGTACAGTCGACAATACTCAAATGCAGTTCAACGAAAAACACGCGGCTCACTAAGCCTACAACATATCTCAAACTTCCAAAAACAGATCCGTAAACAAAAAATTGGCGAAGGAGAGCAAGTAAATCATTCATCGAGCACTACCTGCAGATGAGCAGAAAGCTGTCAGCTTGCCCGAATGTCAGCAAAGCGTTCTGGTCGCCAGCGGGCTCCATAGGTCGTAATTTCCGCAAAATCCAGTCTTCCGCCTCTAACCAGACCCCCTCGCTAGCAAAAACAGTAAATTTTTTTCAGATAACTAGGCCCTCGATGATTAAAGGGCTATCCCGCCGCCGGTTTTTCGCTCCGGATTCTGTATGAAAAACCTGAGGATTTGGCATCGGGATATACGAGGGTTGTAAGTTAATAAAACTAGTGGGCCTAATGGAAAACCTGCACTGATATTGCAGAGGTGTCCTGCAGAAATCGTTCCAATTTAAAAAACGTTCCTGAAGTGTGGATCTGTGCCCTCTGGTTGTAAAAGAACGGTCATTCATCCTATTCCCAAAAAAAATGACCGCTCCAACCCGGCCAACTACCGCCTTATAGCGATCACATTGGCTGTATCCAAGGCGATGGAACGTGTGATCAACGGTTAAGTGAGACCCAATCGATTGCGCTGGATCTCTAAAGCCTTTGACCAGGTTTGGCACCGAGGACTTGTCAATAGACTGCCATTTTACGGACTTTCCGCATCGTTGTGTACGTAGATTGCCATTTTTTTGAGGGAGAAGTTGATTCAGATAGTTGTTGCCGGTATCACCTCTTTCTCTCAATCAATTAATGCTGGCGTCCTACAGGGAACGGATCCGTATCCAACTTTGTTTTTTGTTGCACATCAACAACCTTTTTTCATGTGCACCAATACACTGTTACGCGGATGACAGTACAGTCCATGGTAGTTTTTTGTTTGACGAGCCCCCAAAGGGCACAGGTTCAAACAACAACGGTTCGGAAAGTTTTAAAGGAGAGAATGGACGATTACCTCGAGAAAATCTCCTCTTGGGATAAGAAAAATCTCTTCGAATTTGATATTTCAAAGACCCAATTATGTCTGATTACGACTAAAAGGGATCATAATGACAATTTAGTCTCCTTCAACGGAAGTAATCTTCTCAACAAGCCTTCCATTGACATGCTTAGTGTAACCTTAGGTGACCGGTTAAGGTACGGGGGCTCCATCGAAGCCAGAGTAATGTTAGTCTCTCAGAAGTTAAGCGTATTGTACAGGGCCCGCAGATACTTGAATAGTACACAACGCTGACCTTGTACAAATCGCAAGTAAGAGCAGTAGTACTGGAGGCCCTAAATACCTGAAAAAACCCTTGACTCTGTGGAGAAACGGATGGTTCGTTTGATAGATTCTCCTATCGTAACAAACGGAATGCAATCTTTAGAGCACATACGTCAGGTGGAATGCTGTCATTGTTCTATCGGTATTTCAATAAAAGATTCTCCGAGGAACTTGCGTTATTAATCCCTTCGGCACCGGTGCGTAGTGGGGAAATTCGCCAAACGCGCTTTCAACATTTGTACACGGTTGACATTCAATACATGATAATGGGGCGCTTTTACGACTCGTTCTTATGTTCAATAGCTTGACTGTGGATCGATTTACCGGCCTCTGTGTTTCCTTCATCCTTCAACATGAGCCTCTTCAAGACCCAAGTTCACTCCTTCCTTTCCTCAAAAAGACCCTCCGCACAGCATCCCTAAAGATAACATGTATTTCCCTCGAAGCCGCATAGTCTCGCTGGCTGTTGACGATTGGGAGCAGTTGGGACTCTTGTGCGGTATAACTATAAAAAAATATTGAAAGATTCAGAAACTGTGGGTTTCATAAAACTATCTTAGACAGGTCAAAGCTCATAGCAAGAATATATCTGGAAAGAGAGCTGAATGTTTTTACCCAACCTATACAAATTTACGATGGATTGCTTTCTCTAGGTTTTTACGCCGTTAACCGTGAGAGAGAAAAAGATAAGACAAGTTCTCACACAATATAGCTCCGCTTTTAGATATGTAATCATGTTTACCATCTCTCGCGTCTCCGATGACTCTGCCCGCTTCGTTTCGCTATGCGAAATAACAGGACAGAAACTCAACGGTTTTTTAGGTTATATCCAACATTTGTTTATAAAAATATTGTGAAAAAGTGGTTGTACAAATAAACAAAAACATTATGTCAAAATATGCTATGAATGAATGTACAAATACTTTAGCCCTAACCCTAGCCACGCCCCAGTCAGGCCAAAATTATCAATGCTGACTATACTAGCGCTCCCTCCTGGTATATTATTGGTCTAAGGATGTACGCTTCGACTCATTTTTAAATACAATAAACAGCTGCTAGTAAGCCCGTAGAGATCGAATATTTTCAATTTGAAAAAAAAAATACAAAATTGAAATCGATTTACCAAAGCTCAAAAACCAAAGCCCAAATAAAAAACTTTCACACAAATCGACTCCAAATGTGATATAGTTTTATCAGTTTCCTGCTTGTACCACAAGTGTCTGGACACCGTGTATTTAACTACTTCCTGACATTAAAAACTAAGAATAGGTAGCGCGTTCCAATCCTTTAAATTTTTTAGTTACAAATAGTAAAACAATAATCTAAACTCAAACTATGCATGGGATACTCGTAAATATGGCTAAACCTTGACTTGAGCTATATCTTTAATGAAACAACCCGGCCTAAGACTGGTAAAAGTGATAAATAACTCGAAAATCAAAACTGATAACTTCAGATCTTGGAGAAAGAATATACGTATATGGAGAGGTACCTTTCCAAAACAGTGTAGTCAGTATTGTTTACTTTATACTGACTCGGATAGAAAGAAACAAAGATATGTTAAAAGATGTTAGAAAACCTATTAGTTACCGCCCACATGGAATTCGGACATTTTTAATAAACATATTTGAACACATTAAACAAAACAATATCAATACACCATTAAAATGATTTAAAAAGTCAAAATATCACACAAACACTAACAACAGTAGGTTTGCCCAAATAATGATGAAAGCTTTGTGTTGATTTTATGTCTTTATATCATTAAAAATTTGAAAATACGGTCAAAAATATTTAAAACTGTTGAAATACCTCTAAAAAAGTTATGTTTTATAATTTTTGTTTGGTCTTATTTGAACATTCACGCATAGCACATATCACCATCATGTTCGAATTATTTGTAAAATCACTGCAAGTTTTTTAATTGACACAAATATAGGAAATAACCTCGAAATCCGTTGACGTAAGTTATTCGACTCAATGATGTGATATTAGCGCGGACGGAAAACAATATTACATACATAGAAGTGTTGTAATATTATGGGACGACTTTTCTGGTCTTTTTCTCTCTCATAGTATACGACGTAAAAACCCGGAGAAAGTGATTTATCTCAAGTTTGTATAGGTTGGGTAGAAATATTAAGCTATACCTCCTTATATCGCTACTTCAAGCTTCAGATAGTCATATCAATACATAAATAATAAAGAGTACCGAAAATCAGTTACATAATTTATTGGTTTTACAGTTTATTCCACAAGTCTGAACCTTTGCGCAGCCATTGACATCTATTCGAATCTGTACTCATAGAGGATGGACCGCCGCCTACGTCTTGACACACACTGCTTGCTTCATCCAAATGCATACATTAGGTCATACATGCCCTTTTATTATTCCGACTCTCGACATAAACCATTAACCATTTGATTCACTTGAACAAGCTCTGTCTTTCTTGAACCTCTCCAACTTTTTATTCCATTCACTTTTGCGTCATATATTATTCTCCTTACACGACCTTTTTCGTAAATATTTAATGGCAATACGTTAGTATTTAGTTTCATAAAGCCTATTTTAATCTAAGTAGACTGGCATATATTTGTAAGGTAAAAGCTTATGTTATCTTTTAATAATTCCCTGATTAACTTCCCCCGCTCCAACTCTTTCTTCTCTCACAAACCTCCTCTCGCAATGTTGAACTATGTTTAAACTTTATTTTTATATTCACAGAGAATACCGCACAAGAGTCTCTACTGCTCCCAACCGTCTAAAGCCAGTGAGACTATGGCATCCCCAACAATGTTGTGAGGTTGAATTCAGTGGGGAGGGGAAGGAGATGGGGAAGAAGAAGGTTGATAAGTACCTTGCTATTCGGATCTGATCACCAAACGTTGCTTTAGCCACTTCAAGCAACGTTTCAATTCTGAATGGTGGCCTTTTAGCAGGGCGATACTTGGAGTATCTACCAATCTGAAATATACCACAAATATACCATTATATATTATTTTATATGAATTAAATGTGTCGTGACACTCGCGACACATATTTATTAGCTAAAATGTATTTATTGTAAGCCGAGTTTGAACCCGTGACCTCTGGATTCGTAGTCGAGCGTGCTTGCCACTTGACCACACTTAGCCGTCTTAACTAGTATACAATTTATTTATTTTTCAAATGAAGCAAAAACTTAGGGTGTGACATTGTATATTAAATAAAACAATAAAGTTTGTTCAACACTTTTATTTGGTTAACCGCCAACCAAGTTTCGCTTTTCTTAAGCTTCGTCAGGGTTTTTACATCAATGGTTGATGTAAAAGCTTGAGATAAGCGAAACCTGGTTGGCGGTTAACTCAAATAAAGTGGTGTTTTACAAACTTTATTGTTTTATTTAATGTAGTATACAAACCTTCCTGAAGAAGTGAACATTGTTCATGAAACATGTTGATTGTGGGTTAAATAGAGTAATTTAAACCTAGTTATTTGTATTAATTAAATTAACTTATAACTTTGTCATGCACACTTGTGATGATATTTCGCAAAAACAACGTCATCATAAATTTGCCAAATATTTTTATTATCATCATTGTCATGATGTTACGAAGACCATCTGTTTTTTAAACGAAAATCCTCCACAAATATGATATTAACACTGTACAAAAAGCGGCTGTATAATCCATTATCATTCGGGAACAATGTGATATAAGCCGCTTCCTTCAATACGACATACGACAAACGACAAATGAAAAACGACAAACCACATACGACATACGACATACGACATACAACATACGACAGATGGCCAACTTCGTTGAAAGGAACCCGCGGATGTTTTATCCTTTATCCAATCACCCGATGTTTCAAAACACCCGATGAATATTTATTCTTCCCGAGAAAGGCTCTCACTTTCCGCTTATGCGGGTAGCAACCCGGAAGTTAGAAATGTATTTCGCTTTGTATTATAAACAATATTGGGAAACAAAATAACGAACCGCTTTTCGAACCCTGATAAAATAAACCGACAGTTTTCGAACTGAAAACGACGAATACGAAAATCTCGGTTACACGAAACATATATCAAACAAAATAATTAACAACTTTGACGATGTGTAAAATATAAAACATATTGTCTAGTAAGTGAGTGCCTTCGTGTTTTGGGTTTTTATACGCTTTTAACGATTTCAAAAGAGTTTTTTATATAAAATCTCATAATATTTTGAAGGTTTCAGGCAGATTTTTTAATGAAAAAAATTTCGGACACGCACACAATTATAATGAAAGCTTTTAATACTAACAAAGCAGTAAATCAGCGTGCTAAAGCAGAAAAAAACTCCCAAATGGTGAGTTTTGGCGTTAAAAAATTTAAATCACTCTTACTCTTAACTTTTTTGAGCTGAAAAACATTGAAATATCCGTTTAACTGTCACCAAATAAGACAAGACGTCGTTTTGCTTGTTCCGGCTTAATTTGTCACTAGCAGAGCCGTTTAAAGTCTCGAGATATTATAATTGTAGGATTTGCGAAGCTGAATGTGTGCACCCTTCTTTTGATATGAAATATTTATTCAAAATCAATGTTTTTTTTTAATAATTATTTTTTTTTTAAATATATTCACGGCCAAAAGTTGAAACCCGATCAAATGCATGGAAGGCAACTATGCTGACCATTACACCACCAACTATTGCGAGAACGACGGCATTAATTCATTATGTGTAGGTACTGAATTGTATATTTTTTTCATTTTAAAATGTTACGCACCCAAAATTGAATATTTTAATTATAATAAAAGTGATTTCTATGAAAATGTGAAATAATAAAATCTCAAGGAAAAACAATCATCTCGCTCTATTAGGATTATTATGACAAAAATGCGTCCCAAATGTTTTTATTAGTTCAGACGTAAAGAGGGAAACTTGGGCAAAGCCGGGAAGTATTATAACTAATGGTAATATCATCATTTTAAAGTTTTCACGTGTTTTAAATAAAATTAGTTGACACGCTTACACGAATGTGATGAAAGCTTCTAATTAATTGCAAACACAGTAAACTAAAGCTTTTAATTAGTTATGAATCCTAACCAACGCGCGTTCCATTATATTATTGCTATTATTTACGGCGGCCATTCGTTTCCCCGCTCTCGTGTCTAAACAGGTAATAAAAAAATCATAATATATTAAATGACTCGCGTTTTAAAAACGTAAATCGTGGAGTTTACGTGCCACTGTTTGGTGCCCAGATCGTGCAGAGTGAAGAGGGGGGGGAGAGGCGTACAGAGTGTAGAGTGGAAAGGAGGGAAGAGGGGTGCTGTTGTAGAACTGTGCTCGAGCTTTCAGGGTGGCTGTGAGATAAATGCCTCTTACGTTTATAAGAGAAAAGTTTTTTTCTCACACGAAATAACGCGCAGTGGAGTCCTCTCCAAACCGGACTAGGATCAGGGGTGTCCAATCGGCCGAGCGATATTTTCGTTTTTAATGTGGGGTTTCCAAAGTTGGCCCATTTCAAAAAGATTACTAAAAAAATATTCTGTTGTACTTTTGACCTCGTACAGTTGGCCAAAGTCAAGTCGTACTTTTGACCTCGTACAGTTAGCCAAAGTCAAGTCAAAACTGCATATGTATCTAACGTGTTTGCCTAAAGGAAATTGGCGAAACTTTTTCTTAGAGTAATTTATTAACCTAACACCAACGAAAAATTAATATATATACAAATAAATATATGCGTAGATCGAATCATTTTATTATTATGTAACCTGTGTTTCTCGCCACATGCCGGTGTTATAGAGTGTCATTTCTACTATTAGTAAAAAAAATATAACAATTATTTTAAATATATTTTATAAAAATCGAACCAAATCAAGGCTCTTCACTCTTTACACAGATTTTTTTAAAGTATCCTACTAAAAGCTTAGATTAAAAATGCCCGTTGTAAGGTTAACCCGGTCTGGTAATTGTTTTTTTCCGTGAGTTCAATTATGTACATATGACTGTATTTTATTTGTTAACGGATGCGTATTATTTGTTGGCATATTAGTGATTTCTTTGTTTTTTTTTAAATTTTTGATCCCCGTTAATGGTAGCTTAACAATGTTGACTTACAAAATTATTTAAAAATCCTACTCCCATAAATCTTAACTTCTTTCAAATTTGTTACAAGAAGCCATTTTCTCAAGTCTCCGGTAATTGTTGGGTTTTGGTTGCTTCAT
This sequence comes from Drusus annulatus, assembly GCA_022651775.1. Taxonomy (NCBI): domain Eukaryota; kingdom Metazoa; phylum Arthropoda; class Insecta; order Trichoptera; family Limnephilidae; genus Drusus; species Drusus annulatus. The sequence goes on from JAGWCC010000028.1 coordinate 528,766, forward strand.
TGTTGAACTAAATGACTAACCATCTCGCCGTTCATCCGCAGGGGTAGGCAGAGAGGATAGACTGCCATACAATTCTGTCTTGGCACACATTCCTTGCTTCATTCTCGTTTATACATATTCTCATACATGCTCTTATTTTATTCTGACTCTTGACATGGCCCGACTCAAGCGTTTGATTCACTTAATCCCGTGTCGCCTTCAGGCGTCCCCGACTTCTTATTTCATTCAGTTTCGCCTCATATATTATTCGCACACTCCTTTCTTAGTTCTTCTACATGGTCTGCTCTACATGGTAAAACAGTTTAAGCGTCCCTTTCTTAATCCTATTCATCACGCTTACATCAGAATCATCTTATGGTTATTGATGAACCGGTTACTGCCTCCTGTTTTCATATGTTTTATTGTTTTCATTTTGTCCTTTTTTACTGTTCATGTGTTTTGTTCTCACTGTGTTGCATATTTAGTAGTAGAGTCGCTTTGTCAAATACTTTTCATCTCTTCCAGGTCCATATTATTTGACATTACTGTTGCTTCATTCACACTTTTAAATTATTATTTTGATATGCACATGTTTTATCTGTCACATGTTTATGTTTTATATTTTAGCAGTATTTAACCTAAATCTTACACTTATGTTGCGTGATTGCATTAGGATTAATATGTTTGCGTGTGATTATTTGTAACCTTAGAGTATACTAGAGGTAGCCCAAGCCAAGGCAGTAAAGTCAGTTTTGGACTTGTTTTTGATGATTTTAACATGACTCGGCGCACCTGGGCGTGGCTAAGACTAAGGCTACGGTATTAATACATCCATTCATATCACATATCGACATAATGTTTTTGTGTATTCGTATAGCCACTTTTTCACAGTATTTTTATCAACAAAAATATAGCATCTAACCTAAAAAACCGTTTAGTTGTGTCAAGTTTAGTGACATAACTAAAAAATGTGGGCGGAGTCCCGCCGTTAACCAGCGAAGATAGCCAGCTTAAGATCATTGCGATAGAATATAGAAGCGGTGCAAGAAATTTGTTTTCTCTTTCTCTCTCACGGTGTACGATGTAAAAACTCGGAAAAAGTGATTTATTACAATTTTGGATGGGTTGGGTAAAACAAATTAGCTATCCCTCCATATATTGTTACTTCAAGTTTGTAACGTTATTTTGTCATCTGTATAAGGAGCACTGTGGGAGTCATTTAAAGAACATCGCCCCTGGATAGGGTCACGTTTATCTTAGCAGAGCGCACTAGAGGTGAAATATCACAAAACCGCGCTATATAAATGCAATGTTATTATTATTATACATAAAGCAAAAAAATATTTACGCCAATCAATTTAAGGCTGATTCACACCAACGTCCGGATCCGCTCAGTGCCGATATGGTTCCGCATGAGAGCTTATTGATTTGGTATGAATATCGATCAAGGAGTATGAGCCAAGACAAAGTTGTGTGGCAGTATATCCTTCTGCCCACCTTTGTGATATTTAACTACTTAGTTAGTTAAATAATTATTTTGAATTGTAAAAATACTAACATCGCAGATTTTTTTTATCAAAAACCATTTTTTTTATTGATTATTAATTATTAAAAATATTATTTAGTGATAAAAAAATGGTTTTAAAAAAAAATATCTGCGTTGTAAGTATTTTTACACTTCAAAATAATTATTTAACTAAATAAGTAGTTAAATATCACAAGGGTGGGCAGAAGGATATACTGCCATACAACTTTGTCTTGGCACATACTCCTTGATTGATATTCATACCATATCAATAAGCACTCTTGCGGAACAATATCGGCATTGAGCGGATCCGGACGTTGGTGTGAATCAGCCTTTATTCTTGATTTTGTCCACTGTGCTACTATCAAAAGAGAATGATATTGACGAAATGGATTTACATATCACGGACGTTAAGCTTCTAGGTTATTATTAAATGTCACAGCCCAGAGTACGAAAGCTAATCCTTTGTCGCATTACGCACAACTGCTGGACGATGGGCAGTTGGGCAGTTGGGCAGTTGGGCAGTTGGGCAGTTGGGCAGTTGGGCAGTTGGGCAGTTGGGCAGTTGGGCAGTTGGGCAGTTGGGCAGTTGGGCAGTTGGGAAGCCTTCAAGTAGGGTCCGCCACGCCTCAAATAATATTTCCATCCAATTTTGTCGGATGCATCATTTTGACGAAATAAGAGGTCAGCGTTTGCCATCAAAACAAATAAAACAGAAAACAATCGTCACTTAAATCAATTTCTGGTCTCTAAACTTTTTAAAATAAAGCTGAAGCATGCTAAATTCACTATTTTGCAAGTTATAAAAAGATTGTAAAAATATTTAACCAAACACTATTTTCCCCTCTCAAGTTTTACGTGTTTTTTTTTCTACGTGAGTTAGCAACGAAAAATAAATTGGAAAAAGCTTTATGCTGTATTGCGGTATTAATTGTTGAAAGAACATCAAGAATTGGTCATGGAAGAAATGGTAAAAAAAAACAATGAAATATTCGAATGATAAAAATGACAGTATTGAAAAAGGTTTCAGTAGCTCGATCGGTAGAGGCGTTACTCCCGGATAGATTAGAGGTTCCTAGTTCGAGTCTCGTTCGCAACCTAATCAATGCTTTGATATTTTAAGAGTTAATTTATAGAGAGCAAATACGTAACACATCATATATTATATAACCACCGGATGCTTGTTTCAACCGGAAATTAAGGATCTGGTGAAGAATCTCTCGTCCTTTGTTGCCTATTTCTCTCACCCTTATGCCATCTAACTTGCTGTTATTCGTGGATTTCTTCACTACTTAAATTTCTTTAAATTACCATTTTGTCAGAAGCCTTAAATATGAGCTTTAAGCCCATGCTGGGACTGACTAATTGAACAGTTGGTGAAAGCTTGTTATTGCTATAAATATGACTGGAAATGGACTGGAATGGAGCCAAGTATTGTCGGAGGCTACCTTTGAATTATTGTGACACGTGGTAGATAGTAAGCAGTGGGCAGGGAATAGTGGAACCATGTTATTGCATTAATACAACGCAATATGATTAATAAGACATTATTTTTATCAACTGCATGTTGTGAATTTATATCATAATTGAAATTCAAATTTTATTTTCCATTTTATAAACGAAGGTTTCAAGTAGTTTTTCTTCTTCCCTCTTATCGGGGGTTGGCTTCTTCATCCTACGGACTGCACCTCGAAATAACCGAAAAAAACTACTGTGTTCTTGCTACGTTTCACGTCATGTAAGTTTAGAAAGTAATCGTTTGGGCGCCATCTTTTCCCGCAACTTCTATCAATCTCCCTCTGGATTACCAGTCTGGGTTTCAGTTCATCTTAAATGTTATACCACTCGTGGTTTTGGAGCTTTGTACAGCTTATAAAAGTTTCGTATTCCCTACAGATATTCTAAATAATATGCACATTAATCAAAAAAATTAAAACACACGCAGAGTTTAGTAAATAGATTGTAGTCATCGTAGTAAATTTCAAGTGTGTAGGTAATTATATTAACCTTTTAAAAACAGGATAACTCAAGAGAACCTAAAATATGGTTGCCGGCTAACATCGAGTTTGTGGTAAGTTTGTTTAAGCATTCAAAAATAGCGCTAAACATCACTTTTAGCATTCTATCACAAGCATACTACTAATGTGTAAAAAAATATAGGAAGTTAGGAAAATACCTAAGGTTTTCACTAAATGATTTTTTTAAAGTGTAATCTTTTAAATTCTATGAAAAACATACTAAAATGTTAGTGCAAGGGACAGTTTGAAAACCAGCAAAGGCATTTTTGAACGTTTCACCCGAAACTCCAGTATGCATTTCATTAAAAAAATATAAGATTACTGTTTAAAAATTGAATTCAATGGAAAGCTCAGACATGTTTTATCTACCCGTTTAAAATTGACATAAATCATTTTTAGTGTTGTTTGTATTATAAAGCCAAAATGTGTGTATTTTTCGGTAAATTTAATGTGTAAGTAGGTTTTTTTTAAATTGCCTTATAATGAGGTCGTATTTGACAGATTAGTTTGTTTGTGTATTATTATGAGCCTTGTATACTCGTATGTAAGTATGTAAATGGGCAGAAGCCTGGATAGGCGTTTTTTTAAATGTACTGTGTTTTTACTGCAGGTAAATTAAATTATACTAAAATACAAACTCACAACTTTCCTTGGATAGATTGAAAGCTTAAATAAATATATTTACAAATTCATCGAGACGCCACTGGCGGGAATATTTTTTGCAGATACCTAATGTTTTGAAACGGTCTTATGTGCCCATCAGCGCAAGAATATAACTTTATCTCTTTGATTAAAGAAAATTAATCCAACAAGAAAACGGTTTGTTTTATTCCCGCACCTCCTTCCCGCTCTCTTCGCCCATCAGCGTGAAGATTCCCACGGTTCCTTCTGTCAGGGACTATACCCTACACCAGTGGTGCACAAACTTGGCCCGCGAGCACTTTTCGTACAGGCAATTCTGAATCGAAAAGCCTGGCTGAGAAAATGTTCTAAGGATTTTTTGTCAATCCATTACCCATGTCCTAAATGAATTCCCAAGTGTTAATAATAATAATAATCGTAGCATTTTATTTCAGCGGAACAGAGCGGTGGGTGTTTTACTCTGTATTCCATACAAATAATATAACATTCGAGTTAAATGAAAACAATGAAAGAGATAACATAAAATAAAATAAAATCAAAATAGTAATAATAAAATTAAAAAATAACATAAAATGACATAAAATGATAATGATAATAAAAAAGCATATGCAATTACATAAATAAATCACAAAAGTATGGCTTTACTATATTATACCACTGACGGTAATACTCGCACTATATGCGGCCAGCGAACGTTTGCCAATATATAGATTGTCCCTTACGCTCAAAAGGTTGTGCATCTCCGGCCTACACGCTCCACCCTACATACAGCCTACAGCCTAGTGCCTACAAGGTGCACGTACCCTATAGCAGCCAACACAGCCAGCTCGCTCGCTCGCTACAGCCCTATAAGCCGTCCTTATATTCACGTTCCCCGGTAATGCGCTACGTGTCTCGGGACGCGCAGGAGAAAACGGCTACACTTTTATTCAAATGTTCCCGAATATCCCCATATCACATCACATCCACATCTCGGCGGCACGTGCTCGCTACAGCCATCCGGCCGCGTGGCCTCACAGCCGCACTGCCTTGCACGCTCCGCGCTACAGCCTTCCAGTCGTATGCTTCCTTTCGCCTCGGGCACACCCGCGACAGTCCGCCCAGGGTATAAAAACCTCGCCGGGAAGAAATAAGATAGATCGGCAAATGACTTTAGCTAACAAACTGACGGAACTTTATTCCGTGTGTTTTTTTTGGAAATACATCCCCTTACTATTTTTTGTTGTTGTGTATTTCTTATTACTACCTATATTAAAATGTCTTTTTATTACTAAATTGATTTCCAACTAACTTTGACGCCATTTATTTCTTTAAAATAAAGACAAACATTCTCGGCTTACGAATAATCTGACAATATTTTTAAAAAACTTCTAAGACATTGTCCACTACTTCACTAAAAAATAACTTTTTTTTAAAGAATACAAACATTCCCAGATTACGAATAACCTGTCAATATTTGAAAAACTCCTACTCTCATCGTAATAAGTGGAAGACGTTGCTTGTGCAATGATGAAGAATTTAGCTAGCAGAGAAATCGAGCCCACGACTCCCGGGTGGGAATCCGACGCGTTTGTCCACTCAGCTACAAACCGTTCACCGTATTATTTCACCGTAGGGGCGGGCTGGAAATTTGAAACACCACACTATTCTATCTCGGAATATACTCAGAATCATCACTTCATCTCAGCATTTCATTATATAGATATAAAGAAGATCACCCTAGGCATACTCTTCTGGAATTTCGACCCTTGACTTTCCTCAACTTACTTATTTAATTAAATAGATCTTGATTCACGAATGTGCGTCAAATATACATTCTCATGTCACCCCTCTCCCTGTTCATCCTCTCAATAGACGACTTTGTCGTTGACAGTGTACAAGAAGTTAATAAATAATATTTGTAGCAAGTAATTTCAAGTCACGTTTTCTTTGGCGGATAACTCTCTTGCGTCGCACTTAAACACAATTAAAAAAGCACTCCAGTATTATTGCATCGAATACGGCCTCTAAAAAGTGTCATCAAAGGTCGCTATTATTACCGTAGCAACATTTTTCGTCGTTCTTAAACTTAAGAGAAAAGCGCCGAGTGTTTTTTTACACTTAATATTTACGAACGGAATATATCTTGGTACAAACGTAGTTCGCCCATAAAAGTTTTTTTGAAAGCATTCAAATAAAGATGGCACGTGACCAATATCGCTTTCTAGATGTTTCCTCATTAAATTTAGTTCCACATTACTTTATTATGTTGTAGAACAAATTGCTACATAGCCATGAGAGAAAGTGCGCGTCGTTATTAGCACATCTTTAGCGGAAAGCCGGCTGATTTGGCAGATCAATTTTCCATTAGACTTGTTCAGTGATCGTTCAATGCCTCGTGTTCTGGGTTCTGTGTCGGGTGTATGGAGCCCCAGAGTGGAGAGGGGCAGAGGGTGGTCTGTTAATGGCTGGAAACGAGTGTAATATGGAAATGTGCTAAGCTTTATCTTCTGCTTCTTGCGCAAAGCTCGCTTTCAATCCTAAAACATCGTCTGCCAATAAAATTGAAGACTCGCAAAAATCTTTGATTTATTCTGGGTATCTTTTAAATTTTTGTAAGGTTTTCAAATTGAAAATAACTTTTTTTAATGTATAACTTTGCTTCACGTATTTATTAAGGACTAAACCGGTTTCACCGTGCTACTGGAATCTTCGGAAGTTTGTGAAACAAGTCTTAAATGAATTATGACTCAAAACACATGTTTTCCAGTAACTGTCAAATTTATCATTTACCCCAAAAAATAAATGCTTCCCAGGTATCCATTGACACAATGACTTTAATACTATAGTGTTGAGATTTTAGCCGTCACTACATTTAAAACCGATAGTGAAGAAATCGCATGAAGATGTTCGTAGTAGGGCGAAACCAGTTCAGTCCTAAGTACAAAATTGAAACAAAGTTTTTAAATCACAATGAAATTCAACCACAAATGAAACCTATTTTTTTTTTCAAATCGAATTATGTATTCCAATATTTAAAGCTATCGCAGGCAGACCCATAAAAAATTACGCGATATTGTGACTGTAGGATTTTTCAATAATAAGATATTTAATTTTTTTTAAATAAATAAAAATAATTTAAGTTAATTTGATGAAGTTATTTATTATCAAACCCCGATCAACTGTATGGAAGACAACTATGCTGACCGTTACACTACCAACGATTGTGTCATCGGCGGCATAAATTCATTATAATATGTTTGTATTCAAAATAAGTTTTATATATTTTTGAATTTAAGAATATAATAATAATAAAGTTTTATTCCAGAAGGTATGCAGGAGTAGTGCAATGCAATACCTTCCATAATTGATAATAATACATAGTTATAAAAATAATAAAATAAAATTTCTAATACCAACAATAATAATAAAAAAAATAAACATATATTCATAAGAAAAAAATAAAATAAAAAATTAAATATTTAATGGAGGATATTAGCTCTCATTTCTGCAATGAATATGACGTGCTCACATCGCAACCGAAATTATATTGATAAATAGAACACATACACTTTGTTTTTAACCTATTTTCTATTTATAAATATGGCAAGCCACAAAGTTAATGCTTTTTACGAATATATGAAATTATATTGCTTTACTATAAATACATAGTTCTTTTAAGAATTCCGCTGAAAAGTTATTTTTTCTTATGAAAAGCCTTTAGAGGGTAAAGTGAATAAGAACTTACGTTAAAACTTAATACGCTGGCGTTCATTAATATTCAAAACACAAGTTTAGTGATTTAGCCCACGAACAAGCTAGCTCCTCTGTGTGCTCTTGAACCATTTGACACTTTCCGCGGGATCCCGGATGAATTTTCACTTTTAGTAAAGTTTCACCCGCTTTCACGCTATTTAGCAAAACTCATAAAGGTTCTCTTGCAGACACATTGTTCTGCATTGTAACTTTTTCAAAAGTACAAAACCACTCCGCACTAATCATGTTCCACCCCCAAGTTGTTAAACGATCGCAAAGTTTCCCAGTTTGTGCACGGAGCTTAGCGTGATGATCGTTGCCTCTTCTCACCTCTTTCGGCACTCGATAAATTTGGCGCGTAGTAAAAAGTTTTCAAATAAAGAACAACACCCGCATCGGTCTGGGTGGAAACGGAGGGTGCTGGGGGGTGCTGAGCGACTGACATTAGCCATATCCAAGCTGCCGGACGGGGTGGGGGAGGGGGGGGAGAAGAGTCGGCGAAGGGTCCCACCCCCATTCTCAAATAAAAGAAAAATGTGGTAAAAGAAAACAGCTGACGAACTTTTGACAGTATCACGTCATTCAATTTGCTTGATACGGCATTTTTCAACAAAATTATTATGTTTCCAACATTTCATTACTACAATGTTTTTGAAGTGTTGCGATGTTAATCTGGCAATTTACGAAAGCTCGCAGTTTGTATTTGGCAGAGGGCGATGATAATGATTCATCAATTCAGTGTTTGAGTTTAACGATAACTAAATATATTCGCCACCCCAATAAACTGTAATGGTAAAAACGTAATTTCGATCACCGAATTCATCGGGGAATTATTATTGCGTGCGCTTCCATAAAATACAACTAATTAATTCAATTAATGAGGCTTGAAACTCCACCGCCATCCGTTGATTATTATTAATTCAATCCTGTGAAATATTTCCCGAAGTGCGGGTCGCCTCAATTAGCTACGAATTTAATAACATAAACCACAGCTTAAAACGTTTCCCTTTCCGGGTTAATAAGCCAGGAAATCACCGGGACCGGGATGGACCGGGACGGACCGGGATGGACCGGAATAGCCTGGAATAGCCCGCCCACTTAGCGAGGCAACCCGGAAAGCGGTTTAGTCGAAGTCTCGTTTGTGTAGAGCAAAAGTAGCGGAAGCTGCACAGCTGACTCAATCTCAGATCACAATAAGTATTCACTGCACGACTGAGAGAACTTGCAGCGAGATAACTGACGGATTCCATTTGGAAACAATCGTATGAAATGCAAAGTGCGCGCTCCCGAAGTCCTCCAGAAATGCAACATTTCAAGTAAACGGTATTTGTATTTTTATTTGGTACAGATGCGACGTTCGAGATGTCTTCCAACATCCTTACCAAACAACATTACGACAACCTTTGTGAGTGAATGTGAAAATCTATTTTTTGTAGTTTCTGTGCTAATTTTGTGGAACATAATTTATTCGGGAAGGCGGAACAGCTTTTATCAATTCAATATCAATTGTTGACATAAAATCATTTGATATTTTAATGACTTTTGAAAGTGGTATATTATGCGGAAATGCACATATTGTTAAAAATCACTAACACATTATTTAAATGCTTGCCATTTCTCTAAGAGAGATAGTCGGCGACCGTCGCGTCGGCTTAAATGTAATGAAAATTGAGATCGAGAGAAAAAGTATTTTCGAAACTTTTTAGAAGCTTTGCTGACTATGTAAGGGAAAAGGAATTCATATTAGCAAATTATCGAGGTCAAATAACGACGCAAAATGCAAAAAATCGTATCTTTTACTGTAACAGTATAATAAATGATTTATTTCTAAAACCAATTGTTAAAATATACACTTTGTGACTTTTGGGGTGCTCAATTCAGCCTTGAACAACGTATTATTTGACACACTGTCTTATTTACAGGATAAAGCAAGATAAAATAGGTAGATTTTGACTTATAACTCAGTTGTGACAAAAATGTCACATAATAACTTTTGGCAGTAAACAGTCAATATTTTAATTTTTCAAGTTTTTCTTGTTTGTGTTCCGTTTATGACTGTTCAAACGTTATTTTATTTCGCGTCAATCAAAAATCATTAGCAGACGGTAGTTGTCTGTTGCCTGGATATGGAAAATGTTAAAAATATTTACTATTTGAAAAGTGTATTTTCCGCTAGTTGGTGAATATGGGTCTACTAAAAACCGCAAAACTAAAAGCTTTTTGGGGAATTTGATCAATGGTTTTCAAAAAATTGGTGTTATTACCAAATTTTTAACTTTATTCAACTATTTTTTATTTAAGACCTGACCTGTTTCACCTTATGACGGGCATCATCAGACTGGTACAATTTTATAATACCCTGATGTGTACCTTTTATTACTATTTTATGATATTTTACCAAACCACCAATGTAAATATACCTTCTATAAAATACATTGACCAGAGACGGGAAAAATCAAAGAGTAAATTAAAAAATAGCCAACTGTCAAAAATAAAGCTGACAGCTTTAGAAAAAAATATATTTATAAATTATATCATTATTTTTTTTAAGCCCACAAACGTATCTAACACATCCTACCCGAATGTATTTTTGAATGTTATAGTACAGCCACGTCTGTCAGCAATAAAACAAAACCTAAAGTCACAGATGTTTACTATGAAACTCAATATGCGTCCATTCCGGACCTAACTATATATATGGCCTGTTCAAAAGAAAAGGTGAATTTTGAATTTTTGCGGGCTGTGTACATTCGACTATCGTTTTTTTTGTTGTTATGTTGGTACACATATGTTAATCATATGTTAGCATTATCAGCCATTTTGGATTAGTGGTTTGTTTTTGACAACTGGAAAGGTTAGTCACGTTTTTGTGTGTTCTTCGATTTTTTACTTTTGAAAAAAATGGATCAAAGAATAAAATCCACAATTTTTTTTTTCCACAACTCCAGGACGCTCATCGTCATTAACATCTTCTCGGTCTTCTGTAAAGAGCTTGTACCACTTATAAACACTTTTTTGTGTTTTTGAGACTAAGTAGACTCGTCGAATACCACAGTCAATATTTTAAGTGCGTTGGAGCACTTTATTCCATTTTTAACGCAAAATTTAATATATATTACTCTAAAAACAAACAACTAATCCAAAATGGCTGATAATGCTAACATATGATAAACATATGTGTACCAACATAACGAAAAAAAATGCATACAGAAATGCCGCGTAAATTCAATTTTTTTTTTTTTTACATGAATACCGCACAAGAGTCTCAACTGCTCCCAACCGTCTAGAGCCAGTGAGACTATGGCATCCCCAAATTGGGTATGTTGTGAGGCTGAAGGTAGTGGGGAGGGGAAGGAGATCGGGAAGAGGAAGGTTGGGAAGTACCTGGCTATTCAGATCTGGTCACCAAACACGGCTCAAGCCATTTCAAGCAACGTTTCGATTCTGAATGGTGGTCTTTCACCAGGGCGATACTTAGAGTATCTACCACTCTGATTCACCTTTTCTTTTGAACAGGCCTCGTATATGCCATTGACTTACTTAAAATTGTACCAGTCTGAAAATGCCTGTCATAAGGAAAAACCGGTCAATTTATAAACAAAAATAGTGGAATAATGTGAAAAATTTGGTATTATTAAAATCATTAAAATGGAGTTCCACCGTAAATTAACAACTTTAAAATTAGAATTTGATCAAATTTAAAATCACTCGAACGTTCGTTCGTAGTTAACGAATTATTTTCGTATGTCGATTATTATTGTAATAGCATAAAATATAGTCAAACGATTTTTTGACATGCTCAGCTTTGAAACATGCACATTTTTTTACTCTCCCAAGTCATTAATTTAAATTGATATTATCAACCTCCGGCATCGGATTACATCGAAATATAAATCGAACATGAATAAGTTTTGAACACTCTTGCGCATCACCAGTCTTAACTTTATCGCAGATTAACAATGTAGGTATTCTTAGAATTAGCAGGGAGTATTTATATCACTGCTAGCAGGTGAAAATATAGGAAGGGTGCCTGTTAGCAGGGTTTTACCTCATTTGCACGTACACAAAATTGGAACTGGAAAGGTATATGAAAAAATTGAGTAAAAATTTAATTATCACATACCTACTCATTTTTAAATTAAAAAATACGAAATACATACTGTAAAAATCCAGACAATTGAATTCCACCTATTGAAAATTACACCTATTTTTTTTTTCTTGACACTTGGGACAATAAAATCGTAAAAAACAAATGAACGAAATTGATTTAGAAAGAAAAACTTAAAATACATAATACACAAAAACGTCAGTAAATGAGTAAAACCCAAACAATTTAAATTTACTGCTCAGTCGTAGCTATTTATTTGAATGCTGTTTTACGTGGTTTTTAACAATGAGGTATCCGATTTTAGCATTTTAATGAGAAATCAAAATGGCATGTTTTTCTATGTGAGTGGTACTTTTATGATTTTCAAGGAATCCGATTTGAACATCTGCCCAAGTTCTAAGATAGCCATAATTAATCAGATACCGTTTTGAATATGGACATTATTTTCATGGTTTATAGGCTCGAAGAATTTGATTTTAACAAATGCCTGAGGGTCCAAGATGGCAAGATTTAAATTTGACTCCGTTTTTTAGTTCTGGGTCTCCGACATTATTAATCTCTCCACCGCCAAGATTTGAAACAAGGAATTCTTGAATTTGTAATATTCATACAACTAATAAGGCGCCGCATAAGTGATGAGATGGTCAGCAATTTTAATTCAGTTTGTTCAACAGTGGTCGATCTTGTCAGGCGCCCTCTCAAAATCAGTATGAAAAATATAATTCAACATGCTTTTAAAGATTTCTAGTAATCTACTGACAAAATAAGAGAGTATGTTAGTTACGGGCAAAAGTATAGTTTTAGTCAATGTAAGTAACCATCGACATATAAAATGGGAGTGTAAGAAAGAAGCTCTGTAAGAGAAATCCATAGGCGTGTGGTTGTCAATACCAAATTACACATCTTTCTTATTAATTGAAATGACTTCCGTGGTTTCGAAAATATTAAATAACAGCAATGAGTTAATGTAAGCCTCAAACTTAAGCCTTAAAAAATCTTAAGTAGATTTAATTGAAGTCGATAAAAAGTTGGGATAAGTGCAGAACTTTTCGCTTTCGATCCACGTTCTTCATCCCCTTTAACTCTTCACTGCTGATATAAAGAAGTCGATGCAGAATCCTATAAATTCAAGATGGCGGTCTTAAATAGTATTTTTCTGTTAAGATTCAAATTCAGCACATCCTTTTACTCTCTGATTCTGTATTTTAACTAAATCGTTCAGAGCTCTATACATTCAAGATGGCTGTCTTCAGTTATTTTCTTTAGATTGGAGTTCAACACTCCTCTAATATCTCTAATTTCGATTTTGAACCAAATCGGCGCAGAACTCTAGAAATTCAAGATAACCGCTAAAATAATTGATATTCATATTAGATTCGAGCTAAGCACCCCCCCAACATGACTTCAGAACTTCAGCAATTCAAGATGGCCGCCGGAACGGTGCATTTTGACATAAGATTTGAGTACAGCTTCCCCTTAACTCTAGAATTTCAATATGACCGCTTTAGATTGGAGTTCAAATCTCCCCTAACCTTTTTCATTTCGATTTTGTGCCAAATCGGTGGAGAAGAATAACAATTTATAATTATCTTCTAAATTTACTAATTTATTAAATTCCCCAGAAGTTGAGGAGCATTGACATTTGATCTGCAGCCGGGAGGATCTAGGATAATAATATTGTAAGATAATAATATTATCAGGTTTATCAAAAAAGGAAAACAAGAAACAGAACGTGTACTATACTCGTTAGTGAGGAAAACTCCAACAGCTTTCTTTGAATATTACAGATGGCAGCAGTTCCATTTGTGGCTGGCACGTGGAACGAGTGTTCACGACAGAGTAATTATTTTTATCCAGACCTTTTTGATTATGTACATACTGTTTTAATTTTTGGTATAAATTATATTATTGTGTTTTTTTATAGAAAATTTCAATATTAGGAACCACATAATTTTATTAATCTCTCTGTATGCATTCAGTATTTGCAATGATAGTGAAATATGTTATATATTGACCATTTAATGCATTACATTGGATCACTTGTAAAAACGAATGACTTGTTTCATTTTGCAGCGAATCATTTGAATTACAGAAAAGCTCGCTTCAAAAGTAAACAATCTAATTATTCGGTAAACTCGTTGAACGAAAAAATACTGAAATCCTAATGAAAGATCACCGTCACAAGATTTTTTCTATAAATAATACTTTATGTAGCTAAAAATGATCTATCTAACATGGGTGTATTATTACTCGTATAATTGAAGTGGCCATTACGAAAACAAGATTCTCAATTTTACAGGTCATCTAATTAACTCATTAATATGGATATCCGGAAAGAACGCAAACCTGATGCAAGCGCAATTAATAGGATTAAGAAAAGGACGTTTAGATGGTTTGGGCATATAGATCGGATGAACGAAGAAAGTGAATGTAAGAAGAAGTCAAAGACGCCCGAGGGAGACAGGGCACGATCAAGTGAATCAAATACTTGAGTCGGGCTATGTCAAAAGTCAGAATAACAGAATAGTAGAGATGGTCGATATTCCTGTCCCGGTTCCAGTTCTTCTTGTTTTTAAATCTCTCCCGACTAGTACTTTTTTTGGCGAGGAACTTTTGTCGATTTGCTAGTACTTTTCGAAAAAATCTCCTTCGTGGAACTTTTCTGGCACCAGGAACCGGTTCTAAAAAGATCTGGATAAATAACCGGTTCCTCGCCGGTCACCGGTAACTGGAACCGCATTACACCCAATTCTGATATCGTCCATCTCTACAGAATAGTTTTTGGCCGTCTTTTAGAGTGAAAAATATTTATTTATTTATTCTTGCTAAAATATAAAAAAATACATGGGTTTAGTCCATGTCTGTCTCACTAGGATATTCCTGGGTCGAGACAGACGTAGTGTGCATAAGTATATATGAGACGATGTATAAATTTGAATGAAGCAAGTAATGTGTGCCGAGACAGAGGTGTGTGGTAGTCCATCCTCTCTGCCTACCCCTGCGTAAAACGGCGTGATGGTTAGTTAGTTAGTTAAGATTTAGAAGAAAGAAAAAATGACTTTCCAAATATCAGTTGAATTTCAGGGTACGCCAGTGACATCTAGCGGACGAGAAATATATTAAGAAACTTTTCCTTAAAGCTTGCCAACTTTGCTATTACGTAGTATATTAGTTTTTTGTATTATGCATGAACATAGATCGAGTTTTAATGTAAGCTAAGTAATATAAAAGTGACCGTAGATTTTAATACTGGTGATAAGTTTCACTTTTGCAATATCTTACATAATATTGCACGAAATCAGAAGAAAGGCAGAACGTGTACATCATTATCATATCTTCATTTTAATTTCTCTCAGATATTAATATTAACTGCTTATTACGAAGTAGAAGACGGCCTCCGTGGTCGCGTGGTAAGACGCTCGACTGCGAATCTAGAGGTCGCAGGTTGGAATCCGGCGTGCGCAAATAAATGTTATTTATTGTTATGTGTCACAACACATTTAATTCATATAAAATATTATATAGTGGTATGTTTGTGGCACGTTACACAGTGGTAGATACTCTAATTATCGCCCTGGTGAAAGACCACCATTCAGAATCGAAATCTGCTCGAAATGGTTTAGCCGTGTTTGATGACCAGTTCTGAATAGCCAGGTACTTCCCAACCTTCTTCTTCCCCATTTCTATCCTCTTCTCACTATCTTCAGTCTCACAACATACTCGAATTGAAGATGGCATAGTCTCACGCCCTAGACGGTTGGGAGCAGTTAGCTTTCTTACGAGGTTTACGCTGTAACATTTTTTAAAGAAGCCATCCTCTGGGACCCAACCGGTTTCGGAAACAACAGTACTTTTACAACATAAATTTTTCATGTGCCAGTAGGTACTGCCATTGAAAAAAAACAGTTTAATTATTCGTCTTTTTTTGTAATTTTAACACAGTTCGTAAATACAAAAACAATTTAGCAAACGAAATCATAAGAAATTTTAATTAAAATAATCATTTGAAACATATGATTATTAATTACACCCGTAAAATCTCTGCCCCACTGAACATGTTGGAATTTTGTTGAATACTGGGAATAAATGGAAACTCATCAAATTAAAACGTGATCCAATTATATCGGTATTCATTATATTAATTGCTAATTATTCTTGTACTTTTAAATGTTTTCATAAAATATGAGCCTGCATTAATCAAAATCATTATAAAAAATCATTTGTGTAGCTGAACTTAAAAAAGGTAAAATTCAGTAACGGTTTTTGTCCCATTTTTTAAAGTGACTACCGCACAGGAGTCCCAACCGTCTGGAGCTAGTGGTACTATGACACTCCCAATTAGGGTATGTTAGGAGGTTGAAGGTAGTTGGTAGGAGAATAAGATGAGGAAGATGAAGGTTGGAAGTACTTAGCAATTCAGGCCTGGTCATCAAACACGGTTAAAGTCATTTCAAGCAACGTTTCGATTCTGAATGGTGGTCTTTCACCAGGGCGATACTTAATATCTCAGAGCAATAATGTACACGAGGGATAGCTTTGCGAAACAGTGGATTTAAGATTGTTGATTTTTTCCTGAATCGGGAGTTGCTAGGGTTTTCATGGACATATTTTTTTACATCCGCATCAACAAAAATATGGGATATAACCTCAAAAACCATTGAGTCATGTCGCATAACAAAAAGTAGTGGGCGGAGTCGCCGGAGACGGAAAACATGCTTACATACCTAAAAGTGCTGCGATATTATGTGAAAACTTGTCTTGTCTCCTTTTCTTTCACGGTTAACGGCGTAAAAACCCGGAGATAGTAGTTTAACGTAAATGTGTATAGGTTGGGTAACAATATTTACCTCTCTCTCCATATATATTCTTTCTCTAAGCTTAATATCTGCCACTTTATGATCAACTAAATACCTCAAATAAATTACGTAGCTCTTCTATACTTAATTACCTTAATTTAAAAAAAAAAATAAGAAATATCGTGAAAGCTTAGATTTGTAAGATAAGCTGACAAAATTCAAAGCATTGAGACAATGTATGAATGGGAACGAAGCAAGAAGTATGTGCTAAGACAGAGTTGTATGGCGGTCCGTCCTCTCTGTCTACCCCTGTGAGGAAACCCAGTGATGGTTAGTTAGTTAGTTAATTTTAATGTTTTGTTCTGTCTTTTGGTACAAATAGTGTTAAAAAAAATCCTAGTCTAGTCTGAAGACGCACGTCATAAGGCGAACCAGTCAGGTCTTAAATAAAAAAAAATAGTGGAATAAAGTTTAAAAAAATGCTATTATTAAAATCATTAAAATGGAGTTTCACCGCGAATCAACAGTTTCAAAATTAGAAATAATAAATTGTCCATATCGAAAAATGAGCATTTTAGTATACTCCTTGAATAAAGTTACAATTTGCTGAAAAAGTGACGGAATTCGAATAAGTTAATATGCAATTTGATATGCAGAGGTTTCTCAAACATCCCCTTGCACGAGTAACAAGATCTCAGCTCGAATTGAAGCGGAACGTGAATTACTTCAATGAATTTCTGCAACTCAAATAACTTCCTCGCAGAATTTAAACATAAGTTACATTATTTCACAGTCTCCTTGGCTCGGTTTCTCTTGCGCTAAATGTTTCATTAAAACAAGGCAACTCATTTCGAAGTCATAAAATGTTTTATAAAATATATATAAATTTATCTTATTTTAACTGCAATAAACTTTTAATATCAACGTAGTGAGAGACCACCATTATTGGCCTTTGGTAAATCATTTTCAATAGCCCAGTATTTCAGAGTGCTAGATACTCTGAGTATCGCCCTGGTGACAGACCACAATTAAAATTTTGACGGCCTGCATGGTCGACTGGTAAGACGCTCGACTACGAATCCGGAGGTCGCGGGTTTGAACCCGACGTGCGCAAATAAATGTTATTCAATTAATATGTGTCACAACACATTTAATTCATATAAAATAGTATACTGTATATTTGCGGCATGTCCCAGAGTGGTAGATACTCTAAGTATCGCCTTGGTGAAAGACCACCATTCAGAATCGAAACGTTGCTTGAAATGGCTTTGCTTAGTGACCAGATCTGAATAGCCAGTTACTTTCCAACCTTCCTTTTCATCGTCTCCTTTCTCTCCCCACTATCTTAAGCCTCACAACATATCTCGTTTAGGGATGCCATAGTCTCACTGACTCTAGACGGTTAGGAGAAGTTGGGACTCTTGTGTGGTTTTCACTGTGATTTAAAAAAAAAACTCTGCACAGTTGAAATGGCTTTTGCCGTGTTTGGTGACCAGACCTGATTAGCCAAGTACTTCCTAACCCTCTTCTTTCCCATCTCCTTTCCCTTCCCACTATCTTCAGCCTAACAACATACCCTAATTGGGAATGCCATAGTCTCAGTGGCTCTAGACGGTTAGGAGCAGTTGGGACTCTTGTGTGGTATTCACTGTATAAAATAAATTAATTGAGATTCGAAACTCCTCACAACTGAAATGGCTTTAGCCTTGTTTGATGACCAGACCTGAATAGCCAGGTACTTCCCAACCTTCCTCTTTCCCATATCCTTTCTCTCCCCACTATCTCCAGCCTCACAACATTCCTTAATTGGGGATGCCAAAGTCTCAGTGGCTCCAGACGGTTGGGAGCAATCTAAACTTTTGTGAGAGATTCACCATTAAAAAAACCCAATCTTCATTTTGCGATTCTTTATACCATTTCCTGATTCCCTTCCGTATCACAATTCCACTCCTCATTCCATAAGGTTTCCATTTATCCATGGCCAATGCGCTTATCCTTAGAACTTACTTTATTTCTGTATTCTCCATACGATAATATGCAATACTTATATGTAGCCACACCCGGCGCCTGGCCTTTGATTACTGCATTCCCTTTGAATTTTCAGCCTCTTAGCTCTCCGTTTACTCCATATATAAAAAAAACACTTCATTTTAAATGATGTATAGATGTTGTTTTACCACAGTAGGTTATTTGTAAGAATTCGACTCATTTCAATTAATTTCAACACAACCCGATATAAAACAGACCCTTTGTGTCTGTGGCCATACCTTGGAGTAAGAATACACATGGAGAGGTACCTTTGCAAAACACTGTAGTCAGTATTGTCGACTTTGTACTGACTCGGATAGAAAGAAACAAAGTTTTATTAAAATATGTTGGATAGCCTATTAGTTACCGCCCACATAGAATTCGGAGATTTTTAAGAAACATATTTGAACACATTAAACAAAACCATATCAATACACCATTAAAATGATTTATAAAGTCAAAATATCACACAAGTTTGCCTAAATAATGATGGAAGATTTTTGTTGATTTTATGTCTTTTTATGATTAAAAATGTGAAAATTCTAAAGTTCTGTCCAACATATTTAAAAATATGAAATACCTCTGAAAAGTGACGTTTTGTAATCTTTGTTTGGTCTTAATTTGAACATTCACGCATAGCACATATCACCATCATGTTTGATTTATTTGTAAAACAACTGCAAGTTTTTTAATCAACACAAATATAGGAAATAACCTCAAAATCCGTTGACGTACGTTATACGACTCGATGATGTGAAATTAGCGCGGACGGAAAACATTCTTAAATATTTAAAAGTGCTGCAATATTACATGAAGACTTTTCTTGTCTCTTTCCCTCTCATGGTACTTGACGTAAAAACCCGGAGAAAGCGATTTATCGCAAATTTGTATTGGTTGGTTAAAAATATTTAGCTTTCTCTCCATGTATATTCTTACTCCAAGGGCCATTCTCTTTGGTGTGGTATTTAAATAAAATCAAAGTCACGAAGAAACTTGCAGTAAAACAAAGCCCGCTCGGCCACAAACCTAATACCTAATCAAACAGTCGTGAAAAATAAATGTCTCTCTTATTCTTGTTATTATGTCACACCTCGAGTGTTTACTTTCTGAGAAAATATTAAATTAACGAAACGACTTTGAAACATTCGCAGATAATACCTCGTTAAGATTGACCTTCAACGGAGTGAAGCAACGTGTAGACATTTCAAAAGCTCACGAAGTTGAATGTAATCTTGAGTTATGACTTTTCCAGTTGGCAATGTTATTTCCCGGCGCGGGGCGTTAATTCATTTAAAAGTATGACAGTGGAGGCACTCTATTATTTGTTTCCTCCCACACTCAGCGCGCGCACTGCCGCCACGCGCCGCCGGCTCCGCTCAGCGTGACAGCTCCACGCTAAGTTTTCACGAGTGACACATTTCGCGCCGAATGCACTTCGGGGAAGTTTGAGCCTTCCGCTCGCTTTGTGTCACTACAGTTTATGATTGCGCCGGATAGTGTATTCCCGCGAACCACTCGGCGGCAGCCATTGCTTTGTTATTAAATCCGAATCACGTGCACGTCCACGTACACGTTAACGTATCACGCCTTTTGACTCGTGACAGTAAAACACGCGAAAAATTCAAATCGATTCACCGGTTGGTAGGACGCCATTAGCCAAAGACATGTTATGTTAGTCTGTAGTTTTGTAATGAGCCATTTATTGTAGTAACTATGTGCTAGGACTGGGTGGGAATTTCCAGAGGTTGCGGTTTAAAACCCGGCGTCTGCAAATAAATTTTATTGAATTAATATTTGTTATTTCATATTTAATTAATACAAAATAATATATAGTGTATTAACGACACGTTCCAGAGTGGTAGATACTTTTTATTATCGCCATGGTGGAAGATCGCCATTCAGAATTAAAACGTTGCTTGAAATGGTTTTAGCTGTATTTTGTGACCAGATCAACCTTTTTTTTACGTGAATACCACAAAAGAATCTCAACTGCTCTCAACCGTCTAGAGCCAGTGAGATTATGGCATCCCCAAAAGGGGTATGTTGTGCGGCTAAAGGTAGTGGGGAGAAGCAGATGATTAGGAAGGGGAAGGTTGGGAAGTACCTGGCTATTCAGATCTGGTCACCAAACACGGCTAAAGCCATTTCAAGTAACTTTTCAATTCTGAATGGTGGTCTTTCACCAGGGTAATACTAAGAGTATCTACCACTCTGGAACGTGCTTTATTTAATATCAATCAAATGTGTTATGACACATATTAATTTTAATAAAAAAAAATATTTTCGCACGCTGGGTTTGAACCCGCGACCTCTGGATTCGTAGTCGAGCGTCTTACCACTCGACCATGCAAGCCGTCATGCAATCTTCTATTTCCCCTCCCCACTGCCTTTAGCCTAATAATATACCCAATTGGGGATTCCATAGTCTCACTGGCTCTATACGGTTGGAATCAGTTGGTACTGTTGCGTGGTATTAACTATAAAAAAAAGGGAGACCGGGGTTAGTAGACTATAGGCCTTAGTAGACTGATCGTTGATAACTCGTCCGATTCTCAAAAGTCTTTCTCGTCTGGAACGTGGCCGGCGGGGATTAGAATGTGTGTTCCTTCGGAACTGCGACGAACGTCTGACTTTACTTAGATTTGATTTTCAATATTTTACTTCTGCAAGTAACTTTTTGACTTCAATTTCATTATTTTTTACTGTACCCCAAGTAATCAAGATCATATATATATATGGACAGTGTATCTTAATGGTGCGTCTTCTTGGGAGTGAATAGCGATAGTTGTTTTTTTGTCGGACCGGTCGTCTACCGGAAAAAATGCTTTAAAAATATGTAAAAATGGCGACTTGGGTTAGTCGACTCGGAAGCGTTGGGGCTACTCGACTCACCAAGTAATTGCCTGTAGTTCAAATGAGGATATGTCATAAATAATCACAATAATTACTAATTGATCTCTCCTGTATTCATACACGAGTAAAATACTTAATTTTTTTTACTATTAGCATACTTTTTAAAATTATTTTAAATAAGAAATATATTTTTTCAATTATTTACGTTTAAAATTATTGTTTTCTATCATTTAAATTTAAAAAAATATGTTTTTGCAATTTTACTAGATTTATCTAACATTATCCTTTTATTTTGGAATGAGTCAACTAACCCAATACTATGAGTCGGATAGCCCCACACTCGGGGTTGGTTGACTCAATAAGAATAATAAAAAAAGTTTTATTCCAGAAGGTATTCAGGGGTTGTGAGAAGGAGAAAGTTGTAACTTATATATACACAATAATAAAGAAAAAAACATAAATTCCTACGAAAAAATCAAAATAATAAATGTAAAATTATTAATGGAAGATATTAGGTATCATGTCGCATGTCAATGGCAAGCATTTTCTGTAAACACAATTGCTTCTTTATAGGCGGATGTTTTATCTTATATTTTTTTAATATTTGAAAAACTCCTACTTTCATCAAAAGAAGCGGAAGATGTCGCCTGTGCAATGATGGAAGACTTAGCCAGCAGAGGAATTGAACGCACGACACCGGGGTGGGAATCCGACGCGTTTGTCCACTCAGCTACCGACCGGTCGTATGATCACATAATCAAATGTGTGTGTTACATTATGGGATTAACAGCCTATGATTAAGAGCCTTATTTTTTTTAATCGTTAAGCGAAAAGTGGATCAACTAGCCCCGGTCTCCCCTACACAGTACACGGTACACATATCACCTGGTAACATTTAATATGTAAACAAGATAATACAGTGCAACATATCATAGGAGCTGATCTTTGTATAATTCTTTATGGGCATCATGCCTGTTATACCATATGTACTATAAAACATAAAAATAAAAACATCTGTTTATGGTAAAAAATATATATATATCTATGAAATATATTTTACTGCTGTAACCAATGAACTGTTTGCTTCTGTAATTGAAAATAATATAAAATAAACCATATTTCCATGTTGATTAACGATGGTTGTAAACGAAAAGGCTAACAAACCTTTAAAACACGAAAATTTATATGAAACATTGTAACGATTTCCATGATTAAATCGCTTCCATTACTTCTACAAAATTGGCAATTAGTCTCTTTAGAATGAATCGGAATGCCCATTGTTTTGCTAAAATGTACCAATTTCAAATTCCTGTTCTGGATATTGTAAGGTCCATCTATGTTTAATGAACCTTACGAAATTGACTTAATAGCTGTCGTATAGAACGTTGATAAATTGGGAACTTGTATCTCTGATTCTTTCAGCACCGGTGCACAGTCAAAAGACAAAACGAATGCAAACGCGAGCCCGGCACTCGTACACAGTCGATATTTTATTTCGCATGAAAGCGAATAGTGTTTTACTACTTCGACTGAAACCTTCCAGTTTTTTTTGTAAATCTGCCTTCTACGATATTGGTTTCTTTAAGACCCAGACTTACTCCTTCTTCGCCCTAAAAACACCCTTCGTTGAGCATCCCCTGAGTTTTTATAGACCCTACAGAAACCCTCAAAACTCAAGGTTTCCAGTGTGGAGTCAAAATCTTTAAAATAAAACTCTCCCTAGTTTCCAAAAAACCTGAAGCCTCTTGGTTTTTAAGGTTTTACTTTGCGGTATTAAAAAGCTGTGATAAAAAACTATATCGTATTATTATTTCGGAATTAACTGCCAACCCCCGCCACTATCAATCACTGTCGTACTTCTTGTTGTGTTGGTAATTTTTACAAATCAGTTAAGTTTGTTTTCTTCAACCGACAGCTAGGGAGGAGGGGATGAGGGGCTCATAATGACTTTATCATCTCTCCCTTTGAAGGCAAGTGTGATTGTGTTCGATACAAAAATAGCATTTCGAGAAATGTAACCTATTGTCAAACACACCCTTCGCACTGCGGAGAAATCACTGGCGTACCGAGCTCAACTCCGATATAACGAAGCGAGTTTTTAATTTTTCCGTTGCTTTGATTTACGTATTCCGCAATCGAACATATAATTACAAAAAACTGTAACAAATTACGTGTTATTAAACGAAAATATTTAGTATGTGAATATGTATTCACTAAAAAAATAAGGGATGAATGATAGTGGTACATAAAAAAGGAATAAATTAAGATAGAAAACGTGTACATGCATAGTGTAATAAAAGAAGCTGAAAGCATTTTATTACCCCTCAGATACAACAAGAGAAGGTATATCCAAAGGATTTATATGAATATAAAGTAAAAAGTGGTGCAACATACTATGTTATTATAATATTAAATAATATGATCGCGCAAGAGTCTGAAACCAGTGGGAGTACGGAATCCCCAATCGGGGTGTTTTGTGAGGCTGGAGGTAGTGAGGAGGCAAAGGAGATAGGCGGGTGAGAAAGAAGAAGGTCGGAAGTACCTGGCTATTTGGATCTGGTCACCAAACACGTCTAAATCCATTCCAAGCAACGTTTCGTTTCTGAATGGTGGCCTTTCACCAGGGCGATACTCGTAGTATCTTCCACTTATTTACCTACTCCGATTTATCGATTGTTTTTTGCAGAATTAGTTCTTCTGAATTTTACTCCCTAATATAAAAACGTATATTGTACACATATAATCTGATATTTCAGCAATCACAGTAACGCACGTTCAAAGACAGAGTCTATACTCACAGAGAAACCAAGTTTAAAAACATTGGCCAGTAAGTTAGTTCGCAATAACTTGATTAATCTATGTGTGCCCAACCCACGAGGTTTCCAACTGCCTGGGGCTGTTAAGCTGTGCTACTCTATTTGGATAGCGCTATGAGGTGAAATGAAAAAGTAAACTAAAGGGAGAAAAGAAAAGAATTGCCAGACTATTCAAATCTGGTTACTACACTAGTTCAAGAAACGTTTCGCTTCTTAAATGAATTATTTCACCAGGGTGATTTTAAGGGTGTCTTAGTGGTTGATTTGGTGATTTTATTTCAATAAGCAGGCAAGTGACCTAATATTAGAATCAAAAACATAACGCATCTGAACACCGCAAAGTATCACGAGTAGGAGCCAACGGGGACTCGGAGGGAATGATGGGAAAGAGGATGGTTTTATGTGCTTCATAATTTTTTCAGAATTTGTAGCATTGTTTTGACAAAAGTTAAGTTGTACGAAATTACAATGGATTGTGTCAATCATGTTGAAATTAGAATATTATTGAAAGTTGTATTTGAATAGCGTTGACTTATATTGTTGCAATTACCTATGCAAACTTTCGATAAATCACTTTCTTCGAGTTTTTACGTCGTAAACCACGAGAGAGAAAGAGATAAGACAAGTTGTCACATATTATTGCACCACTTTTCCACGTTTTTGAGGTTATATCCTATATTTTTGTTGTTGACAATACTGTGAAAAAGTGGTTATAAAAATAAACAAAACATTATGTCGACATGTGCTATCAATGGATGTCAAAATACCCTAGCCATGCCGGAGTCGTGAAAAAATCAACAATCCTGACTATACAAGGTATCCCTTCTGGTATATTATTGCTCTGAGGTTAGGAAGTACCCGACTATACAAATCTGTTCACTAAACACGGCTTCAGCCATTCCAAGAAACATTTCAATTATGATCGCTGGTCTTTTACCAGGGCGGCACTGAGAGTACTTGTATTTGCAGTTTAAATGTAAAAATATTTTTTTCGTAATATGAAACAGTGTTAGTTTGAAGGCAGTTCCTCGTGAAGATGATATTAGTGCAAAGTTTGCACGATTGCCTGACTTCAC
Organism: Drusus annulatus; assembly: GCA_022651775.1. NCBI lineage: Eukaryota > Metazoa > Arthropoda > Insecta > Trichoptera > Limnephilidae > Drusus > Drusus annulatus. Next base: position 554,342 of record JAGWCC010000028.1, read on the forward strand.
ACCACACGGATCGGTATTTTTTCAGGCCGGTTTTTTGCCGCCAGCACACTACACAGTGGCGCGTGGACAGTATTAGCAGATCCACACCGCGTGGTAGCCATCGGGCAGGGTAAAATCCGACTTTACAATATTAGATTATGTAACAAAAACAGTGCCACCGCCTGCAGTGGCGCCCAGGGGTGATTCCAATATCACAAACCTTCGATTCTTCACATGAGTATATCTCGAGGTTCACCACTTTATTTTCTATTACAAACCATTGTTTTTTTTTTTTTTTTACTTGAACATACATTTTTTTATTAGTTGGTAAATTGCCCATCCCACTAGGCATAAGTCTGTGTTGGAATGGCAATTTGCAAAAGTGTTTTTTTTTAGCTACATAGTAACATGTTAATATCGAATTAGCTAGCAGAGTAATTGAACCCACGACGCCCGGGTAGGAATCTGACGCGTTAGTCCACTCAGCTACTGACCAGAACATCAATAGCAACAACAAAAAAACACTTAATTAAGGAGTTTTGTTTTTTAATAGTGAATACCGCACAAGAGTTCCAACTGCTTCCAACCGTCTAGAGCCAGTGATACTACGGCATCCCCAATTGGGGTAAGTTGTGAGGTTGAAGGTAGTGGGGATGGGAAAGAGTTGGGGAAGAGAAAGGTCAGGAAGTATCTGGCTATTCACATCTGGTCACCAACCATGGCTAAAGCTATTTTAAGCAACGTTTCTGAATGGTGGTCTTTCACCAGGGCGAGTCTTAGAGTATCCACCACTCTGGAACGTGCCGCAAATATACTATGATAATAATAAATTGGATAACTTTTGTAGCGTCGTTTTCGTGGGAAAATCACTGATATTATTTAAACGAATTAAAATGTGTCGTGACGTTTGAGCCGCGTTTGAGCCCGCGACCTCTTGATTCGTAATCGAGCGTATTACCACTAGACCACGCAGGCCGTCATTTGAATCGTCGTCGAATTATAAAATAATACAATTAAAATATTTAATTTCTACTCCGCAACTAAGATATTCAACAAACTTCCTAAAGACGTAATAAACTAAAACAACTATGAAATATTAAAATAAACTCAAAATACACTTTTCACTAAAATAATCTTGAATTTATTATTTTCATATGATATTCATTTTTAATCATACAAAAATAATTTCAAGAAATCCATGATAGTACTCCCTCTCTAAGCACGAGATCTTTCTCAATTAGGGAGGTAATTATCATTTACTAGAAACTACCTGACCGTATTAAAAATGTGGATATCCGCAAATAATGCAAGGCTGATGTAAGCGTGATGAAAAGGATCAAGAAAAGGACGCTTAGATGGTTTGGGCATGTAGAGCGAATGAACGAAGAAAGGAGTGTGAAAAGAATGTATGATGCGAAAGTGAATGGAAGAAGAAGTCGAGGACGGAGGAGAAAGACATGGTACGATCAAGTAAATCAAATACTTGAATCGGGTCATGTGAAGAGTCAGAATAACAGAAGAGTATGTATGAGACGATGTATGAATGTAAATGAAGGAAGGAGTGTGTGCCAAGACAGAGTTATATGGCGGTCTGTCCTCTCTGCCTACCCCTGCGGAGTAACGGCGTGATGGTTAGTTAGTTAGTTAACTAGAAACTAGATATTGTACATTTGTTCAATTTGTATTATACCTACTGTTAGTATTAAGTAAAAAATGATCATTTTGTACAATTAATTAAATTTAAAAAATACTGAGATAAGTAAGATAGATGTTCTGATTATAACTTGTATGCGTCGACTTTTTACTCTTACTCTAAGTAGTCTCTGAGTAAGGGGTGTATACAGAAAAGTTTTAATTATGTTTTACCATAAAGATAAGATTTCTAAGTACGCTGAAATGATATTTTGTTGCCTTAGTTTACGGCGCCTTGCGATTCCGTCGAGACTACTCCGACCTGTCGCAGTCCCGTTGATTAACTGTTCCCTAGCGCAGAGCTCAGCTGCAAACACAAGATGGCGTTCTTCACGGACTCATTAAGAAGATTGGGTATTTAACAGTTCATTTTCTACAAATTAAAACTTGTCGCATGAACGAGCGTTTGCAGAATACTCACTTCAATTCCCGATGTTAAATAATATGTGTTATTTTACCGCAAAACTATAATATGTCGACTACTGTAACGGTATTTACGCCAGCCTTCCTAAATACCAAACTAATAAACTCCAATCAGTTTTTAATGCTGCAGCAAGGCTTGTCACCGGAGTATCTAAATATTCGCATATTTCAGAGCACCTTCGGAACCTTCACTGGCTCAAGTGCACTGAAAGAATCCAGTACAAGCTGTGCTGGATGGTGTTTAAATCCCTTAACGAAATGGCTCCACTGTACATCACCGAACTATGCGTTCAAAAAAAACATTCTTCTAAAGCAGTCAACTCTTAGATCAGCAACGTCATCGGCTATCGGAAGGCTTATAGAACCTAAACGCAATCCAAATACTAATTTTGGAGATCGCGCTTTCGGAGTTTCGGGGCCGAAGGCTTGGAATAAACTCCCTCCGGAACTAAGATGTATAACGAGCCCAACAGAATTTCGGTCCAAACTGAAAACTTACCTTTTCAGACTCTCATATCCTTAAATTCATTAAAAGAATCTCATCATAATCTGTGTCTCGACGAATCACCTTTAGATATGCAAATTTTAAACAAATCCCGTACTGTATGACAAATTCAGAAAGTCCATTCTTTTAATTTCGCTCCCATGCCCTAAATCGTAAAAAAAATAAAAAATAATAATCATAATTTTAAGTTAATAATTGTGTCTATCTGATGGGACCTGCCAGGTAAGTATGTTCCTGTATATTTTCTTATTTAAACTAAGAATTAATATGCAATGATAGAAAATAAGATCTGTACAGCGCCCTTGAGGTAATTTTTCACAAAAACGGCGCTATACAAATCGTCCAAATATTATTATTATTATTATTATTAAGAGTGAAATTGTTGAAAAGTGTCTCGTCTCCGGTTTCCACGCTGATCTGCACTCTCCGTACTGAGGCAGCGCGGTTGTGCACGCACCGCCTCTGCCCCGGTCCCACCGACCCGGCCGCCATTGTGACGTGCCAGTGGCAGCGCCGTACGGCGTTTGCTAGTGTTAGTTGTTAGCCCGCAGCCAGCGCCGTTACGTGAAAAACGCTTTTTTAAACTCGGCTTTTATTGAAAACCATTCTTGAGTAACGTTGTACGTTTCATTGTAATCCGCTCGGATAAATACTCGCTCTGGGATTGAATTTTTCGCGCGGGCAGAGGTGGAACCATACACTTTATGTGTGGCTTCGACCTGGAATAACTAACACTAGCCGTGAGCTCCCAGTTATTCGAGTTATTGGCGTTCGGAATGATGATATTCCTGCCACAATGGGACTATTGAATTTAGCTCCATTGTACGCTTCTGACTCTTACTTTAAATGCACAGCGTGAAGACGAACATTAATATGGCAACAACACAATCGGAAATGAGAAACGGGCAAATGTGTTCCTATACATTCGGCAAGTACCCAGTTTATATAATAAGGTCCACAGTCAAGACAAAAAGTTGCGAAATGAGATATTTCTTCTCGCTTTGAAGTTTTCTTTGAAGCTTCTTCGAAGCTTTTTCACTGTGAATCCAGCACCATGTAATGTTGTTTTCCGTGGTAGAGTGGTACGATCATTTCACACAAATGAAAATGCTTTTAGTCTTTCTTGTGATGTCAATTCAGAAACTATTGGTAACTTGAAGTAAGAATATACAGAGAGAGAGAGCTAAATATGTTTACCCAACCTATACAAATTTTCGATAAATCACTTTCTCCGGGTTTTTACGTCGTATACCATGAGAGAGAAAGAGACAAGAAAAGACTTCATAAAATATTTCAGCACTTCTATGTATGTAAGAACGTTCTCCGTCCGTGCTAATTACACATCATGGAGTCGCATAAATTACGTCAACGGATTTTGTGGTTATTCTCTATATTTGTGTTGATTAAAAAACTTACAGTCGTCATACAAATAAATCAAACATGATGGTGATATATGTTATGCGTGAACGTTCAAATAAGACCAAACAAAGATTATAAAACATAATTTTTCAGATAAAACATAATATTTCAACATTTTAAAATATTTTTGACCGAAGCTTAGAATTTTACCATATTTAATGAAATAAAGACATAAAATCAACGAAAAGCTTCCATCATTATTTAGGCAAACCTTCTGTTATTAGTGTTTGTGTAATATTTTGACTTTATAAATCATTTTAATGGTGTATTGATATTGTTTTGTTTAATGTGTTCAAATATGTTTATTTAAAATGTCCGAATACCATGTGGGCGGTACAAATAGGCTATCCAACATCCTTTAATATATCTTTGTATATTTCTATCGAGTCAGTATAAAATCAACAATACTGACTACACTGTTTCGCAAAGGTACCTCTCCATGTATATTCTTACTCCAAGATTGGTAACTTGAAATAACCTAACCTATATCTAGAAATTAGATTTGATAATTCAACTACTTGTCAACCTTCAAACTGTTCAAGTAAGGATGCTGATTGTTAGACATTGCTGAGGCAGCGATAGACTATTTTTATCACTTCGAAATAATAAGTTTTAATTTAAATAGTTTAATTATTAAAGTATTCGAGCTTTCAACGATTTAATAATCGCTTTTGACTGTAGTAATTTGATGCAGAATTTTAATGATTTTCTCCGTACAATTTATTTATTTAACCGAGCTTTTAATTAAAAGCTTCGTAAATGGAAAATATATTTATGAAGTCCGTGACAACGTTCTTAATCCCACGGCACCCATGAAGATAATATATTTTTGGAGGCATAAACCGAGGAAAAATACTTTTATTTCACAAATCAAGATCGACGGAAGTTCGCGGTCGAAACGAAAGCCAAATATTAATATGACTGGATATTTGAATTAATTTAATCACGCTTCCGGGAGAGCGGGACACAGCTAGAGGTGCGCCGTTCACCTCTAGAGCGCAGAATCTAAAAAGAGCTGATTTAGTGTAATCTACTTGTGATGAATAGGGAAATTTGAGACAATTCTAACCGTCTATACTCGGAGGCCATTATCCGGGAACATAATTAAATCAGCAAACCTTTGTCCGCAACCGCGGGAGAGAGAGGTGGAGACTGTATCCAGGCGCCATCTCTGAGCTTTAAGTCGAAGTTTTTAAACTTTAGTTCGGCTCTAAACCATTTATCAGGGGTCACTGTCGGCCGGATGATTAATTGATTACTCTGTTTAATATGCACCGTGAATTATGAGCAAACCGGAGCGTGGCTGTTCGTTCTGCTATTTGTCAACATTTTGACTAAGCTTTCACTATGGAAAATGTCATAAAGCAGTGGATGCTTGACTTTCTTTACATTTCGGGATGATGAACAAACACAAAAGTGTCATTATTACTTGAAAAAAATGGTTTTAAAAAATACGGTTTCTTAGTAGAGGATGGAAAGAGCTATTTTGTTCACAGGACTAACTTGAATAACGTGAAGAATGGAATATCTGATATCAATGTTACTAAATATATTTATTTTTATTGTTAACACCTAGTGCATATTTGAAAACGATATCTAATTGTATTTATATAAATTTAAAGTATGTTGTTTTTAAGTATTTAACATTTGAGAAGGTCGTAAAATACTCGGTCGGAAATATACAAATAGAAAATAGTTACATAGTGTTAATTTGATTATATTACATTATAAACATATTTTATAATTTAATTTGATAAAAATTACAAGGAAATATAGGAAAGAATAAACGATTCGAATATTTATCAATAATCAAAAAAATAATAATTTCATTTCCAATCCGTAATATGTTCATAAAAACAAAATTAAAAATACCCAATAATAATAAAACGTCAAACAATATTATTTCGTAAAATGATTCACTTAATAATTAAAACGTATTCAGACAATTAATTTCACAAGCGGGGGGAAAAAATAGTGGCAAATCACATTATTAAACAACCTGCTTTTCGTAAAACTATAGTTTGTAATCATCCGATGGAGTAAAACAGATTTTAAAGTTAAATTCTCTTCACAGAAGAAGGAATTTAAAGATAATTTACATATGATTAACAACTAAATAATAATGAGTTTAATAAAAAAATATACAAACAGAAAACGGAGTTCTACAAACTAAATACAAAAACTATAAGTACATTACAGACACCTAATACAGAGTGGGTAAAACATTTTATGGCAAAGTTGTTGGCAAATAGAAGTTATTCTGAAAAAGGTAAAACTTTAAATTGGCATTTCGGTTGGTAGATGTATCTATCGCCTGTTAGAGGAAAGTTACAACATATTTCAGTAGAAGCTGGTACAAGGATAACATGACGGAAGGTTTGCAGGACCCTTAGCGTAATATCAACCGTGTCAAAGGAACCGATTCGATCATCAAAGACACAGCCCGCACGGAAAGGACTGAATATTGCAAAATATTTTCCAAAAATAAACGCAAATATGCCTCATTTTACACAGCTACCCAACCAAAATATTATTTTTGCTGATACACAGATCTGTCAACAAAATAAAAATCCATTCCAACTACCGTGAAATTGGACATTGCTCTGTTGAAATTCTTGACTCTCGGATGGCAGTAATTGTGTTTTTGAATTTAGAACAGTAGATGAGAAAGCTATACTTTTTCAATGGTACTCTTCTCCTTTATCTCATCTTAACGTCTTATTTTATATTATATTATTAAATATTCTCACTTAAACAAACTAACTAACTAACCATCACGCCGTTTCCCCGCAGGGAGGACGGACAGAGAGAACGGACCGCCATATAACTCTGTCTTGGCACACACTCCTTGCTTCATTCACATTCATACATCGTCTCATACATAATCTTCTTTTATTCTGACTCTTCACATGTCCCGATTCAAGTATTTGATTTACTTGATCGTACCATGTCTTCCTCGGGCGTCCTCGACTTCTTCTTCCATGCTCACTCTTCTCTTTCGCTCTACATGCCCAAACCATCTAAGCGTCCCTTTCTTGATCCTATTCTTTACGCTCACATCAGCCTTGCATTATTTCACTTAAACAAGTTTCAAATATAATTCTGCCTTCTTTTAATAAGCACCATTTTCAAGATGATACGCATGAACATTTTTCAAAAAACCCGAACTATCATTATTTTACTCACGGCATAAAGTATGCTATCGAAGACAATCAAAACCGTCAGCATTTTTTCAACAGCGCTTGCGAGAAGGGTGAATGTAGGAAATCTATTAATAGAGGACTGAACGCTGTTGGCGCAAATAAAAATTGCCCAAAGAAGCGAAGCTAGCAGTCCACATGAAGTGCTTTTTTATTTACAATAACTCCACACAGGAGGCCTTGAGGGAAATAATTTCCCCAAGGCCTATGTCATCTTTGAGGATGCTGTGTGGAGGGTTTTTTTGAGGAAAGGAAGGAGTGAACTTGGGTCTTGAAGAGACCCATGTTGAAGGAGGGAGGAAACACAGAGGCCGGCAAATCGTTCCATAGCCGAGCTGTTGAACATAAGAACGAGTCGTAAAAGCGACCCGTTTTCATGTATTTGATGTCAACCGTGTACAAATATTGGGCGCGCGTTTGGCGAGTTTCCCGACTATGCACCGGTGCCAAAGGGATCAATGACGCAAGTTCCTCGGGGCATCTTCCATTGAAATACCTGTAGAACAAGGACAGCATTTCCACCTGACGTCTGTGCTCCAAAGTTTGCAATCCGTTTGTTAAGATAGGAAAATCTATCAAACGGACCGCCCGTTTCTGCACAGAGTCAAGGGTCCTTTTTAGGTATTTAGGGGCTCCAGACCAGAGGTGGCTGCCAAAATTAACAGTGGGGCGTATTTGCGATTTGTACAGGGTCAGCAGTTGTGTACTATTGAAGTTTCTGCGGGCCCTGTACAACACGCCCAACTTCTGAGAGGCTAACTTTACTCTGGCTTCGATGGAGCCCCGGTGCCTTAACTGGTCACTTAAGGTTACACCAAGCATTTCAATGGAAGGTTTGTTGGGAAGATTACTTCCGTTGAAGGAGACTACATTATCATTTGGATCCCTTTTAGTCGTAATCAGACATGATTAGGTCTTTGAAACATTAAATTCGACGAGATTATTCTTACTCCAAGAGGAGATTGTTGTTTCTGTGCCCTTTGGGGGCTTGTCAAACAAAAAACTATCATGAACTGTTCTTCCTGAACTGAATTCTTCTATACAAAGTTCCCTCACCCTAGCTGTGCGCTCTCTTGGCAATTATATATTGCGCAAAAATGAGAGAAAAGGCAGATCATCAGCATCCTCCGCCAGCATCACTCACTTTGACTACTCTCCGCTTCTCGACATCGCCTTCATCTTGACTTCTGACTTTTATTTGACTATCGCCTGCCCCCCTGGACCGCCTGACTATACCTCTCTCTGGACCAGACCCGCAGCATCTTAACTTGAAAGCAGAACCCTACTAGTCAACCCCGTCGTCTCGCCTACAACGAGACCGACTAATTGGAGCACTTCGCAGATTGGGACCGCCACCTATTACAGTTTACTTGTGTGCCTTGATTATGTCGGGTACAGTATTAGTGCACAAGACAAAAGGTCATTGATGTGCAACAAAAACAAAGTTGGAGACAGAACCGATTCCTGTGGGACGCCAGCATTAATTTGATGAGAGGAAGAGGTGATATCATCTACAACCGTCTGAATCGACCTCTCCCTCAAAAAATCGACAATCCACGTACACAAGGATGCGGGAAGTCCAAAAGATGGCAGTTTGTTGACAAGTCTTCGGTGCTAAACTCGGTCAAAGGCTTTAGAAATGTTCAGTGCAACTGTTTGGGTCTCACCGAAACATTCCAAGCACCGCCCCCAAAAATGCGTCACATACGCGAGAAGATCACCGCAGGACCGGTTCCGCCGAAATCCGTTGACGGTCGTTAATTATTTTGTTCTCCTCGAGGTATGTGAGCAGCTTGTCGTTGATCACACGTTCCATCACCTTGGATAGCATCGATGTGATCGCGGGTTGGAGCGGTCACCTTTTTTTGGGAATAGGGCCTTTTCCAACCAGAGGGCACAGATCCACATTTCGGGGACATTTTGAAGAGCTTTGTCAAAGTTGGAGCGATTTCTGCAGCACACCTCTGCAATACCAGTGCAGGTACTCCGTCAGGCCCACTAGCCTTATTGACTTGAAGCCCTCGTAAGACGTGGAGTACATCCCGATGGCGGATCCTCAGCTTTTTAAAAAAGAATCCGCAGTGAGGAACCGACGGCGGGATAGCACCTTGATCATCGAGCCTCACTTCCTCAATTCCATACAACCTCACATACATGCCTCACTTCCATACAAACCTGTTGTATGGAAGTGAGGCATGGAACTGAGAGAGTGAGGGTGAAGTTAGACTGAATGCTGTAGAAATGAGATCCCTGAGGCGTATGTCTGATGTAATTATTTATGTCCGTATTAAAAACGTGGATATCCGGAAAGAATGCAAGGCTGATTTAAGCATAATTAACAGCATTAAGAAAGGGACGCTTGGATGGTTTTGGGCACTTAGATTGGAAAAACGAAGAAAAAAAGTGATAAGAACGCACGATGCGAAAGTTAGTGGCAGAAGAAGTCGGAGACGCTCGAGGAGGACATGACAGGATCAAATTAATCAAATTTGACCGGTTAGTACGTGAGTAGACAAATGCGTTGGATTCCCACCCGGGCGTCATGAGTTCAATTCCTCTGTCCTCCATTATTGCAGAAACAACATTTTCCGCTTATTATGATGGCAGTAGGAGTTTTTCAAATGTTTTCAGGTTTTTCGTAACCCGGGAATGTTTGTTTTTCTTTTTAAAAATAAAATCATAAAGTAAAAATACTCGCGTCAGGCCATGTCAAGAGTCAGAATTACAGAAGTAGTAAGTTTAAAACCAGAATTGTATTCTAAGTGAGCACCAATTAGGTACACGTAATTATAGATGCACTGTCAGCAAAAAAAATAAACAACATAAGTTGTACAAAGTGTAAATTTATAATTTCTCACAAACGTACGTTAAATCCATTGATGATCTTTTAACGGTTGTAAGCATGTACTGCTCGGTAGGAATTCGCCCTTTTCATTAATTACATTCTGTAAACAAATGGCTGAAGCAATAAATCATTTGTTTACACACACGTGTATCAGATTGCTATCCGTGATCGCACCTTTTTCCAATAAACTCGGCGCTGTCAATCACTCAGGCAGATTGACGCTGGCGGGATGGCGGGATGATGGGATCGTGTACTCACGATTGACAAGCCCACGGTCGTTCGGGGGACCAATATGTTGGTCCAGCGCAGCCTCCGAACTACGTGCCCGCTACAGTAGGAACAGGATGTTTTAATATTACGACGTAGTGACAATTTTTTTCCTTAATTTATTTACTAGAGTAAGTAGATGTATTGTTATTTTTACTACAGTGAACACCGCACAAGAGTCTCAACTGTTTAGAGCTGTGGGACTATGGCATCCCAGAATTGGATGCAGTTAAGCAGAAAGCGTCCAACCCACAATTTTACAAAAATCGAGTTATACTTGTACATGTTTTTCTATAGATAAAAACAAAATTTCTATCTGCTGAAAACATCCAAGCTCCAAATGCAATAGATTTTTGATAATTTATTTTTTTACTAACTCACATTTCAGATATTTGTCTTAAATTGAAGTCTAAAAACATTAAAATCGTAGGAAAACACAGGAAACACACAAATTACCTATTTATAATACTTTTGACAAAGAAAAAACAGTGATATTCACTGGACAAATGCCGTAACATGCTTTCGTATCGTCATATTTTCAAATTCCTTTTTATCAGTTTCATGTTTTTGGGGTTGGATGCTTTCTGCATAACAACGTCCAAATAGGGCATGTTTGTGAGGCTGCAGATACTGGAAAGGGGAAGGATATGGGGAAGAAAAAGAGGTAGGTTGGGAAATATTTGGCTATTTGAATCTGATCGTCGAACACGGTTAAAGCCATTTCAAGCAACGTTCCGATTCTGAGTGGTGGTCTTTCACCAGGGCGATACTTAGAGTCTCTACCAATCTGAAATGTTTCGTAAATATACTATATATTATTTCATATTAATTAAATGTGAAATCTGACTCGTTAATTATACACAATTTATTTGCGCACGTCTCAATTGAACCCGTGACCTCTAGATTCGTAGTCGAGCGTCTTAACCACTCGACCACGGAGGCCATCGAAATATTTTCCATATCGGAATTCAAAATCGAAACGTCGGATCGAACGGATCTGTACAGCGAGGTACCTCCCAACGTCTCCACTTCTTTCAGCCTAAGGGCAAACTTTTTTAAATCGCTGTAATATTTTTGTAATTAAAAAGATATTTTTCGTAATTACAGAGAAACGTTTTTTGAATGAATTGACCGTTAGCTTAACCCTCAGAGTAACAATATAAAGAGACCGTACTAATTTGTGACAAATCGTTGACAAACTCGCAAAATATAGCTCTCTCTTTATGCTCGGTTCTATACGCATATGAGAAAAAGAGACAAACAATTGTTGAAACCAATACACGATTTGGGGCGGGCTAAATACCATGTCCGCGATATTTGATCTACACGAACTTCATTCACGTTTGGAGTGTCAGGCGAACGGACTGTCAAAAGTGCGTAAATAGTTAAAAACTTGAGTTATTTTTTGTCCGATATCTAGCAAAACATCATGGCCATATGTGCTATACTTGGTTGCTTCAATCGAAGTACAAAAGGACCAAAAACAAACAGTTTTCACACGTATGTACCATAAAAATCGTCTTTTTTAGTTAGATCTCAAATATTTAACATTCTAACCTACAAAAAACAACTAGTAACTTACACCAATATGTAATTAATCTTTGGACTATTCGTTCCAATATAATAAACTTCCGTTTGAAATGAGTTTTAGTGGATTCGTAATATTTTTAACTTAGAGATATTTACTAGCTGTCACATAAGAAACCATTACAAGGGGAATACCCATATTGTACGGCTTCTGAAAGTATCCCGGTCTCTTTCTTTCTCATGATACTAACGCTAAATTGTTGGCAAACAGATAAAGACAGAATAGTGTTTATCTCTTAGTTATATTTATAATTTCGGTTCCGTCCCCAGATTCAGGGCTATGCCAAAATTGGAATATTATTATTTATTTAATTATTTTTAGATTTCCAAAGGATGAAAAAAGACGAGAAAAATCTAATTTCTTTTTCTTTGATTTAACAAATATGTTAATATGAATTCATACGTTTCATCTGGATTTTTATACCCTTAGCTTCTAATTAATTGTTTTTTTTTTAATCTATTGATGTGCACATGCACTATTGTACCCATTTCTGAACCTGTTCTCTGATGGTTTATGATAACGATCATGCATTTAGATAGTTTTAATTTTGTATACATATTATATATTATTTTCTCCTTGTTAGTTAGAATTATTAGCTTAATTAATTAAGTATGAAGCGCACTTGACGTGAAATATCACAAAACTGTGCTATATAAGTTCACTGTTATTATTATCTGCATTCGAAATTTCCTTACAAAATAACGCGGGACGGAAAACATCCCTACAATACTTAAAAGCGGTGTCATGTTTTGTGAAATTTTTGTGTCTCTTTCTCTCCTCATGGTGTACGACGTAAAAACGCAGAGAAATTGATTTATCGCAAATTTATATAGGTAAAAAAAAATTGATCTCTCTCCATATATTCTTACTCCAAGGTTAAGAAAAATGATTTAACATCTGTTATCACCGTACATTTTTTTTATTTTACTTTTGTTTGTAAACTATTTTGTTGATGGACAACTGAAGTTCATTTTATAATATGTATTATAAAATGTTCTGTACTAATAATTTAATTCGTTTATATTTTTTATCTATAAATAAGATTTTAATAATCTTATTGATTAATGTATATTTGAATAAACAAAAAATATACAACATTCATTCTTTTTAATGATTTACAACTACCTACTCACAACAAAATACCTAATTTACTTAATTTGTGACAACCCTGTTAGTGATTTTACTCTGAGTTTAGGCCACACCCTTTGGTCATTGCTTGGTCAAAAAGTGCGGACAAAATTTCGCAAAGTTAGGTCTCTTTATATTGTTACTCTAAGGCTTAACCCAACAGTAATGTATTTTAAAATTAGTACGACAGCTATAGTTGTTAAGCATTTAGTTTATCGTTCCTGCTGACCGCAATCAAGTCTACGTGTTGATAAGAAGGTATGTGATTCAAGGAAAATATGAAATGTAAAATGGGAACCATCACTTTATAACTCATGTTCCCTTCAAACTATCAGACATTGGTGGTCATTTGACTTATCTGATAGTCAACCACAATTGATTGACAACGAAATTAATGTAATTAACAGTTTTTTTGTAAAAGCGTTTCGAGTGTTTCTGCACATTTTAAATTGTTTGTCAATTTATCTAACCAACACTTTAACTTTCTTCAATATTATTTCATTTACTCTGCTTTAACAAACTTTCAAATCTTCGTCGGAAAGGCAAAAGGGCTAAAGCGCCATTTAAGAAGTTTATTCAAGAGCACTTAAAATTTTTTTTTTTTACAATAAAAATCATGTCTTCAGTAGTTGGTTGGATTTTAATAAAAAGTTAACGCAGGTAACTCAATGCTCTCACTGAGTTACCTGAAGCGTCAAAAAGTTATTAAAAAGTCCCGAACTTGTGTTGCTTGAGTTAAGCTTTTTCACAAATGGTAAATATATTTTTAAAGGCTGAAGGGCCTCAAAAGTCTTCAGAATCAAACGAGATTCAAAAAAGATGCAGTGAAAAATGCATATTTAACTCATTTTTGACCAAGGTGTCGCTTAACCCCTTTTGTTTTCCCATCGACGATATTTATACATGCTTTTCATCTGGATATTTCACACTCTTGGCTTCTAGTAATTTATTTTTAATCTGTTTAAAATATTTAATAATAATTAATGATAACCATCACAATTTCATACAGTTTTAATTTGCAAATATATTCTTTATATATTATTTTCTCGTTGTCATATTAGGTTAGGTTAGGTTAATTAGTTAGGTAATTTAGTGTAAAGCGTATTTGAGATGAACCATCACAAAACTGCGCTATATAAATTCACTGTTATTATTATTAACCATCCCGCCGTTTATCTGCCGGGATAGGCAGAGAGGACGAGCCGGTACTAAACTCTGTCTTGGCTCACGTTAATCGTCTCACATGTACTCTTCTGTTATTCTGATTTACTTGATGGTGCAATCTATTCTTTGGGCGTCACCGATTTATTCTATCATTTACTTTCAAGTCATAAGTTATCCTTATAATTCTTTCTTCGTTCACCCGTTCTACACGTCCAAACCATTAATGCGTCTCTTTCTTATTTTTCTTCGTAAAAGATCCAAATTCTAAATTCAATTTTAAGTAGCTGGTGGATGTGCATTGATTTTTGATGTTCCTGTTTTATAAACATCTGTGGGTATGGTGGTATGTTGTAAGGCTGAAGGTAGTAGAAAAAAGGAAATGGGGAAGAGTATGGTCGGGAAGTACTGGCTGTTCAGATCTGGTCACCAAACACGGCTAAAGCCATTTCAAGCCACGCTTCACCAGAGTGATATCTAGTATGAGTATTTACCACTCCGGAATATGCCGCAAAGATACTACATATTATTTTGCAATAATTAAGTGTGAAATAACTCGTTTCAATTAAATTAAATTTATTTGCGTACGCCGTGATTTAAACCTATGACCTTTGGATTCGTAGTCGAGCGTCTTAACCACTCGACCACGGAGGCCCGCGAGAAAACGCGCTCCATAGAGTAAATTTCGCTACTAAGCAGAAATCGTTATGTGAAATGGAACCCTCTAAGAGTTACCTGCATATAAGAAGAACCTAGTTTTCCACCTTAGATAAATCTATCTGAATAAGCTGAGTCAATAATTTCTCCGGCCAGCGAGCACCCTCGCCCGCCGCGCTGAAAGCAGCATACAAAAGGATTCCTCCTAATTCAACTGGAAAATATTGTTCGCAGCATTCCCACTGCAGCGGAAGTCATGCGAGGGAAATTACTGTTGCATTTTCTACCTCCACGTGTAACTTTTCGTCTCGCTGCACATTCGTATATGCATTTTCCTTTGTCTGAAAGTCGGAACATCACAACGTTACAGCGTTTGTTCCCGTTTTAATTATGGACTGAATACTTACGACATTCACTCTTGCATCTTTATTCACCCCGGAGCATTTTAAACTTAAGTTAATTATTTTAAACATGTGTGTAAACTAAAAGCAAAAAACATCGATTTAGATTTTATCGATAATGTCGGTAATAAGAAACGTTCCCGAACCCGACTGCAGATCGACTAAACAATAGTTTACATCAACTAAATTAAGCATGCTTAGCCGACGTGAGTTGTAGTTTGTCCGTTCGCGATCAGTTGTCGGAGTCGGGAACGATTGCAAATTACCGACATGGTTGATAAAATCGTTTTATTTTTTTTTAAAGAAAGGCAAACATTCCTGAGTTAATAATAACCTCACAATATTTGAAAAACTCTTACTGCCATCGCAATAAGCGGAAGATGTTGCTAGTGCAATTATGGAGGAATTAGCTAGCAGAGGAATTGAACCCACGACACCTGGGTGAGAATCCGACGCGTTTGTCCACTCAGCTACTAACCGGTCAAAATCTATATTGATGCTTCATGCTAGAGCCGCAGAAGTTATACATTAAATTATTATATATAATATTTTGAAAGCTTAAAATCTCTCTGATATCTAAACGTCGAAGAACTGTGATTTGGCATCACCAAGTTTGAGAGTTTATCTGCCTCACATCATTTTCATCATGAGCTATGCAGCTAATCGTTCTAAGTACCTACTACTAACAAGACAATTTCCCACCTTTTTTTGCCTAGCCACAATTTGATAATGGCTTTGAACACCGAAACAGCTTTCGAAATAAAAATAAACACAAAAAACTACAACTTAATAATAGCATTATTAAATTTAAACAAATATTAAAAAATTACATTGTTCGTTCCATATTTATCAATAAAATTGTTAAATCAGAAAAGGATCTAGAAAAGAAAGCTCTACTTTGGCATGTAGACTAAATGAACGAAGAAAGGAGTGTGAAAAGAATAAATGATGCGAAAACGAATGGAAGAAGAAGTCGGGGATGCCCGAGGAAGACATGGCACAATCAAGTGAATCAAATACTTGAGTCAGGCCATGAGAAGAGTCAGAACAACAGAAGAGTATGTATGAGACGATGTATGAATGTGAATAAACCAAGGAGTGTGTGCCAAGACAGAATCGCATGACGGTCCGTTCTCTCTGCCTAACCCTGGAAAACGGCGTGATGGTTAGTTAGTTAGTTAAGTGAATCCAAGGAGTATGTATTTTCTTATACCGAAATCTACCCAGGGATAAAAACCGGATAGCAAATAATATAAGGTGGAATATTTTTTTAACTCGGGCATTAAATTATTTATTTTCCGATAAAATAAAAATGGTAAGACGTACACTGGCGTATTTCGATTAAAATTAACCGTCTGGAAACACCATATTTAGTCACTCGACTGGATCACAAAAATATGTTGTTTTAGAGTTTTATCCTACTTCATGAGAGAAACCTGCTTCGCAAGGGTTGGTGAAAGGTTGATGGAAAGCACACTAAATATATAAAAAATATATTCGTAAAAATCATTTACTTTGTGGCTTGCCATATTTATAAATAAACACACACAAACTTAGTTTATAACCACTTTTATTTATTTAATATTACGTCTACCGGTTTCAAAAGTACCCTTCCATCATCAGGACTATATTAAAATTGAATGTTATAATTTTAATATTGTCCTGATGATGGAAGGGTACTTCCGAAACCAGTAGACGTAATATTAAATAATAAAGTGGTTATAAACAAAGTTTATGTGTTTTATTTACATATAAAAAATAAAACAGTGTTACTTTTTTCACATATTTATGTGGTTAAAAGGATGTTTCAACACAATTCAACGATTACCACCATTTTATTTTATTTTTTATATTTGAACAGTCCCCGTCGAAAGCATAACTGGCATATTGATTTACTTGTCAGCTGATCGCAATTTGTTTAAAAGCTGAAACGGGCCTATTATCAACGTTTAACGGTGACCATGAAAACATTTAAAAAAACAAATAAATTGGTGCTGAAAGGTGAATTGTGACGATGTTAAATGTGACGATGCCAAAGGTGACGATGCCAAATGTGACGATGCCAAATGTTACAATGTCAAAGATGACGATGTCAAAGGTGACGATGCCAAACGTGACGATGCCAAATGTTACGATGTCAAAAGTGACTATGCCAAATGTGACGATGCCAAATGCGAAGACGCCAAATTTGACGAAGTCTAATGTTACGATGTCAAATGTGACGATGTCAAATGCGACGATGTAAAAAGTAACCATGTAAAAAGTGACAGTGTCCAATGTGATGTTGTGAAATGTTACGATGACAAATGGGAATATGTCAAATTTGACGAAGTCTAATGTTACGAGGTCAAAAGTGACGACGTAAAAAGTGACGATGTCAAATGTGACGATGTAAAAGTGACGATGTCAAATATGATGATATTTGAAGTTTGAAGCACCTCAACCATAGTCTTTTGACGCTGATTGGGTTTCATTTGAACTCGAGTTCCGTCAGGGTGTAATTTTTATTACGTAATTTTTTTTTACAAATATGTCGTTAAAGAAAATTTTCGGTGCTATATTTTATTTTAAAAATTGTAAATATAAGTCTTGACGCAAATATATTGATTATTTGGGGAAAAATACTAATAAGTACTAGAAGAACGATTTTATACAAAGATATTATTTATTTATTTATTTTCTCTTATTTGTTCTTCTCGTCGGAAATCCGTTATGGAGGTGGACAAAGCTGTTATTTTTGTAACTTTGTCAAACGTATATTTCCTTTATACTTTGTGCATCTTTTTTTAAATTCCCCTCTTATAAATTCAAAGCCGAGCTTTTCGGTTTTTCTTGAATAATTTATCCTTCTTTTTTATTTTCTTAATAACTTTTAAAAGCTTCGCGGAAAATATTCATTCCATAAAATGTAAGTATATCATTTTTTTTATTTCTAGGCACGTTTTATCGCTGTTTTCGTAATGTTTTTATCTGGAATTTATATTTATTTTATTTATAAATTAACGAACTAAAGTCCAATTACAAAAAATACATATAAAACACGAAATGGAAAAAAAGCAACAGAGAAGGAATAGCACAAACATAATAATAAATAAAGCAATGAAAAAAATAGGAAAAAATAAACATAAGAGAGAACATCCAAGCCATGGTCTAGTCAAAGTTTTGGTAGAGTCGTAAAGAATGACAAAAATCATTTAGACTGCTACCAAAATTTCAAGACCATGGCTTGAGTTAACAAGTCTTGACACTCTGGACACTGGAGAATTATGCCCATAATTAGTATTGTGATGATTGAGGAACAGCAATTCATAGTTCCAATGTTTAACTGGATAAGTTGCAACAGAGAAGGTTAGTCAATAAAGCAGTTAATAATTTTGTAAATGAAAATCAAATCAAAGTCTTTCCTGCGCTATTCTAATGAAGACATTTTCAATAAATTAAAATTATTTTGAAATGATAACTTGAAATATGTGCGGTTACTTGTTGACTGCTTTTCAAAATGCGCTTTTGGGCTGGGTATATAATAATATATTAAAATGGTTTATATTTTTCAGGCGACGCATTATGCACATTGTACAAAACAACTAGACTTTTTCTAAAGTGAATACCGCATAAGAGTCCCAGACTCCCAACCGTTTGGAGCCAGTGGGACTGTGGCATCTTCAATTGGCATATGTTGTACAGCTGAAGGTAGTGGGAGTGAAATTAGACGGGAAATATGAAGTTTGGGAGATACCTGGCTTATCATATCTGGTAACCAAACACGACTAAAGCCGTTTCAAGCAAATTTTCGATTCTGAATGGTGGTTTTTCACCAGGGCAATACTTAGAGCATCTACCATTCTGGAGCGTGCCACAAATATAGTTTATCGACGCTGGAAAGGCAAAAGGGTTGAAACGCCATTTTGGGAAGCTTACACCAGACTACCTTAAAGTTTTTTTACAGTAAAATTCATAAATCTCCAGTACCAGGTTGGATTTTGAAAAAAAAGTTAACTCAATGCTCTCACTGCGTTACCTGAAGCTAAAAACCTAAAAAAGTCACAAACTTGTGTCGCTTGAGTCAAACCTTATCCCAAAGTGTAAATATATTTCAGATGCCTGGAGGGCCATAAAAGTCTTTGGAATCAAACGAGAGTCAGGGCATTCGATTCAGAAAAAATAACTGATCAAAGCTGTTGTGTCGGTTAAGCCTTTTTGATTTTCCAGCGGTGATATATTATCATATATGAATTAAATGTGAAAGAACACATAGGTATTAATTAAACTAAATTTATTTGCGCAGGTCGGGATATGAACCTCCGACCTCAAGATTCGTAGTCCAGCGTCTTAACCACTCGACAACGGAGGCCGTCAGACTAGATCAAATTACTACCTTCATCCCTTCCTCCTTCCTCTCTCCGTGTATTCCGCCCCTCCACTCATAGCATAGTTCTGTTGGCATTTGGGACCATCAGTGCGGTAGCACAAAATAACTAAAACATTCCGGTATTTGACATCGCAATAAGCACCCGTGAAAGCCACTTTCGTTTGGTCCACCCAGTTCGCACTTACCTGGTAATTCGTGTAATAGGTGCTTTAGTATCATCCCGCCTGGAGACGTACTGGCCAAATGCTAAATTTAAATGAAAAGCAGCGTTTGTTCGTTCAGCTCGAGTTGTTGAGTGCCCGCGGGCTACGCCTTGCTGCCTTCCTTCCTTACTCCCTTACTTCCTTGCCACCTTACCACCTTGCGCCCGCTGCTTCCTCCTTCCCCAGGTAGCGCTGTCTGGCTGGTGCGGGGATGGTTTGTCCAAGTGGGGTAAAAGCGGGTGCGAGATGCAACCGACAGGGTGGGGTAAACAAATGCCGCCTTTATAAGAGGCCCAGAAGTTGACTACCAAGATGGCCGTCGATCTTGTTTTGACATAATTTCATGGGTGTTTATTTGTTTACTCAAATTGTAATCAATACAAAAGACGATTTAAACAAAAAACAGTTTATAAATAGAACATATATCTTTGTTTTTAACCACTTTTTTTTTTTTTTTAAAGTGGTTAAAAACAAAGTATATATGTTCTATTTATAAATATGACAAGCCACAAAGTTAATGCTTTTTACGAATATATAAAAAACAGTTCTTCATAGGCGGTTGCACGGATTGCAATTCTTCCAAATTCCCAATTTCAAATATTCTTATCCAGGCCGTAAGTTATCACACCTGCCGCAATGTCAAATATATCTGGACATATACGAATATATTTAAATCGACCCACGTTGTAGGAGGGTGGAAACACAGAGAAACCGTTGCCGCATACAAAGTGCTGCCCGCCACTTTTACATCGTGCAAGCCCAAGAAATAGACTTAATTAAGTGGATTCGCCACAGTTAGTTTTTATTTTTTTTATTTATTAACTTTTTGTTTCATTACCTACCTCACTAGGTCATTAGAACCTGTTCTGAAGTAGGTGTTGATAAATTTTCTCACACCCATTCTCATCCTTATCTTACTTATGCGATAGAATCCAAAATGCATACCCCACTTCTTTAAGTCACAGCACTTGTTTAAAAAAATAAATAAATGATACGTCCAAAAACTTCACCTTTCAAATTTTTGAAAAATGTATCCATTCGCAACACGTGTAACGGCCTGCATGGTCGAGTGGTAAAACGCTCGACTACAAATCCAGGCGTCACGGGTTCGAACGGTGTCATAAAACATTTAATTAATAAAAATATATACTATATTTGCGGCACGTTCTAGAGGGGTAGATACTTTGAGTATAGCCCTGGTGAAAGACCACCATTCAGAATCGAAACGTTGCTTGGAATGGCTCTATCCGTGTTTGGTGACCAGATCTAAATAGCCAGGTACTAATCTTTCTCTTCCCCATCTCCCTCCCCTCCCCACTACCTTCAGCCTCACAACATACCTCAATTGGGGATGTCATAGTCTCACTGGCTCTAGACGGTTGGGAGAAGGTGAGACTCTTCGGTATTTACGTAAAAAAATAAATATTGTTTAATAAACATTTTATGATTTTAAGAGGAAACTTTTAAAACATAAGAAATATATATACGTTTAAACAAATTCACACATTCGAAAATTTTCTGTTTTAATGACTTGAGTGATGTTTTATTGTGTAAAGGGTTGAACAAAGAGGAGCTCAAATGGAACAAAACTGTAAATCTTAAAAATCTAGTAAGATATCTGTGCATACGTCATCGGTGCTCTGAGTACCGACAAACAAACATATTTGGGCAGTCAGAGACTCTGCTATAAAAACATACTATATTTAAAATCCGTTAGTTCCTCTTTTAACCGCTTTCACAGTGATGTTTGTAAATCCGTGTGCTGGCCTTTTATAAGGACGGTGTTGGTGAACCCAGCTGCAAGGAAACTTTGGCGGTGTGGGGTAACACTGAGCAGGTGTCTAGCGAAGGGAAGTTGTTTACACTTGCCCCCTCGTGCTTTATTTGCAAGCTAAAATATGCAAAGAAAAATTGTCGCCGTTCTCGAGAGTTACTTCGTAGTTAGGGTTTTCAACATTGTCACTTTTACTTGGAGACGCGGGGACTAACGGATTTATTCACAACTTACTCACGGATGAACCAAATAATACAGAAATCGAAGGAATATTTTTCAAAATGCAGAGTTTTCTTTAAATTATTATTAAAAATTACATTTAGGCAATATTCTACAAAATTCATCGGCGGCTGGCGACTATTGTAGATACCAATGAAATAACCTTGGAGTAACAATCTATGGAGAGAGACCTAATTATTTTTACCCGACCTATACAAACTTTCGATAAATCACTTTCTCTGGGTTTTATGTCGTACACCATGAGAGAGAAAGAGACAGCAAATATAATACACCGCTTCTATGTACTGTTACAATGATCTTGGGCTCCTGGGTCACCGCGGGACACCGCCCACATTTTTTTATTATGCCAATAATCTTGACACAACTAAACCGTTTTTTAGGTTACATGCTATATTTTTGTTGATAACAATACTGTGAAAAAGTGGTTATACGAATAAACAAAAACATAATGTCGATATGTGCTATAAACGGATGTATAAATACCCTAACCTTAGTCTTAGCCAAGCCCAGGTCCGCCGAGTCCGGTAAAAATCATCAAAAACTGACTACACTGCCTTGGATAGATACCACTCTATATACTCTAAGGAAATAACCTAAATGACAAGGTTTCATTTGCTCAGAGCCAATAAGGTTATGCCACGCTTATATTTCGGGAAATGTTAGTTGTGAAGCTGCCGGAAGTGGAAATGGAAGTGCTAGAACCTGGCTATTCAAATCTGTTCACCAAATATGACTCACTGGTAACTAAAGCCATCAAAAGCAACTATTAGATTCTGGATGATTTGATCTCTCACCAGGGTAGTACAGGTAGTATCTTCCAGTCTAAAACAACTCTAAATATTTTATTTTTATTTTTGTTTAAATTCAGCGTTTGAAAAACTATTGTTTTCCGCTAGGAATTGAACTGGTGACCTTTGAGTTCAGAGGCAAAACGCACATCGCTCTGTTACTTAAATTGTCACATGGACAACTGATTGACAAATTTCGTTCTTAATTGACGTTTAGTAGAAACGAGGGTTAAAGGCTCTAAGGAAACCCGCGATAAACAACGTAGACGAAAACACACACACCGCAAAGCCAGGTAGGTACAGAGGAAAGTGGGAGTAGCTAAGGGAGGCCTCCATCCAGCAGAGATCAGCAGTGACTGATGATGATTTATCAACCAATTATATCTGGCAACTTTTTTGAGCACATCTTTATCTATTTTATACAAGCGTTTAGTATTATTAAAAGTTTCCACATTAAGAAGAGCCGGAGAATCCTATAACGAAGCGATAACGCTTTGCTAAAAGTTTGAGAGTTGTGAAATACATCGTTCGTTGGTTGTGTGTTTGAATATACACGATGCGAGAGCATACCATTGAACAGTGAAATGTCACTTTAGTTTAAAGGCAGATAAAAGTTATAGATAAAGCGATAACATTCAAATGACATAATAATCACTGGCAGTGGGCGAGGTTGTTATTTAAGTATTCATACATCAAACAAACGGAAAAATAATAAAATTTCAACAGTACCTACCTGGCGAACTCTCTAAAAGAGAGGTAAGCTCCGAAAAGCTCCGGTCTGGTTTAAAATAAATTGGATCATTGTGTTTTGGAATTAATTAAACATTCATTCATATTATGAGCTTTTAATTTGTATACTAATAATATATGTCAGATTAAAGAAAGTGGGATAAAACTATATTTAACCCGTTTTAAAAATGTGGATATTCGGAAACAATGCAAGGTTGACGTAAGCGTAATTAATAGAATCAAGAAAGGGAAGCTTTTTATTTTATTTTTTTATAGTGAATACCGCACAAGAGTCCCAACTGCTCCCAACGGTCTAGAGCCAGTGAGACTATGGCATTTCCAATTGGGGTATGCTGTGAGGTTTAAGGTAGTGGGGAGGGGTATGAGATGGGGAAGAGGAAGGTTGAGACGTACCTAGCTATTCCGATCTGGTCACCAAACACGGCTAAGGCCATTTCAAGTAACATTTCAATTCTGAATGGTAGTCTTTCGCCAGGGCGATACTTAGAGCATCTACCACTCTGGAACGTGCCAAAAATATGCTGTATATTATTTTCAATTAATTAAAATTTGTTATGACCCATTTTAATGCAATAAAATTTATTAATGAACGCCGGGTTTGAATATTATATATCGTTAGATAATCGTACCCTTCATTGTTTTTTGTTTAAATCAATGTGTGTTACTTATTATCGATCTGTCGATGTTCCGTTAGGGGAAAGAGATGAAGAAGAGCAAGGTTGGTAAATATCTGATTCAGATGCGGTCACTAAACGTGGCTAAATCCACGCATTTTAGACATAAGCCACTGAATATGTGACATTGAGAAAAAAATTGCAAATTTTTCAACGAGACAACACTCAGACTTTTTGTACCTATTGTGTTTCTTATAAAGCTCAAATCTCGTAGCATAATGGTAGACAATGGCTTTATAACTTCTTTCAAACTATCCGCGCCACCTGAATATTCGGCCAAGAAGAATCTAAGGATGTAAAAAATGGTCCTCCCTCCGGGGGTAGGTACTTGAGTGTTCCAGTGTAAACTCAACGAAGCGTTTCGAGAAGAATATAAAGATATCATTATATTCTTTATTTACCCCAAAGAAGTAACGGGAAAAGTTAGGCTCTTAACCCGCCCAATTGTGTTTATGGCTCGTATTTAAATAATATATGGCCACTTTTCATCAGTTATTATTTTTTGCTGTACGGGATAATGTAACGCAAAAAGGCAAATGTAATTACATAAAACTTTTTACGGATGAATTTCAGTTTTGTGTCGCAGTAAAACACAATGCCCGCATTGAAGCAAATCTAAACGGCCGATCTAAAGACCAAACAATTTCATAAACTATTAATAATATCGCCATGAATATCATCAATGAACAACTGAGTTAATTTATTCCTTCGGTTTATTTGAGACCAAACTGGTTTCACTCGTTTAAGTATTTGATTTCCCACTTGAAATATGTTATGAAAGCTGTGACGATGAGCAGGAAGCCCCCAACGTGAAAATATGAGTACACGTAAAACATAAAATGCGTTATGTGCTATAATAAAAGCTCTCAAACAGTGAGCTCTGGCGTCAAATATAAAGATATTATATATTTGCCGTGTGCCACTATACAATGCCTTTATTTGGTCTCTTTAGAACAAATTGCAATTAGTTTTTAACGCCGCGGTAAGACTTGTCTTATCGCCAGCGTATCAAAATATTTCCCATAATTCAGAGCACCTCAAAATTTGCTCTGGCTTAAATGCCCCGAAAGCGTCCAGTTCAAGCTTTGCTGGATGGTATTTAAATCAATTTCTTGAAGGTTCCAATTCGCGACAGTCAACCCTTAGATCGGCAACGTCATCGGCTATCTTAAAGTTGAAGGAACTAAGGCGCGCACCAGGCACTAAGTTCGGAGAGCGTGCTGTGGGAGTGTCAGGTGCTAAAGCTCGGAATAGACTACCACGTGATCTGAGTATGATTAAAGACCCGACAGAGTTCAGAGCTAAACTCATCTAATTCGCAAAGCTAGACTAGTCCATGACCATCTAAATCTCTTACTATACTAGTATCTTTTCACGCCTGATCAGCAAAGTCTCGATCCACTGCTAAACAAAAAAAATCTAAAACATTTTCACAGCCCGCGACATAATATGTAAATATCAATAAATAATGGGTTATTCCAGCTATATTTTTAGTTATTTCGATAATTTTATATCAACTTTAGCCATAGTTTTGAAGTTTCGTTAAGCGTCCTTGAGGTGATATTTCACCAAAATGGCGCTTTATAAATTAGCCAAGTATGATTACTATTATTAAAAGCAGCTTCTATCTGGTTTTGGTAAGATTTTTTCAAGATTTTTTAAGATCTCAAGAAAAAAATCGGGATTAGGGATTATCTTTTAAGAATGGTCTTGCTTCTATGTAAAACTTGCGAAACTGATTACTTTCAATTCGTTGAAACAAACATCGTAAATTTTAACAATTTCCTTTGGAAACAAATTAACAATCAATAAATATAAAAAACATTGACTCTGTGCAGAAACGGACAGTTTGCTAGATTCTCTTAACAAACGGATTGTAATATTTGAAGCACAGACGTCAGATGGGAATGCTGTCCTTGTTCTACCGGTATTTCAATGGAAGATGCTCCGAGGAACTTGCGTCATTGATCTCTTCAGCACCGGCGCATAGTCGGGAAACTCTTCAAACGCGCGCCCAACATTTGTACAAAGTTGGCATTTAATACATGAGAACGGGTCGCTTTTACGACTCGTTCTTATGTTCAACAGCTCGGCTGTGGAACGATTTGCCGGCCTCTATGTTTCCTTTTTCCTTCGACATGGGCCTCTTCAAGACCCAGGTTTACTCCTTTCCTTTCCTCAAAAAGACCCTCCACACAGCATCGCCAAAAATGACAAAGGCCCTGAGGGAAATTATTTCCTCAAGGCCTCCTGTGTGGAGTTTTAAAAAAAACTTGGTTAAGCCTTTAAATGAGACAAACAAGTAAATAATTAAAAATACAAAAAAATATTACAAAATCTGTTTTACAATTTACTTCATGAGAAAATATAAAAAAATAATGTGCGAAAAATAAATTGTTATTTGACCTGCACGATTTGATGTATCAGCAAAGTTCATAAAGTTCACGGAAGCGATGAACAGTTAGACATGTTTGTATTTACGTTGTTGATTTTGCCGAGAAAACAAGCTAACATGCAAATAGGTTTGGTCTACTAACCTGCAATGAACTAGAGCACACAATGACGCTGTCGGGCTGCTCGATGGGGCTCTGTTTGGAAGTGATTAACAGCACACTCGAACGACACTTCATTCAGTAACATGAAAACCTCAGCAACTAAATACCCCACGTTAATTCAAAACAATCATTTATACTAGAGCACAGTACATTATAACTTCACCAAAAATCTTAAACACCACTTGTTATTTTGTATTTAGTAAAAATCTCATTTTAAACTTCCCATTATTGACACTGATAATGAGCATTGGTTGGCAAAGGATATTGTTTGTTTTGATTTAAAACACTGACAACTCCGTGGCAACAATAAAAGTGAAGAATCATTTGAAGTGTTTTGATCTCATCGAAATAACAAAACATTCAACTTTAATTGTTGATCCACGATCCACGAAAATTACTTTTGCTAAAACAATACAAACAAATTTCGCCTTTCTTTAGCAAAAACTAACCAAAAACAATAAAGCTTACAAAAACACGTTATACAGATAACCATAGACGACTTTAAATAAGACAATATATTTGTGCACTTCTTCGTAATTATGTTTTGAGAAAACCTTTGTGAAAAAAATGTTAACGCTCATTATTGTTGTAAACCTCGCATACCTATAAATAACTAACTAACCATCACGCTGTTCTCTGTAGGGGTAGGCAGAGAGGACGGACCGCCATACAACTCTGTCTTGACACACTCCTTGCTTCGTTCAAATTCATACATCGTCTCATACATACGTTTATGTTATTCTGACTATTCACGTGGCCCGATTCAAGAATTTGATGTGTGTCTTCCATGTCTTCCTCGGGCGTCCCCGACTTCTTCTTTCATTCACTTTCGCATCATATATTCTTTTCACAGTTCTTTCTTCGTTCATTCGCTCTACATGCCCAAACCATCTAAGCGTCCCTTTCTTGATCCTATTCATCACGCTTACATCAGCCTTGCATTCTTTCCGGATATCCTCATTTTGAATACGGTCATACATGGTTTTATCGCACATACGTCTCAGGGATCTCATTTCCACAGCATTCGGTCTACTTTAATCCTTCCTCTGCCAGTTCCACGCCTCACTGCGACACATCAGGGTTGGAATAAGCACTCCATTGTGGACCATTAAACCATACCTATAACAGACAACTTAATCTGTGTAGTTACTTTTATTCTTTGTTTCATTGTATATATATATTTTAGATACTAATTAACTTGCAGTTTAAGGTTTCCGGCCTTGTGTATATGATCAATACAACGAAGCTAAAACTGCGCCTCAAAGAATTTTGAATGGACAGTCACAGATCTTTGTCTTAGCACACACGCCTTGCTTCATTCACATGCATGCATCGTCTCATACATAATTAATAACATCGGAAGCAGAACTCTAATGAAGTGCCTTGGCATCACGGTGAACCAATACTTAAAAGGGTCACCACATATAACCTTTCTTAAAAACCGACCACGAAAATTGACCTATATCTTTAGCTGTTTAAGACATATTCTGGCTGAAGAACTATCAAGAATGACCTACTTTGCTCTCTGCCAATTCATTATCAAAATAATCTCAAAGAAATTTATTTTTATTCCTTCGTAACTCATATTTAAAGACCTTAATGTGAAAAAAAACAAGCAAATTTACAAATATATTAAAGAAGATATTCAAAATTCAAAACCATACCATTCAAGAAACACAAAAAATCTCCGACAAAAGTTACCGATTCGATTTGTAAAAAATAATTATCAGCGGAGATATAAATACGTAGGAACTTAATTCTTTAATAGATTATATTTAAAAATAAGATTGATTTATAACGACTTTAAATAATTCAAAATACGCGTTTAAAAAAATATACTGAAAATTCAATTTTTTTTTCATTTATTCAGAAATAAATTAATTAAATAAATAGAGAGTTCTAGAGACAGCATCAGCGAACAGATATTAAAGTTTTAAAGAAACGTTTTCAAATTAAAAAATCTAATCCTTCCCTTTATTTCTTCTAAGTTAAGGATCAGCACCCAAAAATACATACTTTTTGTCTTTCTAATACAAGCAATACTAAAATGATTAATCCGTTAATTCCTTTCGGGTATTTAGGGAAATATCTGAGATTTCCAGTTAATACATTTTTTAAAGAGTCATCTTTTAAATCATTTATGAAATGCAATACTGGAATTTTAGATAAAACATTCGAAAATGGCTTCGCTGGTTTTCAAACTGCACCTTTACCGACATTTTAGTATATTTTTCATAGATTCTTAAAGATTAACTGCCCATGTTTAATTTACAAATAAATCATGTACACTCTTGCTTTTGAATTAAAATGCTACAAAGTGACGCTCAGCGCCATTCCGGGTGTGATGAGCCTTAATATAAAATATTAACGTTTAGTCAAACCAATTTATGAAAGCTTCCTTACATAAGAAAACTCTCTCATTACAAGCTTTTCCAATTGAACTAGAAGGACTTATATCTTAATTATTAGTACATTAGATCCATTTCAACTTGCTACGGCTAGATTAAACCATTATTTACCCTTACCGGTACCTGTACCTGGACCTGCACCTAAATGCACGGGAGCTGGCTGCTGGCCAAATTTACTTTTCCTACAGTTTTCCAGAAATTTTAACTCTGCTTATTTCTCGCGCGAATACTCCCCATGTTCTTGCTATTTTCTGATCGAACCTTCGCGATAAGCGAATTGATATTTATGATCGAACCTTCACCAATTTATATTTATACATAAAATTAAGAATAACTTGTTACCAAAATATTTTTCTGACAAAATTATTTACGACGTGGACATTCACAGACATAATACAAAAAATACACAAAGAAATCAGACCACAAACAAATAATAAAACCAAAACACAAAACACTTAATTTATAAAGGGATGAAATGTTATTACGCGCTCCTGGAAACCATCAAAATTATATCAATTAATGCATTTAAAATAAGCTGTAAGAACCATTTCAAATACGTTAGTAATATGTGCTCTAGAACGCTATTTTATATGCTAGTCTATTAATTAATACACATTACATTTCTCAAAAACATTCTCATTCCTTATGTTATATACTTAATTACATTATACGAGTATACGAGTGGTTATTATTAACCATAAATAATTTTCTTTGTAGGTGTAAACTATTTTAATTCGACTGATGTTAATTGAAATTATCATTTTTTTAAATAATCTTTTCAAATGCCTACCTACCTATTTAAGTACCTACCTACCTTTAATTTATTTTAGCAGACATTATTCTTTTTTTGAAATGAGAACATATATATTTTTTATTAGCAACTTATACAACATGGCGTTATTTTTCACTGGTAACAACTAGTTAATCTATAATATAGCATACAGAGCAATACACATAGCATGTATGTTGTTAATTTTACTAATGTTCACTAGAAAAAAAAATGTATTAAGCTAAACAGAGTTTTGGGTTTTGTTTTTATTTCCAGGTAGATAATCATAATCAGTTTTCCTATAAAATTTTATATTTCAAATTTGAATTATTTTTCCTTCGGCAACGTATCGTTGTTTATGTTATTTACTGATATTGTTTGACTAAAACCACATCGATGCCGATGACTGTTATTGCAGACATCTCAACTTAATTCCTGATATATGCAGTGAGTGATGCAACCATCTTGGACGCTTCTCCCTCCTTAATTCGAATGTTAGCAGCTCGCTTGCATTTTCTCAACGTTTCTTCAAAAGTAAAGTTAGTAATTCGTGTATATCAAATTAGCATGTTAGGGACCTTGCGAGGCGATTTACTACACTGAGATATGTGCTTTTTAAAGAAAAAGTACTATATCTACATAGTAATAGACAGTTTTCTAACTGTTTTGTATTTCTGCCCTCTTAACATACCATCTCCTATCCTGAAAGCTCGCGTTAAAGCTCTGGTTGATAAGTATTAGTTAATAATAATCCGCATCGCACAGCTTATCCGGAGACTTCCTAAGGACCTTCCGAGGAACTAGCCAAACTGGTGCTTGGTGAAATTCATTGTGTCTAGGGAGACTCTACGTTAGCTCCCTCCCCCTTTCTCCCCCAGATAACACAGCTGAGACCCACTTGATCTCCTAGGCACCGGGGTGCATTATACAGCGTCTAGGGGACCCTTGAATACACGGGCGTGGGTGCAATGGCATTGAGGCACGAGTAAGCGCACGATGCAATTTCATCACAGCATGATAATGCTGCTTTCATATTTCGTAAGCAAGTACTAAGTAGCTACTCTGAAAATAGTGAACACGTTCCAACAAAATAATTTACCTTGGTTTTAAGTACCCTTTATCCCTTGCATGGAATCGTGCAGGAAATGTGTTTATAAAATATATGCTACAAAGGATGCACAGCTCTCACACTGAAAATATTGAGACACAGTAAGTACATGGTGAACTAGAAGAGTTGTGGTACAATAAACTGTGATTTTGAAGAATCAAATGAAAACACCGCTGCATAAATTTGTATTGTTTTTTTTCACTTTTTGACCTGTCTCTAATAACCGCAGCATTCTCCAGTAGCCCCATCAAGTTGGTGGTGAATGAGGAAAATGGCCAACTTGCATTCGTACATAAAATCGCATAATTCGAATCGAGTTGGCAAAAAGCTGGCAGACTGCCCTAAGGGTAGCAGGCCGTTCCGGTCGCTCGCTGGGTCCACCGGGAAATTTTTCTGGAGATCCACTTTACCACCTCTGACCAAGACCGATGGTCTGTCGAATTACTCGGCCCGCGAGAAATCCGAAAAACTCAACTCTTCAAGATAATGCTGAAACTATCCTATCTATTTGGCACTGCGTGTTCCAAATGAAAAGGACCCAACATTAAGAGAAGGGAATTCAAAGCCAGCAGTCCTGACGAAACACCTTCCGTGGTACTTAAGAGGTGTACTGCAGAATTAACCCCAATGGTCTCCAAATTATGAAACTGGTCCTCTTTCATCCAATCTCTAAGAAGAAGCACTACTTTGATCCTTCCAATTACCGCGCCATAGCCATCACTTCCACACCCTCGAGATGTGAATAGCAACAAATCAAAAAAAGTCATTCGACGACCTCCGTGTTCGAGTGGTAGATCCTTGGAGTAACAATGTATGGAGAGAGAGCTAATTCTTTTTACCTATCCAATACAAACTTGCGATAAATCACTTTTTCCGAGTTTTTTACGTCGTACACCATGAGAGAGAAGGAGATAACACATATAATACGCCGCTTCTATGCACTGTCGCGATGATCTTGGGCTCCTGGGTCAGCGCGGGACTCCGCCCATATTTTTTATTATGCCACTAAACTTGACACAACTATACGGTTTTTTTGGATTAAATGCTATATTTTTGTTGAATACTAATAATAATGAATACTGTGAAAAAGTGGTTATACGAATAAACAAAAACATTATGTCGATTTGTGCTTTGAATGGATGTATAAATACCCTAGCCTTAGTCTTAGCCACGCCCAGGTCCGGTAAAAATCATCAAAAACTGACTACACTGCCTTGGATAGATACCACTCTATATACTATAAGGGTGGATCAAATCCGGCATTTTACTAAATTAATATGTGTCATAACACATTTAATTCATATGAAATAATATGTAGTGTATTTACAGCACATTCAAGAGTGATAGATACTCCAAGAATCGCCCTGGCGAAAGACCGCCATTCAGAATCAAAACGTTGCTTGAAATGGCCTTTTCCATGTTCGGTGACCAGATCTTATTATCCAGGTACTTCCCAACTTTCTTCTTCCTCATCTATTTTCTCTCTTCGCCACCTTCGCCTCACAACATACCCCGATTAGGGATGACATAGTCTCACTGACTCTAGACGTTTGGTAGCAGTTCTTGTGCGGTATATATCCTAAACATACAATATCCTAAGCGATCGGCAACATGGATTTCGTCAAAGTTGATCGTGTGGCGATCTACTCGAGTATGTGACACATGTTCTGGGGCGGTGCTTGTCAATTTAATTCAATTCGATTATTTAATTCATTTTAAAAATACAAAAATGTATATGGGGTGTACAAAAAACAGAGTACAAAGCACATATACTAAGACAAGAGTGGGGTATACCATATTAGTTTCTTTAAATATAAACTCGTACATTTTCTAAGATTTTATAACTAAACAAGATGGATGAATAATAAACCATAGATTAAGCAAGCAGCAATAAAGCTCGTTGTTTCAAAGCCTGATTCACACCAACGTCCGGTTCCGCTCAGTGCCGATATTGTTCCGCAAGAAAACTTATTGATATGGTATGAATATCAATCAAGGAGTATGTGCTAAGACAAATTTGTGTGGCAGTATATCCTTCTGCCCACCCTTGTGATATTTAACTACTTATTTAGTTAAATAATTATTTTAAAGTGTAAAAATACTTACAATGCAGATTTTTTTTTAAAACCATTTTTTTATCACTAAATAATATTTTTAATAATTAATAATCAATAAAAATATTATTTAGTGATAAAAAATGGTTGCAAAAAAAAAAATCTGCGATGTTAGTATTTTACACTTTAAAATAATTATTTAACTAAATAAGTAGTTAAATATCACAAGGGTGGCAGAAGGATATACTGCCACACAAATTTGTCTTGGCACATACTCCTTGATTGATATTCATACCATATCAATAAGTTTTCTTGCGGAACAATATCGGCACTGAGCGGAACCGGACGTTGGTGTGAATCAAGCTTTAAGGCAGTTTCACTGACGTGAAAAATGTCGATATCCGAAGCGTGCGTATGAGTGTTTCGGAGAGACTCAAACTGTCAGGTTGGATATCTCTAAAGCCTTTGATAGGGTCTGGCACCTTGTTTGGGCGCTTGTCGGGAAGTTACCAACGTACGCGGTTCATCCAACCCTGCTGTATTGGAATGCGAACTTTCCGAAAGGAAGAACGATTCTCGTCATAATTGACGACTCTTTTTCCTCTCCACACCAAATGAATGCAGGCGCACCGCGAGGATGTGTGCTGTCACCGCATTGCACATCAACGACCTTATTGAATGTGCACCAATACACTGCA
Organism: Drusus annulatus; assembly: GCA_022651775.1. Classification (NCBI taxonomy): domain Eukaryota; kingdom Metazoa; phylum Arthropoda; class Insecta; order Trichoptera; family Limnephilidae; genus Drusus; species Drusus annulatus. The sequence goes on from JAGWCC010000028.1 coordinate 587,997, forward strand.
CCGTTGACGAGGGCTATCATTCCGACAAGCCCCCTGCCAGGGGTAGGGCCAACTTGGTTTCTTCTAGCTTCCCTTCTCGGCGAATTTTATCAATTATTCGAATTGAACCTTCGTTCAGATTTTTGCGATAGTTCGAAAGACATCATGATGGGGTTCATAAGCCTTCGGGTAATATCATACATGTGCGGTGGTCACATTAATATATAGGTCAGTATTTTGTTAAATTTATCCAATCAAAAATGCGTGACGGAGAAATGATTTTAGGTCCGCAGACGTTTCCAGGTGTCCAAGATGGGATTTTTTAATATTATTTATATAAAAACAAATACTTACTTTTAGTTGTTTCCTTGAGCTATAATAGTAAAACAGATGGAATTATACAACAAAAAAAATTATTCACGCCAGTCAGCACTAACTTCAACTATTTTCTTAGATTTTAAGGTAGAGAGCCAGATTAATTTTCTGAATAAACTGATAATTTCTGAACAATCGTAACCAATCTACGTTAGACTGTTTGACTTCTAGAAAAAAAAAAGATCCCAATTCCGTGTGTTCTATGAATATTCGTGGTATTTTATTAAAGATTTTTTGTTTCGGGTTCTCGGGTTACGAATAACCTGAAAATATTTTAAAAACTCTTGCTGCTATCATAATAAGCGGAAGATGTTGCTTGTGCAATAATGGAGGACTAAGCTAGCAGAGGGTTGAACCCACGACGCCCGGATGGGAATCCGACGTTTTTGTCCACTCAGCTTCTAACCGGTCAATATATAAATTATATAATCTCTCTACATATTATTTCGGACAATTCTAAATAATTCTAAATAATTAAAATGGAGTTCTACAAAATAAACTTTAAAACCATAAATAATTCTAAATAAATTGAAAATAAAGTAGTTGCTGTCATGGTTTTCATAATCTGTAAAAAATATATTGCTCAAAAACAATTTGATAAATTTTGTTCAAAATTGTGTAAGCCGGCGACATAATTATTATATTTTCATCTGTTGAACTGTCTGTTAACCGCAGTTTATTATTAGCGGCGCTGCGGGAGGGAAGTGGTTACCGCTGATAACCGCACATCCTGTACCTGAGATCACCTTATCACTCCAATGCTCCTGCAGGACTACGAACAGAACTACAAGACTGCAGGACTACAAGACTACAAGACTACATGACTACATGACTACATGACTACATGACTACATGACTACATGACTACATGACTACATGACTACATGACTACATGACTACATGACTACACATGACTACATGACTACATGACTACATGACTACATGACTACATGACTACATGACTACATGACTACATGACTACATGACTACATGACTACATGACTACATGACTACATGACTACATGACTACATGACTACATGACTACATGACTACATGACTACATGACTACATGACTACATGACTACATGGCTACATGACTACATGACTACATGACTACATGACTACATGACTACATGACTACATGACTACATGACTACATGACTACATGACTACATGACTACATGACTACATGACTACATGACTACATGACTACATGACTACATGACTACATGACTACATGACTACATGACTACATGACTACATGACTACATGACTACATGACTACATGACTACAGAACTAAATAACTACAGGACCTCAGGAGTATATGAATGCAAGAGTACAAGACTAAATGAATACAAGACTACAGGACTCAATGGAAAACTATCTTCGGCGGAAATTACTACATACCGATGCGATGGTGGAATCACTTGCCAAAACATATCGTGCGGTCACTACACTAAACATACACACACGCATTCCCTCTCACACACACACACACACATTCCTCCATAACTGTTTTATCGTTCGACACAGATAAAGTTGAACCGTTGTAATCGAGAGTCGCGCTGCGAAAGAGTTTGCCGAAACGTTTAAAAATAAGTGTGTCCATTGTTTATCTTTCAAAGTGCAACAATGTGTCTTTGATTCATTCTTATAGGAGTATATTATTTCGCGTGCGGTCCTTGTTTCAACAATATTTAATGTTACTAACAAACTACGTGCTTAATTTTTATGAGATAACCTATTTCGTTTGAATTTTGGGGTAATAAAAACCGAGTTCCGCTTCATCCTGTTTTTGATCAAACATTTCTCACACCCCTGCAGTGTCCTTTTACAACTGTTTGGAGGTCATTTTTCAAAGGAATATTCATAAATCTAAACAAATCAGGAGATTATAAAATTGATTAGGAATTTAATAATAAGTTGCTTGATACAGCGTACACAATTGTGTACACAAAACAGTTAATCATTATTAACTTAACGTAACGTATTTCAATTTGTAAACTTTCCAGTTTCATATATGTAAATAAATTGTATAGTTTTCTCGTCTGTGTTTTAGATTAAAAGGTAAAGCCACAATGTGCAATATTTTAAACGCTGTTAGATTATTTTCTTCAGTTCCCAAATATTTCAGGTAAAAGGGACTGGAATAAAATATTCATAGCTGGTTGACAAAGTAACGCAAGTCTTTGAAAAAATAGATACCAAAAATGTCAGGTAGTTATTATTTATAATTTACGCAATCGTTTAATTCAAAAGATTATTATCTTGCTCGACATATTTATTTTACGCAGGACAGCTTGTTCAGTTTGTTAGTTTAATAATGCCATCAAATATACAACAGTTTTCAAGAATTCCAAGTATTTTGGCAACCTAAATGCCTAAAAATTGTGATTTTTTTTCAAATTGATAGAACTACAAAACTTGACTTGATAATAATTATTGAAAGCATGTTACTAATATTAAAAGAATATAAAATATTAAAAGAATATGAAACATAAAAAGACACATAAAATAAAAGATTGGGTTGTGAAACGGACACGAACTCGGGACCTCTGCTTTATCTTTTACTGTTTTATACATTTTTTTAAAATTTAGTGTTCTTTTAATAATTAACATCTATCACTTTAAAGCATAAAGCTTTAATAAGATAATTTCAATTAAAAAATGAACTATAATTTAATGTAATAGTGTGTGGTATATTCAGAATGGTTTACGCTTTATACCATGTTCTTTGGTACATTGTGAATCTAATTAGAAACATTTGATATGTGCGTGGATTAGTAAACAATCAATTGAAAGTGAATATCATTGACTGAGAGTGGGTGGTGGAATACGGCAAGTGAGATGTGGAGCCCCCTGAGCCCCCTGTGGCTGCTGGTGGCGCTGGGCCTGCACGCGGCGAGCCCCCCAGTTGTTCGACGTGCGGGTGCCGCTGGTGTACGAGGACCCGCTGAAGCTCTCGGCGCTCCGCCCCACCTACTTCGGCTACTCCGTGCTGCTCTACTCCAGGAATAACTACACCTGGTATGTCTGGGAATCTGACAGACTCTGAATAACTCCGACCTTGAAATTAATCAATCACCCTTACAACAGCTGGTACACCTTTTTATAAAGTGTCGTTACTCACAACATTCAACAGCAATTACGCGACTTCATCACCCGGAAGTCTGTTAGCCACAAAACCACCGGTTTATCGTAGGATTTAAAGAATTTTTCACGTAATTGATTTTTAGATGTTTTGTTCATTTCTTTTAAATAATTCTTTAATACTGATTTCTGTGGAATGCATAATTTGGCGTCTTGGTTCATTTTTTGCTGTTGATGAATAATACTAAAAATTCACAAATATTCATCGAAATGATATGCGTTCGATCTAGAAATTCTGAAACACAAAAATACTGAAAATACGAATCCGCTCAAGCAAGCACGCAACAAGCATTGCTATAATATAACTAGCAGATCTCACTAATACCATCACAAAAATAATTGTTCTTAATGTGTTCACGAAAAACGCACTCGGGGTCTATTTCACAGAAAATTCAATTTTCAATTCAAATCACAAATAATTGCCAAAGCCTCTAAAAATCATGAAAAATCTGTTTATTTTGTGGCCTTTTTCGTGACGTGACGTTGCACTTGTTTTGTATGAAGTGACGTTTCATACAAAACAAGTGCATTCCTCTTAATAGTTCAGATAAAGTTTCATCTTCAACGGAGCAACGCCAACGTTGAAAACTAGATCTAAGACCGAGGCCTCGCAAAAACGTTCCCATATCCCTACCCTGGAATATGATGCTTCTAGGGAAGTGGAATTTTCCAATTTTGGTCCTCTCGAACGATGAAAGACGGTCGGAATGTTAGGTAGAACACCTCCCTGGCGATGGTCATGGCGTAGAGCAGCTTGTAGGGCTTCTCTTAGTGGCGTATGGCATGCTGCATATGGCGGAGAATGATCCTGGTCGTCTTGTTGTCCCTGGCGGTATTGCCGGTCAGTTCCAACACCTAGGCGTAGTTGCGATTTCTCAGCTGTCCGTTTTTCCGAGAGAACACACTTCTCTTTCTTCAGACTTCTTCCAGAAAATTTCGGGGTTCCGATCCCATGGATCGAACCCGTTTAATCCTCCTCCTTCACCTCTGCTAGTCTGTGGGCAGTCGATTACCTCTTCTGCGCCACTTGTCATTAGTGACGTCCGTGCGTAATAGGGTTGTTCGTATAAAGTTGCGTAGTGCGTTAAGTACTTGTATAACATATTATCCTTCATTGTCTCAGTGTGTTGTGTTTGGTTGTTTTTAGGCTTCAGGTGGGCGCGCCCCGCTCCAACTGCTCCAACATGCCGGGCATCTCGGAGCCTGGCCGCGTGTACCGCTGCACCCCGGGCAAGCAGTGCCAACTGGTGCTGCTCGACAAGACAAGTAACTACACAGACCATATTGTTATGTAGTATATCTCCCAAGAGTATACAAACATCTTAATACCCGTATGTATTCAACTATTTCACTAACCTGGTAAAGGAGCGTAATTGGTTCACGTTTTGACGGTCAAAAATTGTGATTGCCAACATTTCCTTACGTAGATGTAAATATAGGTTCAAACAGATTGCATAATGTGATTTTTCGGTATCCACATGCGGCTCCTTTGACGACCAAAAGGTCGTTGGATGGCATTATAAAAACGAGTATATCCATCGTCTGAACTGTATGCTCTGTGTTGATTGATATTTTGCAATAATAACCACACGGAAAACAGAATGTATGCATTTACACACTTGTTTCCGCTCTGGTACACTTTCCATCCAGCTCTTGTATAGGTGAGCTTTGTACACAGAATCCAGACACTCCCACGAGAAATGGAATTTTTCAGTATCATATCATATGCTTCGGTTCATACGACGTCCGGGTGGGAATCCGACGCGTTTGTCCACTTAGCTACCGACCGGTCGATGCCTTAGAGTTTAGTCAATCGATCAATTGACTGCGTCCCAATAAATAATAATATTATTTTACGTTTATTTCTTTTAAGAAAATGTAGACAGCGGGGAGTACTGGGACAGGAAGGACGGCAGCTGGCTGGGAGCAACCATGGCAGTCCACGCTTCGGCGGACAAAATGGTGGTATGGGAAATATTGCTTCTTATTCTCTCTGTGACTCTAACACGAACTTCTCACCCGGAACCTATCTTTAAAAGATTGCGATCCATCCGTTAAGATATGAGAATCTTTCACGCAGATTGCCAGTTTTGCAGCGAGTGAAGAGTTTCTTTCGGGTACAAGCTGTTCCAATCGCCATTTGTCTCAGAGCTGAGCCTGTAGATGTGTTCCTAACGTGTCACGTGTGTTTCAGGTGTGCGCCCCGCGGTGGGTCAACCAGGTCAGGGAGACCAAGAACAACCGGGAGTGGCTGATGCAGGGCGCCTGCTACACCAGCATGGCCAGCGACCCCGAGTTGCTTTCCGCCTCGGCTGACAAGCTGATCCCCTTGCTAGCAACGGGTGACTGCCTTTCCTATTATTAAGACCAACTTTTCGACTTGGACTTCCTACTAATCTTGGCCGAAAATGGATTTCGGACGTAGAAGAAGAAAAATTACGAAGAAGTTCAAAAATACTTTAAAACAAAGAGCTTTATAATTATATTGTTTGTCACCACACCAACTAAATGCTCCTAATATTCCCTACGCACGGCCCGACATTTTGGACCCAATATGTGTGGAGTGGAGGTATACAAGTTGGAATGGATCCCATGCCAACGGTCCGACAGCGGAATAATAATAACTCGGCTGACGGTTTTGTCTACAGACTACTCAACCAGCTCCCCCCACTTTTCCTCTACACATGTTGGGTCCAACTTGTTGGGGCGTGAGTAGCGCCTATGAACGTAAATTTAATATTCGTTAATGTTTGACTATACATTTACGATATTTAATTACACACACTCGAGGTGATTTTTCACAAAAACGGCGCTATACAACTTGTCAAAATATTATTAAATTTATACATCATTTACATTTTATAGATTTTAACTTAATGATAAGTTTTCAATTTCTATATGAAAGAATTGGTCCATCATAGTTCAGGGATATCCCTACCGTGGCCAGCAAACATACATATCGTTATCTACGCCACAATGCAGTATAGTTCCCTGAGAATAATGAAGGATACAATTGATTATCGGGGTGAATGCGATTGCTTTGTTTGACGTTTTCCAACTTTTGGGGTAGTAAACCGCGTTGCGCTACTACCTACTTTATAAGCCAACGATTGAATATTTAAAATTGTTGAAAAATACAGGTTTCCTTTATAGCAACAATGATTATTTCCTTTCAGATTACCGTTACTACACCCAAAAAACTGGGGCACGAAGTTTGTTTATGACTACGGCATGGGGCAAGCAGGGATATCCGCTTACTTCACTCACGAGAGGGTGAGTCACTTGACAAAACATGCAATAGTAAAAAAACTAAATTCGTACCTAGTTTCATTATCAGGCTTCGCCCGAGATTTAAATTTCAAAAAGCAGTTTAATGAATAATCAAAGCCTTATAAGGCTATGGCTCCTGATGAAAATTATGTTGAGAGCTAAAAAAAGTTGTGTTGACCTTTAAATTTAAAACATAACAATCTATGCAAATTTAGTAATATCAGTGCTAACTTTAGTTTTTAGCTTATTTAGTTTTTTTTTGCCGCTAATAATAAACAGATATTACCATGATTGCAGAAGAGTATTTTTTTGTAAAATAGTCAAGGATGCAAATAATTTAAAATCTTCAAACAAAAAAAACATTCTCAGCTACAACAAAAGAAGTAAATCAGATTTTTCAATCTCAATCCGAAGAAGGCTAGCACGGAAGTATTATAACAGTAGTCTTCACTTCAACAGAGTTGGAAATATCAGTTCTTTGAATTAGTTTTCCACCCTCTCCTTCTTTGTTTGCCATTTTCCTTCTCACCTTTAAAATGCAGTTACAACAAAATCGGTTTTCCATCAGCACGACGCCCCGGAAGTCAACAAGTTAGAAAAGGGGGCCAAAGCGGAGCAGTTACAGCTGGTGCTGGGTGCTCCGGGGGTGCTGAACTGGCGCGGCTCTACCGTGCTGCTGGCAGACCACTCGCTGCCCAGCGCCGTCAACAGGAAGAAGCGAGACTTCTTCGGGTAACACCGACGCTTCCTAACCTCTCTTTATAAGTCCTCGTATACAGGATGTACGCACCGCTAGACAATAAGTCATTTCTTGCATGCAGGAATCGCTCGATTGACTATCACAGATGTATTGACTTGTTCAGGTGGTTTTTCGTGTCATCGCGGAACCAAATTTCACAATTTGACAGAAAGGTCATTCAGCCACATTAGTAGGTTTGAGGGTAGAGTCTCAGTTTTACTCGTTCGCAATCACATTTAGCTGAACATCGATTTCATCTCAATTCACTGTCGATCGCCATGTTGACCCATTTCGAGAAAACCTATTTTTCACATCGCATAAAATTCAGTTCCATAAACAAGTTACCAGGGTCGTTGGTATAATTCAATTAATGATAAAATAATAAACCTTCGCTCCTCTTTAGTAACGATGGAGCCTTCGACTCCGGAATAATTCCCTTCTCGCTGGAGACCAAAAACGCACGTGACGGGGACTATATGGGCTACAGCGGCATCTGCGGCCACTTCTTCAGCAAGGGGGAGTTGCTGCACGTGGCGGGGGCGCCCAGGGGGGACACCTATATGGGCAAGGTAAGACTTTCCTTTTTCTTCTGGTGCATTTTCTTATTGCAGGTTTGTTGTAATCGGTAAGATCTTCAGTCCACATGCTGCAGCCCGGAAAAACGTAATTGATCTTCCTATTCTTATACTTGTCCTTCCTTCTGACCATGATATCAGAATATTATGTAAATATTACACTTTCATAATTTTGACTAATGACCTTTTCCTAATCTTCCGATCTCCTTCCCCTCGCCACTTTCATCAATCTAAGAACATACCCAAGGTTTCGAGTTTAGTTGGCTCCGGGCAGTTGTAAATCTTGTGCGAAAATAATACAAAAATGTATCAAATAGCTGTCCCTGCTTTCTGCTCTTAAACTTTTTATTCCATTTCCCACCCTTTTCAATATTTGACCGTGTCTATCCATTTATCTACCTGCCACTGGGAGTTACGTTCCTCCACTGTTTCTGTTACATGCGTCGATTTTGAGAAATTTAAAGGTTACGGGGGGACTATGAGCGGCACGCCTTTATCTGGATTATGTATGCTGCAGGTATACCTTTACGAGTTCCCCGCACGCAACCGCCAGGCCCCCAAGATCCGCACCTTCCTGCGGGGCGACTCCGCGGGCAGCTACTTCGGAGCCGCCCTGGGCGCCGCGGACATCACGGGCGATGGGCTAGACGACTTGCTGGTGGGCGCCCCTTACGGCGTACAGCCAAAGGTTCACGTCTTCCTGGGGAATAAGTGGGTATGTGCTCTGAATGTACCATTACCTCGGAGAAAATCTAACCTCTAACAAAAACATTGTATGAAATTTCTGACGGCCCAAAAAGGAAGATTTCCTCGTTTTAGGACTAACAAATTCTTCTTGCATTGAAGGGATTGAGGTTTTTTGTCTACCTTGCTACACTCTCAAACTCTGGTCCAGCTAGCTAGTATTTTCTTATTATTTTCTACATTCCAGGGAGCCTTGATCGTTCCGCCGACTGGCGCCAAATACCTGCTGATGCCGCAGTGGGGTCGATTTTCTCGTTTCGGGATATCCATAGCCACCGCAGACATCAATCAAGACGGGTACAGCGGTTGGTAGTGTTCATTAGTTTTTCACTCATACTAAGTTTCTTAAAATTACCGATTCCTTCTTATCGTGGAAAGTACTGAACATATTTTAGTATATTTCGGTTTTTATCAAAGTGAATGCAATATTTGACTTGTCCCACTGCAGACGTGTTGGTAGGAGCGCCGGAAGCGGAAGACGGTTGCGGCGGCGTCGCCGTTTACTTGGGAAATAAAACTGGCCTCCGGGAAACACCCCACCAGGAAATACTGGCGGAAACCATCGCTCCAGGACTCGGCATGCGAGGGTTCGGAATCTCCATCGCTCCCCCTGTCGATATTGATGCAAACTCTTTGCCAGGTAAAAATAATTACCTATATTTATTTTCATACGAACCTAAGATGACCTCACAAATGGTGGAAAGTCTTTTTGGTACATACCTGATAAGTCGAGTAATGATTTACAACAACTGATGTACTACGAATCGATGCTATCCCTGGTGGAGTTTTTTTTTTAAATATAAAGTCAAATAACGTCCTATTTATCATCGAAAAATCTCACTGGGACTCAATGCTGGACAGTTATCTTGTAGCATGTGAGCTTGTCAAATCTAGTCCATACCTGTATATCGCAGGCTGACTTGGCAGTAGAAAACCGTAAGTTTTTGTTTGTTTGATCAAGAGAAACATTAAAAAAACTAGTAGACTAGTCTGAAGATGGCCGTCATAGGCTGAAACCGGTCCAGTCATAAAATAAAAGTGGAATAAAGTTATAAATTTGTTTTATTAAATCATTAAAAAAACATCACTTGGCATTCGGGCCTTATTCAAGCTTGATGTTTGCTAGAGCAGTTTTCGTTCAAATAGTTTTTGTCTGATTTTCCTCTGTAATTGTTTGAGAGATGAAACCCTTATGATGACATGGCATCCTTTGGGAGTTGCTTAGTCTGGTTGGTATCATCGCCCGTATCCAATGTTGACAAGCCTAGAAGTCCATCTTTGATCTCTTTGAAACGACTAATTACAGACGTGGCGATTGGCGCCTACCTGAGCGGCCACGTGGTGTTGCTGCGTGCGCGCGCCCGAGCGCAGCTAACAGCCACCCTGGCTGCCGAGGAGCGCCTGCAGAGAGAGAGCAAAACCCTGAAAATCAAGGTCTGCATGCTCTACTCCCACAAACTGCAGGCTACACAGACCATCAGTGAGTGCACCAAGCTGTTTTTTACATTCGTATTACTTCACTTTCTATCAGAATTTGGACTCTCTCGAAGTAATGAGAGAACCCTTGAAATCTCTACCCATTACTATAAATCATTCTTACTTCAAACATCATATCGACGCTGGAAAGGCAAAAAGGCTTAAGCGACGTCAAAAATGAGTTAATTATGCAGTTTTGATCGGTTCCCTTTTCTACGTCGAATGCTCTAACTGTCGTTTGATTCTGAAGACCATCTTCAGCCATCTAAAATATAGGTTCCATTGGGAGAAGGCTTGAATCAAGCGGCCCAAGTTTGAGACCCTTGTTTAGCTTTTTGTCGCTTCAGAAACTTTTTTTTTTTCAAAACTCAAACAGGCACTGAAGAAGTATAAATTTTCTTGTAAAAAAAGACTTTTAAATTGCTCTGGTGTAAACTTCCCAAAATGGCGTTTCAGCCCTTTTTCCTTTCCGGCGTCAATATCTCTGTAAGATTGAGTGAAAAATATACGCATTTATAATATGTACACATCTTTTATAGAGGTGTCTAGAGTCCTCATGGTAGACAGTGCCTTTGGTCGAGCCTACATGATGGGGACATCTCCCTCGTCCTTCAAATACAACCACACCAGGGACCTGGATGCTGATATGAAATCTTGCCAAATAATCCATATTGTTATAAAGGTAATAAAAATCCTAATTTTTAAAAAGACATTCCAATAATTTTTATTAAAAATTTGGAATGTTCTGATTCTACGAGTATGTTAAATTTCCAGCCTGATGTCCAAAACTTTCAAGACCCTCTGGAAATAACGCTGAATGTTACATTGCTGGAAAGCCAAGACCCCAACAATCCTGTGATCATTACTGATAAAGGTGTCACTGGTAAGAAAACCATTTTATTTTACTGTCAATAATATAACTACACATATATAAAGGTTTCTTTGTCATCGTGTGGGCTTTTGAGTGACTGGAAAGCCTAATTATCGGAACATAATTTATTGAGACCCTTGGATTTTGGAAAATAGCAGCTAATACCGGCTAACGGCTCCTTCATTTACTTTTCTCTCCCCATGTTGCTTTTACAAGGTGTCACAGTTGATATTTTATTTTTAGAAAGTAAACCTTTCATGAATCAGTTGGGATTACACTTGCAGGAAATATATTGTAGTACTTTAGAGTAGCGCAGTGCACAGTTAGAGGAAGGCAGTACATAATCTGCTCTTTGTCATTGTGCTTTTAATAAAAAATAAATTAATTTTCGTACAACCTGGCAATATTTCAATTCCTCCTGCTGAAATGATGGAGATCTTAGCTAACAGAAGATTGAGCCCGCAATGTCTGGGTGGGAACCTGACGCTTTGGACCACTCGACCAACTGGTCCAGGCGTTCTGTTCTCAGTTTTAATCCAAAATCCAGCCCAGCTCTTCTCTGATGTTTGTTATTTTGGGTCCTTTTGAATGACGGCATTGAAGTGAATTGCTTTCCACAACTCGAAGTATTTAACTGATTTATCGGCAGAAAAATGTTAAATTTGAAAGTTTCCGTATTCATCCGTATTATCTTTTCGTTCTGGTGGCAAAGTGCCTTCCTGGGATCGCGTTCAGAACAGTTTTATAACTTTAATTTAATTTTGGACAGACATACACCTGAATAAAACCAAATATTATAATTTAAACCAAGAACGTCGAGATTGAACAACGAAATAAGTAAACATCACAACATTGTCATTTTCTCAAATTCCATAAATTCATTTAAAATCTTTTTTACAAAAGCCATGGCTGATGATTATTTCGTTTCTTCGTAATTAAAATATAAAATTAAATTAAACCAAGTAAAATATTTCAACTTTTTTTGTGATATTATTTTGCCTTCAACATTTTATTGTGTTGTTGCATGCACTGAGTTCCAGTTAGATAAATAAACATTGTTGTTTGTAACTAAATAATTTATAAGCTTTACTGCGTACATGCGTACACCATGCATGTTGTAAACACATTTATGAGAGATATTTACACACCGATTGTATAAGATATATTTTGTTTGATGCTTTTATGTAAATATTTTGTTTGTGTTTCTAAATTTCTGATGATCGATTTCAGGAATGGATGCATTTAACCGCATGACACCAGTGATTGAAGCGGGACAGGGAACAGCGAGGATAAGCCTCCCCTTCTCTACCGACTGCGGAGACGACAACATCTGCTCCTCGGAACTAGTTGTTGGCGCCCAATTTCCTGACCACAGGTTCGGTGATCTATTTTCCAAAGATGTTAATAATGAATGCACGGTGCACGCAATGATGACATGATGTTAACTAAAAATGGTAAAACAAATGCCGACGAAAGACGGAAAGACTCCACTACGACTCACGCCACTGCACTAGGGCCCAAGGAGTCCATTGTGCAGCGTCTTATAACAGAACAAAATGAGTTTTAGAAGCATCAACTTTGTCCAGACTGCGCGCGGTTATCGCATGAGGCAATTCGCAACTACCAAATAAATATTTTTGCAGTCAAAAGGGCAAAATAAATTGTATGAAATCAATTGTGGCAGTAATAATATATTAGGACTTTTCCATTAATGTTCAACTATTTCTTGATGTCTAGCTCATTCGCACGCCACGCGGTGTCTAGACGAAAGCTATTGGTGTTTATATATGCATTACAGAATCAACCTTCCTCTTCCCCATATCCTTCCTCTTTTCGCTACCTTCAGCCTCACAACATACCCCAATTGAGGATTCCATAGTTCCACTGGCTCAAGACGGTTGGAAGCAGTTAGGACTCTTATGCGGTATTCACCATAATTTCTTTGTTTTTATTAATTGTATGATATTTCCAATTTAGATAGATAAATTTACACTTAATTATAATAATCTAATAATCTATTTTCATGCTTTAGTGAAGGGGGATTCGTGCTAGGCTCCACTGGCAGCATTGTGTTTGAAATATCACTGGAAAATAGAGGGGAGCCGGCGTACGTGGCGCAGGTGAAGGTGACGCTCATGGCCCCCGCAGCCCTGGCGCGCCTACCAGCGCACTGCCGGGCCGACCCCGACATTATCTGCAACATGGGCAACCCCCTCGCACTGAATTCTCCTACTAAGGTACACTGTACAATAGTACAAACTTATCTACATGAAATTATTTATTAGAATAAGAATACAAGAGGTCCAAGAATCGAGCCCTGTGGCACTCCGTAAGTGATTCTTCCTAGACCACTCGATACTCCAGTGATTTCGACAAGACAAAATCTCCTTCGAAGGAGATTAAGGTGTTCCAACCGTGCCTAGATGCTTCATTTTTTATACGAGTATGCAATGACCGATTGTATTAAAGGCCTTTTTGAGATCTTCAAAAAATTTTATTTCAAAAACAGATCCTGAGACTGGAGATTGACATGCGGGGTGTCTCGGACACGTCTCGCGCGGGGGAGAAGCTAGAGTTCATCGTGGAGGCCCTCACCGAGAGTGATGACAAGAAGGACAACAATTTAGTCATTGTCCCCCTGGTCTTCAAAGTAGACGCCAGAGTTGATATTGCAGGGTGATTATACCAAATCCACTTTATTTAATGAATATACTACTGTTTTGAGATCTCCCTTTTCTAAGTCTAACCAACAGCCCTAAAGACAGGGTAGCTCTTTTTTCCTTTTTAAGTCTATGTAAATAAATTCGCCACCTTTAGACAACACATAATTTGATTAAACTTTTCTATAGATCTTCACCTTTTACAGGAAATCATTACAAGATACATACTCGTATTCCCAGCTAGAGAACAGCAGTTCCATGGGACTTGTTCACTTCAAACATCTCTATGAAGTTCAAAAATTTGGGCTAAGTCCCGTTGAAGAAGCGGAGCTGATAGTCCACCTGCCTTATAAATACCAACACAAAGGCAAAGAAATAACATTTGTTCAAATATATCAACCCGAGGGCTTCCAAGCGGGGCAGCCGTTTTCCTGCCAAAACATGGATAACTACACATATGCCATAGACACTGAGCAACATATCACATTGCACGAAGAGAACTATGAAGAACATGGCAACTCAAGTAACATAGACAAGTCCACTAGCATAAACAACTCGAGTGGCATAGACAACACCATGAAGATCAAAATCAAACGCTCCATCAGAAGGCATAACACTGAGCATTACTTCGTCCCATTAGTGGATACAGTGAGTAGCGATGAATTGGAATCAGCCGTTAAAAGCTACACAAGGGTGAAAAGGGAGGCCCAGCCTGAAGAGAGTCTGCCCGGAAACAGGACGGTGAGGTTATCCTGTGCAGAACCGGGGGTGAGTTGCCACACTATGCGCTGCATCATCGGACCCTTCCGGCGCCAGCAACATGTCGCCAGGCTCCTTATCACCATGGCACTCAACATCACTACTTTTAAAGGTCGGTGGTAATAAGATTTGTGATTCACAAAACAACCAGCTCCATGGCAGAACGATAAGCTCCTTGTCACTTGTCCAAGGAGGTCACCAAATTATTTTGATTTTGAAATAATAATTTATTTGTTTTGTACTGGGAGGAGTTATTCAGAATTCAATTTGGTTTCGGAACTCGTTCAATTTCAAAGTCTAAGTTTACGGGGCGTTGTTCTTTCTTGTTGTTGTCGAAATTATTGAGCACGCGGTTTAGCTGATACTTTTATCTTCCAGATACAATAATGGGTGTGAAGGACATCTTGGTTCTGAGTTCAGACGGGCTGGCGGCCATACTGGGGGAGGAGGGCAAGGCGGTTTCTTTGGGCAGCCAGGCAAGAGTGCGCTCCGTGTTCGTCAGCTCCCCGCCCGAGGCGCAGGTGGAGCTCTGGATCATAGCCCTCTCCATCATCCTAGGAATGCTGCTGCTTCTCATCGTGGCCATGGGACTCGTCAAGGTACAAACTCTTCAAACGAGTCTGATATAATTAATCTTTCCTCTCCGGTGCTGTTAACTGAGTTGACATTGTCTCTAATTATTTTAATATCTCCGTTAATATAGTAAACAAAGATTTCATATATTCTTCTGTTATGCATATTATTTGATAAAATATATAATAGAATATTATTGGATAAAATAATTACAATATGCAAGTATTTATCGAATGCAACAGAAAAAAGTTTTGCCGAAAAATCGGGCATAAATTTGTCAATACGAATGTGTACATGCATCGCCAAGTGGGCATAAGTGTATAGCTCCGTCCAGACAGCTGCGTCGAATGAGCCAGACATATGCGAACAAGCATCAAGCAATAGTTTAACATTAATGGGAAAGCCCGAATATATTATTATAGTCAACTATTATTATAGTAACTGTCTCCGCAGACCTACACCTATGTAGCTGATTTATAAATAAAATAATCAACCATTCAACATTTATGCTTTCCAGGCTGGCTTCTTCGAGCGCAAGAAGAAGGAGGAACTACAAGCACTGAAGGAAGCAGAGGTGAGACCTGGCAATCAATCAATAATCATGATTAACGATGAAATGATGATACATTAATATTTGCATGTAATTTCTTCCTGTAATATTTCTAGGCCACCCAGGACACTGCAGAAACCGAGGAAGTTTGGACGGAAGAGAATCAGAAAGATGAAGAAGAGGAGGATTTCAAATTAGACGAGAGATGAGAATGATGGACTGACAAATGCTATCAAATTCTCTGAAAAGAAGTTCTGAATTCGTCTCCGGTAGAATTAATATTTTTAAATATCAACTGAAAATTGATCCCATGTTGCGAAAATCCTTAAAAAAAGTGTGAATTAAAAACCAAAATATTGTTGAAAAATATATTTATTTTAATCATTCTTTTGAAAATACATTCCTCGTTGATGTTGAATTTTGTATAAACCATATTATACAAATTATTCCAGGAGTGACTTACTGTATCAGAGAATTAAAGCCAACAATCCGAATTCCACATTTTTTTTTTAAACATCTCGATTTAAATTGTTTTAATATCGGATTCATTTCCGCTGTCTCTTCCTTTTGCTTCAATGGCTGTCAGTGTCGAAATACCTGCTGAAGAGTCATCTCTTGCATTAGCTGTGGCCCCGATAGTATCTTGCTCAATTGAAGAACTGACGACCGTGTGGGAACGTTTCCCGAGCCCCTTTCCTTTCCCCGGGCTGCTGGTGACAGAACCTGATGATGATGGAGACTCCGCATCTTCTTCACAGCCTGACTCACTGGAGGACATGTCTGATAGATCCTCATCGATCCTAAAAAAAAGTGAGAAATAAACATCTTGAAGATTCAAATTATTGAAATAATAAAATGATAAGGTGTTCGATATCCGGTGTTGCTCAGAATGAGTTGGAATCCCACAGCGGCTGTTGACTTGTTCCACTAGCCAACCACCAGATGTTTCTCTATACATATTAAGAGTGCAGGACAAAGGAGTGGTGAGAGACGTAAGCATGGGTGGCTTAGCAGTGTGAAGGCAAACACCACATCTTTATGAGAGACAGTAACGGGGGGACACTTTTTAGCCAGTTTTTATTATAAAAATAGTGTAGTCACCAGAGGTTGGGTTTCCGCTTCTTAGCCTTGGGCTGTGCCCCATTGGCTGTAGTTGGGGCAGTGGGCGCAGCAGTGGACTTGCAGGGCCGAGCGAGCGCCCCCGCATCCACGGCAGAGCCCCCGTCCTCCTCCAGGCGGCGTCGCGCTTCCTCGTACTGCGTGTCGTGGAACTCGTGGCTTGGGATGGCGCATAGTCTGGAACAACACAACGTTTGTCTAATTCATCTTCTCCCCATCGAATGGTGGGGATTCAAAGATGGACTTTGAGATCCCTGAGCCTGATATCCTATGAACCTCATCAATTCTGCCCTAAAATGTGAGAAGTGGAGTGGCCGCCCTCTGCGGTTGAGTGGTTAAGATGCTCGACTATGAATCCAGAGGTTGCAGAATCAAATCCCGGCGTGTGCATATAAATATGTGTTATTTCACATTTTAATTCATATCAAATAATATATAGTATATTTGCAGCACGTTCCAGACTGGTAGATACTCGTGTCGCCCTGGTGAAAGACCACCATTCAGAACCGAAACTAGCCAGGTACTTCCCAACATACCCCAATTGGGGATTCTATAATGCCAGTGACTGCCGGTTGGAGCAGTTGGGACTCTTGTGGGGTATTTACTATAGCGTCATCATAGATTATTCTATGTTCCTGTATGTAGGACCAACCTGACAATGGTTCTTCTTGTGTGGAGGGGTATATTGCTTCTGAACAAAATCTCTTCCTATATCGACATATTCTACGTCAGAGAGGAGAGATTCAGAAGTGAAATGTTATTGAATATTGAAAGAGTTTCTCCGCATTAACTTGATTGTGCCTGTAATTTTTTTAAATAATAATTCTGTATATATTAAACTATTATAAGTTTGTAATGTATAAAAAATTATTTAAATAAATTATTATTATTATGTGGGCACAATGAACTCATTGTACCCACACCTTATTCTATGGATGAGGGACTAGAGTCAATGGAGGTTTTCTCTAATGAGCGGTTGTGCAGTGAACTTCCAGAGAATATTTAATATAAACAATATACCCCCCCATCGGCCGAATCATTATAGCAGGTTCATCCAACAGGCGGAAAGATGATGCAATCTGTGCTGACGCTGTATTCGATAGTCAAACACAGATATTGATGCTCGCCAAGATGACATAATATAATAACCTCTTCAATCTATCCTCCTTCCTCCTTGCGGCATCCTCGGTTCTCTGAGGTTTGGAGGCGGCCCACTCGCGCAGCCTCTGCTCCTCCCGAATGTCTCGCAGCCGGCGTCCCGAGAGATCCCGGCACGCCTCGCGGTTGGTGGTCTTCTCGATCTGCGCGCCGATGGCCCTCAGCATGGACCCGAACCCGCCCTTCCCACCGCACAGCCGGGACATGAACCTAACTGGGATGTCTGCTTCAAGGATATCACACTCCGTGAAGGGACGCCCATTCTGGGTCGCAAACAGATCGCTTTGGGGGACATTCTGAAAAGCAAGAATCATTATGAACCCAAATCAGGTATCTGTGTGTGCATAAAAATATGAGCAAGATTGGTTTTTATATTTGCTACACGTACACCAGCAATGCACAACCTAAACATTTTATTTACTCTAGGGGCTATGCAAATTATTCAGCTTCTGGCGTTTTTTTAAAATGATATTTGCAAGTAGCTTGTCAGCAGCTTGAATCGTAGATTTCACAATACTTTAAGATGAATTCGGTTACTAAATTGGAAGAAATTTAACACTTCGCTTACGGTGTTAGAAAAGTTCGCACACTCCGGTGCTGTACTCAGTTTACATGGTACAATGCTGAAAACGAGATTTTATAAACAAAATTTGTAGAACTGGTTTGCACCCTAGAAAATCCAATGAAAAGACCCCCACCCTCCCGCGGAAAATCGTAAGTAATGCTAAAAAAAATACTAAATACTGACAAGATTGTTGACCTTAAATGTACCCACATTTTAAATAAAATTTTAATTAGGGCTTTGGGTGTTTTTATATTATTTCACGACAAAAACGAGTGCTTCGATTTTGCATTTACCAAAAAAAGTTGTAATACAACAAATAGCTGACTATTTTTATCACATTAACTGCGTAGCATAATAACGTCAGTTGGCAAATTTTGAAAGAACTAGTGAACACCAATAATAACCAGAAGTTTTTCAAACGTTTCAATCAGATTAGGGCACGACATATTCTAAAATAATTATTTAAATCATGTAAACTTACTGTGAGATTGGACACAAGGCACCTCAAATGGAAATATTCAGCATGGACTGAATTCGATTCCACGGAAGTAATTTTGGAGTTCTCGAAGAATATGTGTAAACCCATTTTTAATAATAACTCCAAATGAAGAATAGCGTGAAAATAATCAAGTTTCACTGTAAGCAAATTAAAACAGATCAACAGACGTGATAAAAATGATAACAAACGTCAGAAGCAGAAGTGAGAAGTAATACATTACAAATCCATAGAGATTTTGATCATAGACGAATACGATTAGTTCAGTATATAGGTACCGTAGAAATGATAATATTGTGTTTAATAACAACAAAAATAGTATTTAACACTGTTTAACGTTTATCTGATCAATATAGATATATTGCTCCCGTACAACATCGCATCCCTCTCATTCCCTCTCGACAAACGTGTATACAAAATCTTGACTAATATTATCAAAGTTAACATTAACTTGTTTTTGCAATTGTGAAATTTCCAAAATAATTAATTTAAAAAAAAATCCTCTGAACTAACAAACTGATAACTTGTATATTTTATATTTAGTGTAATTGTAATAACTAATAACTTGACTTTAACCTACACTTACAAAAAATCAACTATCATCCTTTACTTGACACTGGCAAGAAGATTCATGTGGGGTGAAAAGCCTTGGTCGATGGTAAACAGCCTTTAAAAAATAAAAATAAAAAGTTTGACGTTTCTTCTTTCAAAATATTGCACCTGTAGAAAGAAAGTAATGTGTCTATAACAAAGTGAAATTTTGGCTTGATAAGTTTACAATTTTAGCAGTTTGTTATTTTACACTAACAAGTAAAGATGCCGGAGTTGGAAACTAAAGGTAAATGTGTCACTTCAGATTTCCTATTATTAATTTAAAATACCGGTTTATTTGTGTATCGGATAGACGTTGATCAATCACTGAAATTCAATCCCTCAATCTAGATACTGATTTATGATGGATATAATTTAAGATTCTCGCAGCCAATTATGTTGTTGGACTTTCGGGGTACTAAAACTAAGTTACGCTTTCCTCCTTTTCAAACACCAGTTTTCATCAACATGGAGATGTGTAGTCTATAAAGAAATGTTATATGTAAATATATATATATGTGTGTGTAGCATTGATACCGTGCCACAGTAGTTTATCCATCTTTAATAATAATTGGCTGATTTTTAAAGTGCCTTTTTTGTGAAAGAAAATTAAAGTTATAGTAGTTACTTCCATCCAACGCATATCAGGAAATGTTAGCTATTAATCCGTCGTTCAAATACAGTTAGGTGCTTTATAAATTTCCATTGCCTGTGTAATTATTAATGCCACATTAGATATTTTGTTTGTTTCTCATGTTTATATTAATTTTAGAGATCGAAAATGAAGTACCAATTGCGCCAAAGGAGAGTGAAGTGTGCACGGCATTCCGCAAGTACGCCGCGGAGCTGGACGCCCGCCACGACCGCCACGAGCGCCTCGTGAAGATCAGTCGGGATGTCACCATCGAAAGCAAGAGGATCATCTTCTTCCTTCACTCCCTCATGAAGTAATAACTTATACTAACCATAACCACGCTTTGCACGATTACATGTTTTAAGTATCAATGCAATGGCATTGGAGTATTTCTGGTTAAGCGCTCTGGGTAGATCCAATGAATAGAAACACCTTTCTTATAACCATTGTCTAGTATTATTGCTCTGTTTTCAAAACTGTCCATTTACAATTTACACCATAAGCGTGTTTAAGATTTGCCACGTTGGGTTTTTTTTTTGGAAAATCCAAAACTTGTTGTTGTGGAAGCTGATAGTATCTGTGAACTATTTGCCCTTGACTGTCTGATATTGGACCGAGATAAATATCCACTATCTGCCCTCTGTGGTAGGTGACGATTGCGGGTTTTCGAAGTTGATCTATCACAGATTGAACGCAATGAAAGATTAAGGATGTCACTGACTAAATCCTTGCCACTCCGTCTAGAGTTGTCACAATATTCACAGAAGGTTCAGATTGTGACATTTTGAAGCATCTGTGGTTTACTATATTTTTTTTACTAAATTAATAATATGAAAATCACTCAAATATGGCCATCATTAACATTATTAGAAATTTAATTTGTTTATCCAGAATTTTTTTTTTGGTATTTATTGAAGTCGTTTTATTGTTCAAACAATATCTTTGTAAGATTATTAAATCTTGAAAACCCGAATGGACGGAGACGGATCGATCGGATTCCTCTGCGGAATTCAGAATATAATCGAGTTCCTTCTAGGAAATCCTGTTGATTCTGGTTCCTTCGCGGGCAGATGTGATATGGGAAGAATATGTGGTTTACACGGCTAAAATTCCGGCCATGTCTGCCCGATCCATAATACAGTTGTAATATTATACATGTTGACAGTAGAGATAAAGTTCAAACAGATTCCTGCTCTCGTTTGCGACTCTGCTCACAGCAGTGGCACAAATCCTAAATTATATATAACTTCCGATATTTACTGGTATGAATTCACTAGCTTCGTCCAGATATTGCGAGGTTAGCGCATGAGCATTCCCAACTAGCAAATAAGTCAATAAATAGTTGAACAATTATTAGAAAGGCCCATATATATATTATTATAATCACAATTGACTTGATTCACTTTATTTTGCCGTTTTGACTGCAAAATCATTTATTTGCTAGTTGGGAATAGCTCACGTACGATGCCGCGGAGTGTCTGGACAAAAATATTGATTTAGTCAAAACCTACTCCTACATTGTATCGTTTTATAAGTTTAGAAGTAGAGTAGACTGTTGTGGTTCGGCCAATCAGTAGGAAAAGCATTACTCCATAGCACTTTGAAAACTCTAATTTATTTTTTGTTTTTTCTTATTTTTTCGTTTTGTTTCTTCTGATGCCTTCACCTATGGGAAATTTGCTTGCATCCAGGCAATATATATGGGTAAAATGTATACCCGAACGATAACTTGTACCAGTTGCATAGGTTTTGATGAGGTGTGACGCCATTCTCTGCCATGTCCCCCATCAATCTATCCCTGGATTATTACTTGAGTAATCTTATATCTATCGTCCTTCATAGTGTGAGCAAAATATTGGAGTTTTATTTCTTTTCACCGGGTACAATAGATTTCGAAAGAGTGGAACTAGAGTTGACTGAAGGTATTCTTGCAAAAAATCTGTTCTTCAAATTCACCAAAACTATTCATTCCCAGATTAAAATATCCAGAATGACTTGAATAGGATGTAGCATTTCTTGGAGGAATCTTCACAAAGATTTTGATAAATCTAATAACTACAGCCTTCCTTCTACAGAATACGGTGCTCCAATAGCCGTTATGCTCACATGATTGCAACATTGTGGAAACTACCGAGCATGTAGTCAACGAATATCCGCTTCATGTTGGGGAATTCACAAGGTACTTGACTGACTCAGGTATCTTAATGGTCATCTTTGGTAGATATTCAATAGATGTGTAACTAATTCCCTTTATTCTAGATCTGAAGATCGCTTGGCTGGCCTAGACGCGGCAGACAAGCGCATTCATGCGCTGGTCTGCGGTGGACTGCTTCGGGCAGCCGGGGAGAGCCGCATGGGCGGGCACTCTCCGCTGTCAGGGGGGCTGCAGGAGCTGGCCGAGGCTCTGTGTCTGCTGCATCACCTGCGCTCCCCCGCCTCTTGCACGCTGCCGCACTGGACACAGCTGACCAACTACACTTCGGGAGTGGTAACTTGTTTTATTGCTTTATTCTGGATTACCGCATTACCAAATAAACCATAGTGCCTGCTTTCACCGCCAACAAGCTCTTGTGGCCGGAGTATAGCAGTATAGTCCATCTATCGATCTGCTGATATACATGTGACATAACACCTTTTCACTGGATTCATCAGAATTCTAATTCACTTGTATATTTTAGGAAAATGTGGAGAAGCTCCGCTGGATTCTTAACCCTGTGGACTTCATCCTGGGGGTGGCGGATTACACGGGAGAACTCATGAGGCTTTGCATCAACAGTGTGTCTGACGGAGATATTAAGTCCTGCTTCATAATCAGGAATGAGATGCAGCACATCTATACCGGCTTCCTTGGTAACCAACCTTTGTTGTTATTTGATTTAACTCTAACATTTCTTCTGCTGAAATACCTAGCTCTTGTTCACACATTAATTATTGTCGACCTTAGAAGATAAAATATCACCCTTTCTTTTAGGTATGCCCTTTTAAGTCTAGGTGCCAATACAGGTTCTAACACAATAGCAACACTAAAGTAATTAATAAAATAAAACACGGTACTTTGCTTTATTTTACGCCACTATTAATTCATATTTTTGATTTCATCCGTGTTATTCTTTGTCTGAAACTTCATCATCACAATCGTTGGCATAGAAAATATTATTAATGCTACTGTGTTTTAATAAACAATATTATTTCCTTGTGCGTATGCACGAGTGTGACATTTTCAAAATTGGAACTGATACATTTGTCAAAAATATTATCAAATTATAGAAAGAATCTTTTCTATCCAGACAAGCCATAAATTACTCCCTACTTATAATATATTTTACCAGATGATTATTTTTGTTCTACAGCCTGTTCAAAAGAAAGGTGAATTTTGAATTTTCACGGGCTGTGTGCATTCGATTATCGTTTTTTTTTTTTGTTATGTTGGTACACATATATTTATTATATGTTAGCATTATCAGCCATTTTGGATTAGTGGTTTGTTTTTGACAACTGGAAAGGTTAGTCACGTTTTTGTGTTTTTACGTTAAAAATGGAATAAAGTGCTCCAACGCACTTAAAATGTTGACTGTGGCATTCGGCGAGTCTACTTTGTCTCAGAAAAGTGTCTATAAGTGGTACAAGCGCTTTACAGAAGGCCGAGAAGATGTTAATGATGATGAGCGTCCTGGAGTTGCAACCACGTCAACAAACGAAGAAAACATAGAAACAGTGAAGAAAATGGTTTTGGAAAATCGTCGAATCACTATTAGGGAAGTTGCAGAGGATGTTGGCATATCAATCAGCTCATGCCATGCAATTTTCTCGGATGTTTTGGGCATGAAACGTGTGGCAGCGAAGTTTGTTCCGAAATTGCTAAATTTTGAGCAAAAGCAACGTCGCATTAGTATCGCTTAGGAGTTGTTGAATGACGTCAACGACGATCCAGATTTGCTCAAAAGTGTCATATCTGGTGATGAAACGTGGGTATATGGTTATGATGTCGAAACCAAGGCCCAATCATCCCAATGGAAGCGGCCAGAAGAGCCAAGACCGAAAAAAGCACGCCGTTCGATCAAATGTGAAGGTTTTGCTCACTGTTTTCTTCGATTACAATGGCGTGGTGCATCATGAGTTCTTGCCAACAGGTCGTACAGTTAATAAAGAATACTACAAGGAAGTTATGCAACGTTTGCATGAAGCAATACGGCTCAAACGATCGGAATTGTGGAAAAACAAATCATGGATTTTGCATCACGATAATGCACCAGCTCACACATCAATGCTTGTTCGTGATTATTTGGCCAAAAACAACACCGTAATCACGCCTCAACCACCGTATTCACCAGATTTGGCTCCCTGCGACTTTTTCCTATTCCCGAAACTGAAGAGACCAATGAAAGGAAAGCATTTTGCCACAATTGATGAGATAAAGTCAGAATCGAAGAACGAGCTGATGGCCATGCCGAAAAGCGCATTCCAAAAGTGCTTCGAGGATTGGAAGAAGAGCTGGTATAAGTGCATTATATCTGAGGGGGATTACTTTGAAAGGGAGAAAATGGATATTGATGAATAAAATAAATACTTTTCGAAAAAATTCTAAATTCACCTTTTCTTTTGAACAAACCTCGATGAAATCTGAAACTTTTGCAACAAAAAGTTCTAGAATCATCAAGAGACTGAGAATCTTAAACTAAAATTTTTCACTGTTAACAGTTATCTAGTAAAGCAAATAATATGTTTTGATTTTGTCGATGCAAAGTTTCTTAATTTTTATCTCGGCAAGTCAAATTACTCCACTATGATTTTTCACGAGTAACAAATAGTTTCATTTATAATGTTAATTCAGAAATAAAATAAACATAATGTTAACTTAGCGCATTTATATTGGCCATAAAGACATTTTTTTCATCTTCTAGAATCTTCATTTGATTCAATGAGCCTCTCGTAGGTAACACTTCCTACTAATAAGCATTATTATGTTATTGTGTCATAGGTGTGAAGCTAACGGGCTCCCACAAGGAGATGGGGCACAAACTACAGACCCTCCGTAATAGCGTGCTCAAGGTGGAAGCCGCCTGCTGCAACCTGCGCCTGCGGGGCCAGCGCCCTCCCCCTTTCAGTCCGCTCATAGTCTGATCACACCGAGTATGTGATTAAATAACTTAACTCATAGACTGCTGTGCGCATATGATCCTCAAATAAAGGCATGCGTTCACAAGACATCAAAAATGGGCTGTGTAGAAGGTATCAATTATCATTATACACACTTTATGACCAATTTGAGTCCCAAAGGGAAACAGCTGTGTACATGGCATACAGTGAAACTCTCTTATAAGGTTTTCCGAGGGATCGAAAAAGCAAAACCTCTTAACCGTTCTAGTTCCAAAAGCGCTATGGCGCTGCCACTTGCTCATGTCAAAAGTGCACAATAACGCGACAGTGCTTCCCACTTCGGTGTATGTTTGACTTTGTTGTTGACCGTTTAGTGACAGTTGGGTGCGTGGAGAATGAGTGAACCTGGGTATTGAAGAGATAAATGCTGTGAAAACACAGAAGTCAGCAAATCATTCCACAACCTTCCATTGAAATGGCTACAACTAATACCGTAAACACAGTGATTTTTGATGTTGTGTGTACGCAGTAAATCAGGAACTATGCGCATACATGCATGTGTTATCTTTTAAAAGACAGCCGCACACTCCCGTAATTCTATATCCATAAATAGGGAAAAAGGTTAATTATCCAGTTGCATAATACTTACATACTAATTATTCAGCAAGCTTAGATTTAAATATTTACACTGATGTTAAGAATGGGTGTTCCTGTATAATTTCCACTGTACCCATCACTTTGATACGACATTCTATGTACGAGTATGCCTAATGGAGCTCTAGGAGAGACTTTTAAAGCAAATTCATTATTGATCAAATGAATCGTTTGGAGTGTTCAAACTCTATTTTCTTTGAGAGTAATAGGTTAATCCAGTGGTCGGCAAACTCATTACTCAAAAGAGCCAAAGATCAGCAGTACAACGATTAAAATTTCTTTTAAGAGCCAAATTTCTTTTCAAGAATCATGTTTTTAGAAGTCGTTTTTAACTTGCTACTAGCATTAAATAAAACCAGATATACTAATTACCTTATTTATTAATAAAAAACATTTTTTTACATCAATATAAAAATATGACAATACATACATGCATTCAATGTGAACAAAACACCTTGCATTTCCTCGGAAAGCTTGGATAAGTCAGGTCTGTATGTTGTTGTTCTTAATTTCAAGCAGAATTCCAGGTTCTCATCAATAAGACAATTTCTCATTTTACTTTTGATAAGGTTTATGCTTGAAAAATATTTTTCAGTAAAATATGTGAAAGAACAGCAAATGATAGTTTTTTTTTTTACCGATTATAAGAGTCAGGAATACTATTCCAGATGTTAAAAATTATCACGTCTTCCTTCTCCAAGTCTTTCAAAGCAGACTACTTTTGCTGTGAACTAAGATCACATTAGCGCTACATCAATGTTGTCAACCCGATCGACCATGGTTTTCTGGCCATGGGATGGGGTTAATCAGTGCACTTTTACATTCGCGAGATAAAAAGAAACACATTGCACGCAGAGTCCCATAAAAAATCATTCATATAGAACAAATTCATTATTAATCAAATAAGTCGTTCTGACACTAGCCACGGTGAAGAAACGCACCTTGGAGAAACAATATATAAGGAGGGAGAGCTAATATTTTTACCCAATCTATACAGTTTTGCGAAATGTGGTGTCACTGTGGTTCCGAAGACCGACGAAGAATGGATTATTTATTCAGTTACTTTTGGAACCAATTCCCGGTGGCGAAAAGGTTCAACGGTAAAAAGCAACTGGGACAGGAATATCGAAAATCTCTACTGGCATCCATCATCAGCTCACAGTGCCACCGAATGTGCTCGGCCAATTAGTTATTGTTACAAAAAGCACAGTTTGGCTAAGGAGATTGAGAGACTATGCAGCCTCAACTCTTCGTGTCCAGATAACGTCTGTGTTATACGGTGATCCAGTTGAATGAAGACTCCTTCGATTCTGCTTTTATGGCAAACAGATTACGCAGGTTTCTAGACATGTGTAGAAACTAAAAATAGGAAGGACATCCATACTTTTGAACTACAACATTTTTCCCCCGTTAAATGGAGAAATCAGTTTTGTATAACTTCAATACATATTTTTTTACATTATATGCATACAGGAGGCCCTGAGGGAAATAATTTCCCTCAAGGTCTATGTCATCTTTGGGGATGCTGTGTGGAGGGTCTTTTTGAGGAAAAGAAGGAGTGAACCTGGGTCTTAAAGAGGCCCATATTGAAGGACGGAGGAAACACACAGGTCAGAATAAACTTTTCCACAGTTGAGCTGTTGAATACAAGAACGAGTTGTAAAAGCGACCCGTTCTCATATATTGAATGTCAACCGTGTACAAATGTTGGGCGCGCGTTTGGCAAGTTTCCCAACTATGCAGCGGTGCCAAAGGGATCAATGACGCAAGTTCCTCGGGGCATCTTCCATTGAAATACCTGTAGAACAAGGACAGCATTCCCACCTGACGTCTGTGCTCCAAAGTTTGCAATCCGTTGGTTAAGATAGGAGAATCTATCAAACGGACCGCCCGTTTCTGCACAGAGTCAAGGTTTTTTTCAGGTATTTATGGGCTCCAGACCAGAGGTGGCTGCCAAATTCAACAGTGGGGCGTACTTGCGATTTGTACTGGGTCAGCAGTTGTGTACTATTGAAGTATCTGCGGGCCCTGTACAACACGTCCAACTTCTGAGAGGCTAACTTTACTCTGGCTTCGATGGTTTGGCAAGTTTCCTGACTATACACCGGTGCCAAAGGGATCAATGACGCAAGCTCCTCAGAGCATCTTCGATTGAAATACCAGTAGAACAAAGACAGCATTCCCATCTGATGTATGTGCTCCAAAGATTGCAATCTGTTAGTTAAGATAGGAGAATCTCTCAAACGGACCGCTCGTTTCTGCACAGAGTCAAGGATTTTTTCAGATATTTAGGGTCTCCAAACTAGAGGGGGCACTCTTGCGATTTGTACAGGGTCAGTGGTTGTGTACTATTCAAGTATATGCGGGCCCTGTACAGTGCGCCTAACTTCTGAGAGGCTAACTTTACTCTGGCTTCGATGGAGCCCCCGTGCCTTAACTGGTCACTTAAGGATAAACCAAGCATGTCAATGGAAGTCTTGTTGGGAAGATTACTTTAGTTGAAGACAACTAAATTGTCATTCTGATCCATTTTAGTCATAATCAGACATGATTGGGTCTTTGAAACATTAAATTCGACGAGTTTATTCTAATCCCAAGAGGAGATTCTCTCGGGATAATCATCCTATATTATACCTCTTGGGGTAATAATCCTATATTTTTCTAAAGCTGATGTTTATAAGTTTATTTTACGTTTGTCCTGAAGTCAATTCCCCTAATACAACAGTGATTTTAATGTTTTGTAAATTTTACTTGTGTACCTTTCTTGTTGGTTCATAAGTTGACTTATAAACAATTTTTTAAATGTAAAAGCACACTTAGGCGATTAAGAATAAATAAAATAAATTTACCAACCAACAGCTGAGGTTTGTGAAAAATCCGTAAAAATAGAAACATTCTCCTGAAAACCGTAAACATGCATGGGATAAAAATAATCCCTAAAATCCATGCATCGTGCAAAATTTAAAAAAAAACTTACTGCTTGAAGTCCTGCACCTGCTTTAGTCCGGTCCATTTTTTGGACTTACTTTTGAAGATAATTGAAGGAACGTCTCGATGCCATTTTGTGATGGTAAGTATATACCACCACGCCTTGGTCAACTCACATTAATTTATACACTATTTATCCACTGATGTATGTACAAAATATGTTAAGTTTAGATTTTTTAAACACAGTTCGTCATAATAGTATTGTTCAAAAGTCACCTAGTCAAAATAGGGCAAAGGACAAATATTTGGAATCCTGGTATAGGAATCAACTCAGTCACTAATTTTGGTGGCTAAATATTGAATATTTATTGAGATACGAGCAGTAAATGTTTGAATCAAGTACAAACATATATTGTTAATGAGTATTTTAAAGTGAAGGTCTCTGTCCGGGTAGATACAATATAAAAATAAAATACGAATTATCAATTTTTTAATCAATGCATAATTGTTTACGAAAAAACTGTCAAAATATTTTGAATATAATTTTTTTTTTTGTAACACGTGCTCAATTACTAAACAACTGTTAACGAAAAACTTACAATCTCGTATGTTTAATGCACGATTTTTTTTAAACACACTTCTTAAATCACTACACAATTGTTTACGAAAACACTTAAAAAATATGTTCAATGTACGATTTTTTAAAACACACTTCTTTAATCACAATTGTTAACGACAAAACGGTATTGTATGTTAATCATTCACACTGAATGAGCATGGAAACAAATAAACATTTTTATTATAATAACTTTTATCAGTTTTATTGAAATAAACGCGAGCACGCGGTCACCCGACGCCGGCAAGGCGAAAACGCAAACTGAATAATATTTCTCTTTTGCTATTTCGATAGAGGGCGTGTTATGAGGGTGACAGCTGCAGTAAAGTGCCATCTATGGCTAAAATATATTACCGGCCGACTTGGACACCTATCATAGATGGCACTTTACTGTAGCTGTCACCTTCATAACCCACCCTCTATCGGCAAAAGAGAAATATTATTCAGTTTACGTTTTCCCTTGTCGGTTCATGCAGACACGTGCTAACTGCTCGCGTTTATTTTTTTATAACCGGTAAAAGATGATAAAAATGTGTATTTTTTTTTCTATGTTCGTTCGGTGTGAATGTTTGACGTACACTACAGTTTTTTTTTCGTAAGCAATCATGCAGTGATTAAAAATATGTGTTTAAAAAAGTCGTACAATAAACATATTGTGTGTGTGTGATAGTGGATAAATAGTGAATAAGTTTTTTCGTAAACAATTGTGCAGTGATTAAAGAAGTGTGTTAAAAAAAAAGTACAATAAACATATTGTGTGTGTGTGATAGTGTATAAATTAATGTGAGTTCGTCGAGGCGTGGTGGTATTGACATATCACGGAATGGCATCGAGACGTTCCTTCAACTATCTTCAAATGAGTCCTAAAAATGGACCAGACTAAGGCAGGCGAAAGACTTCAAGTAGTAAGTTTTTTTTTTTAATATTGCACGATGCATAGATTTTATGGATTATTTTTACCTTTGAAAAATGTTTAGAAGTCAATTTATGAACCAACAAGAAAGGGTACACAGGTAAAAGTTACAAAACTATCAAAACATTTAAATCACTGTCGTATAAAATGAATTGACTTCAGGACAAACGTAAAATAAATTTACAAACATCAGCTTTAGAGCTTAGAGGGCATAATATGGTATTATGTATTTATAGTGAACAAAAAACAAACAAAATTATTTCAACACCGAAGATTTAAAAATAATAACAAGTGTGAACACACTGTCCACACTTAGTAAATAAATGTCATGTTTTAAGCCTGCGTAGTAAAGAAACTTATTTTAAAGTTACCAATGCATAATATTATTGAGTAACTTACGTAACCGATTTTTATAGGACTTCTGCACACAATCATTTACGTTTTTATTCTAGCCAACGTAAAAGTTCTTTTAATAGTAAATGTCCGAATTAATAATGAATTTGTTCCATGTGAACGATTTTTTATGCGAATTCTGCACACGATATGTTTCGTTTTCTCTAGGGAATGTAAAAGTGCGTTGATTTTTCAATTTTGATTTATCTTACTTTAAATGTATGCGAAAATAACACCACTGGCGAAATTTCTCAACTGTCAAAACTTAAAACGTCTCTTGGTCCGTCGCTAATAAATAGCGCTAGTCGAAGTGGCGTCATATTTACGTACAAAATGTAATACTCAATTCGGGGAAATTAAGTAAAATTTCAAACTAGTACTGAGGTTAAGCTTGTTTACTGGTTTTTATTTTTATTTTGGTAGAATATTTAGTTGGCCTTTTAACAAATGTTTTATCATTTACTCGCCATTGGAAAATCACATTAGTTTTGAACGACTATTTTCTTGTTTATTGCCGCTTCCATTGCCTACACGGTCGTGGGTGTAATAGTTTGTTTTCATATTTTTTGTTTTAAACTTTATTTTGAATTATTAAAAAAATATATATATTTAAAACAAGTTTATAACACAACAATCTCATAGTGGCTATTATTTAAAATTTAAAAATATTTTTCAAGTTCTAGTATTTAGTTATTTTTCATTGTGCAATCTCTTAGGTAGGGGAAACAGTTATCACGCGTAAAAATAAATAAATAGTTATTTAAAAAAAAATTATTTATAAATATTTACCATTAAAAATAAAGTACTTATTTGTATTTAATATGTAGGTACATATTTTTTTACATTAACTCTACGCAGGTGGCCTTGAGGGAAATAATTTACCTCAGGCCCTATGTCATCTTTAAGGATGCTGTGTGGAGGGTCTTTTTGAGGAAAGGAAGGAGTGAACCTGGGTCTTGAAGAGGCCCGTGTTGAAGGAGGGAGGAAACACAGAGGCTGGCAAATCGTTCCACATACGAGCTGTTGAATACAAGAACGAGTCATAAAAGCGACCCATTCTCATGTATCGAATATCAACCGTATAAAAATGTGGGTGCACATTTGGTGAGTTTCCCGACTATGCACCGGTGCCGAAGGGATCAATGAAAAGTTTCTCGGAACGTCTTCCATTGAAATACCGGTAGAACAAGGGCAGCATTCCCACCTGACGTCTGTGCTCCGAAGATTGCAATCTGTTAATTAAGATAGGAGAATCTATCAAATGGACCGCCTATTTCTTCAGAGTAAAGGGTTTTTTTCAGATATTCAACTTCTGAGAGGCTAACATTACTCTGGCTTCGATGGAGCCCTGTGCCTCAGCTGGTCACTTAAGGTTACACCAAGCCATGTCAATGGAAAGCTTGTTGGGAAGATTACTTCCGTTGAAGAAGACTAAATTGTCATTAAAATCCCTTTAAGTCATAATCAGATATGATTGGGTCTTTGAAACATTAAATTTGAAGAGATTATTCTTACCCCAAGAGGAAATTCTCTTGAGCTAACCGTTTTTTTTCTGTGCCCTTTGGGGGCCTGTCAAACAAAAAACTATCATGGACTGTACTTTCATCCGCATAACAATGTATTGGTGCACATGACAAAAGGTCGTTTATGTGGAGCAAAAACAAAGTCGGAGACAAAACCGATCCCTGTGGGATGAAAGGAAGAGGTGTACCGTCAACAACTGTGAATCGACCTCTCCCTCAAAAAATCGGCAATCCATGCACACAAGGATGCCGAAAGTTCGTAAGATGGCATTAATCATATTTATAATTTTGAAGCTGTTAATTCGTGGTGGATCTTGATTTTAATGATTTAATAATACCAACTTTATTCCACTATTTTTTATTAAGACCGCTGTTGGTGCCATGAGCTCCTCTCACAGAATGGAGAAATGACTATGAATTTATATAAATTTGATACCAAATGAAGTATTTATTTCATTGAAACTATCAGCAGATATCATAATGAAAATAAAAAGCTGTGAAATTGAAGAAATGTGTATTATTTATAATATTTTTTGTCTAAATCATTATCAATACACCATAGTGAAGAAGTTTGTAATGTAAATGTAGATTTTATTAAGTATCAAAGTTTTTTTTATAGTTAAATGTCATTATTACTTCTAGAAAAAAGTTGGTGAAGTGAAAAACAGTAGTCCATTCTTTGGTAATAGAAAATATCAAGTCTGGGAAAGGATGTATATCTAGTCATTGTTTACTGTTTTCTACTAAAATTCTCCATATTGCATATACTATGTATAAGATCTGGAGATATTTCATAATATAAATAAAATAATTTGAAACATCTTTCAAGGGATGTCGCTAGATAGAGGTTAAAATTATTTTTTAAGCTCGATTTTTGCGCCATATATATGGAGTGAGTGGAGATATCGTAGTATGAATTTGAAAGCGTGTATCGCTCGTGGCAGCCAAGGCTTGGAGTTCTGAATCGCCGATAGGTGCTCATGGCAGCCATAGGGTTTAACACCCGCCATTTTTTGTAGACAATTATAATTTTTTAATTCTTCTTCGGGGTGGTTATGGATGTGTCAGTAAACTTTTATCTAACCATAAGAAAACAGTATTTAAAAACACAACCAAATGTAAGGTAATACAATATATCATTTATTATTAATACATACTAGTTATTTTTTGGTAAGGCAAATATATTTTTAAGTACTAATTTATTTTGGTGCACATAAATTATGTTCTACATGTTAGTAAATTTAGCATGATTAAGAAAACCAGTTTATAAATACATAATATCTTTCAGGTAAAAGATGACCTCTCTGTTTTTCTAAATCAAAAGAAATAATTGGATAACTTAAATCGCTTTTTCATTATAGATAGCCCAATAATGTCAAAAATTAAAGCAATACTAAAGGGCATGGTTGAAAAAATGTCCTAACCCATAAAATATGGTCCTAGATACTTGATGTTAAATAATGTAACTGTGTAATAAAATTGTACGTAAGTGCATTATTATCTGCATAACTTTTGATTGGGATCAATGTATATGTATGCACATACAATTTTTTTAAAGATAATTAAAACACCTACAAAAAATTTGAGGCAGGTCGCCACCCGTTTTGGCATACAACGACAATGGAAGGCAATATTACATTTAAATATTATATATAACACAATTGTCTCCATTGGTGGTGAAAAGGTTAAAGATCCCATATATATATTTATGTGAATTAAGTCGCCTATGGGCCATACTGGACTAACTATACCATAAGAACAGCTCTCTACCTATTTTGATTATGTTGCCATCTAGGAATGACATAACAAATAAAAACTTACTGTCAGCTTATAAATCTGTTCAGAGATACTAAATCATTGATGTCTGGAAAAATCTTCAGTTAGAACCTTACATACAAATGTGCTGTTAATTTATTTAATCAATCCATTGAGGACATAAAGGCATAAAGACTTAAAATGTCTCATCTTAAAGCTAAGTGAATCAATCTACATAACTTGGTCCTGCCGCCGAGAGCTCCATTGTAACATCTCTTTCTGATGCATGTGACTTTTATGAGAGAGATGTAATGATTAAACTATCAGCGGTATGCCTTTAGCATGTTCCTGTTGTATTTGTAATTTCAGCATAAAATTGCATTAGGTCCCCCAAAAGTATTACTTCTTCGCTGTAAAGTTCTTAGCCTCCCTCAGCATTCTTCTGTTCTCCCTCTTGGTGTTTTGCGACTCCTCGTCCTCCTCTTCATTGTCCTCGCCCGAGGAGCTTGAGACAGACTCGGGCTGGTAGTCGTCAGAACTGTCGGCTGCGAGGAACGGGTCCTCCATGTCGTATTCATCCTCAGAGTCGGTGCCACTGTAGCTGGGCCTCTTCCTCTTGGTCGTCGTAGCTGTCCGTTTTTTGGTCGGTGGTTGTTTGGTGCCTGTTTAAAAGGTTTGTATAATAACTTTTTCAAAATACACCTTTTGCGGTAAATGTAATGGTATTCATAAATCATTCCCTTTTTTCATCAGAATGGCAATGATACCATCATATCACATTTATTACACTCCCCCTTCACCAACTAATAATTGATTTGCTTCTAATAGTATAGTTGTGCAATGTCAACACAAGGACAACCTCCCCCATAAGATATAACAAATATCATGACATCAAACAATAAAGACCATTTTCCGTGAAGCACGAATATTAATTAATTGATGTCATAAAATTTCTAAAAAATAAAAGAAGAAAATAAAAATGGTTGAAATTTAACCAAACATATTTATTATAAAAAAAAGTAAGTGGGTACAAATACGAAAAGGAACAACATAACATAAAATGTAAAAGTAAATATTTTACTATTTACTAACATTATTCAGAAAATCACAGTGTGCAAACGGATGGCTTCTTGTACAATTTAACATTACACATGTCAATTATGTGTAAAAAAAAACAATTTAAAGGCGAACGGATAGAAAGTCACGGTAAAAGATAGACACACAAAACACAATCATTCAGGGACCAAAGATAGAAATATATACCTCGGTTGAGGCTGAAAGTCTTTTAAACGCAGCTGAGTTACAGAAGAAGTATACAAAGAGAAGAAAATCAGACGGGCAGACCCAATGAAACTAATAAATTCAACAGTATTTTGAGAGAGATATCAATTTAATAATACAGTGTAATGAAACTGGGGTAGGTACTTAATTTAAAAATAAATTATTGACTTGTCATCTATGGTGTATCTGGTACTTTCTTATGAGATTTTCTTTCATATTTGAATAGGTTCCATTTTTAAATTGCATGAAACACTTTATATGGCAAATGGATTATTGGAGGGAAAAAAAGGTTGTTTTCGAGAGGTTAAAAATATTAATATAGTTGTTTAGGTTATCTTTGTGAATAATAATGTAAATACTGTGTTGTTGAAATTATAGTGATAAGTTTAGTGCAGTGAGATATTCAATCAGATAGAAGGACTCGAAATTCATAGATTTCAGTATGTACTAGTGATGTGGGAATGAAATTTCCAGTGATTCATAATTGCAGGTTATAAGAAAATTGTTTCAAAATTACTTTTTTTTTCACTCTAAATATTGATTCGTCGTAATGGCAATCACAATACATAGAAGTAAAAATCGTTTCATCACAAGAAAGTGAATATAAAATGGTTATCTTATACAGCAGGCCACGAAGGTATGTCTCTTTTTTAATATTTAATATAACAGTTGTGTTTTCCTATTCCATTTCCTTGACTTGTTAGTTCGGCCAAACCATCACAGGTAACATGAGTACAACTACAGGTTAAATATCTTCAGATTTCATAATCGTATTCTAAATTAAATCCGTCATCGTCTTCAACTTCAAAGTGGTCGTGGTGAAAGGTAACGGAGTTAGCCGTGATGTTACATACGTTTCCGTTTCTCACAATCCGCATGACCTGCGCGGGTGCCACGATCCCTGCAATGCAATGGGGCAACTGAGTTCTTTCATATTCATGCACCCAAACAAAAGGAATCTAACATACATAGGAATAACAACACTTGAATA
Source organism: Drusus annulatus (assembly GCA_022651775.1). Classification (NCBI taxonomy): domain Eukaryota; kingdom Metazoa; phylum Arthropoda; class Insecta; order Trichoptera; family Limnephilidae; genus Drusus; species Drusus annulatus. The sequence goes on from JAGWCC010000028.1 coordinate 624,434, forward strand.
TTTATTTAACAGCGCTTTGAAATAGCTAAAATATATTTTAATTTGAATGTACATTTAAAAAAATCAAACAACGATTTTGGCGTTGGACTGGTTGTGTATAATTTTTTCACGCAGTTACTTATAAAAGATGGATGTAATTTTTTTCATATTTTGCAAACTTCATTCATGTGAAGAGTGGGTATTTTTTAAATATTTTTTTATATAAATACCGCACAAGAGTCTCAACTGCTCCTAACCGTCAAGAGCCAGTGAGACTATGGCATCCCCAAATAGGGTATGTTGTGAGGCTGAAGGCAGTGGGGAGGGGAAGGAGATTGGCAAGAGGAAGGTTGGGAAGTACCTGGCTATTCAGATCTGGTCACCAAACACGGCTAAACCCATTTCAAGCAACGTTTCGATTCTGAATAGTGGTCTTTCACCGGGGCGATACTTAGAGTATCTACCACTCTAAGTCATAAATTTGTCATAAATGGTATGAAAAAGACAAATCAACAACTTCCATGACAGAGCAGTAACTTACTTCACTCTGGGCCCAGAGATTGCGTGTTCAAATGCCTGCGAGGGCAAATACATGAAAATCTATTATTGTTTTTACAATTCACATTCAAAATTAAAGATATTTTCAGAATCGCCCTGGTATGAGACCACAATTCAGAATCAAAACCTTGCTTGAAACAGCTATAGGTTCTATATTCTTTCCCATATCCTTCCGCCTCACGACATTCCCCAAATTGGAGATATGAAAATTGCACTGGACTCTGTAGCAGTATCACATGATTTAAAAAACATATTATTTAGAAAATATACACACAAAAACAGAATTAGTGCATATTCTAGGACCTTTTACTTTACGAGAAGTACTCAATATTTATTTTTGCTGACCAAGACTCAGTTTATGACAACGATTGTGATTTTCCTTCATTCACAAAACTGAAAGAGTCGCTTGTATTGAAAAAGGTTCAGTACTCGTTAAATCCCGCAAATTATAACTACTTAATACTTTAGAACTCATAGTCAGCATCAACACTATCATTATAAATGCCGTCATCAACATCTTCGTCATCTTCATCGTCTACAAAGTTCACAGCGTTAGCGGTGATGTTAAATACGATGCCGTTCCTCACAATCCGCATTTGGCGGGGGCCTGCATTCCCTGCAATGCAACGCACATCCTCAGTTCTTTTAGTTTCGGGCATTCAGATATAAGGCAATAAAGAAATATGATACTGTGATGAACAAGCTGGCGCCTATAGTAGGGCGTGCAAATCACTTGACAGAGCTTTACATTCACGCAACGGTAAACAGCTTATTGAAATGTAAAGAGAAATCTACGTGAGCCAAATATATTTTCATTTCAATGTGCGAAAATTATTAAAGCTTTTGTAATTTGGTACAAAGTTGCAAAAAAAAGAACAAAGTAAATTTAGTTCACAGTGATAACGTTACCTTTATGGGAGAGGGTTGTTAAATACTTAATTAGCTTCGTCCAGGGACTGTGTTCTAACAAATAATTAATTTAGTTCATAGTCAAAATAACAAACAAAGTGTATGAAATCAATATTGTGACTATGTGTAATAATATATTCGGGCCTTTCCATTAATGTTCAACTTATGCATGATACTATTTCACACTTGTCTAGCTCATTCGACGCACGCCACGTGCCTCATGAACAAAGCTATTAAAGTAGAATCAAGTCTTTCTTTAACATGTGCCAACTAAGAGATATCTCATATTAGTGAACTGGAATGCCAACTTTGAGGTATCTCATTTAATAAATTTGTCCAGAATGCCAACTATGAGATAACTCTTTTTAGTGAACTGATCCAAAATGCTAACTACCAGATATCTCATATTTGTGAACAGATTTGGAATGTCAACTATAAATCTCGTATTACATAGTAAACGTATCCAGAATGCCAACCAATATATCTTATACATAGTTGTTCGTAAAACTCTAGAAACAGTATCACCTAAATGATATAATATCAAGTATGTTAGAAGTTGGGTTACCTGGCTGGTTGGGTGGAGGCGGGCGGGCTGCCGGGGGCCCGGGGTGCGTGTAGAGGGCGCGGTGCTGCGGGTTCAGGCGGTAGCAGGCTGCCCCAAACTGGCACGGCGTGGGCGTTGTGAAGTCTGTGTCCCCCGGGTGGCAGTACTCCTCACGGTGCAGGGCGTTCTTTCTGCTATGGCAATAATCAGTTAATTACTAGGAAGTGTATTCACTTCTTAATGTAAATTCCGCACAAGAGTACCAACTGCCTGGAGCCAGTGGGACTATGGCATCCGTAATTGGGGTATGTTGTGAGGCTGAACTTAATGGGGAGGGGAAGGAGATGGGTACGAGGAAGGTTGGGAAGTACCTGGCTATTCAGATCTGGTCACCAAACACGGATAAAGCCATTTCAAGCAACATTTCGATTCTAAATGGTGGTCTTTCAGCAGGGCGATACAAAGAGTATCTACCACTCTGGAATGTGCCGCAAATATTCTATACATTATTTTATATTAATTAAATGTGAAATAACACATTGATTAAATAAAAAATATATTTGCACACGCCGGATTTCGAACCCGCGACCTTTAGATTCGTAGTCAAACTACTTAACCACTCGACCACGGAAGCCATCAGGAAAAGGAAACAAGTGTTGTCTCGCAGGAAAGTGTCTTGCTATGGCAACAATGCTTTCTGGATACAAAGGTCAATACAAAAGATAACAAGATTTAGATTGTACCTATAGCAACCGAGACCAAAGGAACACTTTGTCCTCGCGGGGGTTGGTTTGGCAGGGTCTGCAGATCCCCCAGCCTGTGCCAGGTCTTCCACCTTCACATCTGCGCTTGCGTCAGAATCGGAGCCCACCCCAGCGTCCGCCACGCCACTGCTCCCCGCGGCTGAATCTGCCCCTGCCGCGTCCGAAGGTTCCTTCTTCACACTGACTGCTTCTTTGTCATCGGCTGGTTCTGTCTTGACACTCGCAGTGCTCTGGGGCTCTGTGTCACTGCTTGATTCTTTGCTAATTAGTGCCTGAAATCAAACAAACTTATCTTTACAAGAAAAATACCTTGTAGATCATTCTTAGGGAAATTTATTTTGATTAATTTTGTTCAGAACAAAAACTGATTTTAAACTTTTTAAATCGAGTAGCAGACTTATAGGTAGGCATAGGAAGTACAATCAACTTGTTTGTAACCAGTGGCGGTTACAATATTTTTCTATAACGTTCATGAATTCACTATTATTTTTCAAATAATTCAATTTGAAAAATAATAATGAATTCATTTTCGGCAACCACATCAATAACGTCATATTTTTCAATCTCAACACTCTAAACTAACTAACTAACCATCACGCCGTTTCCTCGCAGGGGTAGGCACAGAGGATGGACCCCATACAACTCTGTCTTGGCACACACTTCTTGCTTCATCCACATTCATACATACTCTTCTGTTATTCTGACTCTTGACATGACCCGACTCAAGTATTTGATTCACTTGATCGTGCCATGTCTTCCTCGGGCGTCCCCGACCTTTTCTTCCATTCACTTTTGCGTCATATATTCTTTTCACACTTCTTTCTTCGTCCATTCGCTCTACATGCCCAAACGAGCTGTGGGTCCCTTTCTTAATTCTATTCATTACGCTTACATCAGCCTTGCATTCTTTCCGGATATCCAGAGCACGCCAAAAAGTCACGAGCCATCATTGATTATAACGTTAGGAGAAATAGCAATACCACGTCACAAAACTTTATGAATACTGTTTATTCTTACCGTCATACTGACATCAAATGTTATAAGGAATGCTTTTTACAATGTCAGTACTTTGTTACAACATCTTTTGTATTCATGTTTAATTTGTTCTCCGACACAACAGCAAACCAAATATCTCACTATTTATTTATAGACTTGTAATTTTAACTTTGAGGCTTTTTGTCCTTTTCAAGCAATTTGTACCTATATTGGCAGTAATTCAACATTCTTTCTACAATCAAAATACATTATCACAATATGTTTAAATTTTGTTTTTTCTTTATAATTTTGAAATAAATCTCCATCATTGTTATTTTTTTTTTTATAAAGATAAATACATGATTAAATAAAGTTAAATTAAATTAAAGTTATATTTTGTTCACCGCTAGCTTTGATATTAATTTATTAAATTGTCTTACAAATTTTCCAACCTCTGATAAACATTAGGAGTCATTTTCAGCTAATTTTGTTGTTCCCTTCTTGCTCGTTACTCGTTTTTAAGATTACCAAGTAAAAATAACAATCACAAACCTCTAGGGTAACTAAATCTGGCTTGACATCTTGAGGGGAGTTGGGCCGGTAGCGTTTTGCAGCAGGACCCTCTTCACCATCATCTCCTGCTGCATCAGAAAGTCTCTTTTCACTCGCGGTGTTCTCAGAACCACCTGAAGATCCTCCAGCTAATAAAACATTTTCATTATGAAACCAGTTATTATCGTTTTTGAGTCACAATCAATAATGTATTATGTATATCATTGAAACATACCATTCTCATCAGTCTTTGCACTGGACTCTCCTTTTTCATTTGGGTCATTTTCCAATAAGCTTGGAGGTGCTCCATCTGTATAAATGTATTAAGATATTATCAGTAAAACTAACTGTAAACAAGGAAATAAAGCAGCTTTGATGGACCAAGAAAATGGAACCTACAGAGTCAAAATGAACCGTGACTCGAGAATCTAATTGAGCAAAAAACCATAAGATTTATGGGTCCCAAAGACTGCCATAGACTGACCGTGACCCAGTAGAAGCGACTTAGAGACAATCAGAGGAATAAGAAGATCGAAGCAGGGTCTGGGAACTGGATAAGAAAAGGGGGTGGAGAACATTTGAGAAGTAGGCCAAATTCCACCCTAGGATAGTGCCGTGATGATGAGTGATTCGATGCTATATATTGTGTGAGGTACTTACCAAGAAGTGAAGGAGAAGGAGCTCCATCTCTCCCTTGGTTGTCTTCAGCTCCAGAATCATCACTACCGTCAAAAGCAATCTCATTATCACTCAGATTCACTGTCTTATCATTCTCAAGTCGAGTTCTATCCGCATTATCACTACTATTTCCATTAACATGTTCTTTAGTCTGATTATTTTGGTCGGGTATTTCCTGAGTGTCTGTTTCTGTGTTAGTTTCACTTTCTCCACTGTTGGTTGCGCTGTCTTTGATCAAACTCACGGAGAACTTGTACGCATCGGGCAGCAGGGATATAAAGTCTCCATCGTTAATTAGTACACCGTCTTCTCCTTTCCTTAAAATTTTCACAGACGTCTCTGGACACACAGAAGTGTAGAAGCAGGGATTTACATGAGTCTGAAACAAACATAAATAAGAATTCACTGAATCAAAAGATCTTTTACAAAAATGTGCTAAAAATGAATAATAGAAATTCAGCACCGTAACAATATTATTTATTTATTTTTCTTACAGCAGTTAGTGTCGTATTTCCATCTCCAAATATTTCTAAAACACAGTGGCTTCGCGATATCCTTGAATCTTTACACTGAAAAATAAAAATATACATAACGTTAAACCATGATGACAAAAATCTACACTCATTTGATATTTTAGCGTATAAGTAAATTAAATAATTCAAAGCACAGATAAGTATATATCGTGTCGTAGTAAATAATAACCCTACTCTCAAAGGCGGCCCTCTTCCCAAAACATGTTTTCCGACGCCTAACACAAACGTTTCAGATTGTTCAAAACCTTCGCAGTCTTGTCTTATAAGTTTTAAACTCATTTTGAATTCTATAAAAACATTATAGCCCACAAATAGCGAAATTTGCCGAATGATTAATTTAAAAATCACAACAACAATGTGACACTGTGACAGTTAGTTGACAGTTGGTGGTTATTTGGTTGTTTCAATATTCTACAAGAGCGAAAGAGCAAGTTTGTTCATGATAGATGAATCATAATAATATTTTTATCTCAGTGCCTACGTACTAAAGAACCGGAGCCGTATTATTTATAAAATTATAATTAACATTTTTGACTTGTATTTAAATTTACTTTGAAAATTACACACTGTTTAACAATCGAATGAAATTGAAATTTCACTATTTAATTTATTGATAATAAGGCAAGACCAATGAAAAAAAAATCATTAGACCAAATTGTTTATGTTATAATTTTAGATTCTCACAGCCAACAATATATGATCTATTGTTGTTTATATTTTGGGGTATTAGCCGTGTTACACTTTCTCTAGGAAAAAGTTCTTGAGCCAACGTTTTGGGCATCTTTGCAATGCCCATCACATCTGCTCTGATAAATTTGGTTTAAAAGGGGAGGAACGCAACAAGTTCTAACACCCTAAAATTCAAACGTCATTCGGCCTTTCCTTATTTAGAGTAATTCCCTTATTGCTGAAGATTACCATTTTATGCAAAGTAACAGTCCAATGCATTAACACACGGAGGATAGTTTGGTGCGACTGGCGGTCCATGGTATGGTGTTTATCCTGGGCATTATTATTTTTTCTCCAACATCACATTTCGAGAACGCTTAACTATTTCCTTTCGCTGGCTCTTGGCATCAACCCTGCATAGAATTATGGGGAATATCTTTTCCACAATAGTCTCATCATGAAAATATAATTATGATAAACCTACATCAGTGATGCACATCATTTTTAGCAGAAGGGCCTCATTATCTATTTTCCCTGGAATCGTCCAGACGTTGATCTTTAAAAAAATCAGTAATATATACCTCATATTTTCACATCGGGTGCAAAACATTATTGTAAGTCCGACCCTGATATCGGCCTATCACCTTAAATACACTTTTGGTTCACAGTGTGTGAAATCTAAGCGATTGATTTATTTCGGAAATTGGCAATATTAAAATCTTCATGAATGAAGATCCTCGGGATAGTAGGACGGATACTCCCCTTTTCCCGCTCTGCAGAAGTCCAAGAGGATTTAAGTGGCATCGAGTACATTATTTTGCCAGAATTTCACTGTCTTCTTTCGTGTCAGCTAATAAACGATTGGGAATATGCTCCTAATCATTTCGATCATAACAATCCTTATCTTATCTAGTAATCCAACCGGTGATAGTAGGTAGGTGCTTGCATCATTATATAATGTTCATCAGAGATACAAACGGGCACATTTAAGTTAAGATACCAACTTACCTCTGCATAGGTCAACAAAGGAACAAAGGCACTAATTAAGTTCTTTTGAAATAGCCAGTTTTTTGTATTTAAAAAAAATAGCGACACCCCCGACTGCAAAGATAAATTTATCTATCTAAATTTTAGCAAATCATGCTAGGTACTCGTTAGTATTATCTCATTAAAATTCACAATAATGTACAAATCCGATACGCTGGGACGAAGAAAATTGCGCCCATGTCAAATGCTTGCATTTTGGCCACTCATTTGATGAAATTTCCCGATATTTAAATTTATTTTGTTTTTATTTGAGAATCATCTGCACCTTATCAAATTCTTTACACATTCAGAATATCGTACGAATCCAGAACGCAGGGACGAAGAAAAATGCACACTTGTCAAAAGCAAGAATCTTTGCATTTTGACCACTCATTTGTACAAATTTCTAAATATTCCAATTTCTAATGTTTTCATTTAAGAATAATCTGTAATCTTTCAATATTTTTACGAATTCATAAGTTCGTACAAATCCGGCAGGTAGAGGCGAAAAATGCGCCCATGTCAGAAGAAAAGTCCTTGAATTTAAACCACTTGTTTAATGAAATTTCATCAGTTTTTATTTCCGAATCATCTGTAAGTAATAAATCTTATAGCAAAAACACATTTTTTTGTTATTTGACTAGTGGGACGGAAAATAATGTGTCCATGTCACCAGCTAAATTCTTGCATTTTGACTACTCATTTGATGAAGTGTCTGAATATTCCAATTTCATCTGTTTTTATTTAAGAATCATCTGTATTTTATCTTTCCCATTACCAATACACAATATCGTCCAAAACTGACTCGTAGGGACGGAGAAAAATGCACTCATGTCAGAAGCAAAATCCTTGCACTTTGACCACCCATCTGATGAAATTTCTTAAAATTCCAATTTTGTTTTTTTTTTTTAAATTAGGAATCATCTGTCGCTTGTTAATTTTATCACAATATCGTCCAAACCTGACACGTAGGGACGGAGGAAAATGCGCTCATATCAGAAGCAAAATCCTTGCATTTTGACCATCATTTGACGAAATATCCTAATATTCCTATTTCTTCTGTTTTTATATAAGAATCATGTATCACTTTTTAATTTTATTATAAATTCACAATATTGTCCAAATCTGACATGTAGAGACGGATAAAAATGCCGTAATGTCAGAAGCAAATTCCTTTTAATTCGACCACTCGTTTTTTTTTTTTTTTACATGAATATACAAGAGTCTCAACTGCTCCCAACCGTCTAGACCCAGTGAGACTATGGCATCCCCAAATTGGGTATGTTGTGAGGCTGAAGGTAGTGGGGAGGGGAAGGAGATCGGCAAGAGGAAGGTTGGGAAGTACCTGGCTATTCAGATCTGGTCACCAAACACGGCTTAAGCCATTTCAAGCAACGTTTCGATTCTGAATGGTGGTCTTTCACCAGGGCGATACTTATCTACGAGTATCTACCACTCTGAAATTTTGATGAAATTTCTTAACTTTCCAATTTCTTTTGTTTTTATTTAAGAATCGCCTGTAACTTATCGATTCTATTACAAATTTACAATTACGTACAAACCCGTCTCGTAGGGAAAAAGCTCTGTGCGCTCGTGATAACAGCTCTATTATTATTGGAGATTTTAATGCAGATCAGAGGTCTCTTTTTTGACGTGAACTCGCACAATTCTGCACAGAGAATAATTACACATATACGAATGTTGAACATCTGAACCCGGATTCATTTACATATGTAAGTGATGCCCACGGAAGCACTAGGTGGCTTGATTACTGCATTATGACACAGGGGTTGAACAATGCAGTGAGGAGTGTAAGCATTACAACCAATGCGACGTGCTCAGATCGTCTCCCATTAACGGTCGAACTGGATCTGGATCTAACACCCATCAAAGCAACAAGACAAAATCGACCTAGAGATTTCAGAAAATGTGCGGCAAAAAATGAAAACGACATTAAAATCTCTGCTAAATAAAAAGCTCCTCACAATAAAACCTCCAGATACTATACGATGTCAGAATATTAACTGCAACAGCCACGATCACAAACTTGATCTGGATACTCTCTACAGGAATCTAGTCAAAACATTAAGAAACTCTGCCATGCAATCTTTTAAAAAGAAAATACCCAAAAATAAGTAAACCATTGTTCCTGAATGGAATGATCAAGTTGCTACTTTATATCGTCATTCAAGGAGTGCATTCCTTGGATGTGTTTAAGCTGGATAGCCTACGGAAGGTCGTATTGCAGATGAAAGGAAAACAACTAAGAAATCTTTCAAAATCACTCTCCGAAAATGCCATTTTTATAGGAATACCGCACAAGAGTCTCAACTGCTCCCAACCGTCTAGAGCCAGTGAGACTATGGCATCCCTAAATAGAGTATGTTGTGAGGCTGAAGGTAGTGGGGAGGGGAAGGAGATCGGGAAGAGGAAGGTTGGGAAGTACCTGGCTATTCAGATCTGGTCACCAAGCACGGCTAAAGCCATTTCGAGCAACGTTTCGATTCTGAACGGTCGCTACTTAGAGTATCTATCACTCTGGCCACCTGAACCAGTCTGAAAACGAAGCACGAATGAATAGCATAGAGATGTAGTCTGCACAACAAAGAGTTCAGAAAGTTTTGGAAAAAGACCTCAAACGTCCTAAAATCCAAGAACAAAGTTCCACTATGCGTCAATAACATCACAAGGAATGAAAACATAGCTAATGAATTTATAGTCTTCTTTTCTCCAAGCGAGGATCAGGAAGATACCACGAAACCTTCTAGAATAGCATGTCCACCTGCGGCCAATGATGACCTCGTCATGAACGTCGCACCTGAAATGGTTGAAGTCGCGATTTAGCAAACCGCTCTAGGTTCTAGACTCCAGGGTACGATACCATTAGTATCGAGCATATAAAGTACGTAGGAGATCAGCTCTGTACTATTTTAGCCACTTTATACTCCAGCCTCCTAAGACATACACACATGCCGATGGACATGAGCTAAACCGTTATTATACCAATCCTGAAATCCAATCAACTGGATGCTTCGATATTATGGAATTATCGACTGATCTCCTTGGTGACAATGGTTTCAAGGCTCTTTGAAAAAATCATATTCACGCCAATAAAGGACAAACTATTAACCCTGGATAACCAGTTTGGATTCAAGAGCGCTTCATCTACCGACATGGCCATTTATGGAGTTAAGAAAGCAATAGCTTACTACAAAAAAATGAAAAACCAGCATTTCCTCGATCTTAGCAAGGCTTTTGATCGCGTATCTCACCAATTATTATGGGAAAAAATCATGAAACGAGATTTCCCAGAAGCAGTAGTCAATATGCTAGCTATTAGATACGGACAATTACATTCAATGGACAGGGTCTTCTTCTAGACCCCTATTCCTCAAAAGCGGAGTCAGGCAAGGAGGAAATATGTCGCCTACTTTATTTAATGTATACATAAACAACCTCCTACAACAACTCAACGACACAAGGATTGGTTGCCATATCTCTGGACAATTAATTAATAATATTTACTACGCGGATAACATGGTGCTGCTGGCACCCTCCATTAATGCGATGAGACGACTTGTGAAAATATGCGAAGTTTACGTAAACTCGCATAACTTGTTGTATAACCCTGAAAAGTTCGTAATCATCGTATTCCAACACAATAAGGAGCCACAAAATATTCCACCAATTTGGCTAGAAGGTAACAAACTGCTTGTGGCCTCGCAGGTTAAATACCCGGGACATATCCTTACAGATGATTTGAGCAATATTGAAGATATGGAGCGACAAAGAAGAGCTGTAAATATACGGGCCGGAATGCTCTCAAGGCGGTTCTACCACTGCTACTGTAGTGACGATGTCGAGAAACTGCTTTTTAAGACGTACTGCACATCTGCTATACATCTGAGCTGTGGACACAATACCCAACAGCGCAATGGAACAAGATGAGGGTTTGCTACAACAATGCCTATAGGCAACTTCCAAGATTCTGCAGTGCCTCTACAATGTTCACCGAAGGGAGGGTGCACTAATTCCCCGCCTTACTTTGCCACCGACTAGCCAGCTTCTGGGACAGGACACGGAATTCAACCATTGTCATTGTCACGGCTGCATCTGAATGGCTCAGCTCTCTTCTCAACGAGCGATGGATACAGATGATGCGGAGACCACCTTGAAGAACGCTCGATTAAAATGACATTCACTACTTAGAGTAACAACTTATTCAGCTAGCGTTTGGATGGATAGAGTTTGAATCTCACACAGCGGAATCCGTACCCTTTTTTAGCACGTGGAAAGTAAGTTATTGGCCCCGTCAATCTTAACGCTGCCGGGATAGACTCTAGAGATACCTAATATCCTCCATTAATATTTTGTACATGTATTATTTCAATTTTATTTTTCTTCTGAGCTTATGTTTATTTTTTTATTTTCTTTATTTTATTATTATTTTGTGTGTATTACAACTTTTATTTTATTTTTATTATTACTATGTATTATTATCAATTATGGAAGGTACTGCATTGCACTACTCCTGCATACCTTCTGGAATAAAACTGTATTATTATTATTATTATAAAGCTTATAAATGTATTTTAAAAATATGTTTTTGTAAAACCTACCTCGCCCCATCAAAATTTTCACATTTAAATTTCCCTATGAACAAACGACACATTTCTGTACTCTTGCCCCACTATGCGACGGCGCGAAATAAAAACTTGCGCCTCTCATATTATACTATGGCAGGCTCCATTTGACTCGGGCTCGGGATTATATACTAGGTGAATATACCTGAATACACTTTTAATTCTCATTTAGTTTTAAAATGCTGGTGAATTGCTATTAGGTTGAGTTAGGTACCTTGTCCACCTTAGTACTAAGATAATAAAACAAATCAATTATCTGCTGTATTATTTTATTAAGAACCTCTGTAATAATTCAATCGAATTGAAATAGTTGACATTACTACATTAGTACTCATCGGACATTACACAATGCTACTGGCCACTGGCCACCGGTATGAAACGTCTGCTCGACCTAGTGCGTCACTAATGTAACGCATTTATTCAACATTTTAACAAACTCCTCTTTCGAAACCTGCAAATAAAAACAGTATGCGTTACCCAGCTTAAATTATAAGAATATTATAAATTAAAGTGATTTTTTACCACGCCGTCGCCATCTTCGTCGGCCGCTTCGAACATTTCCAGAATCTCCTCGTCGTTCAAATCGTCTCCAAGTTCATCGGCGACAGTTTTCATATTCTCAACGGTTAAAGAATCTGCGATGTAATAATTAATGACATTCAAAATTAGGTAAACAAAAAAGTGCAACTTTTTTAAAAGAAGGCTCCCCCTACTTGTTGTCTGTCAAACTAAGAAGAAAACTAGCCTTTGATCAAATTTGTTCAAGAAAGTTTAATGAATGACCTTTTTTATATGCATACTGCACAAGGGTCCCAACCAGGGGCGGATCGTGACTTTTTAGTGGGCTAAGATTGAAAAAAAACGTCATGATTGATGTTGTTGTAGCCGAAAACGGTTTTATTTGTTTTCCAAAAATATTTTTTTGATCATTAGTCACGAGCCGCCTCTGGTCCCAACTACTCCCAACCGTTTAGAGTCAGTGATACTGTAGCATCCCCAATTGCGGAATTTTGTGAGGATGTAGGTACAGAAGAGGGGAATGATATGGGAAAGAGGAAGGTTGGAAAGTACCTGGCTATTCAGATCTGGTCACCAAACACGACTAAAACCATTTCAAGCAACGTTTCGAATCTGAATGGTGGTCTTTCACCAGGGCGATACAGGGCCATTCATCAAATGTGCCAAGATGAGATCTTCTTAAAAATGAAAATAATTTGTCTAAAAATTACAAATCAACCTTGTACCATTATCATCGACGTCGAAGTGCAAGAAGCTCTTGACGATGTCGAATTCTGAATCTCTTTCAGCAATTTTCCTCATGATCAGAGTAGTGAAGTCATCAACTGACAATGAACCCGAGTGCTTCTCTCCGACACTCAAGATCATTCTCTTTAATTCTTCAGACGTCACTTCGTATCCTTCAAATGGAAGAAACAGTAATTATATACGTTACTGCCACTCCCAATAATATGTAATGCTGCGTGTTTATCTTCGAGTAGGAATATACATGGAGATGTACCTTTGCGAAACAGTGTAGTCAGTATTATTGACTTTATACTGACTCGATAGAAAGAGACAGATATATTAAAGGGTATTGGATAGCCTATTAGTTACCGCCCACATGGAACTCGGACATTCTTAATATAAAAATATTTGAACACATTTAACAAAACAATATCAATACACCATTAAAATGATTTATAAAGTCAAAACATCACACAATACACTAATAACAGAAGGTTTGCCTAAATAATGATGGAAGCTTTTTGTTAATTTTATGTCTTTATATCATTAGAAATGTAAAAATTCTAAAGTTCGGTCAAAAAGGTTTAAAACTGTTGAAATACCTCTGAAAAGCGATGTTTCATAATCTTTGTTTGGTCTTATTTGAGCATTCACGCATAGCACATTATGTTTGATTTATTTGTAAAGTGACTGCAAGTTATTTTTAATCAACAAAAATATAGGAAATAACCTCAAAATCCGTTTACGTTAAACGACTCGATGATGTGAAGTTAGCGCGGACGGAAAACATTCTTACATACTTAGAAGTGCTGCAATATAATAATAAAGTTTTATTCCGATGTTATATTATTTTTATTTATTTTTTATTATATGAAGACTTTTCTTGTCTCTTTCTCTCGGACGTGGCTAGTACTAGGACTAGGGTATTTATACATCCATTCATAGCACGTTTCGACATAATGTAGCGTTTATTTATACAACCACTTTTTCACAGTATTGTTATAAACAAAAATATAGGATATAACCTCAAAAACCGTTGAGTTATGTACTTTTATGACGCATAACAAAACGTAGTGGGCGGAGTCGCCGGAGACGCGGGAGACGGAAAATATGCTTACACACCGAATGATGGTGCTATATTATGTGACAACTTTTCTTGTCTCTTTCTCTCCCACGGTTTACGACGTGAAAATCCGGAGAAAAAAAATGATTTATCGCAAATTTGTATAGGTTGGGTAAAAATAATTAGCTATCTCTCTTTCATTTTTCTATGCTCAAAACACAATAAATTTCCTACATTACTCTCACTTCTAATCAAATTTAAAAAATTCTCTTACCCTTCCGAACTTGCGTTTTCTCACCAATATTCCTCCTGTCAAAACCAAGGCTTTTCATTGTTTGTATAGTACCTACCTGCCTACACTTAATATACGAAACACGATTGGATGTGAATAAATATAAATTATCATTTCATGAAAGTACCTAGCTACGTTTTATTTTCTTATAATAATTTTTAAAGTGCAAAAAATAAGAGAATAAGCTACATTGTTTTTTTCCATATTTTGGAAGTGTTGAATTAGAAAAAAAGATTTCAATAATTTACGTGTTGACCTTGCGACATGCTACAAAACACAGATTATTCTACTAGGTGAAATTAAATATAATAAACTTTACTAGGTCGAACCTACCCATTGCTTTGATGGCAATCTTAAAATTCTCTGCATTCACCAATCCAGTGCCATCTTGGTCCAGTAAATTGAATGCCCTGGTTACATCGGCTTTCTTAAACAAATCAAATTAATCTTATGAGATAATAATATGACAAAAACACTTCAGTTATTTATTTTTTATTTTTTATAGAGAATACCGCACAAGAGTCGCAACTACTCCCAACCGTCTAGAGCCAGTGAGGTTATGGCATCTCCAATCGGGGTATATTGTGAGGCTGAAGAATATGGTGAAGAGGAATGTTGGAAAATACCTGGCTATTCAGGTCTGGTCATCAAACACGACTAAAATCCATTTCAAGCAACGTTTCGATTATGAATAATGGTCTTTCACCAGGGCGATACTTAGAGTATCTACCACTCTGGAACGTTCTGCAAATATGCTTTTTTATTATTAACGACACATTTTCAATTAAATAAAAGTTATTGGCGCACGCCGGGTTTGAACCCGCGACCTTTGGATTCGTAGTCGAGCGTCTTACCACTCGACTATGGAGGCCGTCCAATTATTTTGATAATATCATGTACCTACATTCATGCTTTACGCAAATACTTAGAAAATGAGATTTTACTTGTGCATCAGTAAGGGTCAGCCATGGCATGATGGGCTTTGATGGTTGGATATTCCACTGACTCCAGTGGGGTTCTCTGTTCTGCCTCTGCAACGGACTCCTCCTGATCTCCTGTAGCCTCCTCCGCACCCGCGTGTTCAGCCCTCACCTCTCCATCCCCCCCTCTGGAAGTTTCGCTTTTTCTTCTTCCATACTTTTAAAGTTTTGAAATTATTTATTTTATGACAATATTTCTTTGAAGAAAAATACCCTTGCCAACAATGACGTTACAACTATACTTGTCGAGCAATTCCAAACACTCACTGACATTTGTATTAAATAAATTCACTTGTTTAATATGCAGGTATTTGTTTACTTTGTTCAAAATTTAAATCCAGTTGTTATTTTAGTCTACATTCTATAGGTGGTATTAATTCTATAAATAAAAATAAATATTTTAGGTTGATATTTCCTTTTGAGGAAATGAGACGTAAGCTTTAGACATGGGCAGATTCATTCGCAGTAGTAGTAAATCAATTCAGTTAGATTCATCTATTCAAGTGAGTTAATTAATTCATTTTTTATTGTACACAATTTCTCCAGTTGTTTTTTTTTTCTTAAATTGGAGATCGAAACTATAAATCGTAAATCGATCAAAAAAGTATTTTTGTGAGGGCGATAGGGAATTATATTGTTGTGTTTTTTTTTTTTAAATATTTATAGCAAAATCTACGATAAAACCTTTTAAATAAACTGTTTTTGTTTCTCCTGTAAATTATGTTTATTAACATTAATATATGTTATTATATACTTTATTCTAATCACTGATCAAAGATTAAAAAAAAAGTTTAATATCTCACAAGTGTCTTAACTGCCCGGAGCTAGTGGGACTATAGCACCCTCAATCGGCGTATTCTGTGAGGCTCAAGCAACGTTTCACTTCTGAATGGTGACCTTTCATCAGGGCGATATATGCCACTCTGGAACGTGCCGCAAATGTACCATATATTATTTTATACCAACTTAATGGGAAATAACACAAATTAATCAAACACAATGGAATTTTCGCACACCGAAATTGAACGCGTTTTAAGTCACAAAGATCTCCCTGTAGAGTCAGACAAACGAGAGAATGCGACGGTTTGTCCCCAGATACGCATTTTGATAGGAGACGAGGTCAACC
The DNA here is from genome assembly GCA_022651775.1 of Drusus annulatus. Taxonomy (NCBI): domain Eukaryota; kingdom Metazoa; phylum Arthropoda; class Insecta; order Trichoptera; family Limnephilidae; genus Drusus; species Drusus annulatus. The sequence continues at coordinate 640,970 of JAGWCC010000028.1, forward strand.
GGAAAAAAATAATTCAAATAACTTCGGCAGTACTGCGCAATAATCGAAGGGCCATCCGAATTTTCAAAAATGGGCTACGTATAAAGGCTAGAAAACCAAGTCCACTGGGGAACGTGCCGCAGGAAACCAGGATTACATATATTGAGGAAAGAAGAATACCGGTGTATATTTACTAGCGTTGTGACAGTTTTGAAAGAACTGTTTCAAAGAAGTACTTCTTTTGACAGCAGTCCCAACTTCATTCATTTTTCATTGAACAAATACTTCAATTGAAGTTGGTTAAGTTGGTACTTCCGATTGAACAATCTATGGCATCTACTTCGAACTTCAATTTTTCATTCGTTCGAATATGCATCATCCACAGTTCAATTGTTCATTCCCTTCTTCCTTCGATTTTAGTTCGAAGAATGAATGAAGCAATGAAGTATCTTTTTAGTTATCCGTTCCCTCGCACGTACTCGTGACATTTGCTTATGATTTCTTTGCTTGTTTTGTGTATACGACACTAGTTTTTCCGAGTGTTTTTGGTGATTTTGAATTGTGAACGAATTATTTTGTTGAACTTTTATAATATCTCAGCTTACAAACATGCCTTTCAATCTCTACCTAAAATTATGACTGGCCGTTCAACGAGAAAGAAAAAGTGAAATATGAGTTTATTTTGGTAGGGTTACCAGGCCAAATGCAACTTTTGTTCTGAAGTTATATCCAGCAAAAAATATGAATCGTCATTTGCGCAATATTCAGCCTATTGCTAACCAAACTGTCAAATACTGTACAGTAAGAATATTCAAATCGTATCCATCCTGAAGTTTTTCTTACAGAAGAAATTTTGCTGGTACTTCATTTCTTTTTGCATACTCATTGTACATCATCCCTTTTAAGTCGTGAAACAATGTCAATTCAAACCTTGAATACTCTTAAGATTCAAACAATTTTGACAGCTGTCATCCCGTATAGAAGAGAAACCAGTAATAGACAATTCATCATCGTTTTCTACAAGCTATAATTTTTTCCATAGAATAATGCACATACATACATCAATTTATGTGGTTGGAGAGCTGCCCGAAAATATTATTATTTAACCCCCCCTCCCTCCCTCCCCGACGAGGAATGCTGTGATTAATGTTACTTCAATTGAAGGGTTCATCGTGAAGGGTTCATTTTGAAGTGATTCGTGAAGCATTCACAAATCTGTGAAGCTTTTCCCATCGCTAATATTTACAGACCTCCTCTCATGTAGAATGAACCCTTTTCTACCAGTTATCGTAGATAAGTACCACAATGGCTGCCCTTTTCAGTTTCTGTTTTGTATTATCGAATTTCCCATTTGACTTCTTTAAAAAATTAGTCTTGATATTGACACTAGTATCCCTGAAATCTTTTTTCTAAATGTTTTCCATATTTATCTCAAATCATGATTGGCTATTTGCAAGTCGTCACACTTCTAGTCACCTAAGTTTAGGCCTCCCTACACTACGTTGTCCTGTGGTGTTATGAGTGACTGTCTCTTTATCGCAATTAATTAAACATTTAATTGTTGTAAAATAAAAACGAAGTTTATAGGTGAAAAATGTGTGTTTTTCCGTTTATGTATAGTTAGGTACATCACATCATTAGCATAGTTTAATCGATTTATAAAATCAGTGGCCTCAAGCCAATTAGTGGTTCAGACTGGCAGCTCCTCGTAGGCGGTGGTGAGCGAGCCGGCGGGGGGGCAGCCCCTTCCCGCGGCCCCTACGCGCCCCTGGCGGCCCCCCTGCGGACCACCCCCGCTCAGCAGGGGGCCCAGGTTGGCGCCGGGCACCTTGTACTGCTGGGCACGCTGGGTGCACAGGCCGTATCTGGAAGGAAGACAAGTTTAATCAGAAAAAATGTCTGCAGGCGGTTATAAGTGAAACTAACGAATAAACAAGGATGCCAAAAGAAGAACTAACAAACAATTCCAGGATAGGCTGAAAATAATCGTAGGTGTTTTACTATGCCTTATAACATTTCAAATTAAACATTGTAAAATAAAACATTATCAGAAAACGCAAACACTTTGTGGATTGACATGATTAATTAAATAAAAAACACACGTTGTTTAAATCCACTTTATTTTTTGTATGAGTCAACTAGTTTCGACTCTGCTGAGTCTTCATCGGGACTTAAAAATATACTAATGAAATTAGAGGAATGTGCAAGAATTTAACTTATAGCCCTATTCCAAACATGTTTCCCTTCCCCTCCACCTCTTCCTCCCCTCAAACTTGACGTTCTGCTACCCCCTCTATCTTCCCCTCGCCCACTTAACTAAATACATTATATGATACGTTTCTTTTGTCCTATTGTTATATTGTTGTCTCCCTCCTAATACTATATCTTCCTTTTCCCCATGTTCACCATTATATAAATATATATGCACATTCCTCTAATTTCATTAGTATGTTTTTAAGTCCCGATGAAGACTCAGCAGAGTCGAAACTAGTTGACTTATACAAAAAATAAAGTGGATTTAAACAACGTGTGTTTTTTATTTAATTAATCATTGTAAAATACTTAATTCCATAGGCTAACGGGTCTTTTTAGTCCTCACGAAACCGATTGTGGACTTTTAAGATTTTATCTTTTGCTCTACTCTGAAAAAAAATAATAATATATAAATTCAACCACGATCTTGAATGTCAGCTGAAGAAATTATAAAATATATAATCTTAATCTAATCTAACCACGTGTGACCGTGTTAAAAATGTGGATATCCGGAAATAATGCAAGGCTAATGTAAGCGTAATGAATAGAATCAAGAAAGGGACGCTTAGATGGTTTGGGGATGAATGGCGAATGAATAAAGAAAAAGAGTGTGAAAAGAATATATGATGTGAAATTGAATGGATGAAGTCAGGGACGCCCAAGGAAGACATGACACGATCAAGTGAATCAAATACTTGAATCGGGCCACGTGAAGAGTCAGAATAACAGAAGAGTATGTATGAGACGATGTATGAATGTGAACAAAGCAAGGGTGTGTGCCAAGACAGAGTTTGTATGCCGGTCTGTCCTCTCTGTCTACCCTTGCGGGGAAACGGCGTGATGGTTAGTTAGTAAGTTGGTTAGTTATAATCTAAGGAACAAATTACGTTTGAACAGAAGGAAGCAGACGGATCGAAACACTTGTCAAACTAGGCAAGTGAAGTAGCGGGAGGTGGAAGGATCCCTAAACCTTTAGGATTGTAGATAAGAGAGGAAAAATCATTTGTCGAAGGATACCTTGACAACAGCAAGCAAAGGTCCTTGCGGAACTGGTGCGTGAGGATGGCGTAGAGAAAAGGATCGGCCAGCGCGTTTAGCGGGTAGACCAGTACCAGCAGCAGCTTGGCCCCGGTCACGTGCACCAGGGGATGGCCGGCCAGCGCGCCCGCACCTGCCGCGCCCACGGGCACCACGCATGCCATGTGGATCGCTATCTGGAGAAAGAACGAAACGTTTCACTTCTGATTCATCACAAGCCCTTCTGTGTTGAATTACGGTGGGTACCAGGCAAAAAAAAATAATAGTCCGATAATTATCACTCGTAATTTTTAATTGAATTTACAATTTCGCTTAGGCGGCGAACACTGTTTTGACTCGGTTCAACTACCTCCAGCCTTGATTCGCGGTCCAATATTCACTCTGATTCGCGGTCCAATCTTAACTGACTCTCCCGGCCGTTTTGGCCGGGCTTGTGCTCCCCGCCACTTTTTGGCTTTTCAGGGAGGTCAATAGACAAAAAATAACGCACCAACATATCCATTCTGGAAGATTTGAGCATTGAAACAGAATGTCACACAGACGAGTACGACGTATTCGGAAATACTTTGGACACGTCGTTCACTAACTGAAAACTCGAACATGGTAATCTGAGATGCTCATGAAGTCTCACAAAGTAATAGATCGAACCGATTTGTTGAACTGATTTACTGTCGCAATCGTCCAGAACGTCGGTGTTCATGGCTCTAGATTTTTATTCTATTTTTTATAGTGAATACCGCATAACAGTCTCTAACTGCTCCCAACCGTCTAAAGCCAGGTGGGACTGTGGCATCCCCGATTGGGGTATGTTTTGAGACTAAAGGTAGTGAGGAGGGGAACGAGATGGGGAATAGGAAGGTTGGGAAGTACCTGGCTATTCAGATCTCGTCACCAAACATAAATAAAAGCCATTTCAAGCCACGTTTTGCCATTGTATTTTCTCTGTTGGAGCATGTAGTCCAACATGGTATACCAACCAGAATGTGCATGGCTCTAGATTGAAGAAACTTGGTTCATCGGGGAAGTTGGAGTGGGGTTCACTGATCTACCGATTGATCTAAGCAATGAGGGAGCGACTAAAGAAGAAAATCACAACCCCCTCTGCCACAGTCTATTCCCTGTTGGAGCGTGTAGTCCAACATGGTATACCAACCAGAATGTTCATGGTTCAAGATTGGAAGAATTTGGTTAATCGGGGAAGTTGAAGTGGGGTTCACTGATCTACCGATTGATCTTAGCAATGAGGGAGCGACTAAAGAAGAAAATCACAACCCCCTCTGCCACAGTCTATTCCCTGTTGGAGCGTGTAGTCCAACAGGGTATACCAACCAGAATGGCCATTTTGTTGGCTACGCTCGCCTCCCCGTTGCGCGCGGCGCAGTGGCGGAGAGTCCCTGGCCAGCGTGCTGTAGATGTGCAGGTAGCAGCCAGCCACGGCCAGCACGGACAGCGCGCCGCCCAGCAGCAGGCCCCACAGGTACACGCTGTCTAGCAGACCCTTCTGCCGCATCGGCAGGCACACGCTGCAATAGACGCAATAGCAATACTGCGGATTACTTCTCTTCGGAGTATTTTATAATAGTATATCAGATCAATGTTGAAGAACTTCTCCAACATTGTCTTTGATGTTGGATTTAAGCTCAGAGCAAGAATATATGTGGAGAGAGAGCTACATATTTTTACCCAACCTATAAAAATTTACAATTAATCACTTTCTCCGGGTTTTCACGTCATAAACCGTGAGAGAGAAAGGGACAAGATAAGTTCTCACATAATATAGCACCACCACTCGGTATGTAAGCATGTTTTCCGTCTCCCGCGTCTCCGGCGACTCCGCCCACTACGTTTTGTTATGTGACATAACAGGACATAACTCAACGGTTTTTGAGGTTATATCCTATATTTTTGTTAAAATAATACTGTGCAAATGTGGCTGTACAAATAAACAAAAACATTATGTCGACATGTGCTATGAATGAATGTATAAATACCCTAGACCTAGTCCTAGCCACTCCTGAGTCAGGCAAAAATCATCGATACTGACTACAGAAGCGCTCCCTCCTGCATAGTATTGCTCTGAGGATTAAAGGCTAAAATACCTAACCATCTTTTTTTCAAAACAAAAGGAATGGTAAATATTTAATAGGTACTCTACGAAAAAACGTTTCTTTAGGTGAAATTTTAAAAGACGAATGACAAATTTGAGTACCAACGTTAAATTATTCGTTGTAAAGTCATGAAAAATCGAAATGTTTTATTACCTATTATTTAAAATAAAAACAATTAACTCTTCAGCATACATGATATTTTCCATACCTTTTTATTTAAAAAAGATCATTCATTTGGTTGGGTATCCTGAAATCCAAATCAAAGTTTTACATGAAAAGGTCCCTTCGTCTCCGGGCGGAAAGTACAAGGGGTTGGTGAATAATTGCGTCGAGATCTTGTCGGCGAAGTGAATGGTGAGGTATGCGATACGCATTGTCCGGTGGCGATCGTCTTCTAGATCAATGCGCAATTCGGATATTGCCGACACGAGACACGTGACCATGGAAAGAAACATTGAAAATGAATGAGGAAAGAAGCGTGCGGGAGCTGGCCCACCTGGTCGAGGAATAGTCGCTGACGCCCACCAGCGGCAGGAGGGCGGCGAGCGCGGAGTAGAGCAGGCCGGCGGCCAGCAGGGCGCGGGCGGCGCGCGGCGACAGGCGGCTGTTGGGGTGCAGCGCGCGCGTGATGGCCAGCCAGCGCTCCAGCGTCAGGGCCGCCAGCGCCAGCAGCGAGCCCTGCGCGCCTACCACCCCCAGGAAGCCGGCCACCTTGCAGCCGATTCCTGCGACACATGTAATCTCTCATTTTTATTCAAATTTGTATTTTTGGGCGTCTTTTATCAAAAATATGATAATTTGGTTTAAATACTTAATTTTTCTATTCATCCTTGGTTACAAACAATCTGTTAATTTTTGAAAAACTCCTACTATCACAATTTAACGGGAAATGTTGCTTGTGAAATGATGGAGGACTTAGTTAATAAAGGAATTAAACCTACGCCAGGTGGGAATCCGACGCGTTTGTCCATTCTACTACTAACCGGTTAAAAAACAAATAATTGTAATTTGCCTCTTCCTTTGTATTTTTCGTTAATGTATTTTTAAATATATTCAATTTATAATCGTTTTCTGTTGTTCACAATACTAAAGATTATTGCTACTCGTACCGTGTCAGAACAGACATTGTCTAGTGGGGCGGGTAACGTATAGGTATAGATATGTGAACATGGAAAAAAAACTATCATAAAATAAACGGCCGGGTTGCCGGCAACTGATGACCTTGTAAAAATCGCAAGTGCTCCCCACTGTTAAATTTGGCAGTCGCCTCTGGTCTGGAGTCCCTAAATACCTGGAAAAACCCTCGAATCGGTGCAGAAACAGGCAGTCCGTTTGGTAGATTCTCCAATCTATCAAACAGATTGTAATCTTCGGAGCACAGACGTCAGATGATAGAATATGTGCTGAGGAAGTTGTGTCATTGATCCCTTCGACACCGGTGCATAGCCAGGAAACTCGCCAAACGCGCGCCCAACATTTGTACACAATTTGCCGGCATATGTGTTTTCTCCCTCCTACAACATAGGCCTCTTCAAAACCCAGTTCCTTTCCTCATAAAGACCCTCCACACAGCATCACTGAGATAAATTATTTTCGTCAGGGTCTCCTGTGTGGAGTTTATGTAAAAAAAATAATTAAATACGAACAAATAAACTACTTTATACTCCTTCGATGGCAAGCGGCGAAACAGACAGGGAAATGGGGAAATTGGAAAAACTATCATCCCACAATATACAACTACATTATACCCCGCAATGCCACAGGGACGCTCTGGCACGGCGCGGGCGGGAAGAAAAATACTCTAAAATATTATATCAAATAAAAAATAATAATAAAAATCTTCTAAATTCAAAAACAATCATGATCAAAAACGTTTATTTATTTCCAATAAAATGCGTTGATAGAACACTTTTAACACGTATAATTGCATCAAAAATCTCACCGTATTGCCAGTCGTACGCGTAGTTGAAGTAGCTGTCCGCCGTGTAGGTGTCCACCGCCGCCAGCAGGAGTAGGTAGAGCGCCGTGCACAGGTCTGTGAGGGCCAGCTGCAGGTGCAGCAGGCGCGCGGGGCCCGAGGGGGCGCGCGCCGCCAGCGCCACGGCCACCAGCAGGTTGGCGGAGGCGCCCACGAGCCCCACCAGCCAGCCGAGCGCGCGCGGGCCTCGCGCCCCCAGGACGCCGGAGCAGGGGTTGAGCGCGTCGGCCCGCGGCCAGCACTGCACCGGGTCCGACCTATGGATGAGTTCGGGTATTAGTGAAGTATGTCCACGAGAGACGGTAATGCTGATGAGGATATTGAAAGAAGGGTGAATGCAGGAAACGTGTCTACAATTGGGGTTCTGGTTATCAACATGACTAAAGCTATTTCAAGCAACGTTTTGATTCTGAATGGTGGTCTTTTACCATGGCAATACTGAGTGTATCTACAACTCTGGGTAGATACTCTAACTATATAAACACGAGTATATATCTCGTGTACTTTTCATATTAAGAGTAAAGTAACTCCCAACGTCTTTTCTCAGTCAATGATAACTTTCATTTCATATATTTATCCATCAGGTTTGCGTGTAATTGGTAGAACGTTTACGAAATAAACGGAAAACGTCGCCCTCACTAAACCGCATTCGGTACAGTCACAGTCTTCATGCTAATATGATGCACGAATGGGGCCTTAAGAGTTCTGAATTGTGTGAATGTAGACATACGAGTATACAAACTACAGAACATATCGTAAAAGAATATCCCCTTCACCACTTCCCCGGAGACACATATCATCGCTGGAATGGTAAAAGAGCTTACATTTTCATTGCTGACACCGCGCGTTACGCGTTGACAGACATGTGACCGGTATGCGCACAACGCGTCACGCGCGTTGTGCCGCCTCTTTGTTTTGAACCTATCTAAAGCAGACGTAGCCATGTGGTTTTGAGTCGCTCCACAGGGCACAGGGAAACCCGTCACTGTTCGTCAGTTTGAATTGATCCGTTATTTATGTGGCATTAATATGTACAAATTTTAGTTAGCAAAGATGTGTTAAATTTGCAGTTTTGATCAGTTTTTTCTGGATCGAACGCTCTGACTCTCGTTTGTTTCTGAAGTCTTATATGGCCTTTCAGCCATCTAGAATATATTTATCATTTGGGAGAAGGCTTTTCTCAAGCTACACAAGTTTAGGACATTTTTTAGCTTTTTGTCGCTTCAGGTAACTTAGTGACAGCATTGAGCTTTTAACTTTTTTTTCAAAATTCAATCAAGTACTAAAGACTTCCCAAAATAGCGCTTCAGCTCTTTTACCTTTTCGACGACGATATTGTCAATATATTAAGAGTTGTTAGTGGTCGCCTAAAGAGTGTTTCTTAAAATCGGCATAGTTTAGTCGGTTAGTAACCCACCTACCTCTGAGTGAGATTGCCGCAGATCGAGATCTGGAAGCTGGCCGGAGGAGCAGCGGTCTGGTGGAACACTCCGAAGTCTTCGTCTTCCTTCCAATCCTCGTGCTCCTCTTCAGGGTACTCTACCCCCTCCATGTCCTCGCCGTTCCACTCCACTTCCGGTTCCAGGCTCAGCTCACTGCGTTCTTACACAAAACTTCACGTATTAATACTAGTTGGCCAGGAGAGAACTAGACTATAGAATACCACTAATGCCAAATAATGGCACCCTTTTCCCAACCAGCACAGTCAATAACTTGCATTCTGCTTCTAGAGATGTGACCTCTACTGATTTTAAATAAAATAAATTACTCCAATTTATTTAAGATCTTTCGACTTCTAGACCACAGACAGGCAAATCTAATTGTTTATCTACTCAATAAATAATGTTGGTGCTTGTATAGGTTTGTCGCTTTTGTGATTCTGCTCTACAGCAAGTAAGCTTGAGAGCCCAACAAACGAACAAACAAACAAGAAACAGCTCACGGGTGGATAAAAAAAATTGCATTGATGCTTCGGGGATAATTTTGAATAGGTCATACAAGATCAGTTGTTTGGATTAAAAACTAAGGCATCCCCATTTTTTTAAATGGGGATGGGAGAAAATAAGTGATAGAAGAAGATTGGGAATGCATAGATAAAGCTATGCATTGCAACGTTTGGACTTCGAATAGTACTCCCTTACCAGGGAACAAATTGCAATTTGAAGCCGCTACCTGTTTCCAGATCCATAGGATCGCATTGGAGGTGTGGTTTGTGTTCGTCAAAATGTATGTTTTTTTAAACAATTTCAATGGTTTTAATGTTTTGATATAAACTCACCCCCACGAGCCGTACACCCCCGCGCCGAGGTCGTACGACACCATCAACCCGTCGCGATTCTCGGAGAGGGTGCTGTCGGGCAACGCTGGGGGCGGAGGGAGGGCGGCAGGCTCACCTCGTCTCCTACGGCCGACGGTTGACTGATTCCTTGAACACAACTGTTCACATTATTTTGTATCTTCAGCGCAATTGGATATTTCACAGCAATTTGATTTACTTCTACCATAAATATAATATTGATTTCTTCCGCTTGTGATTCTAATTGTTCGGGTTTACCAGCAGACGATGGCGCGGGGTGAGGCGCATCTTGGGAATGGTGACTCCAGAAGGCGGGTTGCTGAGACGTCGTATTTTTCAAGTGATTTATCAACCAACAGTGCGTATTGTTATGTGAAAATCTTCTTCCCATTTACTCGCCGGCTCAATACCAAATCGTCGACAGCGTCGATACTTAACTGATTTGAAAAGATCTTATTATTGTAATTTCTTTAGATTGAAAAAGGTTTCAACTATCAATTCGTCTTTTAGGCGGCATTCGGCTCGGGGCAGGGTCTGGAAGTGCTCCATAAAGCCATTGAAAAGATGTCGCAAGTAAGGCATTGGGCAAACGATGCGCCTAAATAACTTGGTAACATCTATGAACTGACCTGCTTTATTTTGGTCAGATAAGCCTGGTACTGCGCGTGTCTCTTAGGATCGTGTAGTTCTGGAAATCGGAAGGCGCAGCAGTGAAAATGGTGGGTCAACCAAGCCTGGCGTAGGTGCTAAAACGATTCACCGGCTAAATTAAAATTAACCCCAAACGAGCCACAAAACTGTTCAATACATGTACATAGATAGAAATTTGCCGATTAAGCTAGAAGGACTCTTATAGGACTGAAGACGATGAATAATGGTGCATGTGGATACCATATTGGTGGAGAACAGAGAAACATCCAATCCAATCAAACATACAATGGATACTCTGGTGAACTTTAGCAAAGGGATTTGGTTACTGTCATAAGAATAACAAAAGGTGAAATATCACCTATGGCTTGGAGTGCATGCAGACCGAATAAATACTGGTATTATTATGATATTTTTAGTTTGTTCAGAGACATAATATATATTTATTGAGGTTTATGAAATCCTACCTTAAAATCATAAATCGAGGGAATGGTTTTCATGTGGATATTGTTTTCCACTCTCAGAACCTCCAAAGTGGCCAATCCCAGAACCGGCAGAAATAGAATCGAGGTACTGCTCAGATCCCTGTAAAATGAGTTTAACGATAAATAATTGCTGAGTGGAAGATACTGTCAGTATCACATCGCCATGGAGAGCGACCATCATTCGAAATTGATTTTTTTTCAAATGTATATTAATATCTCATTTTAACTTACAGTTCCCGAATTCCGATCAGTCCATCAAAACTATGTTCCCTGAGTAACGATAGACGCTTGTTGCCTCGAAGACTACTGTAAAATTACAGATTAAAGAGAAAATTGTTCAAACTATTTAAGAGAGGTTTTATGATTTTACAAAAAAGGTGCCTACAAAAATTATACTCACAGTTCGGCCAACTCAGATCCTTCAAACGCAAAGTCCTCTATTTCCGTGATGTCGTTGTCATCCAAAATCCTTAAAAAATAGATCTAGGTTGGAATAAGAGCCATTAAAGAATTATTATATCAACAACACAAATTAAATTTATAAATAGAAAATATATACTTTGTTTTTAACCACTTTTTTATTTAATATTTTGTCTACCGGTTTCGGAAGTACCCTTCCATCATCAGGACAATATTAAATTAATCTTTATCCGCTCTAGTGAGTACTAAATTTTCTTCATCTAAAATTCTACGAATGTTTTTAATATTAGTGACCTTTGTAATTTTTGTTATTTGATGTTTAATGCACTTTTATATTGAAATGTTTTAGGTTGATTGGTTAATGCACTTTCAATATCTACTGCCACATTTTCAATAGCGTTGTGAATATTATTATTATAATTTAGGTTATATTTCAAACCTTTAGATAATAACTTCATCTCTTCTGGAAGAAATATATGTGGAGATAAATTCTGTACACGATCAAAAAATGTATGTTTTGAAGAATATATAAATATTATATATTTATATATAATATATAAAAAAATATATACAAATTAAATTGTCTCACAGTTGGTCCGCTCGAACTCGAAGTCCTCTGGTCGGCAGCTTTTGCAATTTGTTTCCTTCCAGATCTCTGAGACATTTTATTACAATTATACTGTTGACCAGAACACTAAAAATAATATCACATCACCCATATAATCAAACCTTCTCAAAACCAAAAGGTAAAGATTCGTAGGATGGAGAATATTATTTGGAAATTTTAATCTAAGTTCGAGGGTATATTTTGGGGTAGGGAATGAACCTGGGTCTTGAAGATGCATTTTTGTAGGTAGGGTACATAGAAGCCGTCAAAACTTTCACTCACTCTCACGAGACAAATGTCAACCGCATATAAATGTAAGACGCGCGTCCATTTCGACTGGTGCATAAGAAATTAATTCAAATACCGACAGCACAAACTCAGCAATCCCATCTGGCGTCTATCTTCCAAAGACCACAACCTTCCCAAAGCTTTCCTGCTGGTACCTTTTTGGCACCATCGGTCGTACATTCTCCCCGCATAACCAGCACATCTCCATTTCAAATACACGCAAAACCTCGTTGGAGATAATAAATCAATACTCACACTACGTGAAGCAATAACCCGCTATCGGCTAGGGCACCAAGGTCGGGAGGTTCTCTCAAACCACTGTACAAGATTCGGCTGCAAACAAAAATAACATTGAGTTGAAACTAATAAATTAATAAGCTATAAATACTAAGATTTATAGTGGCTGTGAGTATCGTCGTACTCGATCCGTCCGACTGCTATTGACTACCACCTTGAATGAATCCAAACTTGTTCATGTTCCTTTTCTATACAATAATTTCTAATACAATAAATTTTTATATCTACAGTTCTAGTTTCTAGATAGTTCGCTTATTTTTTATTTTTTTTACTTTTTACTATTAAAATAACCCGCTAAACTACAAAATTAGTTTTTCAGCAGGTTTATTTAACATAGGCATTACATAATACTACATACGTAGTAAACAGAGATATAAAAATAATACTTACAAGTAAATATAAACAATACTTAAATAAAAGCGATAGTAATTAATATAAAAGGTAAAACTTCAGTTTTGTGTTTCCCCTTTTTCACATCTTTCCACTTTCTACCCCAAAAAATCGAAGTCCCATTTCTTTCTGTATCGATCTCTCATTTAATCCGAGTTTCAACTTTATTTTCTTTTCTTTTTTTTTTAAAGAAAGACAAACATTCTAGAGTTACAAATAACCTGACAATATTTTAAAACACTTCTACTACCATTATTATATCTGAGGAAGCTGTTGCTTGCGCAATGATGGAGGGACTTAGCTAGCAGCGGAATTGAACCCTCGACGTCTGGGTGGGAATATGACGCGTTTTTCCACTCAGCTACCAACCGGTTAAACAAATTCTAATAAAACTGTTTTTTTAAAAAATGTGTAAAAAAACAAAACGGAATCTTGATTTATGTTTCAAAAGATAATACTCGAGGCGAAAATGACGTTGCGAGCTGAAAATAGTTGAGTTTAACTAAAAAATCCAAACCAAAAAACCTGTGCAAATTTTATAAAGCTAGAGCTTGCCGATTGAGTTTTTTTTCTCTGCTACTTGAATATGGTATCTTAATTTTCTATTTTTTTGGTGAGTGTTCTCCAATATCATTGGGGTTAAGAGAAACATCAGAATGGACAACTTTTCTTTTCATAAATTTAAATATTTCAATGTAATGACGAGGTGGTAACAAAATATTGATTGAAAAATGGTATGTTTACTTACATAGATCGCATCTTGGGAGGTGCTGGTCGCAAAAGGTTTTTCGGTAGTTTTCGCAAGTTTGGTACGTTCCAAATGTACCTGTCGGAAACGTTTAATAATAATTAGTGAAGGATCACGTCCCGCGTTGGCACCATATCTGTGACGTTGATTGGTACTACCAACGTAGACGGTTAAGAGGATAATTAGTCTGCTGGTGCCCTCAAACTTTGGTCTAAATATTTAAATACTAAATATTCTCTAGTTAAAATAAATACTGACCTAGATAAAACAACGAAAATAATTCACTTTGTTTTTTTTTTTAAGTGAAAACCGAAGCATTTTTCTGGTCATCAATTTTTTTTCAAAGAAGGCAACCATTTTCGAGTTACGAATAACCTAACAATAATGATGGCGGAACTATCTAGCAGCAGTTTAAAATTAAACCAGATCAGACACCAAAAACGTCTATTTGGAAACCGATGTTTGGAACCTGTGAGACATGTTTGAGGCTGGTGGTGGCGAGGGGAAGGAGATAGGGAAAGTTCGTTTATTTGAGCACCAGATAAAGCCATTTCGATTCCGAATGGTGGTCTTTCACCATCACTTTTTTATTTTTAATTCATCCCAAATCATTTCTGAGCAATTTAAAAAAAATAATTGAATGCTGAAAACTTGATCGGTCACAAAAAAAAAAAGAATTTTCTAATAAATTAGGTTGGGTTACTCTTATTCTTGCTATTTTTTAACAGAATAACAACATTATTGTGAACACCAATCTGCTGATATTTTTCTACAAAACAATGATTTTTAGTGGCAAATGTTATGACACCAAATCACAATTCATTTTGAGTTCCGTTATACAGGCATTTAATAATTACATTACAATATGTGGAGAAAAGGTTGCAGGTATAAAAGTATGAATGTACTTACAGCGATCTCAAAAGTGGAAAATCAGTAATGCAGTCACCAGCCAACTCTTCCAGCTGCGGAAGATCGACCAAAGATCTGCAAAAAAAAAATGTTCACCGTAAATATTTCACTTTGCTACTGTACTGTACTGTACTGTGTCATGTGCAGTTCTGTTGTTTACTACTAGGTCATGTAGCGCTTCATCCTTTTCTTTTGAACGTTTCAGACAGTCCAACTTCTTTCATTAGAAACACGCAACACGGTCAGTAACCAAATAAACAAACATCTAACACAAGACAGGCCATAAAAACTTCAAACAACATCCAATTAAAAATAAATGAATAAAACACCTACAAGTCTTCTAACGTATTCTCGGTGGCGTATGAGGTTTGATCTCATAATCGTCTTCAACGATTTGTCCTTCAATTCTAGTTGGGACACGGTAGCTCCACGGACCCTTTCTCCTTGTATGTCCAGAGAATTCTCTTGCTGCGTACCACTGCTTGGGTCCGGAGTATCCGAATGGACTTCTTGTCGCACGGTGACCCCTTGATCTGCAACCGTGCCGGAAATCTTTCGGATGATTCCACCGCCGTGCTCAGTGCGACCCTTGGAACTCTTTTGGTTTATATGGTTTCCTTGGTCCATACCCCCGCTTTGGTCCACAGCCCCCTTTTGATCTATAGCTGACCAGCAGGTCTGCAAGTTGATCCCGATGACCGCGACAATTATAACAAAAAACCTGCGAAAATGAAACAAAAACAATAAACATTATAATTTACTTGTTTGCCACTGTTTTTTCTTGTTTCAACCAGATTTGCTTTATTTTTTATGTCGAAACCAAACAGATGTACTTGTATCATATGGATTTGTGTAAATTAAAACATGACTCAAATTGAAATCATATTAAATGATGCCTTACGTAATCTAGCAATGTATTGAGCAATCAAATGGTACATTATTATCTAGAACTGAAAATAAATAAAGTTATAAAAAGTGCTCTCTTATGGGTAAAAAATAAAACTCGCGAACGAACATAAATATACACAAATTAAATTGACGAAGGCTCGGTGCTTTCATTTAAAAATAATCACGATTATTACTGATGACGGTGATGATTCAGTCGCCACCGCACGTAGCGTTTTCAGTCAATGCACATTAAATCAAATTGGACAAGATGGGCCATAAATTATCGACGTATTCAAGATTCTCACTAAGATATTCACCTGAACCGCACCATAACTCCTGTTTCCCATTAGTTTAGTGTCAAACTACTTCCATGGGCTTTGTGTCGGGTGTCAATAGACAAGAGAAGTGTAAATAATGAAGGTGAAACGGAGGCAGTCACGGACAAAGGTGCGACCGCAGCCACTAATTTGCCGCAAAGTGAGCCATGGAGCCGGCGCGTGCTGGGCCAATTGGCGGCCCAGTGATAATTGTCACTCGGCCGGAGAAAAACATCAGCGCTGTCACCCATCTCCCAACGAGCAGCTTCCGACTCAATTAATTACTACGAGCGTATTTGCAAAATAGGAATCCAAAAATAGCGCCAATTGTAATGGATCACCATACATCACGCTCCTTGTGTTTCCTTGACGTTTGTATTGTTTTGTTGTTGTATAGAGTCGCAGTCTGCCCAGAGTCAGTGGAACTGTGGCATCCCCGTTTTGGGAAGAGAAGGAGACGAGGAAGGTTAAGAAGTATTTGAATTCTCGGGCCCCTAAACAACTGCCCAGGCGATCGATACGCCTGAGTATTTTTTTTTTTCAATTACCCGCTGCCTGTATCGCCTGTTGTGCAAAATCTCTAACTAATTACCTCCAAATATTACAAAAATTACTGATATTGTGTTATTAACGTCGACGGTCAACAGTGCTTTACCTCTTTTGAATTCAATTACCCTGGACTTTTTATAACGAGTCATCATACTCTAAGGAACGAGTTGTGACGGTACCTACATCCTAAAAATAAACTTTCGACAGAAGACATTTATTTTCACTTGAACATTGTATGATGTACGGCCGGGACCAAAATCCAGAAAAATATTTACGTTGTATATTAAATCGGTATGAGTTAACGCACACTGTGCTATAGGTAACACAACAAGAGTTGAAACAAACAATACGTGCTTAGCGTTGGGTGTATTGTGTATCGGTATACGTTCTAGAGGCGATGTATTTACGATACATAAAGAATGAGCACTTTGTCTTGTTTACGCCTACTTGTTGTCACTAGCGGAAAAGGGACAGTAAGTGTTTACGATGATTCTTCTAGTATATTTAAAGTGCACTTACATCGTGTCTTATTCATACAGTTAGACCGCGTGCTGTTGAAAATAATATTACAAACTAGTTTTGAAGAAACAGTAATTAGCATCCATGCTCGTGCTCGGGAACATCTCAAATTGGGGAATACTACAAATACTGAATGCCTTGCAATTATTTTTTTTAAATACACCATTTAATTCAATCCCTTATTGAGAAATGTATTTTAAGAAATTCAGTGTTTGAATAACAACTTACATGTTAAAAATAACTAATCAATAGAACTGACTTTAACACGCTTTGGCTTCGATCTCTGAAGTGTGAAATAATTATGAATTGTTTCATTTTTATTAAAGTTTAAAACAAAACACGCCGTATGTATGCTATGGATCTGTGTGAGTACTGTGCTTGCTTCAACTCTAGTTGAGAGACCTATACACGCCCACACCGCGAAACTACAGGAGTTATTTTATTCACGAAAGTCTAAGTATAGTGATCATTTTCACCCGGTTGACATAGGTTTAATATTGTATGTGTTATCTTTTCTTGTAACCACCGGCTTTCTTCGATAATGTCAATATTAAATAGCCATATTTTTTTATTCGATTTTTTTTATTTCACTAATCTTTTTGTTTCGGAAAAAAGTATAGCTCTGTTTTAAAAGCTTTATTAGGATTATTATTATCGTGAATCACTCACGAAATTTTGCGATATGAATGTGAACAGATTTACGATAAGATATTATACAAATTTGAAATCATGTGGAATAAAATTACATATATTTTTTGACACTTATTCGAGTTTAGGCTTCTTCTGAGCAGTATAAAAAAATATGATCACTATTATAGTTTGGTAAGAGACTTAAATTAATTAATAATTAAACTTTATATACTCTCAGTATCGCCCTGGAGTAAAACCAACATTCAGAATGGACACATTGTTTAAAATTTATGTTTCCTCTTAACCTCCCTCTTCTCCCTCACTAAAACCTCAGAGCAATAATATACATGAAGGAGCGCTGCTGCAGTCAGTTTTTGCCGGTTTTGCTGGACTCGGCTAGACCTGGGCGTGACTAGGACTAGGGCCAAAGTATTTATCCATCCATTCATAGCACATGTCGACATAATGTTTTTGTTTGTTCCTATAACCACTTTTTCACAGTGTGGTTATAAACAAAAATATAGCATATAACCTAAAAAACCGTTGAGTTATGTCAATTATTGTCGCATGTCAAAACGTGTGGGCGGAGTCAACAGAGACGCGGGACATGAATAACATTTTTACAATACTTTAAAGCGGTGTGATAATTTGGGAATTTTGTTGTCTCTTTCTTTCTCATGGTGTACGACGTAAAAACCCGGAGAAAGTGATTAATCCCAATTTTGTATAGGTTGGGAAAAAATATTTCAGAGCTCTCTCTTCATATATTGTTACTCCAAGACAAAAACAAACCGTGATTTTCCCACGAAAACGGCGCTATAAAAGTCATCCATTTATTTATTATTACAATAATAATCGAGAAAGAGCATCAGTCAGTGTGTCGTTAAAGACATTTTACCTTCTTCCTCGATCGAGCGGGTAAGATCATCGACTACGAATCCAGAGGTTTGAATCCCGGCGTGCACAAATAATTTGTATTTAATGAATATATAGTTTATATGCGCACGTTTCAGAGTGGTAGATACGTCAAGTATCGCCCCGGTGAAAGACCACCATTTAGAATCTAAACGTCTCTTTAAATAGCTTCAGCCGTGATTTTTTACCAGAACTGAACAGTCAGATACTTCTTATCCTTTCTCTTCTCATCCCCACGCTTTTCAGTCTCACAACATACCCCAATTGGAGATGCGATAGTCCCACTGGCCCCCGAGCAGTCGGGGGCAGTTGGAATTCTTTGCGGTATTCAAATAAATAAATAAAAATCTGTAATATCGTCGCCGGAGATCGCAAAAGGGCTGAAGCGCCATTTCAGGAAATTTACACCAGAGCAATTTAAAGTTTGTTTTTTACAATTAAAGTCTCCAGTACGTGGTTGGATTTTGAAAAAAAAAGTTAACTCAATGCTCTCACTGAGTTACCTGAAGCGACAAAAAGCTAAAAAAAAAGGTGTCAAACTCGTGTCGCTTGAGTCGAGCATTCTCTCTAATTGTAAATATATTTTAAATGACTGAAGCGCCACAAAAATCTTCAGAATTCAGAAAATTGCAGAAAAAAAAATTGCATGTTTAAATCATTTTTACCAAAGTGTCGCTTAAGCCCATTTTTCTTTCCAGCGATAATATATATATTTAAAAAAAATTTTTATCTTTCACGAATATAATTTTGTAAAATATAAAAATAAAAGTGCCAAAATATTAAAAACTAATTTTAAATATTACGTGGCCTTACCTTCCGAACATTATCAACAAATCAATAACAGATCACAGCAAAACTTGTATATGAAAGGGTTAAACGTTAACAATATGATCACAGTTAAATACTCCACGTCTAGAAATACCTCTAACTAAACTTATAAACCGTACAAGACTCCATCCTCTTAGCTGGCAACTGATTCTAAGACGAATAACTTAAATGATATGATTATTATTTAGAGAAGCGAATTTGATCTGCCAATGGGTGGACGACTAAACCACTAAACAGTTGGATATTTCCGACGGTTTCCAGTTACCTGTTGGTAATCTCGTTAAATATTATGAACCTACTTCAATTAATTCATTTATTATGCAGATTTCCGAAACGTTTTGATCACCAAAAGCGCGGTGTTCAGACACTCTTTGTCAACCGACCAATGACATTACAAACTCACAGACACGTTGTAGAGCTCTCAAAGTGACAAGCAGAAGATACGGTAGTTGCCGTACTTTCGATTTAGCGGACTTAGTATCAATGAAGAATTGACTGGGAACGTAAGTGTGTTTGTTACTTGCTACATTTTGTGTCAATGTTCTAAGACAATAACGTGTCTTTATGTTTGTAATGCCATTGGAACTAACGATTTTTTTAAGTGAATACCACACAAGAGTCCCAATTGCTACCGTCTGGAGCCAGTGGGATTATGGCACCCCCAATTAAAGAATGTTGTAAGGCTGAAGGTATTGAGATAGGGAGAAGAAGGTTTAAAAGTACATAGCTATTCAAATATTGTCACCAAACATGGCTAAAGCCATTTCAAGCAACGTTTCGATTCTCAATGGTGGTCTCTCACCAGGGCGATACTTAGAGAATCTACCACTCTGGAACTTTCTGCAAATACATTTGATATATTTTTTTACATTAATCAAATATGAAATAACATAGCAATCGATTTTATTTTCGCACAACATATTAACTCGATTTTATTTTCGTACGTCGGGATTGAACCTGTGACCTCTGGCTTCGTAGTCGAGCGTCGTAAACACTCGACCACGGAGGCCGCCATTAATTATTATTAGTATGGGATGAAATAAATATATTATTACTATGTTAACTTGATTTATGCTGATTTTAGAGATGAAAGCGTTATTAAATAATTATAAATATTAGATTTGCTAACCTACATCGTAATTTATTTGTTAATGTTTTTTTCCCGAGTTTTCTCATTTAGAATTCTGTTCGGGAGGATATATTCAAAAGAATGTTTTTTCTACTTCGTGTTTCGCACCTATCTTAGGTCGGACACTAGGAGTAAGAATATGGAGAGAGAGAGCTAAATATTTTTACCCAACCAATACAAATTTGCGATAAATCACTTTCTCCGGGTTTTAACGTCGTATACCATGAGAGAGAAAGAGACAAGAAAAGTCTTCACATAATATTGCAGAACTTCTAAGTATGTAAGAATGTTCTCCGTCCACGCTAACTTCACATCACCGAGTCGTATAACTTACGTCAACGGATTTTGAGGTTATTTCCCACATTTGTGTTGATTAAAAAACTTGCACTAGTTATACAAATAAATCAAACATGATGGTGATATGTGCTATGCGTGAATGTTCAAATAAGACCTAACAAAGATTATAAAACATCACTTTTCAGAGGTATTTCAACAGTTTTAAATATTTTTGACCGAACTTTTTTCATTTTTAATGATATAAAGACATAAAATCAACAAAAAGCTTTCATCATTATTTCGGACAACCTTTTGTTATTAGTTTTTGTCTAATATTTTGACTTTATAAATAATTTGAATGGTGTATTGATATTGTTTTGTTAAATTTGTTCAAATATGTTTATTAAAAATGTCGGAATTTCATGTGGGTGGTAACTAAAAGGCTATCCGACATCTTTAAATATACCTTTATCTCTTTCTATCGAGTCAGTATTAAGTCAATAATGCTGACTTCACTGTTTCGCAAAGGTACCTCTCCGTGTATATTTTTACTCTAAGGTCAGACAGCATTACTGACATTAACGTACTTGAAACTACAACTCAGAATAGAGAGCCAATTGTATCAGCATTTATTTTGCCATGTATTTCTCCCTGCATTATAAACTGATGGCACACACCTACGCAGTTCTTCTCTTTATTATTATGTTATAATATCTTACAGTATTGCAGTTTGCGATTTACAACAACGCTAACGATTTTCCTATCTTTGCCTGTCCTGGCAATAAGTTGGGTTAGGCAGGGGCGAACATGTGAAGATATGCCCAGAGTACGAGCGCTTCTCTTGTATTCTTTGAGTAACAATGTATGGAGAGAGAGCTAATTATTTTTACCCAACCTATGCAAACTTGCGATAAATCACTTTCTCCTGGTTTTTACGTCGAACACCATGAGAGAGAAAGAGACAACAAATATAATACACCGCTTCTATGTACTGTCACGATGATCTTGGGCTCCTGGGTCACAGCGGGACTCTGCCCACATTTTTTTATTATGCCACTAAAGTTGACACAACTAAACGGTTTTTTTAGGTGATATGCTATAAAACAATACTGTGAAAAAGTGATTATACGAATAAACAAAAACATTATGTCGAAATGTGATATGAATGGATGTATAAATATCCTAGCCTTAGTCTTAGCCACGCCCAGGTCCGCCGAGTCAGGTAAAAATCATCAAAAACTGACCACACTGCCTTGGATAGATACCACTCTATATACTCTAAGCTTGTATTGAATGTTGATCTTGGCGAGGTTCACGCTCTAACTTGCTACACGAGTATCACGAGATTGTTGCTAAACTCTGACCACTCGCAAACGGAGTACCTACGAGATTGGTACACGAGGGGTAATTAATCAAAACTCACAAACGTCGTCATCGCTAAAAATCGTATATTCATAAAAAAAAACTAAAAACTAACTAATACAACTCTGTCTCGACACACACTCCTCGCTTCATTCACATTCATACATCGTCTCATACATACTCTTCCTTTATTCTGACTCTTCACATGACCCGACTCAAGTATTTGATTCACTCGATCGTTCCATTTCTTCCTCGGGCGTCGCCGACATCTTCTTCAATTTATATCTGCTGTATAATAACCTTATGTGCTTTTTTCTATTATTGTAAAATGTGTAAATGTTTTTCTTATTAGATGTGTGAAAAAAATATTTGCATACATCTAAATAAAAATACAAAAACAATATGTTTTTTTCACAGTCCTTTCTTTGTTCATCATATATATATGCACAGACCATCTAAGCGTCCTTTTCTTGATCCTATCCATAACGCTTGCATTCTTTCCGGATATCCATATTTTTAACACGGTCATACATGGTTTTACCGCACATACGCCTTAGGGATCTCATTTATACAGCATTCAGCTTACTTCCATCCTTCCTCTGCCAGTTCCATGCCTCGCTGCCATACATCAGGGTTGGTATAAGTACTCCATTGTGGACTGCCAGCTTCGTTTCTTAGGATTTTTATTTTATTTGCGCCAACAGCGCTCAGTCCTCCATTAATGGAGTTTCCTGCTATAAAAAACTATTGTTATTTTTTTCTATCGTAGTACTGGATCTACTTATATAACTGAGTTGACTAACAATCCTCGTTGAAAAACACGTCTAATAATACTGTGTAAAAAATCTTTATTAATCGTTGTTCAAGCAGATTTGTATAGGTAATAAGAGGAATTAGTTTTTAAAAATTACCTCCAACGATACGTCATGCCAAAAACTAAGAAAAAAACTGAGAAATAACAACTTTGATATTTTCCATGTCTTCGTTCTGAGAGTGTCACTGTGCACGAGACAACAACAGGATAACAACAGAACTGACAACTGACAACTGAAAACGGCAACTTCGGTCGTGAAGTGTCAGCTCTGCTGTCAGCAAAAGGTCACGTGGGTTGCTTGAGACGATGGCATCCCCAATTGGGGTATGTTGTGAGGCTGAAGGTAGTGGGGAGGGGAAGGCTATGGGGAAGAGGAAGGTCGGGAAGTACCTGGCTATTCAGATTTGGAACTTTTCGATTCAGAATGGTGGTCTTTTCCCAAGGCGATACTTGGAGTATTTACCACCCTGAAACGTGCCGCAAATATACTTTTTTTATTATTTTATATGAACTAAATGTGTTATGACTAGAGATACGTGTTTTTAGCATCTATTTTCGAAAAAAATAGCATTTTGATGTTACAATTTAGCATTTTGGAGCAAATAAAGTAACAAATTTTAGCATCTATTTAGCGTTTATTATTTTAATTAAAATATTTATTTTAAACATAATTTAATATAAAATATGCAATTCAGTAGTAGAAAACATTAAAAAATAAGTAAATAGATGAGAATTTCTTTATAAATAAGAAAGACATTAAAATTTATTAAAATATAGCATAGAACATGTCTCAATGGATGATTCCTTAAGTCTAGTACGACGATCAGTGACAATTAAATTATAAATGCTAAAGTAGCGTTCTGCATCTACACTGTTTGCAGGACACCAAATTGGTTGTATGGTTGCAGTACCAAATTCCACATGTTTTATTTTTGTGGCAAGTAAGAGTTGGAGTGTGTCTGTTTTTACTCCACTTTTAATACTAGATACTAAATTATTAAAAAATGTGAATAACCCTCTAAACATTGGATCGTTGTTAATATCGAAAATAGAGGTGAATTCCTAAATAATAATAGTACTTTGTCACTTTGGAAATTGCATTTACTTCCAGCTACAGATGGATTGAACAGTTGGTTTAATGATTCATAAAAAAGATTAGTCTCATTTATAGATAAATGAGACTCGAGTTTCGATAGAGCTTTACCGGAAGCTTCCTTGAGCATATTTATTGAATCTTTTTTGTATTTTCATTACTTTCAGTAAGTAAGTTTTGTGTTTCGATAGGAAAAATGCCACCCACATTGTAATTTAAGGAATCTTTTATCCCCATAATTTCTTCTCACAATAAATGAGAAAAGGGGTACAAAGATCCTTCCAGTTTGTTGATTAAATTAGTAAATTTATCGCATATTTTGCTAACATATTTACATTCAATTTTTAATCTAATTGTATCGAACTCATATAATTCAAAGATGCGAATGTCGAAAAATGAAAAAATAATAATAAAGAAAGAAATAAAAAAATTTAAAAAATTAAAAAATTAAAAATTAAGTTATTCTAAATTTTAAGTTATTATGATATGGTGATTGTGTCCTGCCAGAAGTGACCTGCCAGGTAAGTATGTTGCTGTATATTTATATAAACTAAGAATTAATATTAAGTAGAAATTAAGATTTGTACAGCGCCCTTGAGGTGATTTTTCACAAAAACGGTGCTATACAAATTATCCAAATATTATTATTATAATTATTGAGTTCGGCAGACTGACCATAGACATTGAGAATCGATATTTGGAATAATTATTTAGCGATTTTAATTTTTTCACGTCTATTCGCATATTTCAACAATTTCGCAACAATTTCGCATATATCACGTTTATCGCTTTTATTTCGCATTTATCGCAAAACGCGATAATCACGTATCTCTAGTTATGACACATATTAATCAAATAAAAGTGATTGGCGCACGCCGGGTTTGAACCCGCGACCTTTGAAACTTTTGACCTTTTATGTAACGGCGCGGAGCGTACAACACCTTAACGATATTTTGGGGTATCTGTGTACTGACGAGTACTACCGTTACTAGAGTTACGACGGGGTTCCGTTCCGGCACTTTCGTCCTAAGTCGAGATGGCCGTAAGTCGAATTCTATACAATTAAGTATCAACTTTTTTAGTAAATTTTCGGTATCGGGGCCTACATTTGCCAGGCTTATAATGCACGCAAACTTCCCATTAATTGATTGAATATTTTAAACTTAACATTCTCTGCACCCTGCAATATTATTATTTTTTAATGAATATTAACATTATTGAAAAAAATGTAAATGTATTTACATATTTAAGTTGAAAATCCATACATTGTGATAGGTGCCGCAGTTTGCAACACTTTCATCTAATCTGCAATGTTTACGACTTGTACGAATTGGAATAAAAATATCGCTCTTTGTGTATTCACATATGTATTGTGTATTATGCATACAATCGTAAAATGAGAAATTTATCATCTAGTCGTATTTCGAACTATTTTTGATTTAATTTATCGAAGGAAGCAATCACTTTGTAGCTTGACATTATAATTTAAATAAAAAATATTTTAGTTTTAAGCCACTTTATTTATACAAATATAACAATTCGACCGGTTTCGGTTAAACTTAACCTTCTTCAGGAACGTATATATAAAAACTGATTTTATGACGTATATATATGAACTGATTTTTGATTTACATTGATTGATCTTCGTTTCTACCAAAATGCAAATTATTTTATGAACACTTCTGCTACTAATCGAGACAAACTTTTTAAGAATTAATTTTCTAGAGTGTAGTATCGAAAATTAATTTACACTAAGCTGACCAGGAGAAATTTAAAGTGCGAGTAGTCCAACTATGGGTAATGTCGGTGGCACCTTTTCACCACGTTTCTTATTGAGCGACGAATCAGCTTCAGATATAAACATTTTAATTAAATCCCTGTATCGTACTTCAAATTCAGAAAGCCTATTATAAAATGTTCTCTCATGCCCTAAAACCGAAAAATATTTTTTAAGAAACATGCCAATATCATGTCCTCTAGTGCAAAACTGTATCACTCAATTTATTTATAGTTTTAGTGTTCAATTTGTAGAACTCCATTTTAATTTTTATATAATTCAATTGAATTAAATTTAATACTATTATTATTGAGTTCTGCTATCTTAAGTTTATTTTATTTTAGTTACAGCTGTTTGGGCTTTTAAGGCCATTGTCAAACTGTAATAATAATAAAAATATTAAATTTAATTCAATTGAATTATATAAAAAAAAAAAAAATGTATCACTCAAGTTTCTAAGCTATAAATTTAAAAAAAAATGTGTTAATATCAAGTATTGTACCCGACGTGATCAGGTACACAAGTAAACTGTAATAGGGGCGGTAAAGTATATTTGATCTGGTGAAGTGCTCCAAGGGGTCGTCTCGTTGTAAGGGAGTCGACTAGGGTTGACTTGTAGGGGCTGGTTCTGCTCTCAAGTGAAGATGCTGCGGCGTGGTCCGGAGAAAGTTGTAGTCAGGCGGTCCAGGGGGGCAAGCGATGGTCAGAAGAAAAGGCAGGAGTCAAGTTGTAGGCGATGTCAAGCGGAGAGAAGTCAAGGTAGATGATACTGGCGGAGGATGCTGGTGATCTGCCTTCCTCTGGTTTTTGCGCAAGAATTTATGCAGAGCGCAACCACAGGATTTGGGAGATTTTATGGGGGAATTTTGTTTCAAATTTCACATTTCCGGGTCGTTGGCAATTTTTGGGATAGATTTAATTAATCTATCCATTTCTTTAAGCATCACCTTTTGTTTCAACTTCTCCACACTCTTCCATCTATTTTTATTAAGTTAAGAATAATCATTTTAAAACACAAGTACAAAAAAAGGTTATGCCCGTTTTTGGGGCTAAAAATCTTAATTACTAACTTAGCCTAACATTTACATATATTCATCAGGGCACATATAATAACTGTTATAATAAACTAAGACTAAGCTTGATCCAAGCGAAACCGGTTGGCCTTCATTATAATCAAATTGTGTGGTTTGAAAACAAAGTATTCTTTTATTACAATAATATTTATTACATTTAATCAACCTTTTGTCGTATCTTAAATATAATTATCGATTTTCTATGCAAGATTTAAAAAAATATATTCTTGATCCTTTAGAATTGTTAATATCTTCGAATTTTTATAAGTCACATAACACGTTTGTACTATTTTCGTTACATCTAAGGCCGTGTAATAGCTCATTTTTTAATACTTTTCTGCTTTTCCACTATTACGGTCAGTATTGTATTATTCCCGTATAATAATTTTGTTAGATATCCGAAAACACGGTATATAAATAAAAAAGTTGGTTTTTGCGTTATTTTTACTTTGTGAAACAAATAATCAAGTTTTGTTAAAAAATTTAACAAAGTTTTCAGTAACATTACAAAAAAAAACCGAATCGATTATGAAGTAAATGATCTGATTGTGTGTTTGTCCTCAATCAGCATGTAATCTCGAACGACGAATCCTAGGTTCATGAAATTTGCACAGCTATTTCACATAGACACAACTATTTACGTTTTGCAACGTCACTTCAATAACAAGCTTTGATCCTTTGGCTTATTCATTCAAATATGTAGAAAATTATGCGAGGCTTTATTATTGTAAATTTCATATATTAAGGCCACGTGAAGAGTCAGAATAACAGAGGAGTAAGTATGAGACGATGTATGAATGTGAACGAAGCAAGGAGTGTGGGCTAAGACAGAGTTGTATGGCGGTCCGTCCTCTTTGTCTACCCCTGCGTAGAAACGGCGTGATGGTTGTTTAGTTTTTTTTCGTATATTTCTACTGTTCAATGAGCAATATGTTTTTTTTAAGAGTATAAATTCGAGCGAAGCCGCGTAATATCATTGAATACTTATTATTGAAAACAATTTATTTAGAAAATTCAAACCAATGTCGTATTTCGCATTGAGATAAGGGAATTAAGATTCAATTTATCAACTAAGTAACTTAAAGCCAACATTTGTTTCCCAATTTTATAAATATCAGAGGTGTATGCGTTTATCTGGACAAATATTGAACAATCTATCAACACGAAAGATAATAAATATCGAACAGTTCAAAATAAAGTAGGTAGTAAATTTTAGTATCAACCATTTGTTCAGTCTGGAATGTAGTGAAGTTGATAATAATTACAACAACCATGCATTGGGCTCTGTGTAAAGATGATTTTGTGAGGAATATTTTTGTGTTTGTAGTTTGGGGTTTCCTAATACCGAACAATGCTCAGGAATATTATGCATACGGTAAATATAACTAAATGTGATTTTTTTATTTTTTAGATAACACAATGATAATATCTAACTGTTGCCTTTTAATTGCTACAAAAAAATATACTGCACTTTATACCCGTAAAGAGACCACGTGCCAAAACCTTCATTATTATAAACAATATCTCAAAGATAGGCTAAAAAACATTGAACTCGGAATATGTTCTTATAAGTCGTACCACAGTAATCTATAGTTTTCATTTATTTAGTAGAATCTACTTAATTTATGTACATCAGCTCTCAATGTTATATGTAATGTATCTCCGAGCTCAATTTTACCCCAGTTGTTGGCACCAACCTTACATTATATCACTAAATTTTATACTTTTATGTTATTATTGTTCCTATGTTTGAGTTTAAACTTCCATTTAAATCCTAAAAAAAGTGCGATCAAATCTAAATAATACCCCATAGACATAAAATAAAAGACACGTCATATTTATACAAATCTTACGAAAAATGAAGCACCACTAGTAACGTCTTGTTTTGCGTTTCACCCACTTATGAAAAAGATAGCCAATCAAAGAATATGTGTGTACGGATGAGATAGCTATATGAATGTTCCACGCTACTGTTATAATCGGGTATCGCGCCACTAGCCGTGGTTGTCATTCACACACTTACGAGTTTGTTCAAAAGAAAAGGTGAATTTTGAATTTTCGCGGGCTGTGTACATTCGGTTATAGATTTTTTTTTGTTATGTTGGTACACATATGTTTATCATATGTTAGCATTATCAGCCATTTTGGATTAGTGGTTTGTTTTTGACAACTGGAAAGGTTAGTCACGTTTTTGTGTGTTCTTAGATTTTTTACTATTGAAAAAAATGGATCAAAGAATATGTGTTAAATGTTGCGTTAAAAATGGAATAATGTGCTCCGACGCACTTGAAATGTTGACTGTGGCATTCGGCGAGTCTACTTTGTCTCAAAAACAAGTGTTTATAAGTAGTACGAGCGCTTTACAGAAGGCTGAGAAGATGTTAATGACGATGAGCGTCCTGGAGTTGCAACCACGTCAATAAACGAAGAAAACATCGAAACAGTGAAGAAAATGGTTTTTGGAAAATCGTCGAATCACTATTAGGGAAGTTGCAGAGGATGTTGGTATATCAATCGGCTCATGCCATGCAATTTTCTTGGATGTTTTGGGCATGACACGTGTGGCAGCGAAGTTTGTTCCGAAATTGCTAAATTTTGAGCAAAAGCAACGTCGCATTAGTATCGCTCAAGAGTTGTTGAATGACGTCAACGACGATCCAGATTTGCTCAAAAGGTTATAACTGGTGATGAAACGTGGGTATATGGTTATGACGTCGCAACCAAGGCCCAATCACCCCAATGGAAGCGGCCAGAAGAGCCAAGACCGAAAAAAGCACGCCAAGTCCGATCAAATGTGAAGGTTTTGCGCACTGTTTTCTTCGATTACAATGACGTGGTGCATCATGAGTTCTTGCCAACAGGTCGTACGGTTAATAAAGAATACTTCAAAGAAGTTATGCAACGTTTGAGTGAAGC
This sequence comes from Drusus annulatus, assembly GCA_022651775.1. Taxonomy (NCBI): domain Eukaryota; kingdom Metazoa; phylum Arthropoda; class Insecta; order Trichoptera; family Limnephilidae; genus Drusus; species Drusus annulatus. Next base: position 670,500 of record JAGWCC010000028.1, read on the forward strand.
AATACGGCTCAAACGATCGGAATTGTGGAAAAACAAATCATGGATTTTGAATCACGATAATGCACCAGCTCACACATCAATGCTTGTTCGTGATTATTTGGCCAAAAACAACATCGTAATCATGCCTCAACCACCGTATTCACCAGATTTGGCTCCCTGCGACTTTTTTCTATTCCCGAAACTGAAGAGACCAATGAAAGGAAATCGTTTTGCCACAATTGATGAGATAAAGTCAGAATCGAAGAACGAGCTGATGGCCATTCCGAAAAGCGCATTCCAAAAGTGCCTCGAGGATTGGAAGAAGCGCTGGCATAAGTGCATTATATCTGAGGGGGATTACTTTGAAGGGGAGAAAATGGATATTGATGAATAAATACACACTTTTCGAAAAACATCGAAATTCACCTTTTCTTTTGAACAAACCGTATGTATTTCTGCATTCGCTATCTCACACCGTTTTCGAGTTGCTAAAACTCTTGTGAATAATTGTATTTATTTAATTGAAATAATAAGTGATTTGTGGGTTGTTACGAATGGAAAGAAACTACATGAGATTTTTTTTTTGCTCCCGAATGATTTTTACACCTCTCAAGGCATTTTTTTCTCAGAAAGCAGCCTACAGCGATGCGTTTGTGACAGCTGGTGACAGCTTGTCTGTCGAACGAATGTTTTTTTTTTTTACAATAACTCCACACAGGAGGCCTTGAGGAAAACAATTTTCCTCAGGGCCTATGTCATCTTTGGGGATGCTGTGTGGAGGGTTTTTTTGAGGAAAGGAAGGAGTGAACTTGGGTCTTGAAGAGGCCCATGTTGAAGGAGGAAGGAAACACAGAGGCCGGCAAATCGTTCCATAGCCGAGCTGTTGAACACAAGAACGAGTCGTAAAAGCGACCCGTTCTCATGTATTGAATGTCAACCGTGTACAAATGTTGGGCGTGCGTTTGGCGAGTTTCCCGACTATGCACCGGTGCCGAAGGGATCAATGACGCAAGTTCCTCGGAGCATCTTCCATTGAAATACCTGTAGAACAAGGACAGCATTCCCACCTGACGTCTGTGCTCCAAAGTTTGCAATCCGTTTGTTAAGATAGGAGAATCTATCAAACGGGCCGCCCGTTTCTGCACAGAGTCAAGGGTTTTTTTTTTAGGTATTTAGGGGCTCCAGACCAGAGGTGGCTGCCAAATTCAACAGTGGGGCGTACTTGCGATTTGTACAAGGTCAGCAGTTGTGTACTATTGAAGTATCTGCGGGCCCTGTACAACACGCCCAACTTCTGAGAGGCTAACTTTACTCTGGCTTCGATGGAGCCCCGGTGCCTTAACTGGTCACTTAAGGTTACACCAAACATCTCAATGGAAGGTTTGTTGGGAAGATTACTTCCGTTGAAGGAGACTAAATTATCATATGGATCCCTTTTAGTCGTAATCAGATATGAGTGGGTCTTTGAAACATTAAATTCGACGAGATTATTCTTACCCCAAGAGGAGATTCTCTCAAGGTACTCGTCCATTCTCTGCTTCAAAGCCCTCCGAGCCGTTGTTGTTTCTGTGCCCTTTGGGGGCTTGTCAAACAAAAAACCATCATGAACTGTACTGTCATCCGCGTAACAATGTATTGGTGCACACGACAAAAGGTCGTTGATGTGCAACAAAAACAAAGTTGGAGATACTAAACGTAAACTTACAGTAAATCTCAGATATGTCTCGCGGACTCGATTTAGTGCATTCACGCGCGTTGTCTCAGTAACGTATCTACATTATTTAATTCATCTAAGTAATACCTACAGTAATAATGCACAAGTGTTGCCTTCGTGGGATTTTTTTGTCAATGTTTTTTTTTTCAATTACCCTGTTTTATATTGTTATTATTATGTACTTAATATATTAAAACAATTCAATAAACAGACTTTAAAAAACTCGACATTAGTAAATAAAAAATGAAATAGCGGAAATATTCCTGTGATAGGCGTGAGGTGGGTGGAACCTGTTGGCCTAAGACAAATGTATATTTTAACGTGATTATTTTTTCTAATTTTACTTTCTACTAATTATTTTTTTTGTATTTAACCGAAATGAATAGTAATTTGATACCAAAGATCAAACTTCTGTTCCTAAAAACTATATTTAGTAAGCAGGGTCGGTCCTATGCAGGCCCAATTGGAGCAGTCCGTTCCAGGCGGCGAATCGCCAAGGCGCTGAGAGTACCTGATCACAGTACTTTATAAACATGATATAAAATTAAATACCCTACCATTCATGGACGGCAATTTAACCCGTAAGTTCCCGGCCCAACGGGGAGGAATAAAAACCGGCGCCTCTCGTCTTATACTTGATACGAGTTAGTACTAATCTTCTGTTTGAACGATAAATTTACCTCCGCTAGGCGCCGCCCGACTCAGGGCCGGTCCTGTAAGTAAGTTATTGATCAACCGTTTTTTTTGTAGCAAGCCGGTTACTCGCTCCGAGTATCGACCTATTAATCCACCGTACATTTGATCTATTCTACATATTTTTTAAAATTGGTCCTAATCGCAGCGAACGTGATAATATTGCCAACCAAATTCAAACCGTTTAAAAATTGGTAATTTTAGATCGTTATATAAATCAGTATTTATTAATGGAAACATTAAAAATATATTTTTTTTACTTTGGCGATCAGAACCATGCGAATGAAACTAAAAAAACACTTATTTTTTACTAATATCCTAAATACCTTATTGCTGTATGCAATAATTACTGTGCACAATAACAATACCGTTTCATTGTAACGGTGCGCCATAAAAATCTCTCCGGTAAAAATATAATTTTAACCTGTTACATCCCTGTAAGAGTATGTATGAGACGACGTATGAATGTGAATGAAGCAAGAAGTGTGTGCCAAAACAGAGTTATATGGCGGTCTGTCATCTCTGCCTACCCCTGCGGGGAAACATCGTGATGGTTAGTTAGTTAACAACACCCTTAGTTTATATTAAAATTTCCGAGCGTATTGGTCGGTTCTTCGATTTCGAATACTTTCTCGTTCTCGTTTACCCCCGCCACTCAAAGTTTACAGTTGTGACCCCTGGAAGGGATATTCATATGCATTGATGACCTATAATAGGTCATGTTTCAGCTCCACAGAGCAATGTTCCTACCCGGTGCCTCAAGCGTCTTTCAGCCTCCTCTGCCAGGACCGACACAAGAACCTCTAGTTGATGGATACTCGATGTACAGTGAATCCAACATTAAAAAACCAAAATTCTCCAAAACAAAGCGATTGGGCTAGCACTCGAAGATCCCAAATGAATGAGGCTCTCCCAAATTCACAAAGAGTCTGGCGTCCCCGTGATAAAAGAAGGAAAGATTAAAACAAGCAGCCATCTCCCGCTTTTACTAACAACTAACTTAACTAATTTTAAAAAAGGTAGAGCTTGCAAACCAAGCTGCATTATTATTCCATTTGCCTATAACTTGCTATAAACTGTAGAGTAACGCGTGCCTTCTCCTTGCCCTCTTCTGCCAAGGCTGTCACGAGAACCCTAAGTTAATGGTTGCTTGGTGCATGGTGAATCCAGAGTGGAGGTATTATTCAAAAGTTCCTTTGGAAGGACTGACACAGGTGTAACTTGTTTCTCAGTGGACCCAGGAAAGGAAATACGAATACACCAAAGCTATTGCGCAAATAGTGAGGTGGAGAGATTACATATTTTACGACCGCAATATCATGTTTTTGTTTGAAATATTATATTTTCTTATCATTGTGAACTAAACTTGTGAATTGATTGTACCCCGAATATAAACTAATTGTGTTTAACGTGAAAATTGTGCATTCATTTTAATGACCCGTAATAAACCTATGTAAATAAAGCCACTCTATAATTGTTTTAGACGATTGGTTTTCCCCCCCGGAGGAAGTGTGGCGAGCGGAAGGGGGAGACTTGGTTCTCCTGTTTATGCCACGTGACCCCCAGTCATCTCCCGCACTTTCCTTGTGTTCCGTTGAATTTAGAAATTTACACTGGTACGAGACTCAGGTAAGCTTTTTCCCCGTGGCAATTTGACGGCCTCCGTGGTCAAGTGATAAGACGCTCGACTACGAATCCAGAGGTCGCGGTGTGCGTAATTAATTTTTATTTAATAAATATTGGCCATAACTCATAACATATTTAATTCATATAAAATAATGTATGGTATGTACGCGGATCGTTCTAGAGTGGTTTATCCTAGTATCGCCCTGATGAAAGATCACCATTAAAATGGCTTTACCCGTGTTTGACGACCAGATCTGAATAGCCAAGTACGGTCCAACCTTCATCTTCCCCAACTCCTTCCCACTATCTTCAGCCTCACAGTATACCCCAATTAAGGGTCGCCATGTGTGAGGATTTTTGCAATGACTTCATGTGAGACCTTCACCTCAATTGTATTGTAATTAAGGACTGTTTTTGTTGTGTGTATTCAAATGCACTTGTACCGTATACAATAAATAAACTTTTTATTATTTCTAATTTTGAAACTGTTAATTCGTGGTGGAATTCCATTTTAATGATTTAATAAAACAAATTTGTAACTTTATTCCACTTTTATTATTTTGACTGGACCGGTTTCGGCCTATGACGGCCATCTTCAGACTAGTCTGAAGATGGCCGTCATAGGCTGAAACCGCTCCAGTCAAAATAATAAAAAGGGAATAAAGTTACAAATTTGTTTTATTAAATCAATAAATAAACTATTTGATTGGCATTAAAAATGAAAATAGCAAAACGGTGAATTATTCAAAATGTTTATTTTAAAAGTGTAAGGACCGTGTTTGGATCCACATGCTTTGTCTCTGTGTACCTTCGAGCCACCCAAGTATTTGTTTGAAATAATATTGTATCAATAATTATTCTCAGTCAGTATTCAATATTTGTACTATTTTTTTACCAGCGTACAGAATATAATAAAATTATTGCTTATACCTATGTATAATATGTAACTGCCTACATGTTTGCAGACCTACACTGTTCACTATTCATTAGATAAATTATCAGTATCATATAATAATAATTTATGCATGTATTTTGTTAAACCAAAGTAAAAAAATGCTGCTACTAAATTATAAGTACGAGTATTCACAGTACCTAGTGGTGATTCACACTTCATCATCTCAAACAACTACTTTTGTTAGTCCATCTAAATATTTCCTCTTTTTTCCATTGTTTTCTTTACTTTTATCACTTGTATGTAATTTTTTCTTCCCAAATACGAGGCTCATCCAGAAAGTAAGGTTACAAGGGTTCCTGAGGCCGGGGGAAATTTTCCGTTTCAAAGTTGGCGCACCTGGCTCATATAGGGGATCTTAACGGTCAGTTTGTTTGGTCCCGCGTGTTTGTCAGCCATTTCGTTCAGTCACAGTTAATTCTTCCGATGGAGAGGTCGTCGCTCATTCCCGCCACCTCCCGCCCGTGCGAAAACCGCGCAGAATTTTTGGATCATTTTGCGCATCAGGGAGAAGCTATTCTGGATTCTATCGTGACGAAAATGAGACGTGGGTGTGTTACTACACCCCAGAATCCAAAAGACAAAAACATCAGTGGCATCATTCATCTTCCCCAGCCACCAAAAAGTTCAAGACGACCCATTCAGCCGGAAAAGTCATGGCATATGTTTTTTGGGAGCGTAAGGAGGTCCTTTTGGTGAATTTTATGTCTAAAAAGACCATTAATGTAGAGGCCTACTGCAATACCCATTCAGAGAGCCATTCAGAACCGCAAAAGGTAAATGCTGACCCGGGGAGTCAGCCTCCTGCGTGACAACGCCAGGCCCCACACCGAGCGAGTTTCAAAAGAGCTGCTGACATCGTTTGGATGGGATACTTTCACCCCCCCCCCCCTCCTATTCACCTAACTTGGCGCCTTCGGACCATCACTTTTTCACTAAACTAAAGGAGGTTTTGGGTGAGAGAAGTTTTTCCAACGAAAGAGCTGGTAGTGGAGGTACCACATATGACACTGGCATTCAAAAGCTGGTGCCTCGACTACAGAAATGTCTCGATTTCGATAGTGATAACGTAGAAAAATAGTTGAAGATATTTGTGAAGTATCCTGTGAAATTTCCTGTGAAATTCAATTAAATACAAGCATTTTTCTATCCTACATAAATGTTGTAACGTTACTTTCTGAATGACCCTCGTATATTGTATTTTATGAGTTTTACAAATATACATTTTTGTTAATTCTCTCTAGTATTGGACATGTACAAACTTATGACATAATTAACTAACCAACATTTGGTTTCATCTCTTAAAACTGTGTTTCGTTAGTTCGTGATTTTTTTTTAAATTCTTTTTTGTTATCTTATTTTACTAATACTACTTTTTATAACTGTTATTTCATATTATACACTCAATTGTTATGTAAAACATAATATTAATACTGTAACGAAGTCCACAACATTTAAAAAAAAAAAAACATAAATTTATATTTCAAATCATGCAGAAAACGGAAAATAACATTTCTTTCTTATTGTATTTATGATGTTTATGTTATCAATCTCTCCTCCTATGAGTTTCTTTATTTACTCGCTCGTTCCTCTTATTTTGTATTCCCATTTAAAAATTGTATGTCTTTGTAAAAATATTATTGTTTTTTTTTTTTTAAATTTGTTCCTCCTCGGAATGATTTTTTTAACTCCTTGGGAATAATATAAAACAGTATGTTTTTGTGCCGTATTATTAATTTAATAAATAAAATAAAACCATCCACTTTTCAGAACATTTCGCAGGACAGATTTCATGTTAACAGAGACCTCTCCGGCAAGGGTTGCAACTTAACGATAGAAAACATCTCTCCGCAGTATCAAGGATGGTGGACAATCACGGCACTCCGACAAGACGAGTATCAAGAAATTACTCAAACAATTATGGTTAAAGTTATTGGTGAATATTTCGTTTTCATTATTACGGTTTAAGACCAATTTTGTTCAAATTGGATATCAAAAAATTCAAATCAAAATAACTAATTAGAATATTTTTTTGGAAAACTCAACAACTTCACTACCAATATAAAAATATTTTACTAACTATCGTCACTGGAAAGGCAAAAGGGCTTAAGCGACACTTTGATAAAAAATGAGTTGAATATGCAGTGTTGATCAGTTTTTTTTCTGCATCGAATGCTCTGACTCTCGTTTGATTCTGAAGACTTTTGTGGCCTTTAAGCCATATAAAATGTACCATTTGGGAGAAGGCTTGACTCAAGCGACACAAGTTTGAGACTTTTTGTCGCTTCAGATAACTCTCAGTGAGGGCATTGGTTACCTGAGAACTATTTTTTCCAAATCCAACCGGGTACTGAAGACTTATGAATTTTATTGTAAAACAAAAAAAACTCTCATGTAAAATTCCCAAAATTGTGTTTCAGCCCTTTTGGGTATCCAGCGACGATATACAGATTTTATCTACTGGTAAATGGAGGTTAAATAAAATCTTTCAACTTCATTTAACGTTTATTTTTTAAAGAATGGCAAACAACCTGACAATATTAGAAAAAACTCCTACTTCCATTATGATAAGCGGAAAAAATTGCTTGTGGAATGATGGAAAACTAAGCTAGCAGAGGAATTGGACCCACGACTTCTGAGTGGGAACACGACGCATTTGTCGACACGACCACTAACCAGTCTAAAAATTTCACGATTCATACAAAGGGAAGGAATGATACCAAAATATCAATGTTTCTATAAATATATAAATATGGTCAACGACTCCTAGCACATGAAGCACCATAAGTATATTGAATGCGGTGGCCACGTCAGTGTTTTTTCCGCTGCGGCCCCGCAATCCGGCGTGATGCTGGATGCAGCGCCCATCTAACATTCTAACGCAGTCATTCCCAAAGTGGTCTATATCGACCCCCAGGGTCGAATCCGACCTACAAGGGGTCCACGTTAATGAAAAATTGTTTATTTGAGAATTTTTGTTTATTTGCTAGCACTTTTCGATTTGGGATCTCTGCCTACTAGTACTATTTTTTGACGAGTTCGTCTACAATTGAAGTGTTCACCGCGAATGGTTCATTTCAAAGAACTAGCCTGAAGCGTTCACAAAACTTTGAAGTTTTTCCCAACGCTAAAAAAAAACAATACTAGGAAAACAGGGGGTCTATACAAAACAGAAAAAATCGACAAGTGGTCTACGGGACAAAAAGTTTGGGAACCTCTGTTCTAACGTATAGTATCTGGCGCCGCGGCGGAAAAAACCCTGACCTATCCGCCGGACATTATATTGAAGTTGGCATATGATCTGAAAAATATCGCACGATGTCAAAAGCTACACAAATGTTAAATACTTGGCTCTTGGGAAGACTTGTTTTGGTTTGCTTCATATACATTTACTCGCATATTATAAAAGTGCATTGAACTAGCTGGGAAATTCCCTTTATTTTTGTATGTGATTCGTGTAATTTGTACAATTGCTGACTTCATTGTCTTCATTTTTATTTTATTTTTATACTTTATTATTTCTCATTTCTATAACAATTTTTTGTGGCCTATTTATTTTTTTATGCTCCTGCCAACAATCTAATAGTTGGTGGAAAATTATATCCTTAATAAAATTAAAACGTTTGTCATACTACTGGCGATGTCACTAAAACCAACGTTGAAGGAATCCAAGAACATTTTCCAAAGTTTTAAATGCCCACAAGCAAGTAAACGCATAGGTCTTGCATTATGTCAGATTTGAAAGATAAATAAATATTCGATGTATTTAACTGCAGGTCTTCCAATCCCGCCAACGAAGTTATACGCAACGATCGGCCATTTTGTGTCTCTTAACTGTGAAGATTCGGAGTTGTCTGGGCTACGCTACTGTCACATCTTCAACAACAATAACCAGCTTGTCAGCAAGGACTGCTCGGTGACCCTTAACCCTGTCAAGCTGGAGCACGTCGGGGACTGGACCTGCGCCATGGGGCTGACAAGCTCCATGACAGAGTTGAACCGCACCATTTCATTGGTGGCGCAAGGTACGTACCTTTGTTCATCATTCCATTCAGCAAGTGAAATGCACCGAAGTCAATCAAAGTACAGGAGAAGTGAATCTAAATACATTGTTGTCTTTAGGCCAGGAGCAACTAGATAGCAGGGTGTACCAGGAGGGAGGAAGGATGGTGGTGGAGTGCAACCTTCTTCTGTCGAAGAGTCGCGTCACGTGGTGCAGGGCCACCTCCCCCCGCGGTGTCCGCATGCTCCTCTCTCCGTGGCTTGTCGACGAAAGATATTCTGCTCTCAAAACCAAGTTAGTAACAATAGTCTTATAAAAGTTTGTAATTCCGCACAAGAGCAAAAACTGTCCAAAGACAATAAAACTATGACATCTGTTGGATTTCAAAGAGATAATTTGTTGGGTTCTCACCTTCTTGTTTTTCATTCAGTTCCCACCTATCCCGTCATATCGCTATTCAATTTTTTACTTAACCAAACTGTGTTAAAAAACAATTGACAATCAAGAAACAGAAGAATTTTGGTGAAAAATGTGTTGCTCGTTGTTTTTTTTTTCGCTTTCGTCGGTTTTACAATCTTCAAATAAAAAATAATTAAGGTGTTTCGTTAATTAGTGTGTAGTTTGGTTGTCGTTTAAATGTTATCTTAAATTAAAATTGGGTTTTAGTGTTGTGATTCGTTGTGTAAGAAAATTCAAGAACTTAAACATCAACTTCATCGGTGAGTGAATTGGCTTCTTTACTTCCTTCACTCCATAATCTGTCCACATCTATAATTAGACACTTCCATCACGTAGTAGCAGTTAATTGTTTTACAGTTCACTGTTTTCAAAATTCATCTGAAGCTCCATATTTGGCTTGGTTTTGGTCTATAAACAAGATTACGACATGACTTGTGGTCGTTTCCACTGGGTCATGATCTTTTAGAAGTCCTTGGGACCTCCAGAAACACACAAAAAGACCTACAGTGGCTTCTTGCTCGATTAAATTATCGTATTATGGTTTATTTTAATTCTCAGTTAATAGTTTTATAATTCTAACTCGTTTTGTAATGCTTAAGCCTGACAGAAAAAAAATGTTCCATGGATATACAACTGCCTTTGGTCGAGCAGTTGGATCACGGCCGATGGAGGCTGGACATTGGGACAGCTGCTGATGACTACACCGGCTGCTTCCTCACCCTACCGATAGATACGGGTAATAAGAGCAAAATAATCACCAACAGAAAAACCCATACATTTCACTTACTGAATATGACCTAAGCGGCGCCTGGCGCGGGTTAATTTTTTGATGCCCTTTTTTTAATCTAATTTTTAACACTTCAGAAAAACTTTTCTTCTATTCTGATTCAAAAGCTTATTTTACAATTGTTTTAGTAGGTATCTTCGCTACTTTCCACGTGAATCTATGAATATTACATTTAAACATCACTTTTCTACAAAATTTCAATCACTGTTAACCACTTTTTTGGCAGGTTTCCCCTTTGAAAATAACTAAATATAAGCATATCATACAAATTACACATAGTGTTAATGTTTTTTTCTGTTAAATTTGCAGAGTAATATTGTGATACGTATGTTTAAAAAATCAGCACCTTAGCAATTCACCGCCTGCATCGGACTGCTCCAATTGCGCCTGCACAGGACCGGCCCTACCTGTTGGCCAAAAATCTTCAATCCCTGAGCCGTCCTCATGCCCCAGCAGTCATCCTACGGACCTTGTTTGTTCTGCTACGAACTTATTGATACATTTAGCAGTAATTATTGTACTTTAAATTTGGGAAACAGTTCACCAAAATTACCAAATCGTGGCAAACGCAATCCAAAACTTTAATTTTGTCCGCCGCCTCTTGATATATGCTTTATTACGTCAGAGATATAACGTGAATCGATGCACTAAATCTAATGCTTCCATTCAAGCATTGTAGTTTACTTTTGAAAATGGCCCGAACGACAATTAAGATGTCTCCAAGTTGACCAACTCTGTACTAAGAACTTTAAAAATAGTATCTATAAATAAGTAAGTACCTACTTACTATAATTACTTTTAATAGAGAGAATTTAATACATTTCATTATCACTATTTTTTAAGAATAACAAACATTCCCGGGTTACGAATAGCTAGAAGGGGGACTGAATCCATCACGCCTGGGTGGGATACTTGTTACAGGAAACAGGTTGGATTTATGTCGTTCACCATAGGGTCCTTGACACGTTGTGTAAAACATGTTTTTTCACGACATTGAATTAAAGTTATTTTTTGTATTCTTGCCGGCCTGGGAACCCATGTGTCACCGCGTTAGTTATTATTGTAATCAGGACACACTGCAAATAAGATCGACATCTCATAGAACAGGAACGAAAGAAAGAAGCCGAGAGAAACGACGCTACGTAATTGCACCTACCGCGCAGTAGCAGCGCTTCGATGAAGTTTGCCACAAGCCGCATCCGCAGAGGACACCGGGTCACCGGTCTTGAGGAAAGACCAGCAATAGCGTCATATCTATGGTATCTTCCAAGCATTCTTAAACACGAGTTACTTCATCAATAGGAAATGGCGGCGATTGCATGACATCCTATTTCGAATCGATGTTTATATTGTTGTTGGTTTTCAGATCAGGCTTTGGAGCGCCCCCAACAGGGCTCGGTGTCCAGGGCTGTAGTGAAGGAGGGCGCCGCGCTGACCCTGCGCTGCGAGGTGCCGTGGCCCGCCGCCTACTGCTACGCGCTCCGCCCCGACGCCTCCCTCATCCACCCCTCGATGGGGGCGGCGGCGGGGTTACTCCGGGCGGGCGTGTGCTCGCTCACTGCCAAGGTAACAACACTTCTCACAACTTGTATTCTTGCAACTTTCTGTTGGCCAACAATGAGTTTAATACACTATTCATTTCAGAATTTAACAATGGAGCAATCTGGAAGATGGACATGTGGTCTTCCTTCAAACGATGGACAAGAAGACGTTCTGTTTTATACTGACGTAAGTACCTACTTGCAAATAATAGAGTTATTTCTTCTTCATTCGCGTTCTCGAGTCCACCTTTGCACTTCCTCAAATGTCTCCAATTTATATATATTTTTCTTAAATATAAATACCGCACTCTCCCAACTGTTCACAACTGTCTGGAGCCAGTGGGGCTATGAGTTCCCTAATTGGGATTTGTTGTGATGTTGAAGAGAGTGAAGAGGGTAAATAGTTGGGAAAGAGGGAAGTAGAGAATTTCCCGTCTATTCAGATATGGACATCAAATACGCTTAAAGCCATTTCAAGCAATGTTTCGATTCTAATTGGTGGTCTTTTACCACGGTGGTATTAGAGAATCTACCGTTCTGGAACGTGTCGCAAATATACTGTACATTCATTCATATGAATTTAATCCAGTTTATTTAAGTGGGGTTTGGAGGTTATGATGGAAATGTCAGCAACTTGGCTTGGAATCAATCTTTCGTTTCTACCAAAAATCACTATGCAACTACAGTCGAGGGAGACTCCAATTCTCCACGCCGTTCTGAGGAACCGACGGTTCCTCCTATCAGCGTACACATCAGGACTCTATTTTTTGTATAAAAGAAACAAAATTTAATTATTTAACGGCTCTTGACCCTCGACTGTCCCTGCATGGCGTAGCATAACAGAGCGTGTTGGTTATATACATAATTAATTTAGAATATACAGTAAATGAAATAAAAATATAAAACTGTCAACCAACTGGAAACTGGGCAGTCGCATTGGAAAATATACGACGCGGGTGATTCAAGAACGGAAACGTCTCAGCCAGCAGACAGGGCGCCAGTAACCCAGGAGATAGAGATAAATAAAGTGGTGGGAAAAAAGGATAGATACTCCCGAAGATCCTAGGGATATTTTGGCAGCAACATCATGACAATCCTTAAGTTTGGTGCGCAGCGTCCTACCAAATTATTTCCAATTACCCTGAGCAGTTTGTAAATACCAAGAATGTCTCGGCATTTTCCCTGGTTTGACACCCGACGAAAAGGTGATCAGCCTGTGATCCCTAACTACCGCGCGATTGTGGACACTCCAATCCGACATTTCGTCCACAATTCCAACAATTTCAACACAGTTTCCGTATTTAAAGTACACCGATATCAAAAAGATCTTAGCGTTTCCGAAGTTAAAAGAGGCGCAGGTTTAGTACTCATTCGATAGAGCCTCCAGGAAGAGGCGGCTAACCAACGAAGTGTTGATCAGGACACCCCCTCCCGGAGACACCCACTTCGAGCACCACCCCTGGATCTTTAATGAGAGGTGTCTTACCTTGCCAGACGTACTGCTCCTGAATCAACATGACGCCGATTCTCTGTTCAGCCGTAACCCATTGGATCTCAAGCGTGGCAACCCGAGATCTCTGCAGGTTAATTTGACCGATTTTCATCTCAGCGTCGGCCATAATCGGCCATTCGCACCTGAGCCTCAATGGCCACGCGATGCGCCAGACAGCTTGAGACAGGCTCCTGTTGGGTGGTCGTCCGGGTTTTTAAACCACCTACAGGCTGCGCAGACAGCGGCGTCTGCCTTCTCTGTGCAGTCCTCGTATCATTTGCACTCGCGGCGCAGTGGTGACATCTGATGATCTTACAGCGCGTGATTTGGGTACGCGACCGTAAAGGTGGCACACAAAGCAGCGCAAGTAATTACGTACGCGGAAAGAGTTGCAGCCAAGGAACAGTGGCCGCTGTCTAGCAGAACCTTTCTACTCTCAGCCACCAAATTCATGGTTTGTTGGTCGCGCTACCCAAAAAGACTGACTCGCCTCGTGGTTCTCTCGGTATGCTCTTCCCTGGTGATTAAGCTTTTACTCTTAATGTTTTTTACAAATATTTCACTGAACAGGGCGCCATCTCCAGCTACATCGATACGGGGAACATCGTAATATGTTATTTTACAATATTTGGGAGCCTCCCCTATGGATGAATCATCTTAAAACCTCCGGCTTCAATTTCGCAACCGCCTTTTTATATTGTTCAACCCATCGGCACTGAAGGTCTGGGCAACTGTGCCCACGCCTTTAATTTTTCTTGTTCTTCCTGCTTGGAATTCGACCAATTTTGGGTCCAAATCTTGATCAACTCGCGTTTCGTGTCGTCCGAGGTTTTCCCCTCTGAGACTTTAGTGGCTGGGTCGCTTTCTCAACTCCCTCGAAAACAATGGTTTCGCTCGTCGGAGCTCCTGAAGCAACACCACCATAGGTCCTCCTATGCGCCGGTGGTGTTGCTGGTAGTTCAGCCGCGGCCACCACGATTGTTGTCGGTCTCTAATTAGACGATCTAACTTCTCAGAAAATCCTCTCTGAGCCGCTAGTATCCCCCCCCACCCCATGGCATTAGCTTTACCAATGGAAGCAGCATTCTCCAGTGCAAATGATATCAGCTGCCTACGGATATAGTCGATGCAAGTTTAAATACCACCTTAATCTTCCTTGTTAAGTTTGTTTTTGCCTTTATTTACTGTGCACATTATCTTATTCAAACTATCAAAGAAAACTGAGAGGCACTCCTCTAAAAGATCGATGGACTCCTCAGTCCGTGGGCATTTCTTACTAGTAATGTAGATGCCAACTTCTCTGATTCACTGGGTTCACCTATTTTGAACTAAGCACAGTCGAAATAGCAGCCGTTTCAGAAGAGCCTCCATAGTGGAAGTACTGAGACTGGTCGAGTTTCGTGGAGAACCCACTCTGGAAGTGCCCCACGTGGATCCCGGTGTCTTTGAGCGTCAATTGCACTATACGCATGACCTATTGATTCTCTTGAACTCTCTTTGCAACTTAAGTCGATCGGTGTACTCTGTTATTCGCTCAAGAATCTGTTCGCAAGTCTCACGTCGTACTGGTGAAACAGGTGGAGGTGTACAACGCCCAGCTGAGCGCGACAAGCGGCAGTGCGACCGCTGCGTGGGGGGGCGAGCTGCGGCTGCTGTGCCGCTCCGCCCTGCGCGCCCCCCTGCGCTACTGCCGCTTTACCTCCCCCCAGGGCCAGGGCTATTCGTTGGAACCCAACATTACCTCCAGCTCCAGGTGAGTAAAGTGATGATTTCTCCATAAATATTCCAGTATTAGGTTACTAATAAAATTAACATATCAATAAAAGATTTAATTTAATTTAAAAAATACTGTTATGAACCTCTGTTATAGCTTCTTGATTTCTCTTTGAAAAACTCAGTAATTATTATTAAAATATCTATTTCGTCCAAACTGTCTATGTTGTACAATCTGCTTTCTCCCATCGTACTTATTAAATAGTTTAACACGTTTTAAAAATGAAAAATATTTTTCACCTGATGCATTTGATATCGATATTATCAAAAATATTTTCAAAATAACCTCTGCGAGATAACTTCTCTCACAGCCTTCCATGTGGAGTTAATGCAAAAATAATATATTATATTGGGTTGGGGAAAAAGTAATTTCGTATTTTTCGCTTTATTTCAATGCTTTATAAAAAGTGTTACAATCATTCGATTTAAGTCAAATATGCAGTATATGCACCGTTCTGTTTGATAATTTGTTGTCAACGAAAATCCAACTTCATAATGCCTCTTTCGTAGAAGCCCTTGTCCCTATTGGCAAAAAAATCGGAGAACCAATTTTCACAGGCCTCTATTGAGGCCAAACTTGTACCCCAAGCGCGTTGGCCACAGACAGGAACAGGTAGTAGTCACTTGGTTCCAGATTTAGATTGTAGGGTGGATGCATAATAACTTCCCGCCCGAGCTCCCAGAGCTTCTGGCGCGTCATCAAAGATGTGTGTGGCCTGGTGTTGTCCTGATGAAACACGATTTCTCTCCTATTAACCAATCCTGGCCGCTTTTGTTCGATCGCTAGCTTCAAACGGTCGAGTTGTTCACAGTATAAGGCAGAATTGAGCATTTGCCATAGGGGAGCAGTTCGTAGTAGAATATTCCCTGCCAATCCCAAACACACAGCAACACCTTCCTGGCCGTCAGTCCTGGCCACGGTCTGGGCCGCTCCGTCGGCTTTCGACCACGATCTCTGTCGCTTGACATTGTTGTAAGTGACCCACTTTTCATCACCATCCGCTGCAGAAATGGATCGATTTTGTTGCGATTCAGTAGCGATTCGCAGATGGAAATTAGGTCCATAAGGTTTTTTTGCGGCAGCTCATGTAGCACCTAAACATCGAGCTTTTTTAATCCAGCCTTCCGCAAATGGTTCGAAATGGTTTTATGATCAACATTTAGCTCCTGGGCAATGCTACAACTGCTAACATGACGGTCTATCTCGATATTTTCCATGATTTTATCAACATTTTCGACCACAGGCCTGCCAGAGCGGTGCATCATTCACCTCTACTACACCAGAACGAAATCACTCGAACCACTGTTGTGCAGCACGAATCGAAAGAATATTGGCCCCGTATACATCGCAAAATTTTTGGTCGCTTTCGACGCGTTTTTCCCTTTCAGATAGTAAAAATGTAAAATATGGCAATTTCTTCCTTTGAGACCTCCATACTCGACGCACGATAGTTTACGACTGAGCCAACCAAGCGCAATACTGTCAAACAAGCATTTGTAGTATACACTCACACCTTTACAACGCCGTATTGTATGATCCGATGTGACTAATAATGAACGAGATATACTTAGTTGAAAAAAAGGGCGCGAAATACGAAATTACTTTTTACCCAACCTATTATATAAAACGAAGCATAAAGATTAAGTTGTTTAATTTTTTTTAATCACAGGTTTAGTTATTTTGGCGCTGGTCTGGAAGCCGGAGAGTGCGGTATTAGGATTACACAAGCGACTGCGGGAGACGTGGGCAGCTGGACCTGCGCTGCCACCTTCAGCTCCCACACGCGCGAGGAATTCGCCGTCGTCTACGTGGACACTTTGAGTAAGCTCATCCACGCGAATCTGTCTCTTCATCTTCATCTTCATCCAGATCAGCGCCGTGTTAGCTGACGTCATTTGACATCTCCCGATCGCAGCACTCCTGCGAGAGTCCCAACTACTCCCAAACGTCTAGAGCCAGTGAGACTATGACATCCACAATCAGGGTATGTTGTGAGGCTGAAGGTAGTGGGGAGGGAAAGGAGATGAGAAAAAGGAAGGTTGGGAAGTACGTGGCTATTCTGGCTAAGAGCCATATCAAGGAACGTTTCGATTCGGAATGGTGGTCTTTCACCAGGGCGATACTAAGAGTATCTACCACTCCGGAATGTGCCGCAAATATTCCATGTATTATTTTATGTTAATTAAATGGGAATTAACAAATTGATTAAAAAAAATTACGCACGCCGGGTTTTGAACCCGCGACCTTTAGATTCGTGGTCTAGCATCTTAACCACTCGACCTCGGAGGCCGCCGTCAGGATAAGGAAACAATCGTTGTCTAGAAAAGTGTCTTCTGCTTTAATGAATCAGTCATTGAAAAAGGTATTCTGCTATGACAACAAACGTTTACTCTCTGAAAAGTGTCTTGCTTGTAGATGCTCCAAGTATCGCCCTGGTGAAAGACCACCATTCAGAATCGAAACGTTGCTTGATTGAAATAGCTTTAGCCGTTGGTGACCAGGTCTAAATAGCCAGGCACTTCCCGACCTTTCTCTTCTTCAACTCCTTCCCCTCTCCACTACGTTCAGCCTCACAACATACCCCGATTGGAGTTGCCATAGTCCCACTGGCTCTAGGCGGTCGGGAGCAGTTGGGACTCTTGGGCGGTATTCACAAAATAAAAACCGAGACTCGAACTCGAATCTTCTACTCTAGTAATGTTTTTTTTTTAATTGATTAATGTTATAAAGGAAAATTATTTATACAAAAGTGAATGGTAGAAGAATTCAGAAGCACCCGAGGAAGACGTGGTACGATCAAGCAAAATAACAAAATACTTAGGTCTAATATTTTGACCTAACCTATACAAATTAGCGATAAATCACTTTCTCCGAGTTTTTATGTCCTATACCATGAGAGAGAAAAGGACAAGAAAAGTCAAAACATAATATCGCAGCACTTCTAAGTATCTATGGATGTTCCCCGTCTGCGCTTACTTCACATCGTCGAGTCGCATAACGTACGTCAACGGATTTTGACGATATTTCCTATATTTGTGTCTATTAAAAAACTTGCAGTGGTTATACAAATAGATCAAACATGGTGGTGATATGTGCTATGCGTGAATGTTCAAATAAGACCAAACAAAGATTATAATATATCAGTTTTCAGAGGTATTTCAACAGTTTTACATATTTTTGACCGAACTTAAGAATTTTCACATTTTTAATGATATAAAGACATAAAATCAACAAAAAACTTCTATTATTATTTGAGCAAACCTTCTGTTATTAGTGTTTGTGTGATATTTTGACTTTATAAATAATTTTGATTGTGTATTGAGATTGTTTTATTTAGTGTGTTCAAATATGTTTATTAAAAATGTCTGAATTTTATGTGGGCAGTAACTAATGGGCTATCCAACATCCGTTAATATATGTTTGTCTCTTTCCACCGAGTCAGTATAAATTCAGCAATCCTGACTACACTGTTTTGCAAAAGTACCTCTCCACGTCCTCCAAGAGTATTTCATTGTGTTAACCAATTGTACACTATTTCCAGGACCCACTTTGGCATTCACGATCGGCATGAGTTTCGGAGCGGTGATAATAGGATCACTGCTGGTCGTCCTGCTACTGCTTAGGTATCGCAAGAAGAGGGCGGCTACGTTGGCGGAGGGGGAGAGAGTACCCTCTCTGTCTCTCTCCCACCGGGAATCCGACCACCCCCTCTACGGGATCAATGACCTCACTTGCAGAATTGTCGACGCAAACAACTGACCGTGGCTGTACAGGCGGACCGCTGACAGATCAGTCGTCACCTCTCCCTCTCTCTCATTAAAGGCGCACCTAACTGAAACGAAGGTTGTAACGAAGCTCTCGGCGGCAGGACCATTCACAAGAATTCATCTGTAGCTTCAGCAAAGTTTTATTTTCTAGTAACTTTTCTATTTAATGCCTATTTACCGACAGCCAAGATGGCCGCCGATCTTTTGCAAATATAATCTGTTACATCTTCCTCAACACCTTATGCATCTATTGCTGAGGTTGCATTGGCCACGGGTTCAAATCCCAGCGTGCGCAGTAAATTTTAGTGATTAATTTGTGTTATTTTATATTTTATTAATACAAAATAATACATGGTTTAATTCTCGAATGGTAGGTTAGTATCGCCCTGGTGAAAGACCACCATTCAGAATCTAAACCTTGCTTTAAATGGCCTAAGCCGTGTTTGGTGACCAAATCTGAATAGTCAGGTACTTTCCGACCTTCCTCTTCCTCATTTCCTCCCCTTCCCCACTAACGTCTGTGTCCCCGTAACCCGCAAGGGCTGTGTGGGAACCCGATGCCTTGGACCGCTCTACCAACTAAACGGTCGTGAATGAATGAAAAGCAAATAATTTACAATAGCTATAAAATAACCCACCTTTTCTCTCTGTTATCCAAAAATATACTTATATTCATTTTTATCATTTATTATTATTTACTTTTTATGTGAATTAAATTAAACGCATTTAAACAATATGAAATGATTGTACAAACATTATTTAATTTCTAATTACACGTACAATTATCGACAATATTAACAACTAAACTTAACACTAAAATTATTACGAAAGATTCTTAAATAACGAGTTAAAAGCCATTTGAGAATACAATAGAAACGATGAAAAAATAAATAACACTAAAAGAGCTTCTTAGTCAAGGTTGTTTAAATTTCCGTCACATTTGACGTCGTCATAATTTAATGACGCTATTTTGTTGACTTTTGAACGGTCCATTTCTGAGACCTGCCGAAAAACACAATGGTCATGTTGTTACGCCTGTCGGCTGATCACAATCTGTTCAAAAAATGAAACGGACCGAGGATTGGCATTTCACGTCTAAAAGTAAAAAAAAAAAACACACAAAATGGCGCTTATCCTTGAATCGTGACGATGTCAAATGTGGCGAAAGTTTGCAACACTTCAACCTAATCAGAAGCATTAGTTGAAATAAATCAATTTCTATTATTTCTAATTTTGTAACTGTTAATTCATGGTGGAATTCCATTTTAATGATTAAATAAAAACAATTTTTTAACCTTATTCCACTTTTTTTATTTTTTGACTGGACCGGTTTCAGCCTATAACGGCCATCTACTAGTCCGAAGATGGCCGTTATAGGCTGAAACCGGTCTACTAGTCCGAAGATGGCCGTTATAGGCTGAAACCGGTCCAGTCAAAAAAAAAAGTGGAATAAAGTTAAAAATTTGTTTTTATTTAAATCAATTTCTAATGATGGCGTGGTTTAATTAATTAAGACAATCTTCATTGCTTGGATTTAATTGAAACATACTCAAACGATGATCCTCCGATAAAAAACCGTTCTGGTAGAGGCAGATAAACGAAAGAATGCGGCTGACGGGTGATGCGCAAAAACGCATTTTAGTAGGAGGCGAGGTCAGCTGGAAAAAAACGCCAACCACCATTCTACGAATCGTCTACTTCCCGAACAGCTTCGGCAAAGCTGCGCAGTAGGCGAAAGACCATCCGCATTATTTAGTTTATAGAGCTCAAGTGGCATTATAAACAGAATCTAAAATACGTCAAGTGTTGTGTTGAGAAACGAATTAGCAAAATATCGGTCTTTTTATGTTTTCAATAAACATTAAAATCTGTTTTTTTTTTTTTAAATATTGCTCCTATGGAAATGTAAACGATGTCGTTTTAATAACAATTATTCTAATAATATATTTTCAACATTTTTTTGGTGAATTCAGGTACAGCTATGAATTACTATTGAGTTAAAAGATTTTTTTATGTTTTAGTGGATGTTCCCAAATGGTTTCTTAACACGTTCATTACTGACATCGCGCGTCGCGCGTCGATAGACATGTGACTGGTATGCGCACAACGCGCCAAGCGCGTTTTGCCACCTCTTTGCTTAACAGACGCAGCCATGTTGTTTTGAGTCGTTCCATGTGACATAGGGAAACCCGTCACTGTTCGTCAGTTTGAATTGATCTGTCATTCACATGGCATTAATATGTACGAATTTAATTAGCAATGAACGTGTTAACAAGTGCAAGTTTCATTTCAAAGAAAAACTCAACGGAAAACTCTGAGCGTCATCAATAAGTTAGTTAGACGGCCGCCATGGTCGAGTGGTAAGACGCTCGACTACGAATCCAAAGGTCGCGGGTTCAAACCCGGCGTGCGCCAATAACTTTTATTTTATTAATATATGTCATAACACATTAAATTCATATAGAAATAATAAAAAGTATATTTGCGCCACGTTCCAGAGTGGTAGATACTCTAAGTATCGCCCTGGTGAAAGACCACCATTTAGAATCGAAACGTTGCTTGAAATGGCTTTAGCCGTGTTTGGTGACCAGATCTGAATAGCCAGGTACTTCCCAACCTTCCCCTTCCCTATCTCCTTCCCCTCCCCATTACCTTCAGCCTAACAACATACTCTATTTGGGGATGCCATAGTCTCACTGGCTCTAGACGGTTGGGAGCAGTTCAGACTCTTGTGCGCTATTCGTATAAAAACAAAAAAAAAGTCCGTCATGAGACGTTTTCAGAACAAAAACTTGTGAATTTAGTTCGATTTTTAAATGAAATACCTTTTTATTTGTGTCCGATCAGAGTTCTCTTCGTAGTTTTCAACCAAAAGCGTTAAAAAAAAACGATGACTTCACTACAAAATAAAATACATAACTTATTTAAATAAACTTCACAAATGATTTTATATTTGAATATATTTATATGTCAAAGGAATGTAACACTTACTACTATTTAAATTTGTCAAGAGATTCAGATACACTGTATTAAACAATTAACTTTTTTTTCAACCATTCAACTGCATCCGCACTAATAATATGAAGACTTGCTTTAAAAGAATCCTTATAAACATATTATTATTTACGTTAATTATATTATTTACAAGGGATAGAAAAATTAAAAATCGTTAAATGCAGAGCAATAATGTGAGTTTTTTGTTTGAATGTTTTAAATAATAGATGTTATTTACAAATCCGGACCCGTTAAATTATATAGTCGTCATACGTCTATTTTTTAAACTATTATTAAAATTTAAAAATTGACAAGCCGAAAAAAATGTACACCACGTTATATGCGCTTGTGCGAAATTTCAGTGGATAATAATTTATAATATAATAATTTATATATAATTTTGAAACTGTTAATTTGTGGTTGAACTCCATTTTAATGATTTTAATAATACCGCATTAAAAAAAACCCAAAGTCACAGATGTTCGCTATGAGACTCAATAAGCGTCCATTCCGGACACAGATACTATATATGCAATTGATTTACTTAAAATTGTACCAGTCTGAAGATATTCGTCATAAGATGAAACCGGTCAGGTCTTAAATAAAAAAAAATAGTGGAATAAAGCTTAAAAAATGCGGTATTATTAAAATTATAACTGTCATGTTGTTATGCTGTCGGCTCACCTCATTCTGATCAAAAGCTGAAACGGGCCGAGAATCGACGTGTAACGGGACCATCAAAATGTCAAAAAAAAAACAATAGCGCTAATCGGTGAATTGTGACGATTTCATATTACATTTTTTCATAAAAGAACCTCTGTATGAGAGTTTTTTTTTATTACAATAAATAATTTCGCAGTATAAGCGTGAATCACGGTGTACAATGTGGCCATAATAATTTTCTACCCTCGAGCTTTGCAATGTACAAAATTATAAGTTTATCGCAACACGAATTTGTTAGGTGCCTTCTAGATTATGTGTTTTTATTTATTTATATCTAACATTTACATGGTACATGAAAATTAATAATTAAATAACCTTACTTACAACACTTTAATAAATAGTCACTATTTCAGATTACAAACACTCGTCTCTAAATTACAACGTCGTTTTTCACTGTGATATTAAATTCACTTCGTGGTATTATATATTATCGCACTGTTGTGGAAATATTTCGTGGTATTTTTCCATACCGCCAACACGTGTAATGGTAGAAATAGTTCAGTTTTGTTTCAAAGAGAAAACGGCGAGCTCCTGAAACTCCGTGCGCTGGACTGCTTTTGCCGGATGTCATAGATCTGAAAAAAGAAACAGTCGATGTATTTAACTTTCCGACCGTTTTAGGAAGAACCTTTTTTCAAAAGATATGGATACCCGGACGTTTGCTAAGATATATACGTTAAACTCTCAAATGTACACCTACAGATATACAAGCCAAATGCAGTTTTTATGACAAGTTGCATTGCCTTATTTATAGGTGTATTTTGATACAAGGGTGTTCGACTATTGGACACATAAAACACCATGTGATGCCCGCAAGGTGACGTATTTTATTCCAAACAAGTTAGTTCACCTCTTCTGTATTTCCGGGTAAAAGTGTTTGCCCAAAAATATTTTTTGGGGAGCACGCAGCTGTTAACGTCTAGCATTCGAGTGAAGGGAAACAAATAAAATAATATGCCCTCATGTTAAAGTACAGTATATTTTCTCTGTATTCTATTTCCGGAATACGGTTATGTTACATTATGTAAATAGTTATAAATAATTTCCTTTTTTAAGTACGTACGTGCATACGCACGAGTGTGAACTTTTTAAATTTGATTACCGATGATAATTGAAATTATCAAATTGAAAAATAACCTTTTCAAATCCCCACCTACCTAATAAAGTATTTTGGCAGACATTATTCTATATTTGAAATGGGTGGATTAAAGCAAGTTTAATTTTTCTTGGCAACTAGTTTACTAATAATTTTATTGTGTTTATTGTTTATAAAATACTTGTTGTGAGGAAAATTAGGTATTCCAATGAATAATATTATGACTTTAAATAAATACATGCATAGTTACCGCTCAGAACAACATGGAACGGGTAGATTAACTACATGTGAAGTCGTGTCACACTACATTCGTTATTGCCACTTAGCATTTTAAATTGGGCCGATTTGAGTGAGTTTTTTAAAAATTGTAATATAGTTTTTATTTTAAAGGGCTTTGCTCAATTGTGAACATAATTACTGTTACAATATAATGACATTCAAACATGTAATATATTCAGTAAAAACATAAAAGCTATCCCGAAAATATAGTATTAATACGCTATGCTATCTTCTGTACATAAATGTTCGATCGCCGCGTGGGGCGCTAATATCTGCAAATAAATATACCCTGAATTCTTGATGGTAATTTTTCCTCACACGTAAAAAAGTCTGAAATTTTATTTCGATTATGCTACTACACGATTTACTCGCTATGTCCCTTTTGACGTGTGGGTCAAGATAAACTAGTAATAAATAGTAATTGATTAACTTTTGGTATGAATCTTGGATTATCAAAATTTAAGATCGTTGCTCTCTATCGGCAAAAATATGAAGCAGTATGTTCAAAGATAAATATAGAATGGAAAATTAATTTCAATTTGGACAAGGTGTGACGTGGGGTTATTCGTAACAGGACCAGGTTGTTTAAATACACTTGTTTCTATTTATTTACTGTTAAACGAGCTTTAAAAGAAAACTGGCATTTAAGTCAGCTAGTGAATTTTGTAAAAAAAATAATGATAGTTGAATTTTTCATTACCCATGGTCTCCTGTTGCAGGTCCAGCTTGTAGGTCGGGCTGTCGTAGGGCGGCAGCGCGGTGTTGTTGCGGCCGGCCGCGGCGTGGTTGGGGTGCGAGTGGGCGGCGGGGGCGCAGATGGGGGCGGAGGCCGCGCGGTGGCGCCGCAGCAGCAGCAACAGCAGGACCAGCGACACCACAGCGCCCAGCGCGGCCAGCAGCGCCACGGCCACCAGCGAGCTGTAGTAGTCGCCGCGGTGGCTGACGGAGCCCTCCAGCAGCTTGCCTAAACCATCGGCGCATCAGCATTAACATCGACCCTGGTACGGTCTATTTCCACCACATTCATTCCGGACTGGATTCCCCATTCCATGTGTCCCAACCACCTGAAGCCAGTGGGATTATGGCACATCCAATTGGGATATGTTGTGAAGCTGAACGGAATGGGGAGAAGGAGGAGTTTTGGAGGAAGAGGAAGAGGAAGAGGAAGAGGAAGAGGAAGAGGAAGAGGAAGAGGAAGAGGAAGAGGAAGAGGAAGAGGAAGAGGAAGAGGAAGAGGAAGAGGAAGAGGAAGAGGAAGAGGAAGAGGAAGAGGAAGAGGAAGAGGAAGAGGAAGAGGAAGAGGAAGAGGAAGAGGAAGAGGAAGAGGAAGAGGAAGAGGAAGAGGAAGAGGAAGAGGAAGAGGAAGAGGAAGAGGAAGAGGAAGAGGAAGAGGAAGAGGAAGAGGAAGACTGGGAAGCACCTCACTCAGATCTGCTCACCAAACACGTCTGATGTCGTTTCAAGAAACGGCTCGATTCTGAATGGTGGTCTTTTAACTATAGACAAGAGACCCTGAGGGAAATGGCTTTAGGGATGCTGTGTGGATCTCAGGGCCTTTGTCATCTTTAGGGATGCTGTGTTAAGGGTATTTTTGAAGAAAGAAATGAGTGAACCTGGGTCTTGAAGAGGCCTATGTTGTAAGAGGGAGGAAACACAGAGGCTGGATAATCGTTCCACACCCAAGCTGTTAAACACAAAAACAAGTCATAGAAGCCACCCGTTCTTCTGTGTCGAATTTCAACCATGTACACATATTAGACGCGCGTTCGTAGAGTTTCCCGGATATGATGCAAGTTCCTCGGAGCATCTTCCATTGAAATACCGGTGGAACAAGGACAGCATTTCCACCTTCTGACTGCTTCAAAGATTGCAATACGTTTGTTAAGATAGGATAATCTATCAAACGGACCACCTGTGAATTATTTCAACAAAACTAGAGAAGCGCCCTTGATTGGGCCGACAAGCATAGGGAGTGTAAAATCATCAATTCACCCACAATATAGAGTGAGTGCTAAGCCAGTGCGTGCTCATTGATC
The DNA here is from genome assembly GCA_022651775.1 of Drusus annulatus. Taxonomy (NCBI): domain Eukaryota; kingdom Metazoa; phylum Arthropoda; class Insecta; order Trichoptera; family Limnephilidae; genus Drusus; species Drusus annulatus. The sequence continues at coordinate 696,415 of JAGWCC010000028.1, forward strand.
ATTGATTCCTGTAGCGCCAGTGCACTCTTGAATTAAGAATATACATGGAGAGAGAGCTAAATATTTTTACCCAACCAATACACATTTGCGATAAATCGCTTTCTCAGAGTTTTTACGCCGTACGCCACGAGAGAGAAAGAGACAGGAAAAGTTTTCACATAATATTGCAGCACTTTTAAGTACGTAAGAATGTTCTCCGTCCGCGCTAACTTCACATCATCAAGTCGTATAACTTACGCCAACGGATTTTGAGGTTATTTCCCATATTTGTGTTGGTTAAAAAACTTGCAGTGGTTGTACAAATAAATCGAACATGATGGTGATATGTGAATGTTTAAATAAGACCAAACAAAGATTTTAAAACAGCACTTTTCTGAGGTATTTCAACAGTTTTAAATATTTTCGACCGAGCCTTGGAATTTTCACATTTTTTATTAATATAAAGACATAAAATTATCAAAAAACTTCTATTATTAAGGGAAAACCTTCTGTTATAAGTGTTTGTGTGATATATAAACTTCAAAGATCATTTTAATGGTGTTTGATCATTTTAATGGTGTTTTGTTTAATGTGTTCATTAAAAAATATGTTGATTAAAAATGTCCCAATTCCATGTGGGCGGTAACTAATATGCTGTCCAACTTCCATCGACATATTTTGTCTCTTTCCATCCGAGTCAGTATAAAGCCAACAGTTCTGACTACACTGTTTCGCAAAGGTACTTCTCCATCAATATTCTTACTCCAAGAGTGCGCCCTTTAGCACATTTTGGAATGAGAACTGATATACTTTTTTAAACAATTTCTTATGCTCCATGGCACGAATGAGGATTACTTTGGATCAAATGTTGGGTTTACTCCCTCTTAGAACGTGGATCTCTTGGGATCCAGGTTCTCTTCGTATTTTGAAATACGCACTACGCAGCATCCTTAAAGATGACAGTAATAATTTGAGAAGCCAACATAAAAAATATATCTATTTGCTTCATATTTACCTTCTTGTGTGGAAGCCTCCTGAGGAGCTGGCTTGCCAGGCTTGGTCATCACGTCCTTGACGTTGCTGGTCTTAACTTTCCCGTTTGTCAGGTACAGCTCCAGCCATATGCGGTACCTGAAAACAATTCAACCATGAACATTCTCAAAAAGTTTTTCGTTAATAAAAATGGATAGTCTATCCAAAACAATATCGTAAATAAGTATAAAAATGTGCTCGGGTAGAGCTTTTCAAACCAATTTAAAGATGGCTTTCAATACCATACTTAAATAATATACACGCTTTTCTAATATTGAAACTACAAACACAAATGCATTAATTTGTTGTCCTTTTTTTAATAACAATCAGTAGACGTAAGCAGGACAAAGGGCAGTTTCTCAGTTGCTTTTCTCAAAAGCATCGCCGGAGCCGGTTCCAGGACATCTCAGGATTGCGCCCCACCGCACTATTTTTTTTTATTTAAAAAAAAACGGTGACACATTTTTTTTCATGCTTTTTCGATAGCCGTTGAATGCACAGTGATGTTGCCAGCGCAATAGATAGAAAAATTATCCAATGAACTGGATAATTTGTAAATGATTTACGTAAATTTAAATAAGATCATTATATATGCACCAATACACACATTCAGAGTATGTGTTATTTGCATCGACTCTCCCAACCTATACGTCACACAATAGCTACAACTAGATGTATGAACACGAAGGAACTAATGGAGTTATTGACCTAGTGCCGGGGATGAGGCCGGTGATGTTGGCGGCGGGCGGCACGTTGCGCGCGGACACGGCGAAGGTGCTGGAGTCCTGGCGCGCCGCCTCGGCCTGCCACACGGCGCGCCACACGCGCACGAAGCGCTCCGTGGGCTGCGGCACCCCGGACCAGCGCAGCGTCAGGCCCCACGCACTGACTTCGCTGGCCTCCAGCACGACGCTCCAATCGTATATGTCTGGAAAGATTAAACAGTAGTTCATTTACACGCATTCCTCAAACTTCACAACAAACAGTACAGTGTTAAATACTAACTTAAAAACAAATGATGCGTCCGGGAAAACTTTGCAAATCATATTAAAATCTTTCGAAATGGATGCGACGGGAGGACCTACTTACCATTCCGTTTTATGATGACGACATACCTAAAATACAAATTTCCTCGATGGTTGCAGATCTAATTAAATAATAGATAACAATTAAAGGTTTCAGCAACACCATTGCATCATGAATATCACAAAAAAATATGATAGCGTTCCTCCGGATACTCTGAATACTGCCTGAAATGAATGAAAGCCTCTTATGAAGATCTTTGCAGGATGAAATAATGCAGAAGAACAAAAGATCATCCGAGAAATTTTTGAAAGACGCGGACGGTATCGTCTAGGGATGGTTAATATCGGAAATTGGGTGAACCTGCGGTTCCAGTTACCGGTGACCGGTTATTTATCCAGTTCTTTTTGGAACCAGTTCCTGGTGTCAGAAAAGTTCCACGAAGGAGATTTTTATATTCAAATCGAAAAGTACAAGAAAATCAACAAAAATTCCTCTCAAAAAAAAGTACTAGTCGGTAGAGATTTCAAATCAAAAAGTACTAGCTAATCAATAAAAAATGGAACTGTGGAACCGGTTCTTCGTCAAAGGGACCTTTCCGCAAAAAACCAAAATTATTGTGCCAAAAAAAAGAAGTGGTTTCTTGGACAAATGATGTTGATTTTTACTTGTCAAAAAAAGGAACAGGTCCCTCAGAGAAATAATTTCGACGGTTCCAGTGACCGGCTTAGAATCGGTTCCTTTTAACCGGTACAGGAATATCGACCATTTCTAGTATCGTCGCAACGGAAGAAAAACAGAAGGGAGCTCCTATTTTGCTTTCCATGCGGCATGATCGGCATGATCGGATGATTTGACGGCCTTCATGGTCGAGTGGTAAGACGCTCGACTACGAATCCAAAGGTCGCGGGTTCAAACCCGGCGTGCGCCAATAACTTTTATTTAATTAATATGTGTCATAACACATTTTAATTCATATAAAAATAATAACAAGTATATTTGCGGCATGTTCCAGAGTAGTAGATACTCTAAGTATCGCCCTGGTGAAAGACCACCATTCAGAATCGAAACGTTGCTTGAAATGGCTTAAGCCGTGTTTGGTGACCAGATCTGAATAGCCAGGTACTTCCCAACCTTCCTCTTTCCGATCTCCTTTCCCTCCCCACTACCTTCAGCCTCACAACATACCCAATTTGGGGATGCCATAGTCTCACTGGCTCTAGACGGTTGGGAGCAGTTGAGACTCTTGTGCGGTATTCATGTAAAAAAAAAAAAAAATGATCAGATATCGTGGGGTTACGACACAGGTACATTCATTTGAAGGAGTTTATTCAAGGCCACGTGTTATCTACAACTCACCGGTAGAATGAAACTTTAACAAAACTTTTAGTTTGATAGAAGAACGTGTTGATTTACCTGTGAGTGGCGGCGTGTTGAGCCTCACCATGAGTGGGCTCTGCAGCTCCGTGTGTTGGCCGAGGAAGGGGATGAAGAAGATGCCCACCTCGTAGGAGGTGTTGGCCCGCAGCCCCTCCAGCTCGTAGGACGTCACGGCTCGGTGGATCAGCGGCGTGCCCGAGAACACCTTGCCGTCTATCTCGCGGTACCTGTTGGGAGTTGTTTAGTTATTCAACCTATGGTCAACAGTTATGTCATGGTTCTCAGCACGTGATGTCCGAGGGCACAAGAGAGGACTGTTCGGCAAAGAACTAACAAGGGTTTTTCATGCATAAGTGACTGGTTTTTGTCCATTGTGCTGAGTGAGATGATATGGCTACGGCTATGGCCTGCATTTTCTCATTCGCCTTCTGATTAAAGGAAGCACAGAACTCGTATCAACTAAACAAGTGTACCTCAGCTGAACTCCGTCTATGTAAAGTAGTTCGTCCTGACTGAAGGGTCTCCAGGTGATCTGGGCCGAGGACGAGTTGACCTGACCAACCGACAGGTTCGGCTCGATCGGGATCACTGGGGGCATCGTGGCTTCCTCCTGGAAACAGATTCATCCATTGACAAAATAAACATATTGTTTAAGCGGTTCCGAAACAGTAAACCGTGCACTCATGTTTACTCCAGCTCTGAACTAAATTCTAGAGTAACTTGAAAATAAACACATTTCTAAATATGAAAAAGAAGAAATAATAATTTTACTTAAGCGTCATAAATCAACTACCGCTTGCTAGTTTAAGCTGTTCCATACGAGAAGACCTGAGGCGCTCGCTAGTGCCGTTGCCTTGCCTAGGCATGTTTGGTCATAGCCTCCATAGCGTTATCAAAATATGAACAGGAGTTTTTTTTAATTAACAAAATACGCGGAAACTTGACGTATTAACGGGCACTAGAAACATTGTCGTCAGTAGCTGTTATTTAAGTATTTTAAATGGGTTGCCGAATACGGCGTGTTAGAATTAAGAATTTTTTTCTGTATCTCTAGTAAATAGTGCCTTGGCTAGTTCAGGATTGTATGATTGGAATAATTTGTTATAAAACTTAAATTCGTAAAGCAATTCGGAAAAATAAAGAAATTTGTTTAAAAAAAAAAGGATTGCGGAGTGTGGGCGGGGGGGTCAGGGGCGCATTAGTACTTACTGCACAGGGCGCTAGATGTCGTGGAACCAGCCCTGCCTGGAGCAGCCTATTTTAATGGCGACCGCATCAAGCCGGACCTTCTCAGTTTTTCAGACGGCAAATATGTATATTCAATATCCAACATTTCATTAAACTGGCGACGGAGAATAATTTAGTCTCAAAACTCGCGGGTATTTCACATGTATTATTTTAGTCAGTAGACCTATTTAGTGTAGACAACGCTAAGTCTAACGAGAAACATTTTGTGGTAATAACCTCTAGCGGCAGGGTCCTGACGGTGTAAATGAGACTTCGAGGCACATAGGTCAGCTGCCTCAATAGCAGCGCAGCCTGGAGCCGGTACAGCGTGGCGGGGAGCAGCCCCCCGAGCTGGAACTCCAGCTGCGGCGTGGCCAGCAGGTCTCCCGGGGGGGCGAACTCCTGCAGGCGCCACGACGCGGGGTCCGGGTTGCTAAACATATAGCAGGAGCATTGGTTAACCAATAGTGAGTTAAACGTGAGTGCCAAAAAGAGCTATTTATCATATTTATACAATCCAATACAGTGCAACTTTACAAGTAAGATATTACAAATCAATAAACATAATTAGATTTGAGGTAAAATAATATTGATAAATTACCTTGAATCCGTATATCTCAACTGCAGCCTCCCTTGCAGACCCACCATGACGGAGGGCAGGCTGAAGACCAGGCGCAGGGAGTGGGGTGAGGAGGCTTCCAGCGCCACCACCTGCAGGGCCCCCTCGCCGGCCCCGGAGCCGCTCCCCGGCGGAGGAGGCACTGGGGGCAACCCACCCACACCTAGCGGCACAGTCAGGACATTAGATATTGGATAACATTTCGCTAATAACGAAATAAAGGTGGATCCCTTTCGCGGTAAAATATATTAAAACTAAACTAACTGACTAACTAAATAACCATCACGCCGTTGCTCCGCAGGGGTAGGCAGAGATAACAGACCGCCATATAACTCTGTCTTGGGACACACTCCTTGCTTCATTCATATGCATACACCGTCTCATACATACTGTTCTATTGTTCTGACTCTTCGCATGACCCGATTCAAGTATTTGATTTACTTGATCGTGTCAAGTCTTTCTCGGGCGTCCTCGACTTTTTCTTCCATTCATTTTCGCATCATATATTATTTTTACACTCCATTCGTTAATTTGCTCTACATGCCCAAACCATCTAAGCGTCCCTTTCTTGATCCTATTATTATTAGGCTCACATCAGCCTTATACTTAAACTTAAGACAACTTCATTAAAATAATATAAAATCAAATTCGTAAATGGAAGGGTACTTCCGAAACCGGTAGACATTTTATTAAATAATAAAGTGGTTATAAACAAAGTGTATGTGTTCTATTTATAATATAAAATCGTTCCTTCAAGTTGCTAATTTAGAATAAGCGAAAACATGAATTTGAGCGATTTCAACTAATTTACACATTGCTGGTTCAAAGTCGCCCATCACACGGCCGCACTCACGAGGACTCGATGTTTGGAAACAAACAGCAGACAGAGCTTTGTTTCGAGCATTAAAAATATACTTTCACCATCGTACTATTGGGCTTTCCAAATTCAGTATGGCCAAACATATTTTATGCCAATAGTAAACAGGTTCTCCGTCTTTGAGTGCCGTACAGAAAATTATTTACAAAATATAGAATAAAGATATCACCTGTTAGGAAAAGATGATAGGAATCTCACATGCACCTATAATCTGCAGAGATCACTTGAGATCTGCAGTTATGTTATTTAATTATAATGAATAAGTTAGCATATACATTTATATTGAAAACCTAGACTACAAAGTAAAAAAAAGCGTTCGCCCTATGGATACCAAAGCAGCAATAATGTATACCTTTCTACTTTTAATTTAGTAACTTACGCACTATTGGGTCAGGCGAGTACTGTATTGGTCAATCGTAAGTCTGTTATGTGCACACCATTTTACTGATACGATCCGATTGATCAATTGAAATTACGAAAAGGAGTTTAAATAAATATGTTTTGAAACTCACCACCATATCGCGTCAACGAATACAACAATGAACAAGAAGAAAATGTAAATACGAGTTTTAATAAAAGATCCATAAAGCAACTTTAACTGTACGTGGCATTTTTTAAATATTTACAAAGCCAGATAACATGACAGTTAAAACTTCAACAACATGAAATCCCAACAAGAAAAGGGATACTACAAAGCACCAGTTTTAAGTAAAGTAATTTGTTTGGTCCTCCAAACTAGTCCCACTGCACCAAGGGTTCCCAATCAACTGACCTGAAGGTATCTGATTCGACGAATTATTCCCATCGCTTCCAGGTCGTTGGTTTAAAGAAGGATTTGGTCGCTGTTGCTGAGTGGCGTAGGGTGAATAAGGTCCTTGGTTTGTATCTTGTTGTTGGATTTGTTGCAACAAGTGCTCTATGTGCAACGGAGACCCATCCGTGTACACGTGGATCGTCTCTGGACCCTGAGGCGCTTGGTTTCCGTGGGAGAGTCCGTCGTGGTATATCCCCGCCCCGGGGTGGCCCAGCTGGGGGTTGTTGACGAGGGGATGGCCGTTGTTATTAGCCTGGTGTAAGATGTTCAACAGATCTTGGTGGTTTTTAGTTGCGGACGGGTTGAAGAAGCCCGGCCCTGGACCGCTCGGGTTGAATTGACCGCGAATTGGATTCCCCGATAGATAAGGATCGTTTATTGGATAATCTTCGTGATCTAAAGAGTGTTGCGGTGGTTTAGGTTTCGGAATTTCAGTATCATTTGGGTTTGTTAGTTTTTTGTGTGCGTCTTTTGACTTGTTTGGCAGCGGGCTCGAGTAGTGGTTAAACTCATCGGATGGATCAGTTTCAATAGGATAGGGTTGTTTTTCTTTGTGTTTTTTAATGAACGGAAACGGTCCGAGGCCATTAACAGGAGGTTGAGATTTGTGATTGGGATCGGCGAAAGGTCCTGGGTACTCATAATGTTTCAGATCGGTTTTGTCAGACTTTCCAGACAAAGGGTTTTGAGGAACGTGTTGCGGGAAGTAGGGGCTCGTGTGGCCGTTGACATCGACGGGCATTTCATTGTCGTATTTGGCCTTGGAGGGTTTTTTATTCTCATTGGAATCGAAACCGAAAATATTCTCTATGGCTTTGTGCAAATCTGGCGGGGGTGTGACGAACAGTGGGGTGGAAAGTAAGTTGTTTTTGTCAGTTTCATTTTGTCTGTACATGTGTTTGAATATGTCTTCATTGTCTTCGTCATGGTCTGTGGTCATTGCCTGGGGTTTACCTGGAAATGTTAACACAAACAACTTTAATCAACTCAGTATTCAATTAAAATCATGTACTTGTTCGATTGTGATCATCTTCAACTATTCGCTTTTACATGAAAGGTCTGATTCCCTCGTGCAATTGACGCGACGGGGTCATCAACACCCCGTGTGTTAGCAGGTGATGGTTCTTGTTGCGGGATGGAGCGGACTACGGAATGGGACTGACCGTTGGTGACGCAGGCCCACTCCTTGCAGCACGTGTCCCCTGGCGGGTGCGCGGGTGCGGGGCGCGCGGGCGGCGAGCAACGCAGCGCGCGCGGCGGCAGCGCGGGCAGGGGGGCGCACACAGCCTGGCACTCCACGGAGCCCGACTCGCAAAAGCAGCGTTGGCCGCAGCCCGACAGCTCTATGGGCACCTCGTTCCAGTTGGGAATCCTGGATTACAACACAATCACGAAAATGAAAAAGGTGAACCTTTCCTGATTTTTTTTCGTTTGGAAATAATATCTATAATAATGATCCGGACAGTAGGCGAGTGGACAGACGCGTCGGAATCCCACTCGAGTGTCGTGGGTTCAATTCCTCTCCTAGTTAAGTCCTCCATCATTAGACAAGCAAAATTTTCCGCTTATAAGGATGGTAGTAGAAGTTATCAAATATTATCAGGTTATTCATAGCCCGGGAATGTTTTTTTTTTAATCCTGCTGGGCGAACATAGTCTGATGGTGAAAAGATAGAGAAGTGACAAAATATTGCTTTGAAAGATGATGTGCATAGTGGCTGTTAATATGAAATAAACCCCATTTAGATTATCATGCTATCTTTGATGCTTTTAGGAAGACCTTCTTTGTCAGGGTCGCTCCTTGCTAATAACGAGGAGCTGGTTATATTTCCAATAAAAAGAGTTTGGGCGCCATAATCGAACTTCGTGTGCAGTTCTGCGGAAGGATGAAGAGAATAAATTGGACATACCGCTCAACATTCACAAGAGTTGTGAGGTTAAATTACTTACACGTGCTCCTTGTATTGGCAGGATCCATTGCTGACACACATCATGGCGGGCGGGCAGCAGCGGGGCGGCGAGGGCAGGAAGGAGGGGGGGTTGGGGCCCCACTTCTCGCACGTGGGATCGATCAGTTCCAGACCCTCGTGCGAAGGACACGCCAGGGGCATGCAGTGCACGTGCCCGCCAGCCAGACACACGCATAGCTCGTCACACCCCACGTGGAATTCTTCGTCTGAAAAAAAAAAGGATTTTTACTTGGAATTTGTAATATACATAAAGGGGTTGAGAAAAATTCTATTGGAAAAGAGAATTTAGGAACCAGTTGTTAAAATCGGCTTCGACCAAGATTTGTAATGAACAGAATGGAACAAAAAATTGACGTATGGTCTAATATTTCGGATGACCTATAAATTCTAGATATGAAAATCATGCTTTATTTCATAACGCCAGAGCTCAAAGATCGAAAGTTTTAAGTGTAACACACTACGTAGTTAAGAAACCAAGCAATTGCATAACTACAAAGTCTCTTAAAATGCTGTCTTTAAAGTAATTACCAACTTACCAACAGCTCGATTTTTTCCATTGTGGACGCAACCTCCCATCTCTTCCGACTTGTCGGGGATATTATTATCCTCCTTGAGTTTCGGAATATTCACTGCAAACCTTTTCCCCGTCTCCCTGGACCTCAGCACGTAAGCCAGTCCGTCCTCCAGCCCCGCCAGCTGTCCATTCTTCAGCTGGACCTCTGTCCACATGGCCCCTCCGTCCTTACTCAACTCCAGATGTAAACTGCTTGCCGAAGAGTTTCTATTCCTGACCACTTGGACGGTTCCGTTTTGAAGAAGCGTCACGGAATCTATAGGCTCGATCTTCTCAATAGGCAAGGGTACGAATGGTGTCTGCTCTCCTCCGAGTTTGTTTTCAGAATCACTGGCGCTTTCGGATGATTTTGATGTGTTCATCTGAAATCAAGATGATAAATTAACAGCATTTATTTACCCCTGTGTAATCAAATTTAGAAGCCTTACATTGAAGACTGAACTTGCAACGGGCCAAACCCACCGAAGTAACGCAACATTTGGAAGGTTGGAGACACCTTACCAAAGATGGAAATAATAGTGATACATTCGACCGATTAGTAGGTGAGTGGACAAACGCGTCGGATTCCCACCCGGGCGTCGTGAGTTTGATTCCTCTGCCAGCTAAGTGCTCCATAATAATAATAATATTTGGATAATTTTTGTAGCGCCGTTTTTGTGAAAAATCACCTCAAGGGCGCTGTACAAATCTTAATTTCTACTTAATATTTATTCCTAGTTTATATAAATATACAGCAACATACTTACCTGGCAGGTTACTTCTGGCAGGACACAATCACCAATATCATAATAACTTAAAATTCAGCTGATTCTTACATAAATATATATATATATATATATATATATATATATATATATATATATATATATATATATATATATATATATATATATAAATAAATATTTATTTTTTTTCCATCATTGCACAAGCAACATCTTCCGCTTTTTATGATGGCATAATGATTTTTTTTTAAATATTGTCAAGTTATTCATAACCCGAGAATTTTTGTTTTTCTTTCAAAATTAAGAAATATGATATTTTTTGCATGATTCGAAACTAGAAAGGTTATTTCTAACTGGAAATCATACATTTCCAGATAAATTAGATAAAATTTCGAACACTATTTTTACACAAAATACACTAGTTTATATTTTACAAAGGACTACAAGAATCGTAAGATAATTCATGCAGATATTGTAGTTTCTCTGACAGAATCAACTGACTTTTTGTGAAATTTTGTCCATGGCCATCGCGGTGTCATTATTGTTGTTTGTTCCCGGTTCTTCCACGTCTTGCGTGACGTCACACAGTTGCAGCATGCAGCAAGAGTCCTTGGGGTCGGGGATGTTCACGCAATCGTCCCTCTGCTCCAAGACGGGACACCTGCAACAAACAACACTCTCGGTAAACCCCACGGAATGAAATATACTCATTCAACAAAACGATGCATGAAATAGTTGAAGATTTTAGTGACCAAATATAGTATAATTTTTGATTAAAACTTCCTCCTCCCCTACTCCTTCCTCTTTCCGCATCTTTCAATCTTCCAACATTAATCAAAAACTAGCAGACGGAACTCTTTTGCGATAGCGCTGAAATCCAATCAAGGAAAAATACAAATATTCGATTCAACATAGATGCAGGTTTCTCTACAATGAGCATCCAGTTTCAGTGTAATCAATAACCTGCTCATACCTACCTGCCTGGCTACTTTAATAACATGCTGGAGAGATGAAGCTACTAAATTTACCAAAAATAATAACTCGTTCAAAAATTAGAAAAGACTTTTCCAAATCAAATACCCACTCACATAAATACCTTTTGAGTGTGACAGCAAAGAGTGTGAAGATTTGCCGATGGCCTACATGGTCGAGTGGTAAAAGCCTCGACTACGAATCCAAAAGTCGCGGGCTTAAACCCGGCGTCCTCCAATAACTTTTACTTATTTTTATTAATGCCAAATTTTCAACTTTATTCCACTATTTGTTGTTCCAGTCTGAAGATGCCCGTCATAAGGTGAAACCGGTCAAGTTTAAATAAAAAATAGTGGGATAAAGTTGAAAATTTGATATTATTAAAATCATTAAAATGTAGTTCCACCACGAATTAACAGTTTAAAAATTAGAAATTTTATGTAATTAAAATGTGTCATAACACATATAAAATAGTAAAAAGTATATTTGCGGGACGGTCCAGAGTGGTAGATACTCTAAGCACTGCCCTGGTGAATTACCACAGAATCAAAAAATTGCTTGAAATGGCTTGAAATGGCTTTGGCGGTATTGAATAACCTTTCTTTTCCCCATCTCTTTCCCCTCCCTACAACCTTCAGCCTCTCAACATACCCCAACAGGTATGCCATAGTCTCATTGGCTCTAGACGGTTGGGAGCAGTTAGGACTCTTGGGCAGTATTTACTATAAAAAATAAAAATAAAATCTAGTAATTTCGGATACTTATTATAACAACAAAAAAACGTCAGAACATTATAATGAACAAGTGGAGTCAATATATACTATTGTTCCAAACCCCTATATTTTCCTACCCAGGCTGATGATTGTTACACTGTCAGCCAGGCTGCTTTAGTTCCCAAACAAAATCAGTGTAAAAAGTGCCTTTGCCGCGTCAAGTGCTAGAAATAATAGTCATTCGAAACGTTTATAGCCACTCCGTACTGGCGTGAAAAAAGTTCCGAGGTTCTTCATCCGCCGTGCATCTCTTCGAGGAAAGTGTTCGTGGAGCAGCCGGAACTTTGCCAGATTTGCCGCCAGGTAAGCGGGACTTTATAAACCTTCCTTACCATTTATTACCACCGATATCTCTTCCGTGGTGATGGACAAATGTTTGTACTATGCACTCCGTTACAAAACCACCGTTAAAGTCTTAGATTAATTAAATAACGTAGATACGTTAAGACAACGCGCGTGAATGCACTACACCGAGTCCGCGAGACATACCTGAGATTTACTGCGTTTAGTATCGCACAAACATTCGTTGGACAAACAAGCTGTCACAAACGAGTCGTCGTAGGCTCCTTTCTAAGAAAAAATGCCTTGAAAGGTGTAAAAATCATTAGTGAGCAAAAAACATATCTCATGGAGTTTCTTTCCATTCATAATAACCCACAAATCACTAATTATTTCAATTCAATAAATACAATTGTTTACAAATTGTTTTAACATGCAATTCGAAAAATGTCCTCCACATCACAGGTGAACTCCTAGCGTGGAGGACAATGTATGTACTTTATAAAAAAAAAAATTTAAAAAAATTATTCACAAGGTTTTTAGCAACTAGAAAACGGTGTGAGATAGAAAATGTAGAAATACATACGTGTGTGAAAGACAAGCACGGTTAGTGGCGCGATACCCGATTATAACAGTAGCGTGGATGTTCATATAGCTATCTCATCCGTATACACATATTCTTTGAATGGCTATCCTTTTCATAAGCGGGTGAACGGAACTAAATTTGATGCTACATTTTTCGTAAGATTTGTATGAATATGACGAGTCTTGTATTTAATATCTATGCGTAAAGTATTAGTAAATCAGTGTATACCTTGACATGCAAGAAATTTTTCCTCCGGCCTCGCACTGACACGCTCGTTGGCATCCTTCGTTGAAGTTCTCTCCGGTGGAATAGGTCGCATTACCTACCGTGCAGGTATCGGCTTTATCTGTAAAATAATATAATATGTCTCCGTTAATTTGTATGATATTAATTGGCAGTTCTGGCCTGGAAATGTTAGGCCGCAAGCTGCAAGAGATCAATAAGAAAACTCTGTCAACAAAAATATACGATCATGCATCGTCGCATAAATTGTACTCATGAACCGTCCATTTAAAAAAGCATATTAAAACTTACAACTGATAGATTTTTATATGACTTGTCTTAACAACTACACTGTCGACATTTCGATCGCTTTATTAGTTCTGATCCCGAGTATTAGAATAATAATAGCTTTGTTGGTGTTATTATTTGTCAAAACAGCGCAAGAGTTTTCCTGGAAGACGTTGAAGAAAATATTTTTCAAAGAGGGGCGAGGGGGGGGGGGAATCAAGTGTAAGATAATTAACTAACTAACCATCAAGCCGTTTCCGCAAGGTGGGCAGAGAGGACGGACCGCCATACAACTCTGTCTTGGCACACACTCCTTGCTCCATTCACACTCATACATCGTCTCATACATACTCTTCTGTACTATTCTGATTCTTCACATGGCCCGACTCTAGTATTTGAATTACTTGATTGTGCTATGTCTTCCTCGGGCGTCCCCAACTTCTTATTCCATTAACATTCACGTCATATATTATTTTCACACTCCTTTCTTCGTTTATTCGCTCTACGTGCCCAAGCCATATTAGCGTCCCTTTCTTGTTACCACTTATTATGCTTACATCAGTCTTACATTAATTCCGTATATCCACATTTTTAACACAGTCATACATGATTTTATTCGCCTCAGAGATTTCATTTCCACAGCATTCAGTCTACTTAAATCCTTTATCTGCCAGTTCCATGCCCCACCACTATACACCAGGGTTAGTATAAGCACTCCATTGTAGACTGCTAGATCCGATTCTTTGGAAAAAAAATATTTGCGCCAACAACGTTCAGTTCACCATCGATGGAGTTTTCTGCATTATTATTTCTTTTATCATTCTTCTTTCAATATCCTTATCAGCCTTTCCGTCTCTCGTAAACATACTTCCTAAATTCACAAACTCATCCACTTGCTCCAAGTATTCATCATGCCCAACTTTATTGCACGCTGCTCTCGTACTCTCTCTCTTTCAAACACCATGACTTTAGACTTACGTACATTCATCGTTAACTCATTATGTATACATACTTGGTTCATACTAGACACGAGAAACTGTAGATCTTCCATACTGTCAGAAATCGGCACCGCATCATTAGCATACAATAGGCAACATACTTTCAGACTGTTCATATTAAGATAATTAGCCATGCAATAATGATACATAAACGGTTCCTAATACTAACAAGCCTGTAACTGCAAAAAAACACACAAACTAAGGCAGATTCAGAAAAGAATGTCCAACGACATGACGCCCGCACGTAGATGGAGGACAACGACTATTCAGCCAGTGATGTAAAGTAGCAATTAATACTAACTGGAATCGGCACAGACGAGGATGGCGCAGTAGGGGTCCTCCACGGGCTTGGCCGAGCAGAGGGGGTCTTCCACGGCCCGGCCCCTGCGGAAGAAGGGCCCCCGGCAGCGGGGCTCGCACTCCAAGCGCCCCTCGCCCATGCAGGTGCACACCTCGTCGCAGTCCCTCTCCACGCGGGAACCCATCTGCAAACAGAGCTCGCCATCAGTATATTTCATCGTGGACCATAATAACATAAAATGATTGCGTTCGGTTAGAATCTTTGCCAACGAATGTAAATACAGATGCCGACCACATATTGTATCAATGTGTTCATTCCTATAAATTGCAAAATAAATAAATGTAATTTACCTTGTACAAAATACCAGATTCCAAGCAAGTCGTCTCGATCACCTCTTTAGAGCTCGATGTTGATGGCACTAACAGAGGTTCGAAAGACTTCCCCGTAGCCACTAAGCCTGGCTTGTTCACAATCCTGGGCTCACCCAGTGGTTTCACACTGTTCACCTCTGTGCTTCTCTCGCTCTTCTCTGTCTTTGGCACAAACTCTAGATCCATATCGTCGTTGTCCATACTGACATCACTCAGGTCTATTTTTGAAGTTTTTGGAGCAGCGGCGACCACTATTTTAGAGTTTCTCAATTCGGGTGCAGCCTCCGCTTTGTCTGCAGAGCTGTTCAAAGAGTTCGCCATAGAATTAATATCCGCAGCGGATATATTCAAAGCTCTTCCTTGCTTGGTCGCAGTTTCGACGTATCTCGGAGAGCTGATGACGGCGTCTTCTTCTTGCATCATGTTTAGGGCGGGGATTGCTGGCGTGCTGATGGTTCCTGGAGAAACCGTGATGGCGTCTCCCGCTTTGGTAGTTAATCCTTTAGCTTCCTCTGTTGTCGTCGTCGTTATTGCATTATTACTGGTTGGCAGTGGCGTTGGTAATAATGGACCTGGGAGGAAAAAACAAGTAATTAGTATAAAGAAAATAAAAACTTTCAATTCCACGTGAACGACTACTAGTAAATTTGAGACCACAGATTTTTTCGGATTACTCAAAACTATTATTAATTCATTTATTACTTTTGACACCGACCAGTTTTCGGTTGTACCTAAGCTTCATCGGGGCTAAATAATGAATATTCAGTACGCAGTATTGTACAATACATCACAAGTTTTTTTTTTACTTTAAGAACCTGAAGAAAGAAATCTATGTTAACACGATTTTTCTTCAGATTTTTTTCCGATATTACTTTATTTTGTATTCTCATACCTTATTCCTATACAGTTTGCACTTACATATATCGTTACTTAGTAAACATCATTTCACTCCTCGCCTTGGAAAAGATAGGTAGTATATCTTAAAAGGGAATCCCCTCGAAGCCAACAGGTGCACAGGAAGTGGACTATCGCCCAACCAACCGGAAACCGGTGGCGGCGATGGGAACTCGCCTTTACCTTCCCGATTGTGAAATATATTCAATTAATTTAATTGTGTCGAAATCGGCAACTGTACAAAAAATTCAAAGAACGGAACACAAGTAATGATACAAAAATAGCCTTTTTAACAATCAACAACTCTTCTTCTCGCACCCGTAATTTTGCATAAATTAAGCGATCTAGAAAAACTAATTTAATTTTTTTTTTAAATTATACTCTGACCTCCAAACAATTTCTTAACTTTTCCCATTTACATAATATTTGCCCACGTAACGACTGTGAAAGGGTTCGGACCTCAGAGCAAGAATATATATGGAGGGAGAGCTAAATATTTTACCCAACCTATACAAATTTACGATAACTCACTTTCCCCGGGTTTTTACGTCGAACACCGTGAGAGAGAAAGAGACAAAAGAAGTTCTCACATAATATAGCGCCACCATTCGGTATGTAAGAATGTTTTCCTTCTTCTGCGTCTCCGGCGACTCCGCCCACTACGTTTTGTTGTGCGACATAACAGGACATAACTCAGTTTCTTAGGTTATATCCTATATTTTGGTTTATAAAAGATACTGTGAAAAAGTGGTTATAGAAATAAACAAAAACACCAATGTTGACATGTGCTATGAGCGTATGTATAAATGCCCTAGCCCTAGTCCTAACCACGCCCGCGTCAGGCAAAAATCATTAAAACTGACTACAGAAGCGCTCCTTCCATGGTCTGAGTTTCGGACATTTCTTTGCCAGA
The DNA here is from genome assembly GCA_022651775.1 of Drusus annulatus. Taxonomy (NCBI): domain Eukaryota; kingdom Metazoa; phylum Arthropoda; class Insecta; order Trichoptera; family Limnephilidae; genus Drusus; species Drusus annulatus. The sequence continues at coordinate 713,228 of JAGWCC010000028.1, forward strand.
ATAACTACTGGCATAGCGAAAAAATAAATAAAAAGACAGAAGATTCATATTTGCTGAACTATGCCAAAAGAAAACTTTTACGGTATTTTAGAAATTCTTTTGATTCTTACAGTCTAGCTCTGACAATACGGTTTTCAAATATGTTATTTCTTTGTAGGCGCAACTATGTGAAAATAAACATTTAATTAGATTTGCTATAAATTATGAGAAGATAACTTTTTTTAATATTAGAAAGTTTTGAGGTGGCATTATTTAATTCGGAGCAATTAAATTGTAGTCAAACACAACACACAAACATATAAATAGCATAAAACAGATAAACTTTGTTTATAACCACTTTTATTATTCAATATTATGTCGACCGGTTTCGGAAGCACCCTTCCATCATCAGGACAATATTAAAATTAACCTAAAATACAAAATACTGAGATATATATGCATATTTAGAAGGAAGAATGAGAAAGAGAAGGGGTAATTGAGGGGATTATGGGAATAACCGAGCGGCAAACTGGAAATATGTCTAGGATAGGACTATAAGATAAATTAATTTGATTATTCAAAATACTACATTCTTTACGAATATATAAATAGCACATTATTATTATTTTTTTGAAATAGTAACTAACTAACTAACCGTCACGCCTTTTTAAAGAGGACGGACCGCCATACAACTCTGTCTTGGCACACACACCTTGCTTCGTTCACATTCGTACATACTATTCGGTTATTATGACTCTTCACGTGGCCCGATTCAAGTATTTCATTCGCTTGATCGTGCTATGGCTTCCTCGGGCGTCCCCAACTTTTTCTTCCTTTCACTTTCTCATCATTTATTCTTTTTACACTCCTTTCTTCGTTCATTCGCTCTAGATGCCCAAACCATCTAAGCGTCCCTTTATTGATCCTATTCATTACGCTTACATCAATCAGCCTTGCATTATTTCCGGAGGTATATAGTTAGTTTAGGTTTACATACATGTAAATTAGATTCACATGACCGGTCGGTAGCTAAGTGGACAAACGCGTCGGATTCCCACCCGGGCGTTGTGCGTTCAATTCCTCTGATGGCTAAGTCCTCCTTCATTGCATAAGCAACATCTTCCGCTTCTTATGATGGTAGTGGGAGTTTTTTTTTAAATATTGTCAGGTTATTCGTAACGTGGGAATGTTATATTACAATGTTTTTAATATTTTATTCTAATTTAATATCATTTTGTAATTTGCCAAATGTATAGCTCCGTACATCAAGGATTTTTTACTTCGTGACCTTTTTTCTGAAAGGTGGTCTCTTTTGAATTACAGAAATTAAAGTACATATGATAATAACGTGTCTGTTATGTATTATAATATACGTACATCCAAAATGTGTATCATTATCATTTCCAAATACTGCTTCTAGGATTTTTACGCTTTCTTATCGGTAGTCTGAGTTTTTACACAAAACCTGCGGTTGATTTAACTTTGACATCTACAAGAGGTGCCGGTGAGGTGTCCAGTGATCGATTTGATGCGATGTAACAATGGTAGTGCTGAACAAATAAAGAAAGAATGTTGTGAAAGCGTTGATAATCCCTTGAATTTGGCAGTTCTGTTTGACATCCGCCATTGTAGTACTATAGCTCGAGACAAAACATTGCTTCGTATCCCACGTAATACTAATTTTACAAGGGACGCAAAAAACTCTAAAGATCTGAATATTTTATCACATAAAATAATAAAATGACACATGAATTAACAGTTGTAAAAAATGCATATCTTGAATTCTAAAGTATCCCTTATCTTAACTTTTAATCATGTGTGTACTATTCAAGTATCTTCGGGCCATGTACGATGCGCCCAGCTTCTGAGAGAGCTTTACTCAGGCTTCGACGGAGCCCCGTGCCCATTTTCTGCACAAAGTCAAGGGTTTTTTCATGTATTTAGGGGCTCTAGACTAGACTTCTTCGAGGAGTTCTCCACAACTTCTGAGAGGTTAACTTTACTCTGGATTCGATGGAGCCTCCGTGCCTTAACTGGTCTTAAGGTTGCACCAAGCATGTCAACGGGAGGCTTGTAGGAAAGATTACTTTCGTTGAAGGAGGCTTAATTGTAATTACGATCCCTTTTAGTCGTAATCAGACATGATCGGGTCATTGAAACATTAAATTCAACGAGATTATTTTTACCACAAGGGAAAACTCTCTCTAGGTAAGAGTTAATTCGCTCTTTCAAAGCTCTCTGAGCCGTTATAGTTCAAAATCTATATGAAATATATATTTATTTTTATTTTGATGTGAGTAATTAATTTCTACGAATTTATCGTTGGGACGTTCTTCCCTTCCTTACTCTTATGTATATATTCTAAAATTACGACAAGTGCATACTTTTAACAAAACGTATATACCTCTAACTAACCGTAAGTCTTTTTACGTTCCCCACCAGTTATCTTGCCTAAAATATACTCAAAAACTACTTTTTTCTGTTAGTGAACTTTAAAAATTGATCCAATCGAAATATTGAGAAAAATCTACGAAGAAAGTACATACAGAACGACAACCTCTATGGACGAGCGGGTAAAACCCTCGGCTACGGATCCAAAGGTAGCATGCTCAAAACCCGGTGGGTGCAAATTATTAAATTTACATAGTGGTATGTTTGCGGCACGTTTTAGAGTGGTATATAATCTCACCATTACCCTGATGAAATACCACCAATCAGAATCGAAATTTTGCTTGAAATAGCTTTAACCGTGTTTTGTGACCAAATCTGAAAGGCTATGTACTTCCCACCTTCCTCTTCCCCATCTTCTGCCCCCGAACTCCCTTCAGCCTCTCAACATACTCCGCTAGAAAATGTTCCACTGGATCTAGTGATTCCAATTTTTAAACTTTATTTGAACGTACGTACCCGGCTACCGAGTTTCTTCCAATTTGTCCGCATTTCCATTCGGAATTATATTCATTCGCAGCCCTGAATACAAATTATGCCATCGTCATTTCATCAACTGTTTTAAATACCATCTTTTTGCGTGTTAACAAAGCCAAATTGTTGAGTTTTTTTCCCATAAGGAAAACAAAGTAAATTTATTCAAAGAAACGAAATAAATCCACGAAACAACATTATCTTCAATTAGCCAAATGATAAAAACGCGAGATAGAGAGATTAGAATGTGTGATCATTTCCAACAGCCAGAAAAAAAAGAGGCTTACTTACTCCAATAATTAACTGAAACATGAGAATTGAGACATTTTGGCTACTGCTTTGTAGTAAAAAATATAAATTTTCTTTAATTATTGTTCCATGTTTATTTTGGTACACTAAAAGCATATTGACAGCCTCCATGGTCGAGTGGTAAGACGCTCGAATACGAATCCAAAGGTCGCGCGTTCAAACCCGGCGTGCGCCAATAGCTTTTATTTAATAAATATGTGTCATAACACATTTAATTCATATAAAAATATTAAAAAAGTATATTTGCGGCACGTTCCAGAGTGGTAGATACTCTAAGTATCGCCCTGGTGAAAGACCACCATTCAGAATCGAAACGTTGCTTGAAATGGCTTTAGCCGTGTTTAGTGACCAGATCTGAATAGCCAGCTACTTCCCAACCCTCCTCTTACCCATCTCCTTCCCCTCCCCACTACCTTCAGCCTCACAACATACCCAATTTAGGTATGCCATAGTCTCACTGGCTCTAGACGGTTGGGAGCAGTTGAGACTCTTATGCGGTATTCATATAAAATAAAAATATGAACTAAAACCCTTTTTAGCTATCATGTTATTGCAGAACCTTTCAAGTCAACACAACTATTTGACCTAGCTCGCATCATCTTTTCTACGCCGACCTACGATCCTTTGAAGTTTCCATGAAAACAACAACGTATCTACAAAAAAAAACTTCCAACCCACCTCATCCCCTTCTTCTGCCCTTCCCCGACTCTTATTAGCTCTAGGCATTTGGAACACTTAATAATAATAATAATATTTGGATAATTTATAAAGCGCCGTTTTTGTGAAAAATCACCTCAAGGGCGCTGTACAAATCTTAATTTCTACTTAATATTAATTCTTAGTTTATATAAATATACAGCAACATACTAACCTGACAGTTCACTTCTGGCAGGACACAATCACCATATCACAATAACTTAAAATTTAGCTGATTCTTGCATGTATTTGTATTTGTATATATATTTTTTTTTCTTTATTATTATTTTTTTTCATTTTTAGGGCATGAGTGCAAATTTAAAATAAAGTATATCGGAGGTATTTTTAATTTTTCGTAGTGAAGAACAGATAATGGTGATAATCTTTTAATGAATTTAAGGAATGAGAGTCTGAAAAGTTTTCTTGATTCTATTGGGCTTGTTACATCTTGATTATGGATATGATTTTCTGAAAAAATGAGTTTTGATTTTGGCTCTGAACTCTGTCGAGTCTTTTATTACTCTCAGATCATGTGGTAGTCTATTCCAGGCTTTAGGACTTTGTGCGGTAGGTAGATAAGATTAAACAATATTTGAGCGAAACAACGTACGAAAGCTATAATAGGTTGTTGGCCGAGTAGTCGAATGTGTTGGCTTCCCACCCGGGCGTCGTGGGTTCAATTCCTCTGCTAGCAAAGTCCTCCATTATTGGGCACGCAAAAATTTCCGTTTAAAATTATGGTAAATGACGGCCTCCGTGGACGAGCGGTCAAGACGTTCGACTACAAATCAGAGATCGCAGGTTTAAATCCGGGCGTGACAGTAAATTTCACGTAATTAGTTTGTGTTATTTCAAATTTAATTGATACATAACATTTTTGCGGCACGTTCCAGAGTGGTAGATACTCCAAGTATCGCCCTGGTAAAAGACCACCATTCAAAATCGAAACTTTGCTTGATATGGCTTTGACCGTGTTTGATGACGAGATCTGAATAGCCAGGTACTTCCTGACCGTTCTCTTTCACATCTCTCTCACCTCCCCACTGCCTTCAGCCTCACAAGATACCCCTATTGGGGATGCCATAGTCTCACTGGCTCCAGACGGTTGGGAGCAGTCGGGACTCTTGTGCGGTAGTCACTTTTTTTTTAAGGTTATACGAGTTTTTTGAATATTTTAAACCCGGGAATGATTATTTTCCCTGAAAAATGAAAAATAATAACAACAATGATTTTATATTGCACAGTTTTGTGATAGTTCAACTAGAGTGCGTTGTTACGTTAATAGAAAAGATTACTGTGTCCCGTGTGCCCGGAGTAAGGGCAATTTGACCTTATTTGGGTAAAAATATTTTTTTTTATGTATCGAAATTTCTTCTAGAGCACATAATCAATTTAACTGGCTATAAAAAGGTCTTATATAGATCAGAATTGTCTGTTTTTTTTTCAAATCGCTATAGATCACACTTCTAGAGATTATCTGTTCGTTGGTATGTGTAGTGTTTGGGTCTTAGAGTAAGAATACATATGGAGAGAGAGCTAAATATTTTTACCCAACCAATACATATTTGCGATAAATCACTTTCTCCGGGTTTTTACGTCGTATACCATGAGAGAGAAAGAGATAAGAAAAGTCTTCACATAATATTGCAGCACTTCTAAATGTAAGAGTGTTCCCCATCCGCCCTAACTTCACATCATCGAGTCATATAACTTACGTCAACGGATTTTGAGGTTATTTCCAATATTTGTGTTGATTAAAATACTTGCAGTGGTTATGCAAATAAACCAAACATGACGGTGATATGTGCTATGCGTGAATGTTCAAATAAGACCAAACAAAGATTATGAAACATCACTTTTCAGAGGTACTTCAACAGTTTTAAATAATTTTGACCGAACTTTAGAATTTTCACATTTTTAATGATATAAAGACACAAAATCAACAAAAATCTTCCATCGTTATTTAGGCAAACCTTCTGTTATTAGTGTTTGTGTGATATTTTTACTTTATAAATCATTTTAATGGTGTATTGATATTGTTTTGTTTAATGTGTTCAAATATGTATTTTAAAAATATCCGAATTCCATGTGAGCGGTAACAACTAGGCTATTCAATTTCCTTTAACATATCTTTGTCCTTTTCTATCGAGTCAGTATAAAGTCAACCGATCTGACTACACTGTTTCGCAAAGGTACCTCTTCATATATTTTTACTCCAAGGTTTGGGTAATGTCCAAGGAAACTGTTTTTTTATCAATATGATTGCCACATTATTTTATCATAATATGTATTTATGCGTCATGACTGTATATAAGGTCAATTCCTAATAACGATCAACAACCTTTTGACCTAAAAACATGTTTACCCGTCAATCAGAGCAAACGCGAATAGGTCACTTTCACTATACTCCAATCACAATTGAACAACATCATGTGGTCTCATTCAACATGACCTCGAGACTGTTTAATATAAACCATAAAGTGAAACAACACAACAATAAATAAACGGCTTGTTAGTAGAAGTAAGCAATCTTAACTACAAAGCGAAAAAATGGTTTTATACACCAATAAAACTCTCAAAAAGTTCGGTCGTAATGAAATTTCATCATATTTTTCTTTCTGTTTTTTTTTAGAAATAACATAATACGAAGCGATGTAATTTTAATTTAATTTAATTTTAATATACCAGAAACTTTAAACAGTTTAAACGCCTCATCTGTTTCTCGATTTACTACTATTTACTGCGGATATCTGTTGAAAAGAACCTTCTAGCAGAATAGGCAGAGGCGTGCACTCCATTTAGGCACATAAGCACTGCCTACCCTTCCATACTCGCATAAAAATATGAATTATATTGGATTGAATAATACGTTATAAGTTATTGTAAAAAAATATTCTACAAATTTCAAAAATACGCGCGAAGTTTCCCGCTAGTCTCACCGCCGCGAGCGCCCCACCGACCTTCCTACCATAGCGTGTCAAAAGCAGTAACTACGTGTACCCAAACGCTGCCAACGTCAGAGTAGATAATTCTACGCTCACTAGATTACACAAAATATGTACGCATATACGCTGCGAGCTGTTTCCCGTTCGAGTGGCTCGTTTGTGTTGGTATATTTGTTAGTGTCTAGGCAGTTCATTTACAGAACAAATGCAATAACAATCAGTGACATCTGTTGGTACCTATCTCTAGTATCAATTAATCCGCCGTTTTTTCTACTGTCTGCCCTGATCAAAAACTTTGTGCACTGCCATGTGCCAAACGGCCATACAATAGCACTGAGACTACCAGACATCTCCTCTGTTAACGACCCACACAAAACCTTGACACTTCGCCATGCCTCGATATACAATGTGCATACGAGAAGACATTTACTTTAACACCAATGCATTGCATATTGCATTACACGTATTGCACAAGTCTGGCGTTTGGATTTTAATGATTGTTTGCAGCAAATATTGTAGTTTGTTGTTGGCCATGTATCAAACAGTTTATACAACGAAAAATTTATCAGATGACTGCTTTTAAACCAGATAAACTGTATTATAGTCGTGCGAGAAATAAAACTACACGTACTAGAGTTTCTCGGTTCATATGAATCTCACTTACCTCCGTGATTCTGGCCATTTCAAAACCTAAAACGAAAATACCCTTTATTACTCCGGAAACGATACACAGAGTATAAATCTTGGAGTAAGAATATATGGAGAGAGAGCTAATTTTTTTACCCAACCTATCCAAATTTGCGATAAACCACTTTCTCCGGGTTTTCACGTTGTACGCCATGAGAGAGAAAGAGCCAATAAAAAATAGTAAAATATCACACCGCTTTAAAGTATTGTAAGGATGGTTTCCGTCTCCCGCGTCTCCGGCGACTCCGCTCACTTTGGTTATGCGACATAATTTACCGGTTTTTGAGATTATATCATATAGGTTGTTGATTACAATACTGTGAAAAAGTGGTTTTACAAATAAACAAAATATCATGTCGATATGTGCTATAAATAAATACAATATGAGTTAAATACATCACTTTTCACAGGTATTTCAACAGTTTAAAATATATGTTTGACAGCACGTTAGGATTATCAAATTATTGACTATAATATAAAGACATTATATTTACTATAAACTTCCATTATCATTCAAGCAAACGTTATGCTATTCGTTTTGTAAGATATTCTGAATCTATAAATCATTTAATTGTATTTTTGATATCGTTTTGTTATGCGAACGCTTTTTGAGGTTATGTCCTATATTTGTTTGTTAGTAAAAAAGGTGTCTATGAAAACCCTAGCCACGCCTGTTCAGAGCAGTCAGGCTAAAGTCATTAAAAACAGACTACACTACCTTGGATATGTAGGCCTCTATGTATATTAATACTCCAAGGTATAAATTGTGTTGGGATCATTGAACTGAGATATAGGGAAAACTTTTTAATTGGCTACAATCCATTTACTGACTGCGTCATTAACATAAAACTAAATTCTAAACCCTGCTTAATAAATTTAGTTCAAGTTTACGCTCCTACATCGAGCTCGGAGAATGCATAAATAGACCAGTTTGATGACATATTGAAAAAGTTTCTGCAGGAAGTTCCACAACGCGAAGTGATTATTATTCAAGATGACCTAAGTGCTAAAGTTAGCGAAACGAAGAACGATGATCACACCTGGTGTAGTGTTGCAAAATATGACTCGAGAAAAAGGAGCTCCGGAGGGAAAAAATTCCTGGAATTCTGGAAAACCTACCAACGATCATGATACTTGTTTGAAGATCATAAACAAAGATTATCCACCTGAAGATCTCGGGGCGATAGGTATAATCGATCGAATCAAATAGACTATCTCGATTCAGCAAAGGTGGCAAAGCTCAATAACAAATTCGACAACATTTCCTGGTACTGAATTCGATCCGAAAAATAATTCATAAAAGGAAAAATTTACAGTTTCAACACCTAACACGAGGTTCTACATTTCATTTCAAGAAAAACAACATGTTTTAGTTTGTTTTGCCACGGAGCTGCGTAGGAACATATTTAAATTAAGCAAAACACAATATAAGTCAGATTATTTCACTTATCTGTGATGCTTACTTCTAGCAGACAGTGCTAACCACCTCGGGGGCCTAGCACGGACATATAGACAGCTAAAATGAATCGACAAACTTAGGGTCGGTTCTACGACATATAGCGCCCTGTGCAGTAAGTACCGATTGCATCCCCTCCCCTCCTAACTAACCACAGAAACTTTACAAATAAATCATTTGTAGTACTGCTTGTATTAGAAAGCTACACAGTGACGTTTAGTGCCATTTATTTACACATAAAGTGAAATAATTATGGAGTAACAATGTATGTAGTGAGAGCTAATTATTTTTATCTAACCAATAAAAACTTGCGATAAATCACTTTCTCCGGTTTTTTACGTCGTACACCATGAGAGAGAAAGTGACAGCAAAAATAACACACCGCTTTTTTGTGCTGTAAGGATGATCTTGGTCTCCCGCGTCTCCGGGGACTCCGCCCACATGTTTTGAAATGCGACTAAACTGGACACAACTAAACGGTTTTTTAGGGTATTTCCTATATTTTTGTAGATGACTGTAGATACTGTGAAAAAGTGGTTATACGAATAAACAAAAACAATATGTCGACATGTGCTGTGAATGGATGTATACATGCCCAAGCCCTAGTCCTAGCTATGCCCAGGTCTGCCAAGTCCGGCAAAAATCATTAAAAACTGACTACACTGCCTGTACCACTCTATGTACTCTAAGGTAATAACTAAAAAAAAAAACAGAAAAAGATTAGATTTAAGAAAAGATTGAAATTATCATAAAATTGCCAGCACAATATTGGGATTCGAACAGTCTAAGAGTTAATCTACTGTATATCATTGTACCTTCAAGACATTGAGATGCCCATACTACCGCAATATAAAGTAAATATTTTCGGGAAAGATTGCAGCCGCGGTGCAAGTCAGAGTTGTTAATGCAATAAGATACCTAGGAGACATCGACTATAATATCTTGCTCATTTGCACTCACCTCGCCGTATTGTGCATAAATATGCGTAAATTTAAATGTCAAACAGATGCGATGCAACAATGGAAAAGTAGAGACATGGCAAACAACGTCACCCACTCCCACTACTCGAAAATGACGGGATATATTCACTAGTTCCAACAAAGCAAACGGATCTAATGCACAGACGCAAAGTAGACGTAGGTAATCTCAGTCTATTCTATGAGTATTTTAATGGAGCCTGCTCGGAGGATTTAGCAGCATTGATCCCCTGCGCGCGGGCGCACGTGCGTGAAACTCAACGGACACGAGCGGATCATTCGTTCACAGTTGATGTTGGCTTTACGAGAGCGGGTCTAAGAGTAGAACAAATATAATTCCTTTGCATTCGTTCATATGCTATTAAATTTGTAAAAATACAATCACCCTCTATTTACAGGTAACAGAATTCAAAGAGTTGAGAAACATAAGATTTTACTAAGAATCCGTTAAAATAAATTATAAATTCAATGTCCCATTGGCGCAGCTTACACGTCTGTACCAGCCAGCTTTCGAGCGGGAAATGATGTAAAAAAGGCATAACACGGACCGCACAAGGGTCTCAACTGCTCCCAGCCTTCTAGAGCCAGTGAGACTATGGCATCCCCTATGCTATCCCCATCCTGTATGCTGTGAGGCTGAATGTAGTGGAAAGGAGAAGAAGATGAAGAAGGGGAAGTTTGGTAAGTTCCCAACTATTCAGATCTGATCACCAAACACGGCTAAAGCTATTTCAAGCAACGTTCCAATTCTGAATGGCGGTCTTTCGCTAGGGCGATACTTAGAGTATCTACCACTCTGGAACGTGCCGCAAATATATTTTGTATTATTTTAGATCAATTAAATGTGTTATGACACATATTAATCAATAAAATGTATTTGCGCACGTCGGGTTCTAACCCGCAACCTCTAGATTCGTAGTTGAGTGTCTTACCACTCGACCATTCAGGACACTGAAAAGATGATCCCTAGAAGTATAATCTATTCAGATTTGAAAGAAAACAGCTTTCCCCAAATTAACATACTACTTTTCAACTCCCAAGCCTCAAACAAGTCTACAAAATTGATCATCTGTTCAGGACAAAAAATTTAATATTTTTGAATGTTTGATGAATTTTGAATTTTACCAGTAGTAAGTAAAAAAAAGTTGGCATGAAGCACTCACTTTGTGGTAAGACATAATTATTTTTTAAGCAAAAGTAACTTTGTTTTCACACCACTTTATTAGATACATATACCAACCGGTTTCGGCTCTACCTGAACCTTCTTAAGGGTTGAACAAATATGTATTGGTTAAACAAAGACGGCCTTCATGGTCGAGTGGTAAGACGCTCGAATACGAATCCAAAGGTCGCGGGTTCAAACCCGGCGTGCGCCAATAACTTTTATTTAATTAATATGTGTCATAACACATTTAATTCATATGAAAATAATAAAAGTATATTTGCAGCACGTTCCAGAGTGGTAGATACTCTAAGCATCGCCCTGGTGAAAGACCACCATTCAGAATCGAAAAGTTGCTTGAAATTGCTTTGGCCGTGTTTGGTGACCAGATCTGAATAGCCAGGTACAATCCCAACCTTCCTCTTCCCAATCTCTTTCCCCTCCCCACTACCTTTAGCCTCACAACATACCCTATTTGAAGATGCCATAGTCTCACTGGCTCTAGACAGTTGGGAGCAGTTAAGACTCTTGTGCGGTAATCATATAAAAAAAAAAAATTAAAAAAGTATTGGTTAAACATACATATTTGTTTAACCAATACATATTTGTTCAACCCTGAAGAAGGTTCAGGTAGAGCCGAAACCGGTTGGTATATGTAACTAATAAAGTGGTGTCAAAACAAATTTACTTTTATTGTTTTAAAGTTTATTTTGTAGAACTCCATTTTAATTTTTAGGTATTTTAATTTTATTTAAACAATAATTATTATTATTTCAATTTTTTAAAAAACAATTTTTAGTCAAAAGTTCTACTAAGTAATACAAACCTAGCAGGTAATACTTACCTAGCAGAACTTTTGACTAAAAATGTTTTTTTAAATTTTAAATAATAATAATTATTGTTTAAATAAAATTTAAAAACCTAAAATATATATATATATATATATATATATATATATATATATATATATATATTTAAAAAAAAGTTACTTTTATTTATAATTTAAAAATAAGTTATTCGGGCACACGGACTAACCCACAGCACACTTCAGTACTATTTATCACTTCAGCGGTTGCCACACAAGTAGGCAGTCGGAACATACAGAGGTGATGTAACATGGGTCAGATTAATAATTCATATTTCTCCCTTAGAACAATACAGCGGTACGCAACGTTACGTTTTCTTACAATGAGCCATTGTTACTTTGTACTTGATTTTTGCCTTCAAATGGTTGCAACAATTCCGGCAAAATAATACTAGTAAAATTACTCAACCGAAATATTCACTCGATGTGTGGAATAATGAAGTAGGCAGATACCCAACCAAGGTAATGCGTAGATGGAAGGGCTCGGCGTGCGAAGCGTATAACTGGTAGAAAAAAGATAAAAGTAGACTGAATGTACCTGTATTAAGATATTTGACTGTATTGTTAAACCTTGTGCCTACGACTGTATTACGAATGAAATTTGAATCTGATATATAATAATAATATTTGGATAATTTGTATAGCGCCGTTTTTGTGGAAAATCACCTCAAGGGCGCTGATATAGTTGAGTGGTAAGACGCTCGACTAGGAATCCAGAGGTCGCGGGTTCAAACCCGGCGTGCGCAAATAATAATTATTTTATAAATAGGTGACATAACACATTTAATTCATATAAAATAATACAAAGTATGTTTGCGGCACGTTCCAGAGTAGTGTCAGTAAGTATCGCCCTGGTGAAAAACCACCATTAAGAAATGAAACGTTGCTTGAAATGGCTTTAGCCGTGTTTGGTAACCAGATCTGAAAAACCAGGTACTTCCTAACCTGCATCTTCCCCATCTTCTGCCTCTCCCCACTAACTTCAGCCTCACAACATACCCTGCTTGGGAATGGCATAGTATCCTTGGCTCCAAGCGGTTGGGACTCTTATAATAATAATAATAAATGGATAACTTTTATAGCGCCGTTTTTGTGGTATAATCACCTCAAGGGCGCTTTGCGGTGGTTTTTTGCGGTGAGTGCGGTGTTCACTATAAAATTTATTTTTTTTTACATTTTGAACAAGATTATGAAAGGGGATATTAGATGGCTTAGACATGTTAAGCGGATAGGTGGAGAAAGGTGTATGAGAAGAACACAATATGGTATAAATGCATCTACACCTCAATCTACACTCACGATTCACAATGATGTTATCTGCTCACTGCTTTAGTTATGTGTTTTGTCAGCTTTAATAACTCACCTGAAACAAAGGAGAAATAATAAAAATTAGATTAATTGTACTTAAAATTATCAGTAGAATAAGTAAGACATGTGAGAAAATGAGGATATTGAAAGAAGGGAAAATGCAAGAAACTCCATTAAGGGTCAGTACCCAAAAATATACACTTTTTGGCTTTCTAATACAAGCAATACTAGAAAATGATGTATCTGTTAATTATATATGGGAAGTTAGGAAAATGCCTAAGGTTTCCAGTGAATACAATTCCTAAACAGTAACCTTTTAAATTGTTTACGAAGTGCATACTATAATTATAGGTAAAACGTTGAAAAATGGCTGCGTTTATTTTCAAACTGCACCTTTTTTGTATGTTTACATTCACTGGAAACCTTAGATATTTTCCTAACTGCCCATGTACAATTTACAGATAAATCATGTGCAGTATTGCTTGTATTAGAAAGCCAAAAAGTGACGTTTAGTGCCATTATTAGGTACTGAGCCTTAATGGAGGACTGAACGCTGTTGGCACAAATAAAAAAAATGTCCAAAGAAGCGAAGCTAACAGTCCACAAAGAAGTGCTTATACCAACCCTGATTTATGGCAGTGAGGCATGAAACTGACAGGATGAAAGTAGACCGAATGCTTTAGAAATGAGATCCCAAAGGCGTATGTGTGGTTAAACTAGGTATGGCTGTGTTAAAAATGTGGATATCTGGAAAGAATGTAAGGCCAAGGTGAGCGTAATGAATAAGATTAACGAAGCGACGCTTAGACGGTTTGGGCATATAGAGCGGATGAACGATAAAAGGAGTTTATAAGGGTAGATTAAAATTTAAGTTGCACATTTTTAAAACCTTTTAAATTATGTGGCTTGTTATCTACGACAGTTTTTTGGATCCCCTGTAAAATGTGTATTATGTGGGAAACAAGGTATTCTTTTATATTGAGCGATATGTACTCGTGAACATATTTACGTATATGTTACAAACATCGCGAAAACTTATTGGTGAGGTTTCTGTCTTGCTCGCCCGTCGAGTATTATTGCGTAGTCGCATTGATTTATATATTTTACCATTTCAAAGCCTTGCGATACACGAAGAAAAACATCTCCAGAGAAATAATCTTTAGTTAGGTTAGGTTAGGTCAGATCAATAATATATTAGGAGGGAGCGCTGGTGTAGTCAGTATCGATGATTTTAGCCTGACTGGGGCGGGGCAAGGGCTAGGGTATTTATGCCTACATCCATTCATAGCACATGTCGACATAATGTTTTTGTTTATTTTTACAACCAATTTTTCACAGTATTGTTATAAACAAAAATTTAGTATATAACCTAAAAAACCGTTAAGTTCTCTCCTGTCATGTCGCATAACAAAACGTAGTGGGCGGAGTCGCCGGAGACGCGGGAGACGGAGGACATGTGTACATACCTAAAAGCGATGCTATATTGTGTGAAAACTTTTCTTATCTCTTTCTCTCCCACGGTTTATGATATAAAACCCCGGAGAAAGTGATTTATCGTAAATTTGTATAGGTTGGGTAAAAATTTTTAGCTCTCTCTCCATATTTATTCTTGCTCTGAGGGTGGAATATTTATTTAGACCACCATATACGGTCACATTACGCTGACTGGGAGAGCCCGGAATCAATAAAAAAAACAATAAAAATCGAACATAACATCCGAAGGGGGGTGACGTAGTTACCCCTTTTGATCTTGCTTATCAAAGAGGTTTTATGACATAATTTTAGGTAATTTGGTTTTGATAATACTTAGGGAGAAGTATATTCATAATATTTTCGTAGAAAGCAATCATTTTGTGGTTTGACTTTATATAAGACCACGAATATTATTTTATTTTTATGACCGACCGGTTTCGCTTAGCTCATCAGAGTACATCAGAGTCATCATCATCAGAGTACAAAATTAAGCTTTTAAAAAATACGAAATATGCGGTTATATACACATACTGAGGGATAACACAACATAAAATAAAATAAGAGAACAGTGACAAAACAATAGCATTTATAATTATAACAAAAAAGGAAAGAAATTAAGCTTTTTCCCATTATCGCCATATATTGTGTTTTACCCGAGCCAGTGGAATTATTACATCCTCAATATATTACAACCTAACCTAATTAACTAACTATCAAATCATTGCACCGTTTCGCTGCAGGGGTAGGCAGAAGGGATGGACCATAATACCTGTATGTCTTGGCACACACTTCTTGATCCATTTACATTCTAACATTGTCACATACATACTCTTCTGTTATTCTGACTCTCGACATGGCCTGACTCAAGTATTTAATTCACTCGATAGTGTCATGTCTTTCTCGGGCGTCTCCGACTTCTCTTTGTATGCACTTTCACGTCATATTTTCTTTTCACACTATTTTTACGTTCATTCGACGGCCTCCAAGGTCGAGTAGTGAGACGCTAGACTACAAATTTAAAGGTCGCGGGTTCAAACCCGGCCCGCGCTGTAATTTTCGCTGACGAACTCGACAGATGCTCCTTGGGTAAGGCGCGCTTTTGTTCGGGGATGTAGAATAAAATATAATCACTTTACTTGCATATTTTTTATTAGAAGAATTTATAGAGTACAATAATTAAACCTTTAACTGTACATATTTATGTACCGCACGGCAGTGCGATCTGGATAGTCATGTGAGATGAAAATGGGTTGAGGGTAGAACAGAGTCCAAAATGGTCATAGTCCAACATGTGGTATAAGGGATCAAAGGAATTTAGAAATCGGCCCTTACAATACAATTTAAGAGACAGAAACACATTAAAAGAAGCAATTAAGAAATACAAAAGGACGTTTGTATGAATGGTTTTTGACATGGGTTAACTGCACAAGTGGCGCGAATGGGTGGGTCTCTTTACAGCGCTAATAAATTTTATATTTTATGAATATGTGTTACGACACTTTTAATTCATATATAATAATATTAAATATGTTTGCGGCACGTCCCAGAGTGGTAGATACTCAAAGTACCGCCCTGGTGAAAGACCACCATTCAGAATTGAAACGTTGCTTGGAATGGCTTTAGCCGTGTTTGATGACTAGATATGAATAGTCAGGTACTTTTCAACCTTCCTCTTCCCCATTTATTTCCTCTCCCCACTACCTTCAGCCTCATAACATTTCCCAATTGGGGATGCCATAGTCCCACTGGCTCTCTAGGCGGGACTCTTGTGCGGTATTGACTATATATTTTATTTTATTTTTTAAATTCTCTCTACATGCCAAAACCATATAAGCATATAACCCTTTCTTAATCCTATTCATTACGCTTACATCAGGCTTGTATGCTCTTAAGTAACCCACATTTTTAGCAGGGTCATACATGGTTTTACCGCACATACGCCTCAAGGATCTCATATCTACAGCATTTAATCTACATTTATCTTACCTCTACCAGTTCCATGCCTCACTTTCATATATCGGGGTTGGTATAAGCACTCCATTGTGGACTGCTAGCTTCGCTTCTTTAGACATTTTAATTTATTTACGCCAACAGCGTTCAGTCCTCCATTGATTGAGCTTCCTGCTAAACTACACTGAAATAAATAATTACGTTACATGTTCGGTTTCTTAATTATTGTAAATCGCATCGCAACTGTGTCACCTTTTACTAGCCATTGCAATATTTATGTCAGTACCTACTCATTCTACTTTGCTCTAAGCTCGAAACTCATAACGAGTGCATACTCCACAGGTGAATGTAACATGATTGATCACACGTGTTATTAGCTGGTCGCGGGTACTGCTATATCCGTATAATGCCATTCAGCAGTGGCGCAACAACCGCCAGGCAGATTTGGTCATCGCCCTGGGGTCAAGGGTCTTAGCCACGAAATTCAATATACACAAATTTTAAAAATAAAGAAAGGCAAACATTGCTGGATTACGAATAACTTGACAATATTTTAAAAACTCCCACTACCATCATAATAAGCGTAAAATGTTGCTTGTGCAATGATGGAGGACTTAGCTAGCAAAGGAATAGAACCCACGGCGACGCATTTGTCCCCTGCTACTAACCGGTCAAAATAAGAATAATAATATTTTGATAATTTGCACAGCGCAGTTTTTGTGAAAAATCACCTCAAGGGCGCTGTACAAATCTTAGTTCGTAGGCTCCAACTTATTATTTTTTACATATAATCTCTATGGCATATAAATATTTATTTGTTTTTGAGCAGAGATAATATACAGAAGCATACTTACCTGACAGGTCACATCAGATAAACACAATTATTTTAAAGAAACGAAAAAATAGCTTTCCCATAAGACGACGAATATTATTTTATTTTTTATGATTGATAAATAATTAAACCAAACAAAAAAAAACAAAATGCGCGGTTATATATACATACAGAGGAGAACAAATTTTGAATTAAAATAACAAAATAATGAGAAAACAATAGAATAACATTCAAATTAAAACAAAGGAACAGAGTGATAGAGACAGATACTATAAAATGAAAAAGACAAAACGTTAACTGGGAAGGTGACTAAAGAATAATGATAAATTTTATCAATATTTGGAAATATACCTTATATTGAACTACTGTATAAATTTACCTGATTATTAAGAATATGACTATTAATTTAAATACAATTAAGAATTTATATTCATATTCTAATTTTTTTTTTTTATCTATTTCTGGTTTGGACAAAGATATAGTTATACACTCAGAGGAGATGAAATTTGACAAAGTCATATTTAGTATTTTTTATTGTTAGATTTTAGGGTAGGAGAGCGAATTTCATAGTGTGCTTTCTGAATTTGTAGAACGGTTTAGGACTTTGATTAAAATGTGTATATCTAAAGGTGCTTCGTCGCTCGATAAAAGACAAATTATGATTATGAAAAGCTTCCACTGACACTACCATAGGTCGGTAGACTGCTTGCACTTTGAATTTCACCTGGTTCCAATTTCTAAAAATATGTTTTAAAAAACTCTTTTCATGCCATGAGTGGAAGAATGAAGTGTTTGGTTACTGTTTGCAGTTGTTACTGTCAAATGTATTAAAATTTTAAATTACGATGATTTGAAAGAAAACTGACGTCGACATTCACATTACAACTTTCAACTCTTAGGCCCGAGACAGCCAATACAATTGGTTAGCTTTATAAAAAAATAATTTTGTAATTTGAAAATGTTTGATCAATTCTCACCCTTTTACAGGCACACCGCACACGCCCATTATATACTTCTTTAGGATTATCCCTTAGGTCAGCGGTCGGGGAACCGGGGTAAATTACCCCAAATGGGATGAAAATGTTTTTTCTTGGAGTAATAAGGAAATTTTTCTAGGTTGCTATTTCATAAACGTGTTAGTATTTTTACAAACTTAATCAATTCAGGTGTGTGCGTGAGAAGTAAGAGACGACAAAATGGAAGGGGGGGGGGGGGGTAACATCGACTTACGCAAAAATATTTTGGGGTAATGGTTAAAAAAGTTCCTCGACCGCTGCCTTGGGTGGTTTTCATACCTCTGTTAAGTATTTACTCCAAATGGAATATCACTGAGTTAAATGATTAAAGGATTCTTAAGGCTGATTCACACCAACGTCCGGATCCGCTCAGTGCCGATATTGTTCCGCAAGAGAGCTTATTAATATGGTATGAATATCAATCAAGGAGTATGCGCCAAGACAAAGTTGTATGGCAGTATATCCTTCTGCCCACCCTTGTAATATTTAACTACTTATTTAGTTAAATAATTATTTTGAAGTGTAAAAACACTTACAACGCAATTAATTTTTATAAACCATTTTTTTATCACTAAATAATATTTTTAATAATTAATAATTAATAAAAATATTATTTAGTGATAAAAAAATGGTTTTTGATAAAAAAAAATCTGCGATGTTAGTATTTTTACAATTCAAAATAATTATTTAACTAACCAAGTAGTTGAATATCACAAGGGTGGGCAGAAGGATATACTGCCACACAAATTTGTCTTGGCACATACTCCTTGATTGATATTCATACCATATCAATAAGCTCTCGTGCGGAACAATATCGACACTGAGCGGATCCGGACGTTGGTGTGAATCAGCCATTACCCAGCTCAAATTTCCGCCCCACAGTGAACATACATATGTAATGTGTATTGATTTATAATATAAGTATTCTGAAGTTAATTTATAAAGGCATTTATTTTATTCAAATTCGACGTAAGAGACTTCGTGTGAAGAGATAAAACTTGGTTTACAAGTGTGCCCCGGGGCAAGTGAATATGTCGCTGCGCCACTGCTGCTAGGCTACGAGCTGTTCGTGTAACTGGAAAATCTATGTTCAGTCGGTTGAATAGTGGTTTTTTTGTAACCATAAGTTTTACGTCATAGACGAAAAGCTAGCACAAGTACCCACTCTCAAGCTGAAATGTAAAAACTGGGTAGATGTATAATATATGTATACTTTTGTATATCGAGAGAATGGTCTTAAACAAGGCTGAGTAATTTCACCGTGGTTGTTCAATTTTTACATGTATAATTGTATGCAAGAATTGAAAGGTGTGGGCTTGGGCGCGAAAATGAACAATCTGAAAGTATGAAGCCTATTGTATGAAAATGATGCGGTGCTGATTGCTAAGAGTAAGGAAGATCTACAATTTCTCGTGTTTAGAGTGAACCAATTATGTATGCAAAATGAGTTGATCCGAAGTCATTGTGTTTGAAAGAGAGAGTACGAGAGCAGCGTGCAAATATAGTTGTGATTGACGAATACTTGGAGCAAGTGGGTGAGTTTGTGTATTTAGGAGGTATGTTTACGAGAGACGAAAAGGCTAATAAGGATATTGAAAGAAGGGTGAATGCAGGAAACTCTGTTAATGGAGGGCTGAACGCTGTTGGCGCATATAAGAAATTGACAAAAGAAGCGAAGCTAGCAGTCCACAATAGAGTGCTTACACCGACCCTGATGTACGGCAGTGAGGCATGGAACTGGCATAGGAAGGATGAAAGTAGATTGAATGCTGTAGAAATGAGATTCCTGAGACGTATGTGCTGTAAAACTATGTATGACCGTATTAAAAACGTGGATATCCGGAAATAATGTAAGGCCGATGTAAGCGTAATGAATAGGATCAAGAAAGAGACGCTTAGATGGTTTGGGCATGTGGAGGGAATGAACGAAGAAAGGAGTGTGAAAAAAATACATGATGCGAATGTGAATGGAAGAAGAAGTCGGGGACGCCCGAGGAAGATATGGCACGATCAAATGAATCAAATACTTGAATTGGGCCACGTGAAGCGTCAGAATAACAGAAGAGTATGTATGAGACGATGAATGAATGTGAACGATGCAAGGAGTGTGTGCCAAGACAGAGTTGTATGGCGGTCTGTTCTCTCTGCCTACCCCTGCAGAGAAACGGCGTGATGATTAGTTAGTTAGTTAGAGGGAATGGAATTTCGTGACAAATTAAGCAGATTTTATTTTACTACGTAATTATACAGACTCGGACAGATTATACATTAAATATTCAAAAACGACACGATTGCAAGTTTTCTTTTTTATAAATACTCGAAATTCAAAACACATATAACTAAGAGGAAAATATAAGTTTATATAATTACTGAACCATACGACTTTATAATGATAATCTAGTATTTATAGATTTAAAAATAAATAAAAGTGCGAAATAGATATATTTACCATATTTTAATGAGCCGTAAGCATCGATCTACGCGTATACACTCGGTCTAAGGCTGCAAGCGGTAGATTTATTTATTAAACCGTTTCTTGGAAATTTTGTTCAACCATTTTGTGAAAATCCAATCTCGTTTTAAGTGCTCTTCTCTTGGGGCTATCTTTATATATAGTTCAGATTTGTAATAAACAATATTTTTCGCAGGCTGTGGTACAAGGTGAAAGAAGTAATTGATGATATGCCTACTCAAAATAAAGGGATACAGATATTATGTTCCAGTTGCCTATTAGTTACACGTAGGAAAGAATCTATCTTCTACGGCCAGCACACAGAGGGGTTTTTAATGATCGCCTCACAAAACATAACGACATAAAGTTGACACAAGGGAATTGATTCCTGGCACATTCATCGACTTTTTTTGTCGTTGATATCTGTTTTTCGAAAAGAAAATTCAATCATTATTATGATCATAATATTTTGTGGAAAAGAAATTAAATTTATGAATATTTCAGGAAAATTGCCTGACCGACAAAAACTCCTAGAGGTGAGGGAGTAGATATTAACGGGTTTGATCCAGGGGATTTGAATCCTGAAACTTTATGAAGGAAGTCTGAAGAAACAGTGTGTTCTTTCAGGAAAACGGACAGCAAAAAACATGATATTTTATAGAAAAGGAATTAAATTTATGAATATTTCAGGAAAATTGACTGACCAACGAAAATTCAGAGGTGAGGGAGGAGATATGAACGGGTTTGATCTAGGGGATTTGAATCCTGAAACTTTTTGGAGGAAGTCTGAAGAAACCGTTTGTTCTTTCAGGAAAACGGACAGCAAAAAACATAATATTTTATAGAAAAGGAATTAAATTTATGAATATTTGAAAAAAAAAATTATTGTGGATGAGCTGTATTTGATGAGTGTGGATGAGATGTATCTGTTGTTTTTAATGGAATCTCCGAAGGATCATAGCTCTGGATGTTTAGATGTTTGAAATTTGCAATCATCAAGAAATTTGCAGCAGGCCGTTTTGTAAAAAGATTACAGTGCTAGATTCTTTTGCGAGCTTTTAGCAGAATAAACAAAACACTATATGGAAAAAATTATTGATATAATAAATCAATTTGCTGATTTCCAGCTTTCTTATACATTGAAACTCTTTGGAGCTTATAATGAACCGTGGTTTAGCAATCCCGAGTCGCAGAAAGTAGTAACAGTAATCATATAATATAATTTAAATGTATTCATTATCATGGATTGCAGTTTTTCAATTATCCACGATAATGTTGATGTTGATATTATTGATATGTTGTGTAGTTCAGCGTCGCGAAGAACGGTAAACAGAAGTGGGTCGAACTTTAGAACAAAACTGCAAGAGCGGTCCACGCTTCGCACAAGTCACCAAGTCGCACATAAAACCAGCAAAACACATACATTTTTGTTGTTCTTGTAAATACTTGTCATTCGTATGCCGAGTTATTACACTCCGCACAACCACGCTTGAATAAAAAAAACTCGCTATACTATGCCTGTATTGCGCAATTTGGTTATATTTCAGTCAATCAAACATGTTTCAATATGGTTGGCGAAAACTTTAAAAGCCCAGATTTAAATAATTAATTTGAAAATACTAAAACATAATTGATAAAGAACAACTACTTACCGCACTATACCATACTATTATACGCACCACTCTAATTAAGCACAGACATCACTAATGAAAATAACGAAAAATTGACTGACCGACGGAAACTCACAGAGGTGAGGGAGGAGATATTAACGGGTTTGATTCAGGGGATTTGAATCCTGAAACTTCTTGGAGGAAGTCTGAAGAAACAGTTTGTTTTTTCGGGAAAACCGACAGCAAAAAAAGGGCAGCTACTCCAAGGTGGTCGAAACCAGCAATACCGCCAGCGACAACACGACGATATCATATTAAAAATATACAAAAATCATCGATCGAATCCCAACTCATGGAAAAAAAAACAATATACTATAGCAAAGTAAATCCATATATATCTTCATTGTGCCTCTTCCCTTTTGATAATCGCTCTAACCTCGGGGAAGTGAAAGAGTATGGTATTTATAAAAAGATCAATGGATTAAGATAATTACATAATAGAAAAAGGATCACGCATTCTAGGACAAATTTGTCCCTCCGCGGTGTGCCTCAAGGAAGGTAAGAAGGAACTGTGTTCGGTTTCTGAAAATAAGGGCGTAATTTTTTACTAAAAAACATCGGTTTTCCATATAAAACCTGTATTGAACAAAATATAGTTACATAATCAATTTATTTATATCAACAATTGAATTTATTGATCCATATTTGATAATATCAGCCACAAAAAATCGAGTAGTAGTAAATAGTATATTATCTACACGAAATTCAGAATTTTCACCATTTTACACTATCTCGAAAATAGATAAACCTCTCTAGTTAAATAAACTATTACTGACATTGCGCCCTTGACTTGATTTTCCCACGAAAACGGCGCTATAGAAGTAATCTTTTTATTATTTTTATTGAATTAACAGTCCCTGTGTGGCTAAATTCAGGATCATAGCAAATTTCGACACAACTAAAAACTCATTTCTTGGAAAAGTTGTAACTTTGTGATTGTGCATTATTATTTTTTCTGAGTATATCTTTGTACAGACTACTATATATTAGTTTATTACTAACTCGTTTCCGAAGTAAATGTGCTTTAATGAAAAGTACCTAATCTGATAGTCTAACAGTTTAATTTAAACAGAAATAAAGTGGTGATTGCGCTGGTTACAAATACTTTTTTTTTAATCAATAAATAAAACAAGAGTATTAGATCAAACGATTGAAAAATACATCTTAATTTGAAGTCGACAGATCGAGGTACTATTGTGGTGTTGATTTTAGATGTTTTGGTATAATTTCAACCCTGTTTGAAAACCGCCCCCTCGTGACGTCACCCGCTATAATACACCGAGAGATCTTGAAGGAATGCGAGGGAATCCGATCTGCGCAGGTAGAGAGCCGCTCCTCCCCTCTTCCTTCTCCCCCACCCACCAGCCTCCACTCTCATACCACATCTCAGTCATCAATCCCATCCCATCAACTCAACTCTGACCTAAGCTCTTGAACTCAGAGCTCCTTGTGAAATGTTTGTTTTTTTATGAATTCTGTCCTTCTGGAACAGCTGTTGGAGTAGTTTTTTGATGAAAACTATCACTTACGAGTTTAAAAAAAAATTATTTTGCTGGATTCTACATATTTTGCATGCAATTATTGTGAACTTACAAATATCAAAAAGGTACTAATCAAATCCCATGTTTTTGGGAGGTCTTCGAGACGTTTTAACTTAAATTTGATAAATTATGTATATCGCTCCACAAAAACCTTATTTTAAATTGTAAAACTTGCGGCAACCAACTATTTATTTGTATAAACTGTTAATATATTTTCTACTTAATTCTACGCTTTGGTCGGTAATTTAGTTCTCCTCATTGTTTAACTTATTAAAATCATTAATTGGACGTAACTCTGAAATGCACACAGCACCCATATTATATGAAATGATATTAATTTTATGCGCAATATCACGTGACTTGCAATGAATGAAGGTGAAGGCTTCTTTCCAACAAAACGCAAAATAGCGTCGGCTTAGTTATTTGTATTTAAAGATTACATTAGATCTGAAGGTTGTCGCGATAGCTCAGTGGCTTAGAATAGTCGCCCGGTTTTTTATAGTTTTTTTTTTTACATGAATCTCGAACAAGAGCTTCAACTGCTCCCAACCATCGAGAACCAGTATAATTATGGTATCCCTAATTGGGGTATGTTTTGAGGCTGAAGGTAGTGGGGAGGTGATGGAGATGGGTAAGAGGAAGGTTGTGAAAGTACCTGGCAATTTAGATCTGGCCACTAAACACGGCTAAAGCCATTTCAAGCAACATTTAGACTCTGAATGGTGGTCTTTCACAAGGACGATACGTAGTCAATCTACCGCTCTAGAACGTGCCGCAAATATTATGTACATTATTTCATATGAATTAAATGTGTTATGACACATAAACTAACTAATTAACCATCGCGCCGTTTCCCCGCAGGGGTTATACAGAGAAGACGGACCGCCATATAACTCTGTCTCAGCACACACTCCTTATGACACATGTTGATTAAATATAAGTTATTTACGCACGCCGGGTTCGAACCCGCGACCTTTGGATTCCTAGTCTAGCGTCTTACCACTCGACCACGGAGGCCGTCAAAACACTTAAGTAACACGTGTTCAGACAAGTAGAGAATCTCAATTAATACCACTCGTAAATTGCACCGATGCTTCATTGATCGATCGCATTAGAATGACAAAAGGCCTTCAATAAATGGACAAATATCTAAGGATATAGAATTCATTCACAAAGAATGCTTCTTTTGAAATTTTCAAAGCGTCAAAAATTCAGCCAGGCTTAAGTTCCAAAAGTAAGTGGGCATAAAACATCTCTGAATGAATAGGTTATTTGCAGTTTAGCGCTTGGTGTATTGATATGTAGAATTTACTGGTACTAATATATTGATGGTAGGACTAAAGAAGAATCCGTATTGAGTGTGGAGATCGGAATATATTATGAAGGTACAGACGATACAAGTTTAAGTACAGTGAATGACTGGGGGTTTGAAAATGTCGTGATTGTCACCTGAGAGGGGTTTTAGTTCATGGTTTTAAATACGTATTTACGAGTCTAAATCAAAACAAACCGTAAAATGCGGAAGCAAAATATTACTTGTGCATAAAGATGGAGTAACTTCGGTTTCATTTTACATTATTAATTGTTTTATAGAACGAAGGAACTATAATAAATTAATGTAGTAGGTAATTGTCAAATGATAGTCTTTAAGGCTAACCTTAGTACCTCACATAGCCTAAGTACCTTACCTAAGTAGCTCACGTTTATTTTTGAATTAAAGCATGCTGACCTAAGTAATCACAAAACAAGAGGTGTTTTCTGTCACGAGGGGTAAACCGAAGTGACAGCGGAAAAATTCCTCCTTTTCCGCCAGAAACACCTTTCCCGCCGGAAACACTTTACTCTGCTAGTCTGTTAGCTGCGCCCCGTTGCTGGCCATGTACGAGTTTTTAGGCGTTACAGCTTAATTAACTCAGAACTGGTCCACGTTCTGGTCACAGTTTATAACATGTATGGATTTAACATATTTTTTTATATAATTTGTCGGTACCTACTTATCAACTATCCTACTCAATCTAAACCAAAGTAGTTCGTCAAAATCTTCGCTGGAAAGGCAAACGGGCTTAAGCGACACTTTGGTATAAAAATAGATGAATGTGCAGTTTTGATCAGTTTTATTTTTGCATCGAATGCCCTGGCTCTCGTTTGTTTCCAAAAACTTTTGTGGCCCTTCAGCCATCTAAAATATATTTACTATTTAGGAGAAGGCTTGACTCAAGCGACACAAACTCGGGATTTTTTTAGATTTTTGTCGCTTCAAGTAACTCAGTGAATCAAAATTCAAAATCCAACCAGACACTGAAGACTTATGAATTCTTTTGTAAAACAAGAAAAACTTCAAAGTGCTCTGCTGTAGACTTCCCAAAATGGTGCTTCAGCCATTTTTTTCTTTCTGGCGACGATATATCGAAAGGGTAAAAATATATTAATAATTGTGAACTTAGTTGGCATAGCAGATAAGAAATAAATAAACTCTGTCCAATTCAACTTTTAAAATGCCACACTGTAAATTGCTTACAAAGTGTTAATCAATAAGTGTTAAAGTTAGTTTAAATATCTCGCTTACGCCATCAAAAGTTGGCCAGAGAAGTTGTCAATTTTTTTTTTACCAGTCAAATATTATTTGCCCGATTCACACAACGAGAAACGATCAAATGAATCGGTAATATTTTATTAATTTGAATCCATGAGTTTGACAAAAGGATAGAGAGATCATAGTATCAATTTTTATTTGCCAAATCTGTACCAAATATATCTGTACTCAATGGATACCAAACACCGGCCAAACCAGATGTGAAATTTAGAACAGATGAATATTGGTGCTCGTAATGTTTGTGCTGAGTACACATTGTACATTTCTCATTGTGCCATTCTTCTAAAATTGGTTATGGCTATGGAGCGGAAAAAAGATTTTAAAAACATGACTCAGTTTTGGGAAAATACGTTCTTATTGCCAGACAGATACAATAAGACCACGGCCTTTAAAATACTAATGAAAATTCAATTCAGGCAGTCAATTAAGTAGATTATTTCTTCTTCGACAGGTTCTTGTGTGCATTTGTATTGTAGATTTTCCACTTGAGAAATAAAGAGGATAAAAAAAAGGTAATTCCGCACAAGAGTCCTAACTGCTCCCAACCGTCTAGAGCCAGTGAGACTATGGCATCCACCATCACATTTCTCGAAGCAAAAAAACTATTCCGGATATACTACACTAACTACACTCTAAAGTGGTGCAAATATATTATATTTGAAATATTTTCTACTACTTAATTTCTTTTAAAAAGAAATTGCTTGCTCACGACAGAATTTGAGCCCACGACCTCGAGAATCAGAGCTCAGGGAGATTAGAGCTCTGTTAATGAAGTCATCTTTACCAACCCTGTGATTCGATTCTCGCTTCTTCTATTAACTTCTATTATCCGCCTAATATGAAACTGACGAGTGTCGATTTAATTTAACGATTAATTCTCCGTCACGACTCCATTGAGTGGAACAGCTTTGATCTGAGAGAGCCATTAAATGCTAATTAGCCGTGTGACGGAACAGCTTGACTACAATAGAGATTCTTTATGCCTATTCCCATTCGATCTCGGGGATTAAATTTATCACGGAAATTAACAAGTTGTAATTATATTATGGCGGCGATAGACTGTGTTACACTTATCAGATATGTATTATTATCACTAACAGTATAATTTCGGATTCCATGTGTGATGTGAGTACGTAGTATGAATTTATTTATTTTTAAAAATACTTTTTCTTCATATTTTTAGCGTTATACTATTATTATAAAAGTGAAATTTCAATAACAATTTAAATCAGCGCTATTTATTATTAATTTTGGTTCCAGTTCAGGTACTTTCTTAAGTGCAGGGATGGTGAAGCAAATCATACAATTGAATCACAAAATTTACTCAATTCTTAAAAATTCATGTCCCGACAAGACACTGCGACTCGAGACACTCCCTCTAACACGCGTTTGTTCAAAATCAAATGTTCGCAATTTATTTCAGTCAATTGACAAATACGGGCGAGCTTTCGCTGCACTTACAACCTGCTTGCATACGCAAATGAGGCTGTGCGACGGAGATGGAGATAAATTCACCGCACGCAATAGCAGACGGTTAAAGTTCCGTGACGTCATCATAAACGGGACGTTGAAAAGCGAGGTCTTATTCATATTATAATAGAAAATTCGCGTGTCACCAAAACTTGTCACCCATTCATATTTCGGTGTCATAGGTGTCGATCTTTTCCTTTGGCATAAGGCCATACGTCCGGTTTCCATTTCTCATTGGTGTTGTTACATCATTCATAATAAAGCCTCCAAAAACATGCTCCCACTTTTATATTTATTAGATCATCAATATGTGTTTAATTTACGCGTTTCTTATTTGCGAGTACTTCATTATTACTACTTAATGTATGAGAAAGTGGCAGGGCGATGTTGTGTCATAAATCTATCTCACGACAATGATTCAGAACATGAAAGTGGAAATCAGTGACTCGTAGAAAATAATGATTAATAGGTGAAGCATTTATTTACCTACTTTAACTTCTTCTGATGATCAATTCAATCGTATTCCTCAAAGATGCAATCGCAACATAAGTGCTATCAAAAAAATACCCACCTTTAAAAAATATATATAGTGAATACCGCACAAAAGTCCCAACTGCTCCCAGCTTTCTAGAGCCAGTGATACTGTAACTACCCCACTTGGGGTATGTTGTGAGGCTGAAGGTAGTAGGTAAGGGAAGGAGATGGGGAAGAGGAAGAGGAAGGTTGGGAAGTACCTAGCTATTCAGATCTGGTCACCAAACACGGCTAAAAGCCATTTCAAGCAACGTTTCGATTCTGAATAATAATCTTTCACCAGGTCGATACCACAAGTATACTTTCTTTATTATTTTGTATGAATTAAATGCGTTATAACAAGTATTAAAAATAAAAGTTATTGGCGCACGACGAGTTTGAACCCGCGACCTTTGAATTCGTAGTCGAGCGTCTTACCACTTGACTCTGGAGGCCTTCAAGGCTACCTATAGCTTTGGCCATATACATTTTTTGTATATACGCCCATAGAATTTTTACATAATAATTCAGTGTATAATATGAACAAACAGTTGTAAAAAATAATATAAGTAAAAAAAATACAGATGTAGGAAATAATAAAAATATATTCGACCGGTTAGTAGATTAGTGGACAAACGCGTCGGATTCCCATGCGGGCGTCGTGGGTTAAATTTATCTGCTAGCTAAGTCCTCCATCATTGCACAAGTAGCATTTTCCGCTTTTTATGATGGTAGTAGGAGTTTTTCAAATATTATCAGGTTATTCGTAACCAAGGAATATTTGAAAAAACATATATCCTATTGCGTTCATCATTATTTAGGTAATTTATTTCAGTGCCGGCATGAAATTACACAAGTGAAAATTACACGTGTTCAAATTGAAAACATAAGTAATTACACATTGTTGAAATTACTCATAGAAGATATTACACATTAGAAATATTACACATTGAGGAAATTACACGCGGAGAAAGTTACAATCGTAAATATTACATACGATAAAATTAAACAATTTAAAAAATCATGGAATATTTTTTTTTAAATTGAAGAAATTTACTAGTTTAGTTTTGATACACACGCCAAAAGGGACCTAGTGAGTAAATCGTGAAGTAGCGTAATCGGAATAAAATTTCAAACTTTTTTACGTATGAGCAAAAATTAACAGTATTGTTTTTGCATAAGTTAGTGCCCCACACGGCGATTTAACGAATCATGTGCAGAAGCCGGCTTAGCGTATTAATCTCAGAGCAATAATATACAAGAGGAAACGCTGCTGTAGTCAGTTTTTATGAGTTTTACTGGACTCGTCTAGACCTGGGCGTGGCTAGGACTAGGGTTAGGATATTTATTTTTACATCCATTTATAGCGCATGTCGACACAATGTTTTTGTTAATTCGTACAACCACTGTTTCACGGTATTGTTACAAACAAAAATATAGTAAATAACCTAAAAATCCATTGAGTTATGTCAATTTATATCGCATATCAAAACGTGTGGGCGGAGTCAACGGAGACGCGGGACACGAAGAACATTCCTACAATACTTTAAAGCGGTGTGATAATTTGGGAAATACTGTTGTCTCTTTCTTTCTCATGGTGTGCGACGTAAAAACCCGGAGAACGTGATTCATCCAAAATTTGTATAGTTTGGGTAAAAAGAATTACCTCTCTTTCCATATATTGTTACTCCAAGGTATTAATACTTTCAGATGGCCATTTTTTTGTGAATTATAATTTCTTCCGTGCGTAATTTCATCGTGTAACCTAATGACGTTACATATATAGACACGTTATAGCCTAAGAATATTAACACAAAATGTGGCAAGCAAAACACACACGTTACCAGTAAATTCATCATTCAAATATCGGTCATGTATGACAAAGATAGACATTCATAAAATATATGTGTATGAACGAAACAGATTCGAAGTTCGAACCGCGTTCCATACTTGCTTGTAATGTTGAAACGATCTCAAGCGACGCGTGACCGTTTATTACTAAATCGGCTTAAACACCGATCACACCAACTAGCGTGATTATTGCTTGCCACTTTAAGAGCGCTATAACGTGTCTATATATATATGTAACGTCATTGATGTTACCCTTTATTTCGGTTCTCTAACGTATTGACAAAAGTGTATAATTTGTCTGAAGACGAATCCATAATTCTTCTGCCAACGCAATTACGTAAAGCAATAAAACGAGCAGTGTCATGAGCATGTCAAAAGTCATCCTTCACAATACTGAGAAGGCGAGGTATGTCATCGGTCTCAGAGCACTGCCTACAAAAGGAGCCTTTCAAACCTTCTTACGAAATATTTCCCAAAGCTTATTTTAATTGGATAATGTAAATGAAGTTCTAATTATCATTCTGAATAACGTTTGGCTAATTACTAAGTTGTTTTTTGTAGTACTTCATATCTTGGTAAATATAAACCACATTGTTTGAGTTTCAAAAATCAATTGGAATTTTTTTATGTGTGTTAAAAAAGGATTAAAAAAACGATATTTTCTTGAAAGACTGAGAAACAAATTAAATAAAAAAACACTGCATAGATCATTTATAAAACTACATTGGATCTACATTTAGACTCATATTCTTTGATATTATATTTGGCCAGTGAAGGAAACCTGAACCGGCTATAAGTTATTCAAAACAAAGCTATAAGGAAAGTCAAATATACAAAAATAAATTTGATGAGAGAAGAGCTTCATTGGGTTCCAAAAGAATGTACTCTACAATTAAATCCCCGAATGCCAAAAATATTTTTAATAGAAGTGTGAAACTGACTATTTACCACGCCGTTTCTCCGCAGTAGTAGGCAGAGAAGATGGACCGCCATACAACTCTATCTTGGCACACACTCATTGCTTTATTCTCATTCGTAAATACTTTTGTCATTCTGGCTCTTGACATGGCTCTACTCAAGTATTTGATTCATTTGAAGGTGCCATGTCTTTCTCGGGCATCCCCGACTTCTTCTACCATTACTTTCGCGTCATATATTCTTTTCACACTCCTTTATTAGTTCATTAGCTCTACATACCCAAACCACCTAACGTCCTTTTCTTAATCCTTTCCATTACACTTACATCGGCTTTGCGTTCTTTCTGGATATCCACATTTTTAACGCATTCATGCATGGTTTTACCGCACACACGCCTCAGAGATCCCATTTGTACAGCATTCAGTCTTCTATCATTCCTTCCCTTCCTCTACCCGTTCCATACCTCACTGGCATACATCAGGGTTAGTATAAGCACTCCATTGTAACATTTTTTTTATTTGCGCTAGCATTTTTATTATTTCCTCTATTAATGGATTAAATAGAATAATTTGAATAATTGTATGATTTGTTTCAAACCACTTTATTATTACACTTAAAATACACTACACTAATCTTCTTCAGGACAATATAATATAAAATGTATATCAAATTAAACTAACTAATTAACCATCACGCCGTTTCTCCGCAGGGGTAGGCAGAGAGGACGGACCGCTATACAAATCTGTCTTGGAACACACTTCTTGCTTCGTTCACATTCAAACATCGTCTCATACATACTCTTCTGTTATTCTAACTCTTCATGTAGCCCAATTCAAGTGTTTGATTCACTTTGTGCCATGTCTTCATCGGGCGTACCCGACTTCTTCTTCCATTCATTTTAAATCATGTATAATATAATATAAACTACCTTGCTTTTAATGGTTTAGCCGCGTTTGGTGACCAGATCTGAATAGTTAGGTACTTCCAAACCTTCTTCTCCCCATATCCTTCTCCACCCCACTACCTTCAGCCTTACAAAAAACCCCAATTGGGGATGCCGTAGTCCCACTGCCTCCAGGCTATTAAGAGCAGTTGAGCGGTATTCACTATTACGAAGTTGTAGATACTCTAAGTTTCCCTGGGAAAAGATTGCCATTCAGAATCGAAACGTCGCTTGAAATGGCTTTAGCCATGTTAGGTGACCGGATTTGAATAACCAGGTACTTTCCGAAACTTCCTCTTACACATACCCTTCCCCTCCCCACTGCTTACAGCCTTAACGTACCACAAATGGGTATTTCATAGTCCCGCTGGCTTCAGACGGTTAGGAAGAGCTTAGACTCTTGTGAAATATTCTTATTTTTTAATAATTTAAATAATCTGTTTTTGAACCATGTTTAGTGAGTTAGTTAGTATATTATTAAAATAATTCACGACTTTTGTCACGATTTAACGGGAAACAGCAAATTAATATCAGTCTACAATGACCTGTGACCTGGTACGTGCAGTATTTGGATAATCCACAGTTTTAACCTTTAGCTTCTTTCCCATCAATACAGCTGAAGCAATGACCACGAGCAGGTAACGGTGAACCGCATTGTTGTGGTTAGTTGAACCTAATTTTAACCGCACAAAATTAACCTCGTAAAATGTACCATAAGTGGTGATTAAACCTGTAATATTCTGAACATAATATTTAGTGATCAACTGTACCCGACGTAACAGGGCACACAAATAAACTGTAATAGGGTAGCGGTCCCAATCTGTGAAGTGCTCCAAGCAGTCGGTCTTGTTGTAAGGGAGACGACGGGGTCAACTTGTAGGGCCTCGGCTTTCAAGTGATGATTCTGCGGGTCTGGTCCAGAGAGAGATGTAGTCAGGCGGTCCAGGGGGGCAGGCGATGGTCAATGAAAAGTCAGGAGTCAAGTTGAAGGCGATGTCAGGGCAAAGAGAAGTCAAGATGAAGTGATGCTGGCGGAGGATGCTTGTGATGCTTTCCTTTCATTTTTGCGCAATATTTCATTGCCTTGAGAACGCATAGCCGGGGCGGGAAAGCGTTGTATGAGAGAATTTAGTTTCCTCTTTCTCTCTCTCCCCGGCTGGCTGGCAATTTTGTGGGATAAATTTTAATAACCTGTCCCCTTTTCCTTTCCACCAGCTTTCACCTCAACTTTATTTCGCCCCTCTATCATTTTTATTGTTTTCATAAAAGAGTTACAAAGTTTTAATTTACAAATAATGCCCGGTTTTTTGGGGCTAAACTCTTAATAACTAACTTATACTAACATTTACATATTTGATTTTACAACAGTTGTGTATCTGGGGGCCGAGTTATCACCCCGGTATATTTTATTTGGCCGGGTGATTAACCTGGCCCCCGTGAAAGGGTTAGACAGATTATTTTTTCTCCCGGACCCGCTCGCGCAAGGATCGTTAGGCCGGCCGGGATCGGGCCGCGCTACGCGCCCGTCATCAGCCTTAGTCTGGCCGACCTATCCCGAAGGGCTGATTGCTTTACGTCATTCGGGCTTATCAAGCCGGGAGAAATATATATTTTAAAATGATTGATGAACATAATGTAAATTAACCTAAGTGCTACATATTGTCGAGGGTACTGTCATCGTGGCTATCGCGTCCGACACATCAACTAACTAACTAACCATCACCCCGGTAGGCAGAGAGGATGGACCGCCATACAACTCTTTCTTAACACACATTCCTTGATTTATTCACAAGTATTTGATTCGTTTTTGTTATAGTAAATACCGCACAACAGTCCCAACTGGTCCCAACTGTCTAGAGCCAGTGATAATATGGCATCCCCAATTGGGGTATGTTTTGAGGCTGAAGGTAGAGGGGAAGAAGCTGGGGAAGAGGAAGGCTGAGAAGTACCTGGCTATTTAGATCTGGTCACCAAACACGGTTAAAGTCATTTTAAGCAACTTTTCGATTCTGAATGGTGGTCATTCACCAGGGCGATACTAACTCTCCTTCCTAAGTAATTAATATGCCTTTAATCACAATTTGATAAGTGTTAAACATTACGTTTAATTGAAACCAAAAACCCTCCAAAAAGCATCACACAAACATTCGAAAATATTCTTGAAGTTAATATAATCCTAATCAACGTTTTAATTCGTATTAAGATCATTGTTACCCTAATTCCATGAGAAACTAAAGCAAACATTAATCTACTCAACTGTTTGTGCAAATTTTTAAATCATCAACTGATGAGGAACTAACACATAATTTTCTCATCTTGACAGGTGTGATGGAACCACAATACTCTTTGTGGATTTAAAATTTCTCACGCAGAAAACATAACTCGATGTATCTAATCTAGATACTTCATATTATCTCGTATACATACCTACTCATTTAAAGGTTAACAAACATAGCTGCCTGTTAGAATCTTTCGTAAACATTGTTAATATTAATTCATTTGAGGGTCATGGGATATTTCTCGTTGTATTTGATTCGGAACTTTAAACAAGAGATACCCAATGTCAAAATTGAATGACAAATTTAACTATCAATGTACCTGTATTCCAATTTATAGTGGAATCTATTCATCAACTTGAGTAATGATATTATTGATACTCTGAACGTCCTGCTTGAAACTGGATAAACTTGTTTTAAAATCGTGAAACTGAAATTAAATGCCAATTAATTTATCATTCGTGATTGACTCACTTTATTCTTATTTACAAAATGTAATCACCATCGGTTAAACAACCCTTAAAAGCTCCTCCACCTTTGCCGGTTTTCTGTGGGTATTTGTAAAAAAAAACGGCTATAAAGACACTAGCCTGAAACACCTTGATGACCTTCGTTTGTTTGTTTTTGTTTTTGTATTTTTATTTAGATGTATGCAAATATTTTTTTCACATATCTAGTAAGAAAAAACATTTTTACATTACACAATTAAAGAACAAAGCATATAATCATAGGTTTTTTTTACATATTCAGCACAACTCCTCCAAAAAGTGGCAAGGCTTGAGGCTTCTTTTAAGGCATTTGGAAGACTATTAAAAAGTTTTTGGCCTTTATAAAACACGCTGTTTTGAGTACACACAAGATTCGTTTTGGGAAGCCTAAAATCATGACAACTTCTCGTAGGATAATTGTGAATATTTACATTACATTTAATATTATTTTGCAGATATTTAGGGAGCATGTTATTTTTAAGCTTGTAAATCATCGTTAAAGTATTATGTATTATATGTTGTTTAGGTGTCATCATATTTAAATTTCGTAACATTATTTGAACTCTAGTAAAAATATTACATTTCAAAATCGTCCTCATCCCCCTATTTTGTATAACCTGCAGTTTATTATTTTGGGCTTCGTTACATAAGAATAAAACACTAGAACAATAATTTAAATGCGGAGTTACAATAGAATTGTATACAAGGCGGGTTGTCTTGAGATCCAAGCTGTTTCTGATCCTTTTTAAGAATCCAACCTTTTTAGCAATTTTTTTAGTTATATATTCTAAGTGTTTGTCAAATTTTAACTTATCATCTATTATTACACCTAAATATTTTATACTGCTAACCCTTTCTATATTTGTGCTATCAATGTTTAGTGTTGCCTGCACGTTTCCACATTGGCTATCCACTATCAGAAACTTTCGTGGTCGAGCAGTTAAGATCCTCGAGTGAGAATCCAGAGGTCGGGGGCTCAAACCCCGGCGTTCGCAAATAAATTTATTTATTAATATGTGTTATTTCACATTTTAATTTCTATAAAATAATATTCAGTATATTTGCGGCACGTTCCAGAGTGGTAGATACTCGTATCATAAGTATCGCCCTGCTGAAAAACCATCATTTTCAAAAATCATTTTTTTCATTCTCCTTACAATTATAAACTATTTTTAAAGCATTGCAAAAAAATAAATAAAGTTAGTAATGGTGTATTACAAGGTACACAATAGTAGGAAATAATAAATAAATAAAAAAAACAATCAAGCAATTCTAAGAAATATGAATTGGAATTAATGTAAAGTAAAGACAGTAAAAAATAAAACAATTTAAACATAATGTTTCATAAAAATGGTGCATAAAAATATTAATATTTTATGTAGCAGGAATCATTGTCGTTTGAACGAAGCTTCATTTGTGCAAAATATATCGACATCCGATGCGATTCGATTCCACAACAAGATTGCCCTCCCCACCGGCAGACCATTGGCAAGTTAGTCCTGCAGGCCGGGAGATAAAACAATCTATGCTGTCGATGACGGCGATAACCATCGGGAACATAAAAATGAACGCTCTCCATGATAGCTGAGTTTTCGAACAATCCACGAACCAATCTAAAGAAATCTGTAGTAATGTACACATCTCTTCTGACCCCTAGATGGTATGTTCCGAGCATACCCAAGAGAAACTCGGTAGGATAGAGCCACGGGTAGTAACCGTACTCCCCAAATAAAGAAACGTGATAAAAAACGATAAAATTAAACGTCATGTATTCATTACCTCCATCTGAGAATTCAAACCTTTACTAAAAATAAAAGTGAGAGTTATTATTACCTTAAATCTGCATCCATCAGATATACGTGTTTAATTATACAAATTGTCTACTATTTCATCTGATAATCTATTCAAAACAAGGGGTACATTTACAACTCGTGCGAGTCAGATCTCTCCGATTGTCTCGTGCATTCATGCTGCATCTCGTAATTGCGCTGCGCTTTGATTGGTCATTGCACCGGATCGGACGTCTCGCTGAACTGCAATTATTGCACAATCAATGATTATCATCAACATCAATATCACGGGAACATTCTCCAATTGAATCGGCAGTTAATTTCACATATGCACTCCCGCTTTCACCAATAAAATCCGATGAGTTATTTTTTTCTGAAATGCACAATTTCGGTGTCACCAACGCGGGCTAGTTGTAAATAAAAATTTTGTTCAGCAATACATGCACCCTTGGAGTAAGAAAATCTATAGAGAGAGCTAATTTGTTTCACCCAACATAATTTAATAAATAATTATAATTTTAATTAAAAAAATTTAATAAATAATTTTAATTTTTTTAATTTTTAGTAAGTAGCTTTATTACCCGGCTTCAACAATATAGCTCGGCGCTTGAAGTAACAATATATGGAGAGAGAGAGAGCTAATTTGTTTTACCCAACCTATACAAACTTGCGATAAATCACTTTCTCCGGGTTTTTACGTCGTGCACCATGAGAGAGAAAGATACAGAGGATGTTTTCCGACTCCCGCGCTCCTGCGACTCCGTCTACTTTGGTTGCGACGTAACTAGATAACTCGTTACGGTTTTTGAGGTTATATTGAGGACTATTGTTGTTGTTTGTCTTGTTGTTGAAATGGCTTTAGCCGTTTGTGACCAGATTTGAATAGCCAGGTACTTCTAAACCTTCCTTTTCCGCATCTTCTTCCCTTCCCCACTACCTCCAGCCTCACAAAATACCCCGATTGGGAATGCCATAGTCTCACTGGCTCTAGACGGTTGGGAGCAAATAAGACTCTTGTGCGGTATTCACTATAAAAAATGAAATAAAAATAATAATAGAAGATTATGTAGGATACGATTTATGAATGTTAATGAAGCAAGGAGTGTGTGCCAAGATAGATTTTTATGGCGATTTACCCTCTCTGCCTACCCCTGCGGAGAAACGGGGCGTTAGTTAATTAGTCAGTTAATTATCTTAATTTTGCATTATTTTTGGTCACACACCAACAAATAGCTTTAAATCTCAGTGGAGTCAGAGCTCCCAGGCGCAAGTTCAGGGTGTCGAGAGAGGTAAGAGAGTCTCCTAGAGACGGTGATCGCAAGATCATCACGGTCCTCAGTCACGTGCCCTCCACTCGGGAGAAGTGTGAAATTCCTCCGTGTCGGAATGCATTGTGGGCACCTTATCTGGAAGGCTTCGAAACTGTTTCCATTAATAAGGAAGTGCTAATTCGAACCGTACTGTTTTTTTCTGCTCTGCTATCCTACGAGAGTAGCGATGATTTTTACCGTTAAGTTAATTGTTTCATATCGTGCATCGACAATACAGGTGTAGGCAAACTGTGTTTCATCGTAAACTCTGTAATTAGTTAGCCACGAGTAAATGTTTGCACAGCTTTTCAAGTGTGCTTCTACCTATTCAAGTGTGTGTGACAGCCAATTTCTAGAAGGAACCAAGTATGTATGCAGAATTAGTTGATGACGAATGTAAGTAAGTCCAAAGTCATGGTTTTTGAAAGAGAGAGTACGAGAACAGCGTGCAATAATGTGAACGATGGATACTTGGAGCAAGTGGATGAGTTTGTGTATTTAGGGAGTATGTTTACGAGTGATGGAAAGGCCGATAAGGATAT
Organism: Drusus annulatus; assembly: GCA_022651775.1. Classification (NCBI taxonomy): domain Eukaryota; kingdom Metazoa; phylum Arthropoda; class Insecta; order Trichoptera; family Limnephilidae; genus Drusus; species Drusus annulatus. Next base: position 752,162 of record JAGWCC010000028.1, read on the forward strand.
TGAAAAAAGGATGAATTCAGGAATCTCCATTAATGAAGGACTGAACGCTGTTGGTGCTAATAAGAAATTGTCCAAAGAAGAGAAGCTGGCAGTCCTCAATGGAGTGCTTATACCAACCCTGATGTACGGCAGTGAGGCATGGAACTGGCAGACGAAGGAGGAAAGTAGACTGAATGCTGTGGAAATGAGATCTCTCAGAGGTACGTGCGGTAAAACCATGTGTGACCGTGTAAAAAATATGATATCCGGAAAGAAAGGAAGGCTGATGTAAGCGCAATGAATAGGATCAAGAAAGGGACGTTTAGATGGTTTGGGCATGTAGAGCGAATGACTGAAGAAAGGAGTGTGAAAAAAAAATTATGCGAAAGTGAATGGAAGAAGAAGTCGAGGACGCCCGAGGAACACATGGCGCGATCAAGTAAATAAAATATACTTGGATCGGCTCATGTGAAGAGTCAGAATAACATAAGAGTATGTATGAGACGATGTAGGAATGTTAATGAAGCAAAGAGTGTGTACCAATACCGAGTTGTATGGCCATGTGAAGAATCAGAATAACATAAGAGATGTATGAATGAGAATGAAGCAAGGAGTGTATGCCAAGACATAGTTGTATGACGGTCCGTCCTCTCTGCCTACCCCTGCGGGGAAACGGCGTGACGACTTGTTAGTTATGATGAGCGGTAGATACTCTAAGTACCGCCCTGGTAAAAGACCACCATGAAGAATTGAAACGTTGCTTGAAATGGCTTAAGCCGTGCTTAGCGACTAAATCTGAATAGCCAGGTACGTCTTAACCTTCCTCTTTCCCATCTCATTTCCTTCTCCACTACCTTCAACCTCACAACATACAATTTTTACTCTGCTGTGTAAAATACCGCACAAGAGTTCCAACTGTTTCCAACTGTCTGGAGTCTGTGACTATGGCATCCCCGATTTGGGTATTTTGTGAGGCTTAGGGAAGTGGAGAAGGGAAGGAGATGAAAAGTTGGAAAGAATCTGGCTAATCAAATCTAGTCACTAAACATGGCTAGAATTATTTCAAGCAATGTTTCGATCGTGAATATTGGTCTTACACGAAGGCTATACTGAGAGTATCTACCCCTTTGGAACGTATTGCAAAAATACCATATATTATTTTATTATAATTAAATGTGAAATTACACAAATTAAAAATTTCAAAAATTGCTTGAGCACGCCGTGATTTGAACTCGTGACCAGTGGCGGCTCGTGACTTTTTAGTGTGCTAGAGTGCTAAGATTGAAAAATAACGTCATTATTGATGTTGTTGTAGCCGAAAACATTTATTATTTTTTTATCGAAATTTCAACTTTTTGTACGACGATTTTTCAGAAATCCGTGCAGTGCACCACCAAAACTGAAAAATCCCAAAAATCTTCATACAAAAAATAAAATCTTGTAAAAAAATAAAAATCATTTTAGGCTACAACAACACTAACAACGTCGTATTTTTCAATCTTAGCACTCTAGCACACTAAAAAGTCACGAGCCGCCACTGCTCGTGACCTCGGATTCGTAGTCAAGGATTTACCAGTGAACCATTTTTTTTTTTACCAGTGAAGTTTGAAGAACCTTTAAAAAACGACTTCACAGCAATCGTAATGAACATTTACAAATAAAAAAGGGTCCACACGATGGCAAAAATATTGCATACGGAAACTAATAAAATAGTTTATTGTGGAGAAAATTCTTTAGAATAACGATACTATACAATTTATCGGCGCGTAAATTTTATTAATTATAGATAAAAAAAAATATCTGTGTATTTCTATACCAGTGGGAGAGGGGGGGGGTGAATGCGCTACGGAAGGAAGTTAAACAATGGCTATTCGAGTAGGCACTAGGAACTGGTAGGCATCGAGTGCGTTTACGTTCTCAAGTGTGAACGGCTAATGATTCATTGATTAACTTTTCATTCGAATAATTATGCTAACCGCTTAGGCAACAAACAAAAGTATAGTAAGGCAATTTCCATACGTTACGTCATTAATAACTTTTTAACTCGTAACTCGCTATGTGCTAACGAATGATGTTATCAATTACTCGGGTAACTTAAAGGTATAAGACAGATTATAGGTAAAACATGCAACAGTAAAAGATTAACCGACATCTTGAAGAAGTAAGAGTTAAGGGCAGGGATGCACAGACTTTTTAAGTGTGGTTTAAAATATCCGGCCTTAGTAAGGGTAAATCTGGCGCCGCAAAGCTTGTTTGAATTAAGAGATACGCCTTTTATATTAGGTAACTCTACACAAAAATACCTGAAGTTTCACATAGTTGTGTTATGCCATTTTTAGGGATGATGTGAGGATTTTTCAGACAGGAATGAGTGATGAACTTAAATCAGAAAGAGACCGATGTTATGAAAGGGAGGAAACACGAAAGTTGCAAAGTGTTTCACAACCAACCTATATAAATAAATAGCAGCTTGTAAAATTAACAATTTTCATGCACCAAGTTTTAACCTAATTCAGCTGATAATCAATATCAATTTTAAACATTTTAAAATTATATGACCGCATGAATTATGTCACGGTCATAATCACTGTTCGGTCGTATTTGTCGTTAATCTCTCGCTGCATTCAATCACACCAACCTGCAAAAACTACAAATTCTCGTCAGGTTAAATAATAAGCATTGTGTATTTACAGTTTTAATTTGAACGCTAATTTCACGGTCTCTTTAGCACCTCGACGAGGAGGTACCTCCGCCTGCCTCCCCCAGCCAACTAGCCGCCGAGGACATTGACCGAAATGCCTCTAATAAATTAAACAATTTTGCCACTGAACTTGAATTTCAAATTACAAGTGATTGTATTTTTAATTCTGCTCGCTTTTTTTGAGCGGTCGGTTTCAATTGTTCAATTAAAAATTCAGGCTTTATTACGCAACTATCATAGTTCGACTCACTTCAGTGAATTATATTAATTTTCCGGTGATTTTGAGACGAAAGACGAATTTTTCAAATAGTTTTAATCTTTTGCAAAAAATGCCAGTTTAAAAAGACATTCGAATTGGAGTCAATAAGCGCCAGACCAAAAACGATAAGCCAAATAATAACCCCTATACTCATACTCAGTTTTAACGAACTTAAAGAACCACGAAATAAATAAATAAAAAAAACAAAAAAAATACACTTAACATATCGTCGTCAACGGGAAAATCGCTGCATCTACCTTAGATATATTTAGATGCACATATATAAAGTTCTGTCATTATCTCTCGATCTACGAGTACGTACAAGAGTGACCGTTAGGTACATAACGATCTACATAATCTCCAAAAAAAATATTATTTTTTTTACACACCTTTTTACACTTGCCAATTCAACGATTATTTCATAATATGTGAATAAGAATTAACCTCTCTTATATCTTATCTTTTTTGTTTTTCATTGCTAACCTTATTTGCGTTATTATATCATATATAGTGCATCACACTACTTCAGTTTGTACTTATATAACTCCTTTGGATATATAATACCTTGTCTACATGTGAGATGTACATAAATGTTTAATTTCTTTTTTTACACTATTCATGTATCTACAATATCTTTATATCGTTCATCTCTTAATGTATTTGGTGAACCACTATTTTTATGAGATCTTGTGAAATAAATAAAATGCCTCCCACGTGGGCAACATTACAAAAATGAGTTAAATATGACATTGCGTAGAGTTTCGATTTGTACTTCAAGCTTCAATGTTTTTATTGGTGAAAATACATTATTACATCTAAAACTACAAAGCGTATTTTCGATGTCTCAAAAAAACAATCTGTAACTCACAAAAATCAGTTTTTAATTTCCTCCTGAACAATTACGTTTATCGACACATGAGAGGTATTTTCGCGTTGTCGACGATATATAAAGTGTGTGTATACATATCATATTTGTGTATTTTTAATCGTTGAACTTAGAAAGGTAATTTTTCAAATTTAATAACTCAATTAACATTTGTTGCAAATTCAAAAAGTTCAAACTCGTACGGACGAACGTACTCACAAAATAATTAATTATATTGCGCAATGTAATTAATTCAGTACATTTTTAATGGCTTGGGTACATAAGCAACTTGATGATAATTGCCAAATCATTTCACAGTACCAACGGTTAGTTATTTGATGTGGCTCATCAAGTTATTGACGACCTCCGTGACCGAGCGGTTAAGATCCTCGGCTACGAATCCAAAGGTCTCGGTTTCGAAGCCCGACGTTACGTTCTATAGTGGTGGATACTCCCCTTGGGAAAGACCACAAGTCAGAATCGAAACGTTGCTTAAAATGGCTTTAACCGCGTTTGGTGATCAGATCTGAATAGCCAGTTACTTTGCAACCTTGTTCTACCTCATCTCTTTCTTATAAAGGTATTGGTTAATATGTTAAAATATTTTTTTGTATTGTTAGTCGACTGGTAGAGCCCAGAATGAAGTGCCTAATTTACTAAGGTACATTTTTTTTCAAATCTATACATTTTTTTTTTTTTTTATATGAATACCGCACAAGAGTCTCAACTGCTCCCAACCGTCTAGAGCCAGTGAGACTATGGCATCCCTAAATAGGGTATGTTGTGAGGCTGAAGGAAGTGGGGAGGGGAAGGAGATTGGGAAGAGGAAGGTTGGGATGTACCTGGCTATTCAGATCTGGTCACCAAACACGGCCAAAGCCATTTCAAGCAACTTTTCGATTCTGAATGGTGGTCTTTCACCTGGGCGATACTTAGAGTATCTACCACTCTGGAACGTGCCTCAAATATACTTTTATTATTTTCATATTAATTAAATGTGTTATGACACATATTAATTAAATAAAAGTTATTGGCGCACGCCGGGTTTGAACCCGCGACCTTTGGATTCGTAGTCGAGCGTCTTACCACTCGACCATGGAGGCCGTCATTTTACGCTGCGCAGGGAATCGAACCTTCAACTTCCGAACTTACAGTAAATAATATAAACCACTAGACCATGCAGGCCATCAGATTTGATCAAAAACACACAATTGCTGAATTTGAATAATTGCCAAGGAGCACTTCAAAAAAGCAATAGTACCTAGACTTGAAAAGCCAGAGGCATATACGAGAAAAGAAAAGGTGAATTTTGAATTTTCGCGGACTGTGTACATTCGACTATCGTTTTTTTTATTATTATGTTGGTACACGTATGTTTATCATATGTTAGCATTATCAGCCATTTTGGATTAGTGGTTTGTTTTTGACAACTGGAAAGGTTAGTCACGTTTTTGTGTGTTCTTCGATTTTTTACTTTAAAAAAAAATGGATCTTAAAATATGTATTAATTTTTGCGTTAAAAATGGAATACAGTGCTCCAACGCACTTAAAATCTTGACTGTGGCATTCGGCGAGTCTACTTTGTCTCAAAAAAGTGTTTATAAGTGGTACAGGCACTTTACAGGCTATGAACAGGCTATGTATGCTATGAAAAAAGCATACCCATCTCTCTAACGCTAGGACTGCGTTATGGCTATTGTTGAATTGATTGGCTTTATGGTCATATGATTGTTCATTTTGTTGATAGATACCTCTCAATAGATAATTTATGAATTCAACGATGTTCTCACGACCCACGAGAGGTCAACTACAATCCTGATTACAATATCGTGAACATTTAGAGTTTTACTGTTATGATATAATATATTATATGTAGGTTTGGTATATTTATTTTTTATTATTAATTAAATACACAGGAGGCCCTGAGGGAAATAACTTCCCTGTTTTGGGATACTGTGTGGTGGGTATTTTTGAGGAGAGGATGGAGTGAACCTGGGTCTTGAATTGACCCATGCTTTAGGAGAGAGAAAACGCATAGGCTGGCAAATTATTCCACAGCCGAGTGATTAAACACAAGAACGAGTCATAAAAACGACCCGTTCTCGTGTGGAAAATGTTAACCTAAGTTTTTCGGAGCATCTTCCATCGAAATATCAGTATAACAAAGACAGCGTGACATCAGTGTTCAATTTTTTTTTGTTTACTGTGAATATCGTACAAGAGTCTCAACTGTTCCCAACCGTCTAGAGCCAGTGAGACTATGGCATCCCCAATTGGGGTATGTTGTCAGGCTGAAGGTAGTGGGGAGGGGAAGGAGATTGGAAAGGGGAAAATTGGGAAATACCTGGCTATTCAGATCTGGTCACCAAACACAGCTAAAGCCATTTCAAGCAACGTTTCGATTCTGAATAATAGTCTTTCATCAAAGTAATACTAAAGCATCTACCACTCTGGAACGTGCCACAAATATACTATATATTATTTTTCTTCAATTAAATGTGTTATGACGCATATTAATTGAATAAAATTTATTTACGAATGCCGGGTTCGAACCCGAGATTTTTGGATTCGTAGTCGAGCGTTTTACCACTCGACCATGCAGGTCGTCAAAAGCTTGTAATCAGTTTTTTAAGATGGGGCAATCTGTATTTTTCAGGTATTTTAGGGCTACAGACCAGAGGTGGCTACCAAATTCAACATTGTAGCGCACTTGCAATTGCATAAGACTAGCAATTGTGTACCCGACGTAATCAGGTACACAAGTAAACTGTATAGGGGGCGGTCCCAATCTGTGAGATGCTCCAAGGGGTCGTCTCGTTGTAAGGGAGGCGACGGGTTCAGCTTGTAGGGCCTCGGCTTTCAAGTGAAGATGCTGCGGGTCTGGTCCAGAGAGAGGTGTAGTCAGGCGGTCCAGGGGGGCAGGCGATGGTCAAATAAAAGTCAGGAGTCAAGTTGAAGGCGATGTCAGGGCGAAGATGAGTCAAGGTGAATGGTACTGGTGGAGGATGCTGGTGATCTGCCTTTTCTCCCATTATTGCGCAATATTTCATTGCCTTGGGGGCGCACAGCCGAGGCGTAAGAGCGATGTATGGGAGGATTTAGCATCCTCTTTCGCTCTCTCCCCGGCCGGCTGGCAATTTTGTGGGACAGATTTTAGCAATCTGTCCCCTTCTCCTTTCCACCAGCTTTCACCTCAACTTTATCTCGCCCCTCTATCATTTTTATTAAGCTCACAAATACATATCAAAATACAGTTTACAAATAATGGTGCCCGTTTTTGCGGGTTTTTTGCCTATAACTATTTTATTCTAACATTTATATATTTAAATTTACATGTTATACAGAGCGCGTGGTCAGGCCGTCACAATGGAATAGTTTATTGTTTTGTGATATCAGCCTGACTCCCGCAATAGAGGTCAAAGGTTACCATTATTATTACATACAGAGTTGTGCAGAGCCCGTGATTGGTTGGGCCCTGCGGCTGGCCGGCGTAAAGCTGACAGGATATTCCGCTCGCTGTTACGCTCGAGCCAGCCTTGGGCTCGCGTTTTAACGCTGGGCTGGGGTCTCAGACGCCCATTGCATAATCTGCCGTGTTATGAGAAGGAGCTTACTGACTCTAGCATGAAGTTAAGATATAAGACAAAAACACGAATTTAGTATGACAAATTAGAACAAATATTTGAAGTTAATTTTGACTCTAATTCTAACGATTCAATCATGATTTTACGTACATCTTATTACTAAATTATTCACCCACGGATTTATAATTTCCGCGGCATAGTGCGTCCGACACATTGATGAGGGCACTGTCATCGTGGCTATCGCGTCCGACACACTCCCCCCGTGGAGCTACGCTACACAGCTTTCCCGGAGGCGTGATGAGTCCTCGTTCGGCGGTGACCCTGGCGGCCGGTCCCTCGGGCGCGGCGTGGTTGCCGCAAGTGACCTCTCGGGGGTTGCGGCGGGGCTCCTTGTAGTGGGGCAGCTTCCGTGGCTGCCAAGAGGACGGCAATTTTCACCGTGGGCCGTAGGTAGACTCCCGTGCTGGTTTTGACCCTCACTGTCCGGATCTGGCCGTCTGGGGCGGCTATGGCTTCCAGGACTCTGCCGCGCGGCCAGCTGTTTCGGGGCAGCGCGGGGTCCATAATAAGCACTAAGTCGTCCTTTTTGATTGGCGGAGATGGTTGTCGCCACTGTTTACGGGTGGCGAGGGTCGGCAGATACTCGCGGACCCACCGCCTCCAAAACATATCGGCCAGCTGCTGGCCTATTCGCCACTGTTTTCGAAGGCAGACGGTCTCCTCGCTTGCCTCGTATATTGCCAGGTGGGGCCTCTGTCCTGCTGATCCCAGCAGGAAGTGATTAGGTGTGAGCGGCTCCTCGTCACGGGGGTCGACCGATAGGTGAGTAAGCGGCCTGCTATTCACCGTGAATTCAGCCTCTGCCAGTGCGGTGCGCAGCGTCTCCTCGCGGGGCGCTCTCTCCTTGAGTGTGGCAGTGAGCGCCCGCTTGACAGAGCGCACGAGGCGCTCCCATGCTCCCCCCATGTGGGGACTGCGGGGCGGGATAAATTTCCATTCCATCCCCTCAGTGGTGGCGAAGTTTTGCACTCTAGGGTCCCTGCGGATGTCCTCCACGGCGTCCTTCAGCTCCTTCTCGGCGCCGTGAAAGTTTGTTCCGTTGTCCGAGAACATAGTAGCCGGTAATCCTCGCCGGGCTGACATCCTTTGCAGCGCCATTATTGCGGAGTCAGTACTTAATGATGTGACTAACTCCAAATGTACCGCCCGTGTCGACAGACATGTGAACAGGGCGGCGTATCGCTTCTCCTTGCGCCGTCCCACGGTTACTTCGAGGGGGCCGAAATAATCCAGCCCGCAGTTTGTAAACGGGCGCACTCTTTGAGCCAGTCGGGAGGCCGGAAGTGGGGCCATCATCGGCGGGAACGGCTTGCTTCGCCGTATTTTGCACGTTGGGCACAAATGTGTCAGGCGGCGGAGGTTTGACCGTAGTTTCGTGACATAAAAGCTGGTCCGAATCTCCGCCATTGCCTTCTCGACGCTCGGATGATCAGCTTTATTGTGGTAGTGGCTGATCATCAGTCGAGTGTACGGCTCTCCGCCGTCTAGGATGATTGGTGAGTCAGGCACTCCCTTGACTCCCTTTAGCCTCGAGCCCATTCTGAGCACTCCGTTGTGTAGGTACGGCGCGAGCGCTATGAGGCGGCTCTCGGCCGCTATTGGTTTACCGAGCTGTATTTGGTGGAGCTCGGCACTGAACGATATTCCTTGTGAATATTTAACCCAGGAATGCTCCGCTGCGCGGATCTCCTGCAGGCTGAGCGGTCCCTCTGCTGGTCTGCTGGCGCCTTGGCGGCATCTACGTATGAAACGCAGCACCCAGGCTGTGGTTCGGAGCAGCCGGTTCCACGAAGAGAACCGCGTGACCTCGGGGAGCGCCTGTTCCAGTATGTATGTCACACCGACATACTTCGCCTTCACCTCCAACGTTTGTTCGTCGGGCCGGGTCGTTAGGGATCGCTCCTGGGGCCATCGGGTCTCCGGTGACGTCAGAAAGGAGGGGCCGGTAAACCACCGCCCGTCCGTCGAGAGGTCCAGCGGCTCAACGTCTCTTGTCCCGATGTCAGCGGGGTTGAGCTTGGTCGGGACCCACCGCCAGTCAGCAATGTTACTCAACTCGTCGATCTCGCCCAGACGATTGGCGACGAAGGTTGAGTATGTCCTGGGATCCGTCCTCAGCCAGCAGAGAACTGTAGTGGAGTCCGTCCAAAATACCGTTTCTCGGATAGGCGCTTGGCACTCTTTCTTTATACTGGCCGCTAGGCGCGCGGCCATGAGTGCGGCTTGCAACTCTAGGCGCGGGACCGATAGCGGTTTTAATGGCGCCACTTTGCACTTGGCGGCTAGGAAGGTTGCTGTATTTCCTTCTGGTGTGGCTTCGATGAGGTAGGCCACCGTACAACATGCCGCCTCCGATGCATCACAAAATACGTGGAGTGTGAAGCGGCTCTTTTTGGTGTGCAGACAGCGTCTTGCTATGGCTACGCTGCTCTGCCGTAGTGATTGTAGCCACTCTTTCCACTTGGCGGCGTGCTCGTCCCTTATGGCTTCGTCCCAGCCAATGTTTGAACGCCACACATCCTGCAGCAAGATTTTCGACCGTATAGTCAGGCACGCCACGAAGCCCACTGGGTCGAATATCTTCATTACGTAACTTAGTAATTGCCTCTTTGTAGGCCGTGTAAAGATTTCTTCGCCCGTGTCCGTAAATTTGTATAGAAATCGGTCGCTCGCCGGTTCCCACACTAGCCCGAGTATTCGTTCGCTCGCCTCCGCGCCGTCGTTGATAGGTATTGGGGCTCCCGTTTTTCGGTCCGGGCGCACTTCGGCGATGGCGGCCATGTTGTTTGAGGCCCAGTTCGTCAATTCGAATCCTCCGCTTCGCAGCGCCTTTGTCACGCTGCTCACAAGTGCGGCGGCCTCTTGCGGGGTATCGACGGCATCCAAATAATCGTCCATATAAAATTTGTCCCTTATGGCCGCCGCGGCCGCGGGGAGCTTTTCTTCGCACTCCGCCGCGACCTTATTCCTGACGAACTGGGCACTGCTCGGTGAGCACGTGGCTCCAAATGTCATCGAAGTCATTCTGTAGGTTTTGGGCTCCTCTTGGGGCGTGGGTCTCCACAAGAACCGCTGCGAGTCCTGGTCTTCCTCTTTGATTTTTATCTGCAGGAACATCTCTGCAATGTCGGCCGCTATTGCGACCCGCCCTTCCCGGAAGCGTAGCAGGTTTCCGAGAAGCGACGATAGGAGGTCGGGCCCAGTCAGGAGGTTGTCGTTGAGAGACGTTCCTCGGCAGCGACTCGCAGCGTCAAATACCACCCGTATTTTCCCGGGTTTGTTTGGGTTTTGCACCGCGAAGTGTGGTAGGTACCACTTTCGGCTTGCTGGTTTGGCGGCTTCGACCGCGGATAGCTCTCTCGCATACCCGCGGGATACTAGCGATTCTACTTTCGCCTTGTAGGCCGCTGCGAGCGGGCCGTCTCTCGCTAGCTTGCGTTCTAGAGACATTAGCCGGTTTACAGCGCATTGCCTGTTGTCTGGCAAGCTTGAACCATCTTCTCGCCAGAGAAGCCCGGTTTCCCATCTCTGTACGCCGCAGTGTCGAGTCGTAGCCTCCATCATTTGTTCCGCTCGGGTCGTGGCCGCGTTGGTCCGAGCGGCTACCGTCACTCCCAGTGAGTCGACGGCAAAATTATTTTTGATGAGCGCGGTCATGCGCTGCTCTGCTTTGCTGTCCGCTTCTCCTAGCAGGCTCAGCGTAGTGATGTGGGTGGGGTGGGTTCCGCCGTGTGTGATCCAACCCAGCGCTGTGCGAGACATGAGGCGTTTGTCGGCCTCCTCCCGTACTTCGCGGGAGACAATTAGGCTGGCATTGTCCTGGCCCAGTAACAGCCGTGGCTTCACCGGCCGGCTGCCACTCATAATTTGTCGGGGCAGGTTGAGTGCTTGTACTGTTTTTGCCTTCACTATGAACGTTTGTCCGTCCCCACTTATGTTCATTTTCACTTGTCGGGATGTGTCGTCCGACGAGCACATCCCGTTCGCGCCGTGTATTCGTAAACCACAGGTCGGCCCCGTGGCCCCGATAGCGTCCGCGATCTCGGTGTCAACGAGGGTCACCGTCGATCCCTCGTCGAGTAACGCGTACACTTGTATTTGCCCTTCGGGGCCACTCAAGGTCACCGGAACGACCTTTAACAGCACTTGATCCGCCCGTTCCCACGTGTTCGCGACTGTCTGTGGCCCGGGGCCGCGGGGATACTCGGAATCATGTAACAATCGGTGGTGTGGAAGCCGGCACGTTCCCACCCCGCACACTGTTTTAACTTTGCACATTCTCAATAGATGTGTCGCGTCCAGGCACCTGCGACATATCTTTTCACTTTTGATTAACTCCCAACGAAAGGAAAGCGATTCCGCGGCGAATTTGGGACACTTCGATAAAAGGTGTGAGTCCTTGCACGCGGGGCACTTTGCTTCGCCCCCGTTGGCGAAGTACACATTTTCTCTTCGCGGCTTCGGGGCTCGTTCGGGAATGTTCGGCCTCGGCGCTCGGGCGCACTCGACTAAACCACATCGGGGCACTGCGTTTGTCAAACGCTTCAGAAAGGCCGCTAATTGCTGTACGGTGGCGGCTTGTGTTTGATCCGCCATGCTATTTAGCCATAAGCACTTTAGAGCGAGCGGCATCTTGCTCACGATGTCGCTGAGTAGGGTCGGGTTCGTGAGGTAATCGCTCTGTAAATTCCCGAGCGATGCGACCACGTTTTGCACCGTCCCGGAAAAGTCGATTAGAGCCTCGGTTGATGATTCCTCTGTGAGCCGCCCGAGCCGCCTCACTTTGTCCATCATTACTGTGGCGATGGAGTGAGCGCTGCCGAATCGGTGCTCCAGGACGTCCATGATTTCTGGTACTTGCAGCGGGTCCATGAGGAGAGGGCTGACCGCCTCTCGCGCTTTTTCCTTTGAGCGCCCTTTGCAGGCGCAGTAGGTTTTCTGGCCCCGTCATCCCGCACGTCACTGTGGACTGGTAGAACTGTGCTTTCCAAGCCGGCCATTCCACAGCATCCCCAGAATAGAGCGGCAAATCTTTGGCGTTTGATTGTCGCGCAATTAGAGACGCCATCCTGTGATCCTCGTCCGCCTGGGGCTTGCGGCGTACCGCCGGCCTGCGAACTGCGAAAGGCTTCCGCCATTACGGCGGCAATTTGTGAGAGCGGGTCCGTCCCGTGGTTCACCCAGTCTCCTTGTTTGGCGAGCCGTATCTTCATTGAATGAATAGGTACTTGCATTATTTTGCAGTGGAGTACCGATGACTGCGCCGGGTTGTAGCGTCGGTGGGAGGCCGGCCCGTGTTGGCGGGGCCTCGCTCGCTCGTACGCCTTGTTGAGGGGCCGCGTAGTATGCGTCGGCTCTCTGCGCCGCCACTGGAATCCCGTCGTCTGTCGGCGGGCTGCTCGTCAGGGCGGCGGTCTGTATTGGCTGCCTCAGAGGCGCCATTGTGGCCGCCGATTGATCGCCGCTTGCGTGATGGGCGCAATCCGTCACGGCCACGTATGTTTCGGAGCTGTGAGTTGCTCCGGGTCCCCGAGCAGCTTTTTCCATCTCCATGGGTTCCCTGCCTTGTGGCGAGGGGCCGGGGGCTGCGGGGTGTGCAGAGGGGAGTCTCAGCGATGAGATCAAATCTGCCATCTGCCGAAAATGCTCCTCATCTCTGCGCTGTGCACGCCGTCTTTCCGTACGCAGCTCTCGCCGCAATTGTCGGACGGTGTCCTCAGTTGAGGCCTCGCTTCCTGACGAGGCTTCATCAGCTGAGGGGTGGACTTCAGGTTGTAAGGCTGCAGTCCTTGTGGTCCATTCAGCAGCTTGGGCAGCGGCGCGGGCTCGTGCGGCGCGGGCTGCTGTGCTGGTGGTGGGTCTCGGTGCCTCAGTGCTACCGGCGGGGTTTTCCAGGTCTCCGAGTTGTCCCGAAGGATCCTGGAATCCGGGGGGCGCTATGCCTGCCGCCCCGGGTGTTGTGAGATCATCCTGTCCAGGCGTTGACGTTCCGTCCGACGTGCTCTTCCCAGAGCGTAGGGAAGGCGCCATCCTTGGCGCTGCTTCACAGATGGATCCGGCTCGTGAAGGACCAACTTATGTACCCGACGTAATCAGGTACACAAGTAAACTGTATAGGGGGCGGTCCCAATCTGTGAGATGCTCCAAGGGGTCGTCTCGTTGTAAGGGAGACGACGGGTTCAGCTTGTAGGGCCTCGGCTTTCAAGTGAAGATGCTGCGGGTCTGGTCCAGAGAGAGGTGTAGTCAGGCGGTCCAGGGGGGCAGGCGATGGTCAAATAAAAGTCAGGAGTCAAGTTGAAGGCGATGTCAGGGCGAAGATGAGTCAAGGTGAATGGTACTGGTGGAGGATGCTGGTGATCTGCCTTTTCTCCCATTATTGCGCAATATTTCATTGCCTTGGGAGCGCACAGCCGAGGCGTAAGAGCGATGTATGGGAGGATTTAGCATCCTCTTTCGCTCTCTCCCCGGCCGGCTGGCAATTTTGTGGGACAGATTTTAGCAATCTGTCCCCTTCTCCTTTCCACCAGCTTTCACCTCAACTTTATCTCGCCCCTCTATCATTTTTATTAAGCTCACAAATACATATCAAAATACAGTTTACAAATAATGGTGCCCGTTTTTGCGGGTTTTTTGCCTATAACTATTTTATTCTAACATTTATATATTTAAATTTACATGTTATACAGAGCGCGTGGTCAGGCCGTCACAATGGAATAGTTTATTGTTTTGTGATATCAGCCTGACTCCCGCAATAGAGGTCAAAGGTTACCATTATTATTACATACAGAGTTGTGCAGAGCCCGTGATTGGTTGGGCCCTGCGGCTGGCCGGCGTAAAGCTGACAGGATATTCCGCTCGCTGTTACGCTCGAGCCAGCCTTGGGCTCGCGTTTTAACGCTGGGCTGGGGTCTCAGACGCCCATTGCATAATCTGCCGTGTTATGAGAAGGAGCTTACTGACTCTAGCATGAAGTTAAGATATAAGACAAAAACACGAATTTAGTATGACAAATTAGAACAAATATTTGAAGTTAATTTTGACTCTAATTCTAACGATTCAATCATGATTTTACGTACATCTTATTACTAAATTATTCACCCACGGATTTATAATTTCCGCGGCATAGTGCGTCCGACACATTGATGAACATATTGTCGAGGGCACTGTCATCGTGGCTATCGCGTCCGACACAAATTGTGTAATAATTTAATTTAATATTTGGATAATTTGTATAGCGCCGTTTTTGTGAAAAATCACCTCAAGGGCGCTGTACAAATCTTAATTTCTACTTAATATTAATTCTTAGTTCATATAAATATACAGCAACATATTTACCTGGCAGGTCACTTCTGGCAGGACACAATCACCATATCATAATAACCTAAAATTTAGAATAACTTAACTATTAAATTATCTGCGGGCATCTGTTTTGTAGAAGTATGGGGTCTAATACATCAGAAGTACAGTAGCTTTAAAGGCATTTACACTCACATTGACAATTAAGTCATGGTATATGAAAGAGAGAGAGTACGGGAGCAGCGTGCAATAAAGTTGGGCATGATGAATACTTGGAGCAAGTGGATGAGCTTATGTATTTAGGAGGTATGTTTACGAGAGGCGGAAAGACTGATAAGGATATTGAAACAAGAGTGAATGCAGGAAACTCCATTAGAGGACTGAACGCTGTTGGTGCAAATAATACATTTTACAAAGAAGCGAAGCTAGCAGTCTACAATGTAGTGCTTATTGTATTATTATTTGTAATATTCAATCGGCTTATTAGTTCCAGATGTGTGGGTATTATATTTTTTGTTCCAATGATTTGCTATGCTAAGGAATGCAGCGTTGGTAAATATTGTAAGCATTAATTGGTAGGTACTTAGTATTAGAAAGGTTTTTTTACATTCGTACCTGCTGTACGGACTGTTTCAAACATAAGCATTACTCCCTTTTTAGTCATCTGTTGTAGACCGTCTCAATAAAAGATGCAACAGATAATATCCATGGGTAGCAATATTCAGGTAGCCTAGTCTTTAGTCAAGTTGAATATAATTCTTCTATCTGGTCCCCTTACTATGTAATCTCTCTACATCCTATAAACTATAAATACTTGATGAAAGAAATATACTTTTAAAACTTTCCAATCGAAGAATTGTTTTCGACTTGACTTTTATTTATAAAATTGTCGATGGAATTATAGACATTTCTGATTTACTGAACCTTAGTGCCTTTCATATACCAACGAGAAGTACTCCAACAAAAATTCTATTCGATTGTAACAATAATATCAGGACTGAGTCTTTCAGACACTCGCTTGTACCTAGATTGCATGTAGTTGGTAATACGCACGCAGAGGTGGCTGATGTATTAACCTGCACACAATGTAGATACACGAAGGCTATAATATCATATAATGTATGTTTACTAACTAACTAACTAACCATCACGCCATTTCCCCGCAGGGGTAGGCAGAGAGGACGGACCGCCATACAACTCTGTCTTGGCACACACTTCTTGCTTCATTTACATTCATACATCGTCTCATACATACTCTTCTGTTATTCTGACTCTTCACATGACCCGATTCAAGTATTTGATTTACTTGATCGTGCCATGTCTTTCTCGGGCGTCCTCGACTTCTTCTTCCATTCACTATCGCATCATATATTCTTTTCACACTCCTTTCTTCGTTCATTCGCTCTACATGCCCAAACCATCTAAGCGTCCCTTTCTTGATCCTGTCCATTACGCTCATATCAGCCTTGCATTCTTTCCGGATATCCTCATTTGTAATACGGTCATACATGGTTTTACCGCACATCCGTCCCAAAGATCTCATTTCCACAGCATTTAGTCTACTTTCATCCTTCCTCTGCCAGTTCCATGCCTCACTGCCATACATCAGGGTTGGTATAAGCACTCTATTGAGAGACGGAAAGGCTGATAAGGATATTGAAAAAAGGGTGAATGCAGGAAACTTCATTGATGGAGACAACCCTGATGTATGGCGATGAGGCATGGAACTGGCAGAGGAAGGATGAAAGTAGACTGAATGCTGTGGAAATGAGATCCCTGAGATATATGGGCGGTAAAACCATGTATCACCTTATTTAAAATGTGGATATCCGGAAAGAATGCAAGGCTGATGTAAGCGTAATGAATAGTATCAAGAAAGGGACGCTTAGATGGTTTGGGCATGTAGAGCGAATGAACGAAGAAAGGAGTGTGAAAAGTATATATTTTGCGAAAGAGAATAGAAGAAGAAGTCGAGGACGCCCGAGGAAGACATGGCACGATCAAATACTTGAATAGGGTCTTGTGAAGAGTCAGATCAACAGAAGATTATGTATAAGACGATGTATGAATGTAAATGAAGCAAGGAGTGTGTGCCAAGAGTTATTTGGCGGTCCGTCCTCTCTGCCCATCCTTGCGGGAAAACGGCGCGATGGTTAGTTAATTGACAATTAATAATATTGAAAAGGTTACGTCTGTTTTCACCCGTGGAGAAGAGTGCCAGCTGAATATCGCTGTCACCAATGTGACACTTGTATTTATTATTAATATTTATTTTTGCATAAAAATACTTCCGCCATGTAAACTGCCAACGTTACGTGATATTTCGCGAACTGGCACCGACAGCGGAGTCGTAAACACAAAGTTAAAAGGGATATTTTTTCACCGATTGGTGAAAGTGACCGTTGATGCCATAAATATAACTTTCGAATATTTCACTGTTAATGTTGTTGGGAAAAATTTTAACGCAACGCAGTAAACACAACATTCAACTCGCAAAACACTTTAATATGTCGTTTATTTTACATTTTTTTTTAATTCCAAGTAGGAAAAGCACTTTTAGGTTCCGAACAGCGTTGTCACCGCTCTGAAAGAACTACTTCTTTTGGCAGCAGTTCCTACTTCATTCATTGTTCATTGAATAAATACTTCAATTGAAGTTGGTAGTTCATTTTAGCGTTCATTCATTTCATTAACTTCATTCAATTCTGTTCATTGAACAAATACTTCAATGGAAGTTAGATTACATAGAACTACTTTAATTTGCAGCAGTTCAACTGTGAAGTTGAACTTCAAAGCCTATAAAGAAGTACTTCATTACAAGTACTTCAATTGAAGTCTCACTTCAAAGTACTTCGATCTAAAGGATTGTGATTTTTTGGGAGTTCTTTTCGTTTTAAAATTTCTACCGACTTTTCACTTTCAAATCCCTACCGACTAGGACGTGTTTTTTTCGGCGAGGGACCGGTTCCAAAAAGAACTGAACAAATAACCGGATAAATTCAAATCTGTTTATTACGATTTCGACTTTAATTGAAGTATTCACTGTGAATTGAAGTGTTCACTGGTTCATTTTAAAGCATTTGTGAAGCATTCACAAAACATCGAAATTTTTCCCAACGCTAGTACCGAATTAACTGACAATATTATAATTCCTCCTACTTTGAAAAATAGTTAATACCGTTCAAGAGTCCCAACTGCACCAACAGTCTGGAGCCAATAGAATTGTGGCATCCTCAGTTGGGATATATTACGAGGTGGAAGGAGATGGGGAAGAGGAAGGTTGGGAAGTACCTGGCTATTCAGATCTACGAACATTATAATAAGCGGAAAATGTTGCTTTTGCAATGATTGATGATTGCTAGCAGAGGATTGAACCCGGGACGCTGGGGTGGAACCTGACGCTTTAAGCCGATTTATAAGCAACGAACCGATCTAAGATATCTCCAAACACGAAAAAAGAAGCAAATTTTGTTGTTGAAATGAATATTTTAGAATTACTTTTAGACGTGTCTATCGGGTTCGTGCTGTACCCATGTGTTGATGTCTTTTTGTGAAAAAGTACCGACCATGTGTTGAAACGTATCTGCAAGAAGGGAAGTCGAAATATCGATAGCGATTTAGAATGAATCGTTATTAGTTATTGTTGGGAATTCACTCTTAGGAATTTTAATCGGTTAGCCTTTCCGTAGGTAGGGACCTGAATTTAAAAATCAAACGTACAATCCGAAGGGGGATAACGTAGTTAACCCGTTTGATCTTGGTTATTAAAGGGTCTTATTGACATAATCTTAATTGTTTTTGGCAATACTTAAAGAGTTATGAATTATGTTGATAATATTTCATGATATTTTTTTTAGTAAGATATCGCTCAAAACTCTCGTTTGGTGTTACATTAGAACCCCCCCTTCGGAACGGGAGTGTTAAGTAAGTAATTACATTTTAAAGTTAAAATCTTAAGTATTATTTTTGCAATTATGAGTGCATTATTTCTATGTTTACGTTCAAAACTTCAATTTAACCCCTTAAATAATTGCGGTAAAATCTTTACAATATCCACGCACATGCTTTACCTTTGTTATTACCATGTACCAAATTTATAAACTGAATGCTGTGAAAATGACATCCCTGAGACGTATGTGCGGTAAAACCATGTGTGACCGTGGATATCTGGAAAGAATGCAAGGCTGATGTAAGCGTAATGAATGGGATCAAAAAGGGACGCTAAAATAGTTTGGGCACGTAGAACGATGAACGAAGAAAGGAGTCTGAAAATAATACATGATGCGAAAGTGAATGGAAGAAGAATTCGGGGACGCCCGAGGAAGACATGGCACGATCGAGTGAATCAAATACTTGAATCGAGCCACTCAAAGAGTCAGAATAACAGAAGAATATGTATGTGAGGATGTATGAATGTGAACAAAGCAAAGAGTGTGTGCCAAGATAAAGTTGTACGGATGTCCGTCCTCTCTACCTATCCCTGCGGGGAAACGGTGTGATGGTTAGTTAGTAAGTTAGCCAAATTTATAAAAAAATAAAAGTTTTTTTTAATTATGTTAATATGATTAGTTGCATATTCTGGGTAGTGTTGGTTATTCTTGGTAGTTATAGACAACTAAACACAGACAACGAACAACAGACAACGGCAGCAGGCATCCGAGAGCGACCACGCAGCCCGACAAGCCCCAGAGCAACGGAACTCTGCGTCGTGATGCAACCATCTCATCAGCATCTTCCACCATCTACCGTCTAGCTTCATCTCGCTACACCACTCTGATTCATCTAATCTCTGGCAAATTGCCTTCGTTCACGACACGGTTATTGTGTAGACACTTTATTATAGTAGAGGAATGTTTGTATCAGTTCAGCAATATCAAATAATATAATAATAACAGTGAACTTACATAGCGCAGTTTTGTGATATTTCACCTCAAGTGCGTTTCATACTAGATTAATTATGCTAATAAGATTAACTAACAAGGAGAAAATAATACATAATGTGTATAAAAATCAAAACTATCTAAAATCATTATCGTTATGATAAATCATGAGAGAAAAAGATTCAGATATGGGTATAACAGTGCATGGGTACATTAAGAGATTTTTAAAAAAATTACCTGAAGCTAAGGGTATAAAAATTTAGATGAAACGTGTGAAATCTTAGAGCAATAATATACAAGAGGTATAGCTGTAGATCAATCTGTAGTCAGTTTTTACTAGCTTTTACCTTGAAGTAACTGACTCGGTTGGAAAAGGGCGTAGCTAAGACTGGGGCTACGGTATTTGTATATCCATTCATAGCACATGTCGACATAATGTTTTTGTTTATTCGAATAGCCACTTTTTCAAAGTATTTTTATCAATAAAATATAGCATATAAGCAAACAAACCGTTTAGTTGTGTCAAGTTTAGTGCCATAATAAAAAATGTGGGCGGAGTCCCGCGGTGGCCCAGTAGCTTAAGATCATTGCGTCACTACGTAAAAGCGGAGAGTTAAATTTGTTGTCTCTTTCTCTCTTATGGTGTACGATGTAAAAACCCGGAGAAAGTGTTTTTTCGCAAGTTTGTGAAGGTTGGGTAAAAATAATTAGCTATCCCTCCATATATTGTTACTTCAAGTGTGAAATCATATTAACACATTTGTCAAATCAAAGAAAAGGAAATTAGATTGACACATTCATATTCAAGTATTATAAGTAAACGATTCTTAAAATGCAAACAGTGTAAATATAACAAGTAACGAAAGAAAAATAAATATTTTATGATAATGAGTATATGGTTTTCAGTAGATATAATACTAAGGCAAGTGATTAGAACAATCTTTACGTTGGCTTAGTGGTTAAGACGCTTGACTACGAATCCAGAGGTCGCGGGATTAAATGCGGCGCGCACAATAATTACTATCAATTAATATGTGTAAAAACACATTTAATTCATATAAAAACATTGTATATAATAGTACAGTTGCGGCACGTTCCAGAGTGGTAGATATTCGTAAATATCGCCCTGGTGAAAGATGACCATTCAAAATCGAAACGTTCCATGAATTGGCTTGAGCCGTGTTTGGTGACCAGATCTGAATAGCCGGGTACTTGTCAACCTTCCTCTTCCCCATCTCCTTCCCTTCCCCACTACCTTTAGCATCATTTAACATAGGTAGGTGAAAAACCCCCCACCTATTTTTTTTATAATTTGATTTTAAAATTTCAAGTATTTTTTTTTTTTTATTATTGTACAACAGATAAAAACCCAATAACAGTACAATGGAACAACAAGTAAGCAATTTCAAATTATAAAATTTTTAAATTAATAAGTTTTTTGAACTTTTGTAAATTATCTGAAAATATATCCAAATATTTGGATGATGTATTTAACAGAATTATACCTCTTGTCATGCTATGCTGAGCCAAAACATCTGTCCGACCATAGGGTATTCTGAACATTGCATGATTTCTGCTGCGACAGTATTTTTCTGGTACGAATAAGCAGTAGCATACCAAGAGGTATGGACAGTCGATTAAGTGATTTATTATACCTTCTATCCTCGCCTAAAAGTATACCCTTTTTATTGTAATACCGAAACCAGATCTGTTTCTACTGAGGATTGAGAAACAGCCGATCACGACGATGGTTACTACTTCAAAGAACTTCCACGAATTTTGCTTGACCTTCGTGACTGTTTAGTTAATATTATTTCGAAGTCACCATAAGCGCCATGGTTACCTTCATAAAGTGAATTTACTTAAAAAAGGTTTGGACAAGTCACAAGTATCGGTTGGGAAACCCCAGTGGATTTCTAGGAGCATTTTTGTCATAAAATATTATGACCCAGATATGACACACTATTTAAAACCTCACACACTGTGTCATTGACCTATTTACTCGGCTGCAATGATAATAATGTGCGCCATTATAATTCCAGTATTAACATAGCGTGGATGTCAAACATGGCTACCTAATATGAAAGAGGTCCAAAATGGAAAGACACGCAACGTGGGATAAAATATGCACGCTGGGCATCTCCCGAAGAGTTGGAAAATAAATGAATATTTCGTCGCTGAAAGGAAAAAGAGCTTAAGCGACACTTTGGTCAAAAATTAATTAAACATGCAGTTTTGATCAGTGTTTTTTTGAACATCGAATGCTCTGACTCTCGTTTGATTTTGAAGTCTTTTGTGACCTTTCAGCCATCTAAAATACATTTACCATTCGGGAGAAGACTTGACTCAAGCGACACAAGTTTTTTGCCTTTTTTCACTTCAGGTAACTCAGTAAGACCATTGAGTTACCTGAGTTGACTTTTGTTTTAAAAATCCAACCAGGTACTGAAGACTTATGAATTTTATTGTAAAACAAACAAAAAAACTTTAAAGTGCTCTGGTGTAAACTTTCCTAAATGGCGCTTCAGCCCTTTTGTCTTTCCAGTTACGATAAAAGCAAACGAAATAAATTTACAAATATATTATAATCTTTAGAACACAGATGTCAGGTTTTAAGACTGTGATGGTTCTTCCGGTATTCAATCGAAAGTGTTTTAATGAGCTAACATTATTGAAGCACCTCCTTTCATGATGGCCTCCGTGGTCGAGTGGTTAAGACGCTAGACTACGAATCAAGAGGCCGCGATTTCAAAACCCGGGTTCGCAAATACATTTTATTGAATTAATTTGTGTTATTTCACATTTAATTGATTTTAAATAATATATATCATATTTGCTGCACGTTCCAGAGTGGTAGATGTACTTACTTGGGGCAAAGAAGTTGATCACCTTTTGTATATATGGGTTATAAAAATACCTCCAGAAATCAACTTATAAAAATGTTTACCCAAAAACATCTTTCAGCGGGCTTGCAGGGTGTGGAAATATAGCAATTAATTGAATTAAGGTTAAAATATAAAGTGAGGAACCGAAAAAAGAGGATACAGCTGATAACACATGCTTGAGTTTTTTATACGGCATCGGCCAAAATCTTAACAATTTTTTTTTTTTTTTTTATATATAAAATAAACAGTATATAATGTTCTTTAAACTATTACAGATATGTATACATTTTTAACAAGAATACCCAGCCCAGGAGAGAAATCAATTCTCGTGTTTGGGTTGGGGAGCAACGTTATCATGTTGTAAATACTCGTACATGAAGGTAGATCACAAAATTATACAAAACAATTTAAATCAATAAAATGTACAAATAGAGAGTTCGGTTAATTTTCGAAAAAGATTAATGAAATTTTGAGGTTGTGTCTAAATTGTATTAATTTTTTATTTTTTTTATATTTTTTTTTAATTATTACTATTATTATATATATATATAATATATATATAAATATAAAAAAAAAAAAATATATTTTTTCATTTTTAATTATTTAGAAAACGTGTTTACTGGTGGAGTTTTCCAATATTTTTTTGATATTTGATTTAAAAGTTACATAATTTTTTTCCAATTTAATTTTCAACGGGAGAACATTGAAAAATTTGATACCTTGATAATCAAATTTTGATATTTGATTATCAAGGATTTCAAATTTGATAATGTGATAGATCCTGTATCCATGGGTACGAAGTAATGTATTTTGCTTCGCTATCTCAGATGACACGTACGATAGTAGGTGCTTAGAATTGGTGTGGTCAGACCACGTGTGGGGTCAGGTGGACCAGAGAGTAACCCCTCTCCGCAGCCTGTCCGCAAAGGCTGATAATATTAATACGCCAACTCAATCATCCCGCTCGTGTTCGTTGTGAAATTAATTTCGTGATCAAAGAAAAGGTTTTGAGAGATTGAAAAATACAGGTTTGGCTGGCGGGGAAACGACATTTTAAGACACTTGCCAAATAAGAAGCTTAGCAACCTACTAGTCGGATAAATATATAAGGGGTTTAATTATTTTGCAATATCCTTCTCCAGAGTGGTAGATACTTTAAGTATCGACCTGGTGAAAGACCACCATTCAGAATCGAAACGTTATTCCAAATGGTTTTAGCCGAGTTTGGTGACCAGATCTGAACAGCCAGGTACACTTCTCAACCTTCATCTTCTCCTCCCCTCTACCTTCAGCCTCACAACATACCCCAATTTAGGATGCCATACACTGACTCCAGACAGTTGGTAACAGTTGGGACTTTTGTGTGTTATTACTATAAAAAAATGAAGTGTACTCCGTTGCTATAAATGGATTCCGCGCATAGTGACCAGATCTGAATAGCCGCGTTTCCCTAGCATTCCTAATTTTTTTTTCCTTCCTCTCTACAAATACGTTTAATTCTAAAGCCCAGCATTCTCTAGTAAATGAGCTCAACTGATCAAAAGCTTCATAAGAGCCGTATAATATTAAATACTCCAAGTATCTCCTTTGTGAAAGACCACCATTCAGAAACGAAACGTTGCTTTAAATGGCTTTAGCCGTGTTTTTTGACCAGATCTGAATAGCCAGGTTGTTCCGAACCTTCCTCTTCCCTCTCTCCTTCCATTCCACACTACCTTCAACCTCACATTACCCAATTGGGAGTGCCATAGTTCCACTGGCTCTTGACGGTTGGGAGCAGTTGGGACTCTTGTGCGGTATTAACTATTAAAAAAAAAAAAACCTGCCCTAATGAAGTTTGGGACGAACATAACAAGTTCGGCGTCTAACAGCTTTAATGAATAATGGCTTTAAAAAAGTTAGAAGATTTTTAAATCCAGTGTTGCTTATATTTTATCAGCTTCCAACGTGAAAAAGCTTTATTTAACCCTTATGTGACTGAAAAAACTACACTTTAAATTGATATGAAGGTTTCTTTTACAGTATATCATTTTTTAAAGTTCGCTGTAACACATTTCGACTCAGTTCAATACTTGGGGTGGTGGATAGAAATTTCACCCAGTACCATCTTTTCTTGTACCATTTTTTCTTACTTCAGTAGGTCATTAAAAATAGTATTAAGGACACAGGTGATGTACTTTAAACACAACAGTACATCATATTTATCATTTAAAACAAGATAAAATGATTGATTTATATGGACAAGCTTCAAATTCCGTATAAAACACATGAGGGTACCCGGGTACCCTTTCAGTCATCATAAGGTGTAAGTTTTACTCACGCGTTTTCCGCTCACATACCACCCTCCACATATCCGACGGTTATTATTAATTGTTCATTTTCACTATTGCGGAGAACTCAGGAAGTTTCAGCCGGTTAGACTTACTGGAACATTAATAAAATCTGTGTTGAAAACCGAAAGGGGTACCCGGGTACCCTTTCAGTCACATAAAGGTTAAACACATTTAATTGTACATATAAGTAGGCTTGCACCTGCGTGAGTTGGTCTATTGACTAATCATTATTTTATACTTTCAACTAACAGAACAATAGATAGATTTTGACATAAATGATAAAAGTTACTAACCTCGCGAGTAATTTTATCTCATTGGAATGCGTGATGAATTCATTAAAGCTTTAATTGCTCGCGGGCTCGTAATATGTGGCCATATTAATATACGTTGGTCGGTTCCTACTGAATAGTGTACAATCTCTGCTCATTAATTAAGTGGGTAACTGGTTGATTATTTTTATTAATAGGAATTAAGCGTGACTTAAGATAAACTGAAGCAATCCTTTCGTAAACATTATACATACAGAGATTTATACCTACGTGTTGTGTTCAATTTTAATGACATAGTATGTATACATTTATTTTATTTTTATTAGAGAATACCGCGTAAGAGTCTCAACTGCTCCCTACCGTTTGGAGCCTGTGGGACTATGACATCCCTAATTGGGGTATGTTGTGTAGCTGAAGGTAGTTTAGGAGAGAAATAGATGGGGAAGAGGAAGGTCGGTAAAGTATCTGGATAGTTAAATCTGACCACCAAACACGGCTAAAGCCATTTCAATCAACGTTTCGATTCTGAATGGTGGTTTTTCACAAGGCGATACGGGAGTATCTATCACTCTGGAAATATCTAGATTGAAAAGGATTCTTACTTTTGAAAAGTATTATTTGAAATCGTATAAAGATTTATTTAAGATCGTTAGAAGAGCGAATGAACGGAGAAAGGAGTGTGAAAAGAATACATATTGCGAAAGTGAATGGAAGAAGAAGTCGGAGACGCCCGAGGAAGACATGGCACGATTGAGTGAATCAAATACTTGAATCGGGCCACTCGAAGAGTCAGAATAACAGAAGGGTATGTATGAGACGATGTATGAATGTGAACAAAGCAAGGAGTGTGTGCCAAGACAGAGTTGTGTGGCGGTCCGTCCTCTCTGCCTACCCCTGCGGAGAAACGACGTGATGGTTAGTTAGTTAGTTAGTATTAAGATTTTTTTTACCATATATTAAGTAGGTTCAATTTACTACCCCTACCGTAGGTTTCACTAGGTTAGGCGCCCTTGAGGTGATAATTCCCAAACATGACGCTATATAAATTAGTCAAGTAAGTATTATAAGATGTCACGTCTAACCGTCTAATTAGAATGAATATGGCCACATGAGTGGTCGAATATTGTGTAATGGCCCATCCAGTTTCGCCCATGTGCACTTTACCCCATGTCCCTAACCATTCATACCAATGTCCTTTTGTATTTCTTAATTGCTTCTTTTAATGTCTTTCTGTCTCTTAAATTTCTATTCTAAAGATTGATTTCTAAAATACTTTTGAACATGCTTTATCCCATAGACCACATGTTGGACTATGATCTTTAAGTTGGCCATTACCACGACTCTCCATTCTACCCTCGACCTATTCTTCTCATGCATTCCTATTCAGATCCTATTCATATCTTTAGTTAAAGGTTTAATTATTATACTTTTTAAATTCTTCCAATAAAAAATATGCAAGTAAAGTGATTATATTTTATTCTACATCCCCGAACAAAAGCGCGCCTTACCCAAGCAGCATCTGTCGAGTTCGTCAGCGAACATTACAATTGTAAGAACTCCTAGCTATCTAAATCTCTTGCGCTTCAGAAAAATAAATTAAAAATATGGATTTCATGGCTTAAAGGTAGTAGGGAGGATAAGAGGAAGGTTGGGAAGTAACAGGCTATTATGAGACTAGATCTGGTCACCAAACACGGATAAAGCCATTATAAGCAACGTTCCGATTGAAATGGTGGTTTTCACCAGGGCGATACTTAGAGTATCTACCACTCTAGAAAAAAATGATAGGTGAAGTATAGGTCTCACCACGAGAGTTGGTGCCGGCCAATACTCACACAGATGCATAGCTTACGTACAGCGTGTCGAACTGAATGAATAGGACACGCATTTACAACATCAACATAAACACTCGCTGTCCCTTTTCCACTAGTGACAATAAGTAGGCTATGACACATCGTAAATACATCGCCACTGGAGCGTATACCGATACACAATAAACCCAACCCTATGCATGTATTGTTTGTTTCAACTCTCGTTGCGCCAGCTATACGGAGGGCGGACGGTGGAGAGGAAGAAACACCGCTCACCTCTGACGAGGGATCCTAGACTCCTTGCTTTATCCACATGCATACTCACTCTTCTGCTGTTCTCGCTATTGACGAAACCCGACTTTTTTATTATTTGATCGTGACACATCTTCTTGGGGAGTACTCAACTTCTAATACCATCCTTTTGCGCGTCATATTATTCACGAATTATAATATTGTACTGGTTGTTGAATACATTAGATGCTCGTGGATTATACGAAAAACATCATATCGAATAATTTATCAATTCAAACTAAATGGCACAAAGGCACGTAGCAAAAAGAAAATAACTGCGTGCCTTTAACAGGTTCTTGACACTATCGATTCCCGGTGAAGTGCCAACGTTTTACTTTCTTTAACTTCCTCATTGGCGGAATGGAACGAATCAATTTATTCCCGTTAGGTCTCCGTCAAACCAGCAGCGTTGTAAACAGCAGGGAAATGATACCACAAATTTGTAAAAGGGGTGGTTTATTCGACCCCTGTTGTTACGTCTTGGTGATATTGTTTGTGATGTTTTTGTAAAGTGTCTGCTTTCTGCTGATTGGTGTTACCTGTAGTGTCTTGGAGCCCCCGGTGTCGACGTGAAGGAATGTTCGTCGGATGATATCGCATCCTAGAAAGGCGAGTAGGTAAATTTAAGGTCATCGGCGAAACGCATAGGTTATTGCTCTATCAGCAATCTCGGTACGCATATGTGTTACTGCCCTTTTGTTGCCCTTTCTACATTGCTGGATTCCGCGGGGCAAGGAAATAGTGTAGTACCGCTCCTCCAGAAAGTCGCAAACCGATTTGTTTAGAGATAATGATAACTGCCACAGCAGAGGTTACCAATCTGTGGATTAGTGGATTTCAAGGGCCACCGAAAAAATAAAATAAAATAATATTAACTCCACACAGAAGGCCTTGAGGGAAATAATTTCCCTCTTCTTCTCTTTTTGTCATCTTTGGGGATGCTGTGTGGAGGGTTTTTTCGATGAAACGGAGGAGTGAACCTTAGTCTTGAAGAGGCCCATGTTGAAGGAAGAGTCGTAAAAGTAACCCGCTTTTACGTACTGTAAGAATGATCTTGGTCTCCTGCGTCTCCGGGGACTCTGCCCACATGTTTTCATATGCGACTAAACTGGACACAACTAAACGGTTTTTTAGGTTATATACTTATTATTTTTTTATTACAGTACTGTAAAAAAGTGGTTATACGAATGAACAAAAACATTATGTCGACATGTGCTATGAATGGATGTATAAATACCCTAGCCCGAGTCCTAGCCACGCTCAGGTCTGCCGAGTCCAGCAAAAATCATCAAAAACTGACTACACTGCCCTGGATAGGTACCACTCTATGGAATCTAAGATAAATACCCTAGCCCTAGCCTTAGCAACGCCCCAGTCAGTCAAAAATCATCAATACTGACTACACTACCGCTCCCTCCCGGTATATTATTGCTCTGAGGTATCTAACTCTATTAATAATCCGCTGTTTTTTCCTACTGCCTACTCTGATCGAAAACTATGTGCGCGTCACCGCGTATGCCGGTACCTACCCAACAGAAAAAAATCAAACGAAACTCATATTTCTTCTTACAATTTAAACTGCCATAGTTATTATTTTCAATTTGAACGCGAAGATAAAAGCGTACGACCTAAATCAAAACAATGGAGAAACAATCTGAAGAGCGCTCTTCGAGAAATGCTCATCTGAAACGAAGAAGTCTTCCTTATTGGGCACGCTTCACCTTTGGCATGCTAAATCGTCGACGCGCCACAAGAGTGGCAAAAAACTTTCACGAACCAAACAAGATACTTACAGCGGCCATTTGGGTAATACAACCGCGGCCAAACAACGCCCAACGGTAAACACTAAACACTCCTGACGTAATGGGTCATAATCCAAAAAAACCTACTCGATGACTTGCGAGTAGCTACCTCCAATCTTATTTTAGACTCAGATGAGCGTGAGGCAGCGGAGTACAGCATTTGGTGCTAATAAGGAAAACATTACCAGTGCCGAATTTACCGGAGGCGCAGATGGGACGTTTCACTACAGCTAACAAACTAACTAATTAAACATCACGCCGTTTCCGATGGACCGCCATACAACTCTGTCTTGGCACACATTCCTTGCTTCATTCAGATTCATACATCGTCGCATACACACTCTTCTGTTATTCTGACTCTTCACATGTGTTATGGATTCTTTAGGACTAAAAAACTTTTGCTCTTTCTTTGTATTTATTATAGTATGAAGTTCCTTTACATTTTTAATAGGTAGGTACTGGAGTTTTACAGAGTAATGTCTACATCAGAAGCCCAGTGTTACTCCAACTGATATTAACTGTGTCCGAGACTAATTGAATCTTCAATTCTCCTCTCATATGGGATACTTGGAGTTTATAAAGTGGTAGAATAATCAATGTTTTCAAGCTTTGTCAATATCAGTTGGGGTTAAGTTTAATATATCATTTCTTATGGATTAATACCCAAATAATTACATAAATAGTTCGTAATAAAAATATTGGATGAGTGATAACAACTTTCTGTGAATAATACATAGTTGGAATAACAACATTGATCTTACAGTATGCACACATTGGTGCGACAAACAATGATTAAGATAGTCAACCAAATAGGTTCAAAGTGTTTTCAATCGCTGTGTGGGTAGGTACATAACACATGGCCCGACTCGAAAGTATTTTATTCACTTGGTCGTTCCATGTCTTCCTCGGGCGACCCCAAAGTCTTCTTTCATTCACTTTCACGTCATACATTATTTTCACACTCCTTTTTTCGTTCATTCGCTCTACATGCCAGAACCACCCAAGCGTCCCTTTATTGGTTCTATTAATTATGCTTACATCAGCCATGCATTTTTTCCGGATATTCACATTTTTAACACGGTTATGTGGCACATGCCCCTCAGAGATCTCATTTCTACAGCTTTCAGTCTACTTTCATCCTACCTCTGCCAGTTAACTGCCATACATCAGGGTTGGTATAAGCACTCCATTGTGGATTGCTAACTTCGCTTCTTTGTACATTTTTTTTTATTTGCGCCTATAGCGTTCAGTCTTCCATTAACAAAGTTTCCTGCATTCGTTCTTCTTTCAATATCCTTATCAACCTTTCCGTCTCTCGTAAACATACCTCATAAATACACAAACTTATCTACTTTCTCCGAGTATTCGTCATTCACAACTGTATTGCACGCTGTCCTCGTACTCTCTCTTTCAAACACCATGACTTTGGATCAACTCATTTTTCATACATACTTGGTTCACCCTAAACACGAGAAACTGTAGATCTTCCTTACTCTCAGAAATCAGCACTGCATCATCAGCACACAATAGGCAACATACTTTCAGTTTGTTATTTTATGAGCCCAAGCCCTTTCACTGCCATTATCATACGCATTCTGTGTGAACCTTTAGATATACGTTCTTAAAGGCTATGTTTGCAAATCACAGTTTACAATAGCCAACACGCAATCTAGAATTGCCTGACGAGTAGTAAAAAAACTAGGCAGCTCTTTTAAATATATTATCAACATATTTCAAGGTAAAACAATGTATTTAATGAAATTAAAAAATAATAACTTTGTATAAGACCACAGATATTATGGTGATTTTTATGACCAAAATAAAATATTCAAAAAAAAAATCAAAAAGTAAAAAAAAAAATGCATATTCAAAATACGTTCCAGTAATTTAAAGGTAATTTATTTATTTACGCCCGTTAAAGGCTTTTATATAAATTTTAACATAAAAAAAAAACAATAACCTCACTAGTGCAAAAAAATATTGTAAAATAAAAATAAAAGAGTATTTAATAGCCGATACAAAATATTGTAGATGAATATAACTGATAATATTTAATAAATAACAGGTTCAAAAATATTGTAAAAGAAAAGAAAAAAATAATATTAAATAACAGGTTCAACTATTAGTTTAGCTCTGCCAGATGACAACAGCTGTACTAAATTAGACATATAGTTTGATATTGACGTGTTAAATATATCAGCGACATCGGAGTATGCGTTTCCCAGCTGTTGCATTCGTCGCATAGGCGTGTTGAATTGCGAGGTTGAAGCAAAATTGCCACAATAGTACGGTAGGTACTGCCTTGTAACCGTCTCGCTAGGAACATGAAATGAAATCATTTTTTTGATTAACGTATCTATAGATGCATGGTAAGTCCGGCCCTGGCACCAACCCATCTCTATCATCTGAAGCTCGTAGAGGCAATAAAATAATATCGGGTTTTTTATGTCACGCGAAGTCGATATTCCGGGCAGAGGGGCCCACGCCCGGGCTCCGCTGAGTCACAGTCGTCTTATTGTTCCGTAGGAACGGGTCAATCAACCGAATGTTTTTTCCAATAACTACTAATCTTAATTGTTGTGTTATATAAACGTCTGATAAACAATATTTTATTAAAAATTGGCTCTCAAATTCCACATAATAATTATTAATCTTTTTTATAGTGAACACCGCACAAAAGTCGCAACTGCTCCCGACCCTTCTAGAGCCAGTGAGACTGTGGCATCCCCAATTGGGGTATGTTGTGAGGTTGAATTTAGTGGGGAAGAGGAAGGTTGAGAAGTACCTGGCTATTCAGATCTGGTCACCAAACACGGCCAAAGCCATTTCAAGTAACGTTTTGATTCTAAATGGTGATATTTCACCAGGGTGATACTTGGAGTTTCTACCACTATGGAACGTGCCACAAATGTATTATTTCATATGACTTAAATATGTTATGACACATATTAAATAAATAAATTTTATTTGCGCACGCCGGGTTTGAATCCGCGACCTCTGAATTCGTAGTATTGTTTACCAGTAGTGTCCCAATTTGACTACTTTCATTATTAATTATCCGCCTAGTGTTAATTTGTGCATAGTGTTGACCCTCTTTGTGTGAAATAACGCTAAACTGCGCCATATAAATCTTAATAGTACATTGTAGAGTAATTGTGGGAGCAATTTTAAGTATAATCATCACCCATTAAAAAGTTTTATTTTTAAACCACATTTTTGCCGAAAGTTTAGCCATTTTCCGCCTTACTTATTAGATTTTTTCGCGCTAGTTCACCGTTAGTTTAGTTACATCGGACGTAGGCCATTAAATTAGACGCATAAGCCGTGGTTATAAGGCGAGTTTATCACTATTCCAACCTTACACCACGCGTAACATTTGCACCTCGTTTATAAGTAAGGGTTAGAGTCAAGTGCACTTGAGGTGACATGTGACAAAAATGAGAATTTCATGCTAGCATTATTATAATGAGATTATATTAACATATTCACGTTATTTTGACGTAATATTTTGTGATGCCGCAGAGTTCCAACTGCCTTAACTACGGTATTTTTACTTAAAGATGTAGAATAATTATAATTCCTTACCTAAATCTGCTGCCAGGACAACTGCGATCCCCGCCAGGGTCAGGAGGGCCCCGAAGCTCCCCATCATGTCCTCGAGCTGACACCACTTGAGTTAACACCTCATCACACCACCAACACTTCACTCAACGAACCAACTTCAAGCCACTCACGCACACAAATTGTTAATAGCACTATGGAGCCAATACCAATCCTGATATTCTATTAGTATTTTTCCACTGTCGAATTAAAATCCACGAGAACTCTTGAATCTTCGAAACACTTCTGTTATTGAATAATCCGTTTGAATCTGAAAAAACAATGAAATACAATTAGTATTGTAAAAAAATATTCGGTTTTAACTGGATTTCAAATAATACTTTATTTTTCACGTCGGAATAATATTTTAATGTGTTCAAAAAGTCCCAAACTAAACTAAAATATCTAAGCACAATCAATTAAACGCATATCTGATAAATAGCAAAAACTCTTGAACAAGTGATCTCTAGAAATGTGCACTGTATTTCTTGTCTGAAATATTTTGATCAGTGTAAAAACTTTCAACGCATATCAAATTACTGTAAAAAAAAAAAAAGACGCAAATAGCTACCCGGTGTGTTATAAAAACTTACGTAAAATATCGGTTTAAGTTCGTATAATCAATTAATAAAACAAAGAAATATTTGTTTTAACATATTTGAGTTCCGCGATGACATCCGCACAAAGATCAGTTCGATACTGAAGTCAAAGCCAATAAATAGTTTGAATGGAGGAGCCAGTGACTGTCTGAGGAAATCTCCCATCCCTCCTGTCTTCTGCCGGTGGACGAGATGCGCATGGCGGATTGCGCACTCCGATGGCCGTACATTGTTGTGTCACTCTGCACTGTGCACGCGTGACCGGGTGGCACAGTGGAGGCATTACGAAAGCGGAATACTTAAGGCTGCAGGAAACCCCAATGGCAGCGGACCATTCGTCAGCTGTCCTTGGCCGGGATGGATTATTTGCGAGTATTTGCATACTGAGGCGGATGTTGAGATACACGCGTGAGACGACAACAGAGTCGGGACAGGGGAAATGTTCTAGAACCCGTTTATTCTTCTACGTATGGCTTAAGATTCTCAGTCTTTCAACAGCATCTGGCATCGCGGCGAGCAACACCGATGTGCCCCGAATAAATTGTAATATTTTTATGATATGTTTAGAAACATTCTTCAACAATGTGCCCCACGGAGCACGATTTGAGCTTGTCCACATTCTCACAATAAAGTCCTGAACTTCACGCACAGCAGCTAAATTGAGAATATTATAATTTCGTACCTGGCTATTCTGGTCACCAAACACGGCTAAATCCATTTCAAGCAACGTTTCGATTCCGAATATTGGTCTTTCACCAGGTCGATACTTGGAGTATCTACCACTCTGGAACGTGCCGAAAATAAACTAAACATCATTTTAATTGGATCAAATGTGTTAGGAAACATAATAATTAAATAAAAGTTATTGCAACCTTTGGATTCGTAGTTGAGCGTCTTACCATTCGACTATAGAGGCTGTCATGTACACTGTATTCACCAGAAAGCTTGGACATTTTCATAACATGACTTTTATTTTTTAAATTGTTAATGGTATTATAGACAGCCCTGATTTACTTAGCTTAATTACCTTCTATGTACCTAACAGATCCACTCGATCCAAAATTATTTTTAAATGTAACAATAATATCAGGACTGAGTCATTTAAATACTCGCTTGTACCTAGATTGCATGCAGTGAGTAATTCTATCGCTGAAATATTAGATATATTCAACTGCACTGAATCTAGTTACAAGAAGGCTATAATAGCATACCTCTTTCAAAAATACTAGTGTTAATTTGCATGATAATATTTATATCAATTTCATCATGTTTTTGGGTTTTAATCATGTTGTTATTTTTTATGTCATTGTTATTTTTTATGTCACTGTTATTTTATATCTTATGTTATGTAAAAGCCCATGAGGGCGTATATAATTAAATAAATAAATAACTACCCATGTAAAATTTATAGATAATTCATTTGTAGTATTGCTTGTATTAGAATGCTACAAAGTGACGTTTAACGCCATTTTTGAGTGCTAAAGCTTAGCTTGCTTCGTTCAAAAGCACCCGATGTTGGTGTGTATGTACATCTGTATATTTAGACAGAAAAGTGCATAGTTTAAAATGACGAGTAAAGAAAGATGATAGAAAAATGTTGTATACTTAGAGACTAAAAATCACATCACCCGACTCTGGACAACAATTCAAATGACATAAACACGTCTTGACTTAGAAATAACTTTCTGAAACATGAGTGTTGTTTAGTTCCTAGATTTTTTTAATTTCCCTACCTGTGAGTAAGTAACGATGTTAGCCGATGGAAAAGAGTGATAATCACTTTCTTTGAAAGATTCCACCGTGGTCATTTACTTTCGTTGTGAGTACCTGGCTAGGTAATAGGTACCTACTCCGTAGAAGGTGCATTAAATGTATATACGAGTATGCATTAGCCTGTTAGAGCATTATAATAAATTTTCTTTGCTTCTTACCGTAGAAGTTGAATTTAATGATCGACGTTTATCAAAATGAAAAACCTATAATATATCTTTCTCCGTTTATGTACTATTTGCATCTCACCAGCGTGAGTTGGAGCTTTGGTCAAACACCGAAATAATTATTAAACTCGTCAACTATACAAAAAAAAATGTTCGGGTGGGTTCGAATATTCATTAATTCGAATCCCATCAGATCCCGAACTCAAGCATATAAGCGCATTGGAGTAAATTATTGGCCCCATCAATCTTAACGCTGCCAGGATTGACTCCCTCTTGGTAGCGTTTTGCAGAAATGAGGCCTAATATCCTCCATTAATATTTTTTTACTTGTATTATTTAAAAAAAATAAAATATATTCTTATGAATTTCTGTTCATTTTTATTTGTTAATATTATTATAACCATGTATTAATATCAGGTATAATATAAGGTATTGCATTGCACTACTCCTGCATACCTTCTAAAATAAAACTTTATTATTATTATTATTATTATTATTATTAAAACAAGATAGACATAGTTCTAAAATTTGATAAATAAACGTGATTCATAAATAATAAGCAGTTATTAACCAGTAAGGCAGTTTTATTGGCATCACTAATTGGGGCATTTTGCGAGATTGAATTTAGTGGGGAAGGGGAAAGAAATGGGTAAGGGGAAGGTCAGGAAGTACCCGACTACTCAGATCTGGTCACCTAGCACGGCTGAAACCATTTCAAGCAACGTTTCAATTCTGAATGGTGACGATACTTAGAGTATCTACCATCTGGACACCTACTATGCCTATTCTCGTGACACTCGTATCTCCGTCCACCCGCTCTACATGTCGAAACCATCTAAGCTCATTAATAAATATGACAATAAGAGTTTTTTGCGTTGAACTTACGACATGCTATTTGTTTTACATTGTATAGATGTATACAATGCTGGGTGGGCCTATAACAGGAATAAAATTGTAAAGCTTTAGTCAATAGCATAATGGGTGCTAATATTGAAATACATTATATGTATTTTATAGTATGTAGGTATATTTTATATTATAGAGTCAATACATGTATTGAGGATAGTCAGGTTGTCCCACCATCACCTCTCGGCTCATTCTTCTCAATTATACTAGTTATTCTTGCGTCACACCTCTCAAACGTTTAAATAACAACTTGGTTTGAACGACCGTTCAATTACGACTCTAGATTACGTCTAGGGTCCTGTTAATACTACGAGCTCAGTTCCAACCTCTCTGTTTGTTGCCTACGTAGTTTATGAGAGAGAGGGAGAGATAACAATGGATCAGCGGGGTATGCCTATGGACAAATTCTGTACAAATAGGCTCCGCTGTTCGTAGAGATTTAACAGGTGAACCTTATTTGAAGGCTGACATTTGTGCCACTCTAGAAACAGATAATCTACGTCGATGCTGCAAAGTGTAAAGGGCATTGTATTTCAAAACATTGCATTATTTAATTATCGTGTGTATTAACAAAACATATATTCTGGCAGAGACGAAACATTTAATTGTTGAATGAAAATGTAATTATCTTGCCGGTACAGGCCTTATGATGGTATAAAATATTGATTCAGCGTATATCGGACTCTGAATATAGGAGGAAAGTGGAACATGAGCACAATACGAGGTTCACAAGAAATGACGGCATGATTGTATCAAAATATAATAATAAATACGAACAAAGAACCCTGGAGTATACGTGCACAAAATTTTCAATATGTTAACACAAAATTTAAAAAAATGAGAATTGTTAACAAGAGTCAGACATATGCTGAAAAAATGGCTTCTAAGTAGAATTATTATTATTATTATTAATTTCTTATATTAGGCGCTTATTTAAATATTTAATATCTACTATGTGTACTAAAGAAACTGTTGTACTATATGATACTGCACGGTGCATGGTATGGTGTAACTTTAGAGTATATAGAGTGGTATCTACCCAAGGCAGTGAAGTCAGTTTTTGATGAGTTTTACCTGACTCGGTGGACCTGGGCGTGGCTTAAGGCTAGGGTATTTAAACATCCATTCATATCACATATTGACATAATATTTTAACTCTTTTTACCCAACCTATACAAACTTGCGATAAATCACTTTCTCCGGGTTTTCACGTCGTATACCATGAGAGAAAAAGAGACAACAAATATAATACACCGCTTCTATGTACTGTCTCCTGAGTCACCGCGGGACTCCGCCCACATTTTTTACTATGCCCCTAAACTTGACACAACTAAACGGTTTTTTAGGTTATATGCTATATTTTTGTTGAAAACAATACTGTGAAAAAGTGGTTATACGAATAAACAAAAACATTATGTCGATATGTGCTATGAATGGATGTATAAATACCCTAGCCTTAGTATTAGCCACACTCAGGTCTGCCGAGTCTGGTAAAAATCATCAAAAACTGACTACACTGCCTTGGATAGGTACCACTCTATGTACTCTAAGGTTACAACTAAATAAAATTTTGAATCGAGTAGTTCTCGTTGGTGTGTGAAAGGAAATAAGGTTCAATAAATCAGGGCTGTCTATAATACCATTGACAATTTTATAAATAATATTTTCTAGGAAATATGGGCACAGGATGTGGCAAGTTCGAAAAGAACGTAAAAAAACTTTCAGAAACTCAAACTTTATCGTTGCTTGAATACAGTGAAGGTTGTATCCTCTGTAAACCAACACTCGACGAAACCACAATCTTCACAATCATTGCGAGGAGTCCGCGAGTCATTTCGTGTTCTGATTTGAACACAGAATCCTTCATCTTAAGGACGATGGCGGGATTCTCCAGTCGACTCACCGCTAACCGCCAGCTAATTAGTATAACAATATTCATATTTGACTATGTCAGAGGTCTGCATCCTTAAAGAAGTGAACCGGTGAGGCAATCCAGGCCGGCGTGGGACGATTTTCCAATAAACTCTGACGCGAGCGACTTTCTTCTCGCTCTATGTGTCACGGGCCAGTCATATTGCTGATGGCTGCTTGCTAATGGTCCGTGGAACTGAAAGTGTTCTGGCCGCAGAGTAAAGGGGAAGAGAAAGGGTAATTAGTACTAATTAGCCATGCTTAAGGTTAGATGTAGAAGGACCGCCACGACTACGTGACCGAAGAAAATTAAATGTGAATTATTCTGTGATCAGAGAAGAATAATATTACCTGCAAGGTGAAAGTTGATTACAGTGGAAATGTAAAGAGTTGACTTTGTGGCTCTTTTTAGTGTGTAGATTTTTTGTGACTTAACAAACCATCACGCCGTTCCCCCGCACGGGTAGGCAGAGAGGACGGACCGCCATAGAACTCTGTCTTGGCATACACTCTTTGCTTCATTAACATTCCTACATCGTCTCATACATACTCATTTGTTATTCTGACTCTTCACATTGGCCGATTCAAGTATTTGATTTACTTGATCGTGCCATGTCTTCCTCAGGCGTCCTCGACTTCTTCTTCTATTCACTTTCGCATCATATATTCTTTTCACACACCTTTCTTCGTTCATTCGCTCTACATGCCCAAACCATCTAAACGTCCCTTTCTTGATCCTATTCATTACGCTCACATCAGCCTTGCATTCTTTCCGGATATCCACATGTTTAATACGGCCATGCATGGTTTTAAAGCACATACGTCTCAGGGATCTCATTTCCACAGCATTCAGTCTACTTTCATCTTTCCTCTGCCAGTTCCATGCCTCATCGCCATACATCAGGGTTGTATCCATTAATGGAGTTTCCTGCATTCACCCTTTTTTCAATATCCTTATCAGTCTTTCCGTCTCTCGTAAACATACTTCCATAAGATAATATACTATATGATATTATAGCCTTCGTGTATCTACATTGTGTGCAGGTTAATACATCAGCCACCTCTGCGTGCGTATTACCAACTACATGCAATCTAGGTACAAGCGGGTATCTGAAAGACTCAGTTCTGATATTATTGTTACAATCAAATAGAATTTTTGTTGGAGTACTTCTCGTTGGTATATGAAAGGCACTAAGGTTCAGTAAATCATAGCTGTCTATAATTCCATCGATTTTTTAAAAAATAAAAGTTAAGTCGAAAACAATTATTCAATTGGAAAGTTTTAAAGTGTATTTCTTTCATCAAGTATTTATTTTATTTTAGTACATATTACAGGCATGATGCCCAAAAAATATATACATGAGTGGTTATTTAATTGGAATATTCGTATTTAACAACAGTAAGTAATCAAGTAAAATTTTATGAAAAATGCAAAAGTATATGAATAACAAACAAAATCAAAAGAATAAGGAATAAATACAAGGTAGAAATTTTATGAAAAATGCAAAAGTATATGAATAACAAACAAAATCAAAAGAATAAAGAATAAATACAAGGTAGAACATAAATTAATGGATTATTGGTATAATATTTATAGTTTATAGGATGTAGAGTGGATTTTATAGTTATGGGACCAGATAGAAGGATTGTATTCAACTTGACTTCGAACTAAAAGCTAGGCTACCTGAATATTGCTACCCGTGAATATTATCTGTTGCATCTTTTATTGAGACGGTCTACAACAGATGACTAACAAGGGAGTAATGCTTATGTTTGAAACAGTCCGTACAGCAGGTACGAATGTAAAAAAACCTTTCTAAACTAAGTACCTACCAATTAATGCTTACAATATTTACCAACGCTGCATTCCTTAGCATAGCAATTCATTGGAACAAAAAATCTAATACCCACACATCTGGAACTAACCAGCCGAGTGAATATTACAAATAGCCCATAGCCCATTGGAATGTCCGCATGTATTATGTTTCTGCATTGTCAAGCAAATTTCATAATTCCAATTACCACGATTAATGAGGTGCACACAAAAATGCAGTTGTCGAACGCGAGGTGATAACTTAGCATTGGGAATAGAAGTTGCGCAACGGCTGTGATGTGCATTCTCTAGGCTCTGGTCCCTGGTGTCGGGTAAAGGTAATGCCGAAGGCGGACTGAAGCCGAAAGTTGCGCAAGGGACCAACACGACCGCCGTGGCATTTGAAGAAGATCACAATCAAAACAGCTTTTGATGGATCATTTTATTTTAGGCTCAGGAGAAGAATTATCGTAGTTACCTATGTGGTTCAGTACTTTACTTGTTGAAATTATGTTTGCGTTATTTGGAGAAGGAACTTAGAGTATATAGAGTGTTACCTATCCAAAGCAGTGTAGTCAGTTTTTGATGATTTTCACCTGACTCGGCGGACCTGGGCGTGGCTAAGACTAAGGCTACTATATTTATACATCCATTCATATCACATATCGACATAATGTTTTTGTTTATTCTTACAACCACTTTTTCACGGTATTGTTATCAACAAAAATATAGCATATAATCTAAAAAACCGTTTAGTTGTGTCAAGTTTAGTGGCATAATAAAAAATGTGGGCAAAGTCCCGCGGTGACCCAGGAGCCCAAGATCATCGCGACAGTATATAGAAGCGGTGTATTATATTTGCTGTCTCTTTTTCTCTTATGGTGTACGACGTAAAAACCCGAAGAAAGTGATTTATCGCAAGTTTGTATAGGTTGGGAAAAAATAATTAGCTCTCTCTCCATACATTGTACTCCAATAGAAGGAATCTAAAACTATAATCTTTGTATTATTTTATAGTTTTGTGTGTATCATATAGTTGCAATGTTTTTTCACACGCACCCGGTTTCGCTCGTGTTATTTCCCAGTCACATTTTATCATTTAACCCTCGATCAAATAGACACCTATCTTTTGAAGAATTATTTTCATCTGCCAGCTCAAACATCCCACTCGTGATATTCTAACGATAAATTGAACGTGACAGGAGAAATTACTGTCACAGAAATAAAGGTAGATGCTCTCAGTATCGCCCTGTTGAAAGACCATCATTCAGTATCGAAACGTTGCTTGAAATAGCTTTAGCCGTAGAAACTTTATTTTGCAGAAGCGGGCGGTCCGTTTGATAGACTCTCCTATCTTGACAAATGGATTGCAATCTTTGGAGCACAAACGTCAGGTGGGAATGCTGTCCTTGTTCTACCGGTATTTCAATGGAAGATGCTCCGAGGAAACTGCGTCATTGATCCCTTCGGCACCGGTGCATAGTCAGAAAACGCGCCAAACGCGCGGTCAACATTTTTACACGGTTGACATTCAATACGTGAGAACGGGTCGCTTTTACAACTCGTTCTTATGGTTAACAGCTTGGCTGTGGAACGATTTGCCGCCTTCTGTGTTTCCTCCCTCCTTCAACATGGGTCTCTTCAAGGCCCAGTTTCATTCCTTTATTTTTCTCAAAAAGACCCTCTACACAGCATCCCCAAAGATGACAAGGCCTCCTGTGTGGAGTTGGTGTAAACATTTAAAAAAAGCCGTGTTTGGTAACCAGATCTGCCGATGCTTCCAAACCTTCCTCTTCTCCATTTTTTTCCATTCTCCACTACCTTCAGCCTCATAAAATACCTCAATTAGGGATGCCATAGTCCCACTGGCTCCAGATGGTTGGAAGTAGTTGGGACTCTGCGGTATTAATGTAGAAAACAAAACTAACGAACATATTAAATTGAAGTTGATTGATTCTTCTTATTATATTTTATTGCCTACGACTTTCAACACTGGCTATTGTTAACTGCATTGGAAAGTGGAATGAGCACTTAACGTACCAACAATAATAATTTTATTGGGAAAATGCTATTATTCGTATTTATTACTAATGCCGCTGAGCTGCCCATAAACAATGCAATAAGTACAGCCAGAGTAGAGAAAAGTTTTAACACGTACATTGCTTACACCGCGCGTCGTGCATTGACCGGTATGCGCACAACGAGCCACGCGCGTCGTGCCGCCTCTTCGCTTTGAACCGATCTAAAGCAGACGCAGCCATGTGGTTTTGAGTCGTTGCAAAGAGCACAGGGAAACCGTCACTGTTCGTCAGTTTGAATTGATCCGTCATTCATATGGCATTAATCTGTACGACTTTTAGTTAGAAATTAACGTGTTAACAGACGAGAGATGAACAGCATTTGAGTACTCATCCCACCAACGTCGGATTTATCACTGCACCCAACCTTGGTCTTCCCCATCACCTTTTCTTCCTCCTTCCTTCAGTTGCGCAACACACCCTAAATTGGGGACGACATAGTTCCACTGACTCCGGGCAGTTGGCAATGCTTTTTTATGCGAATACCGCACGTAAGTCCGAACTGATCACAACCGTCTGATGCCAGTGGGACTATGACATCCCCGATTGGGGTATGTTGTGAAGCTGAAAGTTAGTGGAGAGTGGAAGGAGATGGGGAAGATGAAGGTGGAGCAGTACCTGGCTCTTCAGATCTGGTCACCAAGCTCGGCTAAAGCCATATAAAAAAAGTTCAATTCTGAATGGTGGTCTTTCACCAGGGCGATACGTAGAGTATCTACCACTCTCTAGAACGGGCCGCAAAAATATAATAATAATAATAATATTTGGATAATTTTTATAGCGCCGTTTTTGTGAAAAATCACCTCAAGGGCGCTGTATTAATTAAATGTGAAATAACACATATAAATACGTTTACCGGTTAGTAGCCGAGTGGACAAACGCGTCGGATGACCACCCGCGCGTCGCGGGTTCTTTTTCTCTGCTGGCTAAGTCCCTCATCATTGCAAAAGCAACATCTTCCGCTTATTATGATGGCGGTCGGAGATTTTCAAATATTTTCAGGTTATTCATAACCAATTAAACTAACCACTCGACTACGGAATCCGTCAGAATAAAACTAAACGCGTATGGCAGTGAGGCACGGAACTGGCAGAGGAAGGATGAAAGTAGACTGAATGCTGTGCAAATGAGATCCTTGATACGTATGTGCGGTAAAACCATGTTCGACCGTATTAAAAATGTGGATATCCGGAAAAAATGCAAGGCTGATGTGAGCGTAATGAATATGATCAAGAAAGGGACGCTTAGGTGGTTTGGGCATGTAGAGCGAATGAACGAAGAAAGGAGTGTGAAAAGAATATATGATGCTAAAGTGAATGGAAGAAGAAGTCGAGGACGCCTGAGAAAGACATGGCACGATTAAGTAAATCAAATACTTGAATCGGGTCTTGCGAAGAGTCAGAATAACCGAAGAGTATGTATGAGACGATGTATGAATGTGAATGAAGCAAGGAGTGTGTGCCGAGTGGTAGATACTCTTAGTATTGCCCTGGTGAAAGACCACCATTCAGAATCGAAACGTTGCTTGAAATGGCTTTAACCGTGTTTGGTGACCAGATCTGAATAGCCAGGTACTTCCCAACCTTCCTCTTCCCAATTTCCTTCCCCTCCCCACTATCTTCAACCTCACAACATATCCTATTTGGGGATGCCATAGTCTCACTGGCTCTAGACGGTTGGGAGCAATTGAGACTCTTGTGCGGTATTCATATAAAAAATAAATGAAAAGTACCAAGACAGAGTTATATGGTGGTCTGTCCTCTCTGCCTACCCCTGCGGGGAAACGGTGTGATGGTTAGTTAGTTGGTTAGTTAGTAAGCGACTTTTAAATATCTGCCTACCTGTCTCACCAGTATTACAAAAGCTCTATTCATAATTTTCATTACATCATAAGTCATAAG
The DNA here is from genome assembly GCA_022651775.1 of Drusus annulatus. Taxonomy (NCBI): domain Eukaryota; kingdom Metazoa; phylum Arthropoda; class Insecta; order Trichoptera; family Limnephilidae; genus Drusus; species Drusus annulatus. The sequence goes on from JAGWCC010000028.1 coordinate 795,922, forward strand.
CATGGGCCCATTAAAGGTAGTTGTAGAACGCAAACAATGGACGTCTGTGAGGTTCATTTACTAAACCAAAGCCTGTCGAGAATTCTATTACCGGCATTTTTTCAAAGAGGCAAAAAGCCGCGAGGAAAATGAGAGGAAGAGGGGTTTGGTACCGGCTCGGATACAACCACTTGGAGGCAAAAGATGTCGGCGGACTTGGCAGCGGTTAATGGTGTTACGAAAGTGTTACACGTGAAATAAATAAGCAAATATCCGCGGCCGGTGAAAGGAGAAGAGATCATTGGGGGCGGAGGCTGTGCCGGGAGATGAGGCTGCTGTCCAGAGGCGGAACTCAAAAAGAGTAAAAACTCAGAAGTAATATGAGTACACTTAATAAAATAGGAACTAAGTGCCCAGAAAAAAAACTTGTGAAATGAGTTACGTAACTTTCTGCATTCTCAACTTTTTTTTTTGGCACTTAATTCCTATTTTATTACCTGTATTCATAATATTTATATTGACAATGGAAGTATTTTTTAAAATTAACTTTACCGTCAGCACATGTATCAACAAGCTACCTGGATTATATTTTTTTAAATTTTAATTTGTCTTTCCTTAATCTAATCCGGAGCTCTGCAAGACCCGCGTTAATCAGAGTGGTAGATACTCTCAGTATCGCCCTGGTGAAAGACCACAATTCAGAATCGAAACGTTGCTTGAAATGGCTTTAGCCGTGTTTGGTGACCAGATCTAAATACCCAGGTACTTTCCAACCTTCATCTTACCCATCTACTTCCCCTCCCCACTACCATCGACCTCACAACATACCCCAATTGGAGATGCCATAGTCCCGCTGGCTCCAGACGGATGAGAGCAGTTGGGACTCTTGTGCGGTATTCACTATATATATATTTATTTATTTGAATTTACAAATCCCTTTTGCAAAGATATACCTTAACCCACCTCAGAACGTGACCCAACCCGGTAGTAATATAGTTCCTCACACAGATAAATAAACACCCATATTTTTTTTTACATTAACTCCATAAGGAGGCCTTGAGAGAAATAATTTCCCTCGGGGCCTATGTCATCTTTGGGGATGCTGTTTAGAGGATATTTTTAAGGAAAGGGAGGAGTGAACCTGGGTCTTGAAGAGACCCATGTTGAAGGAGGGAGGAAATACAGAGGCCGGCAAATCGTTCCACAGCCGAGCTGTTGAACACAAGAACGAGTCGTAAAATCGTCCCGTTCTCATGTATTGAATGTCAACCGTGTACAAGTGTAGGGCGCGCGTTTGGCGAGTTCATATATAATCACCGAATTGATAAAGAGATAGAAGTGTATGTTGGACGTGTCCGTATTTCCGAAGTTAGCCAATTTTTTCCCTACTTCTGCTGAAATTGATCAAATATATATTTTTTAAACATCGAAATTATTTTTCGAGCAGCTCAACAATTTCACTAACCTATCTGGGGCCTAGGAGCCGAAAGGTCTTATATGCATTAGTCAATCAATTTTCTATAAAATCAGTAAATTACCTATTACACTACCTGTCCAGTGAAAATGTACATGTGTGATATTTTAATTTGCACAATTATTTAAAAATGGATATGCATCCCTAATTTTAATGATTTTAATAATACCATTTTTTTTTACTTTATTCCACTATTTTTTATTTAAGACCTGACCGGTTTCACCTTTGACGGGCATCTTCAGACTGGTCGATGCCCGTCATAAGGTAAAACCGGTCAGGTCTTAAATAAAAAAATAGTGGAATAAAGTATAAAAAAAAAGTATTATTAAAATCATGAATATGATCCTTGAGCCCCGGGCCCGTTGCGGGGTTTTGCACTATGTAGTTACGACACTGCCGCTATCGCTAGCTGTATTATCTGTATCTAGAACGAGATCAGATGGAACCAGAAGAAGGTGGAAGGTGAGTGGAATCAGTCAATTCAATCCGCAATTTCAATGGCGTGGACTTTCACCTCGAGCGGAATATAAACACATCAATATGAGACGGGTGACGGTGATGGCCGACCATCGATAAGTAATGAGCAGCTGAACAGGATTTATTTTTATCTATCTTACTTTATTATTTAATGGTTTCTTATATCATTAATTAAACTCTTCGTTATTATAACTTACAACTGTAAACTATTTATTTAAGATTATGTTTTAGCTCCTCTCCTAACAACAAGCTGTTAGCTTAACTTATGAAGAGTAAAATAAATATAAAAAGAAAATATCAATCATTTTTATCTTTGGATTAATAGTTGTATAATATGTATCCATATTTTTTATTAAATCAACAATTAGTTAAATTAATTGAACTTAATAAATTAATCAAAGAAATCAAATTAATTAAAAAATGTATTCTTTTACTTGATTCAATGAAACAATTCAATAAAATTTTAAAATATTTTTTTAATTAATTAAATTAAATTATTTAAATGCATTAAATGAATTACATTAATTGAATTTAATTAATTAATTAAGTGAATTAACGAATTAAATGAGTTGAATAAATAAAAGCTTTAATTAATTAAAGCTTTTTGTAAATGCAACCAATTGGATTTTAACATAAAATCACAATATTTACAAATTAAGTCATTCCAAAGTTTCCAAGAATAAACTTATGCAACCTACTTCAAACTGATGCAAAGGCAATGGCTTGAATACAGACATCAACAAAAATGCATTACTTACTAACTAACCATCACGCCGTTTCTCTGCAGAGATAGGCAGAGAGGACAGAACGCCATACAACTCTGTCTTGGCACACATTCCTTGCTTCGTTCACATTCATACACCGTCTCATACATACTTTTCTGTTATTGTAACTCTTCACATGATCCGATTCGAGAATTTGATTTACTTGATCGTGCCATGTATTCCTCGGACGTCCTCGGCATTAGTTATTAAACTATATGAGGTGTTACAACCTACTGCACTAATATATTTTAAGACGACAGATAGACAAGAAGTTGATTTCTTCTCCTGATGCCCTCTCTTATGGGAGGTTGGCTATCATCGGAGTAATTTTCGCCCTGCTGACAGGGTTAGCAATGCTACTTTAAAACGCTATTTGTCGTTGGCTAGTTCTTCCTTTCACTCACACGTTAGCTGCCCGTGACAGTTTTCAATACGTATTGTCACAAAATACCGTAGAATCGTGGCGTGACAAGCTCCAGTAAATGTGCTCTACGGAAAGTGGTTTTTATCGCAGGAAAATCGCACCACCCAAAAAAAATGTCAGTTTACTTTGTCTTCATCAAACAATAATAATAATATTTGCATAGTTTGTGTAGCACTGCTTTTTGTGAAAAATCACCTCAAGGGCGCTGTGTATTAAATGTACCTATCTATCTACTTGTATTTACAGCATTATTTTTCTAATTATAAATTAATCATCAATCAAAAATGATTTACGTATTTCATTTTTACGTTGACGAATAAACTTTCAAAACCGATTTAAATTATGCGTATCTAATTTGAATTGTCGCCAAACGATATGTTAGTTAATATTTGTGCGAAAGGCGTCTGTGACGTCACGTCGGCCAACGTTTGTGGATAGTTCCGGCTCTTGATAACAGTTGTGTTAGCGGTACCTACGTCATGGTCGAATTCGAACCGTTTAAGAATTAGCGATTTTGGAGCGTTTTTAAAATCAATAATTATTTTTGAAAATATTAAAATCTTAGATTTTTAGTGAGACGATCAGAATCAGAAAAATAATCTTTAGATAATATTCCACACGTTTTTAAATGGTATCCTTCATTTATGAAAATACCTCACTGAAAAGGTTAGAGCAAAAAATACGCCATCTTATTTTAGTTTTATAGTTTGATGAATATTTTGAAGCCACATAGATCTAGTTCAAATTTCATAATGTTTGAGTTAACCGTTCGAGGGTTTTAAGCATAACATTTTCTGTTTTATATTTTAGATTAAGACTGCCCCATAAAACCATTTGTTCGCCCCCAGGGGTCCTAGCACGAAACATCGATATAGATTTTATCGACTATGTCGGTAGTTTGGAATCGTTCCCGAGCCCGACTGCAGATCGCCAACGAAAAAACGATAACTCACATCGACTAAACACGCTTAATTTAATCGATAACTACTGTTGTTTGTTCGTTGGAGATCTGCAGCCGGGCTCCGGAACGACTTCAAATTACCGACATTGTCGATACAATATTTATTTATTTACGCCCGTTTTAGGCCTTTACATACATTTTAATATATTTTATTTTTTTCACAACAGTAACCTCATTAGTGCAAGAATTGTGTAAAATAGAAAAAATAAAAAAAGAGTATTGAATAGCAGATACAAAAATAACTAATAACATGTTCAAAAATATTGTAAAAGAAAAGAAATAAATAATATTAAGTAATAGGTCCAACTATTAGTTTAGCTCTACCAGATAACAACAACTGTACTAAATTAAACTCATAGAGTGATATTGACGTGTTAAATATATCAGCGACATCGGAGTATAGGTTTCCCAGATGCGACATTCGTCGCATAGGCGTGTTGAATTGTGAGATTGAAGCAAAATTGCTACAATAGTACGGTAGGTACTGCCTTGTAATCGTTTTGCTAGGAACATGAAATGAAATCAAGTTTAATAGTTCAGGGCTGTCAATCATTGAATTTATAATTTTGTGTAAGCAAATCAAGTCGGTAATTATTCTCCGTTCAGACAATCTCAATAAATTAAGATGACAAAGAAGATAATCGTAATTGATAGATTCCCTTAATAAGCCCATTCTGAAGTTTTATTTATTTTTTATTTTTTATTTTATTTTATTTTATTAACGCCTTTAAGGCTTTTACATAAATACATTTTTTTAAATAAAGGAGTACAATAGATGGGTAGAATATAACATTAAGAGAAAAGTTAGTATTTAACTGCAAGTATATAAATATAGCGTAGGTTTATACATATAATAACAATAACCTTTGTGTTCTATTGAAAACATTCAAGTAAGCTAGATTTTAATTTGGAAACAGTGTTGTAACGGTAAACATCTATTGAACCATATTTATTACCAAGTCTATGCAGTCTTTGAATGGGAGAATTATCAAAATAATTGTTTGTAGACGGAGAAACATAATATAGAGCCGCCTGCCGTGTATCACGGGTAGGTACTCGCAAGGTAATAAGGCTCGTTAGATCCGGGGCGTCCAATCTGCCATTCGCTATTTTAAAGAGACATATTAAATCGCTCACTGTGCGTCTTGATGATAAATCAGTGAGGTTAAGCAAGTTCATTAAATATACGTAATCAAGGTCAACAATTGGGATACATAACTTATAATTAATAAATCTGAGAAACTTATGCTGCACTCTTTCTATTTTAAGTTGGTGAATATTATAAAATGGAGCCCAGATTGTAGAATTGTACTCTAGATTAGATCTAACCAACGCAGTATAAAGTAATTTAAATGAATTCAATAATTTGAAGTTAATAAATCTTAAGAATTTATTTTGAACTCTTTCTATTGTAAGGGAATGAATAGCATAACTTGGTGCCCACACTGTTGAGTTGTATTAAATTTGACTCCTAACTAATGACATGTAAAATTTTTCAAAGGTATGAATGTTTTTAAATTGATTACATATTCTTAATATAAATGGATGTTTCCTGCTGGACCCCAAGGCAGGGTAAAAAGTAAATATTGCCAAGTCCCTCCCTGGCGGCACTCACGTCTCCGCTGTGTCACGACCACACCAGGAACCAGGAACTGGACACAGAGATGCAGAGAACAGTTAACTCCAGAACAGGTTGCCGCGATGTGTACAGCCTCCAGCCTACAGCGAAGACCAACTCAAACCATTACCAATCTGGGCCACCGCGAGTACCTCACTACCTCCACCTACCTGTCGACTCACTATCCACCTGTGTGCCGTTTGCTGTGTCCCCTTTCAGCGCACTCAAGACAGACTAATTAATGGACATTGCTTTCCCAAATCGGTTCACATTGCATTCGAGACAATACCCCTGTCGCGGTGGGTATTTCTCTTCCCATAGTCTCCCCGGCCCTACGCGAAATAAACAATGTGGCATGTATCAAACGGCAGAATGAAGAAATAATTGGCCCGGTTCAGTTAGCGCAATTTGAACTCCGAAGTTTCGCATCGAGTTTAGTTCGCACACTCGCCAATTTGCCTAAATAATTAGAAGGCATATAACTTCAACTCCGCTTCCTTCAAAATTTAAATAAATAATCTCACGGGCTAAGCTTCTAGTAGCTCGTTGCATACGCGTAAAAAAAAATTAAGATGGTTTCAAAAAGCAAAACAGGTGTGAAAATGTATAATGGAACGCCTGAAATTATAAGAAATTTATGACAAATTCACCAATTTAAAGATAAGAGTAACTACGCACTGTCCAAATCTTATAATCTAGAAAATGTTATCCTATACAGTGTACCTCAACTTAGTGTACTAACTCAATCTAGGAGTAAGAGTATATATTCAGAGAGAGCTAAATATTTTCACCCAACCAATACAAATTTGCGATAAATCACTTTCTCCGGGTTTTTACGTCGTATACCATGAGAGAGAAAGAGATAAGAAAAGTCTTCACATAATAATGCAGCACTTCTAAGTATGTAAGAATGTTCTCCGTCCGCGCTAACTTCACATCGTCGAGTTGCGTAACTTACGTCAACGGATTTTGGGGTTATTTCCAATATTTGTGTTGGTTAAAAAACTTGCAGTAGTTATACAAATAAATCAAATATGATGGTGATATGTGCTATGCGTGAATGTTAAAATAAGACCAAAAAAAGATTATAAAACATCGCTTTTCAGAGGTATTTTAACAGTTTTAAATGTTTTTGACCGAAATTTAGAATTTTCACACCAACGATATAAAGACATAAAATCAACAAAAAGCTTCAATCATTATTTAGGCAAACCTTCTGTTATTAGTGTTTGTGTGATATTTTTACTTTATAAATCATTTTAATGGTGTATTGATATTGTTTTGTTTAATGTGTTCAAATATGTTTATTAAAAATTTTCGAATTCCATGTGGGCGGTAACTAATAGGCTATCCAACATATCTTTTTCTCTTTTTATCGAGTCAGTATAAAGTCAACCGACACTGTTTCGCAAAGGTACCTCTTTATATATTCTTACTCCAAGAACTCAACAGATATTAGGTTTAAAAAGATAAACATTTTCATGATTAAAAATACAAAAGAGGTACCTACCTACATGTCGGTATATAATGATATTTTAAAACTTGCTTTCAAAAGCAATGTATTTGCAGAACTTGTAGCATTTTTTTTAAATTTTGCATGGCTACTTATTGAATATAAATGGTTATTTATGTTCAGGTGTTTACTGACCATGTATATTTAAATAAATTGGTAGGTAGGTACCTACCTAGTACCTTCTGTCATTCTTACATTTTGTGTGAATCACGTATCTCAGTAGAGAGCAATTTCAAAAAAAATCAACAACGTCTAACGTAATCCCAGCACTTACACTGTAACATAGGTAATGGGGCAAGTATCTGATAGTATTCATACCGTAAGCCGTCTTCTGCCACGTTCGATGTAAAAATTGCTCATGCATACAAAAGTTTGAAATTTTGTTCCGATAACAGTCCTTCACGATTTACTCACTATGTTCCTTTTGATGTGTGTGTCTTGACTAAACCACACGGGAGCGGGTTTTTATCTGCTAGTATAAATTAATACTAGAGTTTATTACACAATGTGTACGTGCACATATGCATCAACACTGCCAACAGGTATCCAGTCACAAATCGTTTTGATAGTATTTCAGAATACAGATTTACGGTCAAAGGTTCTGCCGACCCAGCGAAGCGTTTGAAACAGTTTTGGTAGAAAATGGAGAAATTACCGCCGACTTAGTTTGCTGTTCCGTGCATAATGATGATGCAACTAGTTAGTTCTGCATCGAGTATATTACCTACGAAGGAAAAGGCGATAGAAAGTAATCTTCTGCATGCATAATGATCTAGTTTCTTTCGCAATACATTTTACAAATACTTACATATTTTCACATACGTTGACTTTCAGGGATATATTCGTATTTCAGGATTATATAACTGAATGACCGTTGTAACTAACTAACTAACCATCATGCCTTTTCACTGCAAGGGGTAGGCAGAGAGGACGGACCGCCATACAACTCTTTCTTGGCAAACACTCTTTGCTTCATTCACATTCACATTCCTACATCGTCTCATACATACTCTTCTGTTATTCTGACTCTTCACATGACCCGATTCAAGTATTTGATTTACTTGATCGTACCATGTCTTTCTCAGGCGTTCTCGACTTCTTCTTCCATTCACTTTCGCATCATATATTCTTTTTACACTCCTTTCTTCGTTCTTCGCTCTACATACCCAAACCATCTTAGCGTCCCTTTCTTGATCCTACTTATTACGCTTACATCAGCCTTGCATTCTTTCTGGATATCCACATTTTTAATACGGTCATACTTGGTTTTACGCACATACGTCTCAGGGATCTCATTCCCACAGCAATCAGTTTACTTTTATCCTTCCTCTGCCCGTTCCATGCCTCACATTCGTACATCAGGGTTGGTATAAGCACTCCATTGTGGACTGCTAGCTTCGCTGCTTTAGACAATTTCTTATTTGCGTCAACAGCGTTTAGTCCTTCATTAATGGAGTTTCCTGCATTTACCCTTCTTTCAATATCCTTATCAGCCTTTCCGTCTCTCGTTACATATTTCTTAAATACACAAACTCATCCACTTGCTCCAAGTATTCATCATTCTGAACTATATTTCACGCTGTTTGCGTACTCTCTCTTTCAAACACCATTACTTCGGACTTACTTACATTCATCATCAATCATTCTGCATACATACTTGGTTCATCCTAGACACGAGAAACTGTAGATCTTTCAGAAATCAGCACCGCATCATCCGCATACGATAGGCAACATGGGCATACGCTGTGCAGCAAAAGGCTTTTGACCCAAGAAATGCTAAATGTACTCTAAGGAAGGTACACTTACCGAAACCAGTTTAAATTCGAATCAAGTGATGCAATATTTAGACAACAAATAAATCTTTTTTCTCGTTTGTTTTAGGTGTATTGGGTTAAAGATTTCATAATATTTCTAACTCCTAGCACTAGAACCCCAGAGCAATAATATACCAGCAGGGAGCTGTATTGTAGTCAGAATTGATAATTTTTGCCTGACTGGGGCGAGGCTAGGGTTAGGATTAGGGTATTTATACATCCATTCATAGCACATGTCGACATAATTTTTTGTTTATTTTGTAACCACTTTTTCACAGTATTGTGATAAACAAAAATGTAGGATATAACCTAAAAAACCGTTGAGTTCTGTCCTGTTATGTCGCATAACAAAACATAGTGGGCGGAGTCGCCAGAGACGCGGGAGACGGAGAACATGCTCACATATTTAAAAGCGGTGCTATATTGTGTGAGAACTTGTCTTATCTCTTTCTCTCTCACGGTTCAAGACGTCAAAACCCGGAGAAAGTGATAAGTATATAAGTATAGGACTCTTGTAGAGTATTAATATATATATATATATATTAATACTCTACAAGAGTCCCAACTGCTCTCAACCGTCTAGAGCCAGAGAAACTATAGCATCCCCAATAGGGATATGTTATGAGGTTGAAGGTAGTGGGCAGGGGAAGGAGATGGAGAGGATGAAGGTTAGGAAGTACCTGGCCATTCATATCTAGTCACCGAATACGGCTAAAGCCATTTCAAGCAACGTTTCGATTCTGAATGGTGGTCTTTCACCAGGGCGAAACTTAGAATATCTACCACTCTGGAACGTGCCGCAAGAAAACCTCTGCATTTGTAGTCGAGCGTCTTACCATTCGACCACGGAGGCCGTCATAGTAAAGTAACCATTAACCAAATTCCGGGTGGTGGTATTTTGGCGATCGTAATACCGGCTTGATTCGCTCACAGCTGAGCCAATAACCTTGGCACTAAAGCGATGCGACTTGACCAGCATCTACCCAACTTCACAGCCGATGTTGTGTCTACCTAGCGCAGGCAGTGTAGCGAGCATCGCAGTGTAAGTAAGCGCCGTTGCACTTTCTAAGGAACCGCTAACGGTCAAGCGAGCCCCGGGGCCAGTCCCCTCCCGGGGGCACTTTCTAACAGCCGGCCGGCCAGATCTAGTCGCTGCCTTTCTACAGCCGCACCGCCTCGGGAAATGACTCGCGAACGACAGATAAAACTGAGAACGACCGTTGCCTGTAATTTGTTTGACAACACTCTGACCCAAAAACCGCGAGACTTAGAAAGCCAAAACTGTCACATCAATACATTATGCATACTTAAATATGCTTAGCGTAGAACTATGACGAGAGATGACATATAATTTTTGATTTGTACCTATCGAGTTATTTCGCTTCTGAAAATTATTGGCGTTACCTTATAATATCGTCGCCGGAAAGGCAAAAGAGCTGAAGCGCCATTTTGGGAAGTTTACACCAGAGCTTTTTTTGTTTTACAATAAAATTCATAAGTCTTCATTACCTGGTTGAAAAATGAAAAAAAAATGACTCCGGTAACTCAATGCTCTCACTGACTTACCTGAAGCGACAAAAGGCTAAAAAAAAGTACAAAACTTGTGTCGCTTGAGTCAAGCCTTCTCCCAAATGGTTAATATATTTTTGATGGCTGAAGAGCCACAAAAGTCTTCAGAATCAAACGAGAGTCAGAGCATTCGACGCAGAATGAAAAACTAATCAAAACTGCATTTTTAACTCGCTTTTGAATTGTTTGAAATAATACCTAGAATAGGTAGAAAACATCCATAATTATTTGATGCTTCAATTTTGACTTGAGCATTTAAAAATATTGATAAGCCTTTGTCAAGTTTGTTAAATAACTATCTATCTAATCATAAACAGCGTACCCAAAATCACTCAGTAACACATTTCCGCACATTGCTCAGTCAAAAATTTATTATTAATGTAAATGAATAAATCAAAAATTAAATATGGTTAATTAATTATAATTTATATAGACTTTATCACCTGTTTGTATAAATATTAAAATGCTGTGGCTGTTCGACTGCAAAGGCTGTCAGGGGCCTTTAAATCTACATAGCTCCTGGCGGAAATTACTTTGTAAGCTATAAAGAGTTGTATTGATTTTGAAATTCTCGACAAAAATGTGCAAATTGAAGCTAGAGCTCACCGATCGAGAGTGATACATTTGCTAAATCAATACAAAGATTTTATTCTGAAGATTTATTTAACTTTTTTTGACAGTTATTATTTTGGAATATCTAATTTGTACATCGCCACACCTTATTTTAATATCAATATTTTTTTTTTAAATGAACAAGTATATTTGAAAATATTATATTTTAATACTATTTCCTTACTTAGGATATTGAAAAAAGGGTAAATACAGAAAACTCCGTTAATAGAGGACTGAACGCTGTTGGCGCAAATACAAAAAAAAATTTAAAAAGCAAAGCTAGCAGTCCACAATGGAGTGCTTATACTAACCCTGGTGGAAGGATAAAAGTAGACTGAATGCTGAAGAAATGAGATCCCCGAGGCGTATGTGCAGTAAAACCATGTATGACCGTGTTAAAATGTGGATATCCGGAAAGAATTAATGTAGGCGTAATAAATAGGATTAAGAAATGGACGGTTAGATGGTTTGGGCACGTAGAGCGAATGAACGAAGAAAGGAGTGTGAAAATAATAATGACGCGAAAGTGAATGGAAGAAGAAGTCGGAGACGCCCGAAGAAGACATGGCACGATCTAGTGAATCAAAGTCAGAATAACAGAAGAGTTTGTACGAGACGATGTATGAAGCAAGGGTTGTATGCCAAGACAGAGTTGTATGGCGGTCCATCCTCTCTGCCTACCCCTGCACTGAAACGGCGTGATGGTTAGTTGGTTAGTTAGAAAACAGTTACAAAAACTATATTTTTTGCAACAGTTATTACATCACTAGATTCATTAGTAATCGAATTAATTTGAAACAAGGGGGGCTAGTTTTGACTTTGCCCGGAGGAATTCAGAGTGGTAGATAATAAGATAAGTATCGCCCTTTTGAAAGACCACCATTTAGAATTGAAACGTTGCTTGAAATGGCTTTAGCCGTGTTTGGTGACCAGATCTGAATAACCAGGTACTTCCCAACCTCCCCCTTCCTCATCTCCTTCCCCGCCCCGCTACCTTCAGCCTCACAACATAACCCTATTCGGGATGCCATAGTCTCACTGGCTCTAGACGGTTGAGAGCAGTTGAGACTCTTGTGTCGTATTCACGTGAAAATAAAATCATCTTGTCACTACGTCACTCTTAAAATACTAAAAATCTTAAAATACTAAAAATCCGGTTCAGATGTTCCAGATTCAATTATTTCTAGATCGAATAAATAACTTTTGAAAGCCGTTAAATAAAATACATCCGCAGCCATCACAGACAATAATACCAATTACTCGATTCTTCAGTCGCATAGTCAAGATCACCACTAACGTATTTTATAACTGTCGGTTAAATCTTGTGAACTATAGTATTTTAACTGCGTAAAAATATATCGTGTAATTAATAATTGGGAAAAACCATCAAGTTAATGGTTGAATTAACCCCAATTATTACCGATTGTGAGATGTAGCACTATTCTGGTGCATCAAAAATATGATTAATTCGTGGATTAATCCTACGTATACCATTTTACACAATTAGGCAAGTACCTACTAGATAATTACATTTGATTCAACGTTCTACCATTATCTTACCCTCTTTATGACTTATATCAAAGTTTAAGTAAGGCAGTTTTGAGGTGATATTTTACAACTAGAATCAAAAAAAATCCTGTGTTTTTTCTTGTCCAACGCTTTATTTGATATCGATTGATTTACGTGCTGATATATGGACGAGCTCCGTGGTCGAGCGGCTAAGATCCTAAACAACGAATGCAGTGGTTGCGGGAATTTAATTTTACTAATAAGTGCTATTTCATATTTAACTAATATGATATGTTATTTAATATATTGGCGACACGTTCAAGATTGATAGATACTCTCGCCGAAATACCACTATTCGGAATCAAAAAGTTGATTTAAATGGCTTTAGCTGCGTTTGGTGATTATATCTGTAAAGCTAGGTACTTCCCAACTTTCCCCTTCCTCATCTCCTTCCCTTCTCCACTTCCTCTAGCCTCACAAAATACCCAAATTGAGGATGCCATAGTCCCCAATTACTTCGGACAGTCGAGAGCAGTTGTGACTCTTCTGCGGTATTCATAAAAAACAATAAAATAACAAATTGCATTGGAGTGAAGTGTTATTTAATCTAAACTATTTATTTGATAATTCTCATTACCATCAAAGTGTATATATTTTTTTTATTATCAAACTCTGTAATGCTGTTTGTTATGGAGCGTGACAGCCATTCCACTATTCGAATTATTTTAAAAACCATATATACTCGTACATATATATTAAATTGACTCGTAACGTATGCGCTTAAGACGGACTTACTCGAAGTTATATTATAATACTGGATAAATAAAATAAATAAACATCGTCCTTACAAAAACCATTTACGAACACAACAATTCCTCAATACTCACATACTCAATACAATAACTGTAAAATAAATATAAAAAATAAGAAAAAAAACCTTTTGTAGTCCGTGCGGGAATTCCAATACAACATAAACAAAACACGTTAGACTCCTGTTATCCCCCAACTGCTTTATCCGAATCACAATCCATTCACAGGCCCATAACTCTACCGATTAACAGAATATCAAAATACCGAAACAGCGTCGAGTTATTATGAATATTCCCCCCCGAAATGTTTTATTTTGAATAATAACCGGTAATTACTTAGTTTCGTATGCACTTTGTTTAATTTATTGTCGATAGTATTATTATTTTTGTCACGTTGGCGATAGACGAATCCGAATTTGAATTTGAAATGTTTAATAGAGCGGGGGAGCTGACGGCTGGCGGCTGACGGCTGCGCTCGACTCCAACAAGAAAACTGACTTGGATTCCGCTCGGCCTACCTTTGCAGATGGCCACCGGTGGGTACCTACCCAATACTTCGCCGCGCACCAGAAGGAAGGGTATGCCGCTAGCTTCAGATTTAATTTGAAACTTTGTGGGAAAAGAGGGAATGCTTATTTTTGTGAATTCCGCACGCTGATAGCTCCGTTGTAATCTCCCCTTCATCTAATAAACAATGCATGTAACACAAAGAGAGGTTACAATGGAATTTTGAGTGGAAATGTGATTGAAACATGTCAACACACACGATCTCATTTTTACAGCAGTCTACTTTCATTCTTCCTCGACTAGTTCCATGCCTCGCTGCCATACATCAGGGTTGGTATAAGCACTCCACTGTGGACTGCTAGCTTCGCTTCTTTGGCCAATTTTTATTTGGGCTAACAGCGTTCAGTCCTCCATTGATGGAGTTTTCTGTCCGTTGGTGCATCATAAAATAAAAGTTAAAACGCTTTTTGGCCAAAGATTTTAACATCAACAAAATAGTGTAATATCGTTACTGGAAAGGCAAAAGGGCTTAAGCGACACTTTGATAAAAAAAAATAGTTAAATAGCAATACTGCAGTTGTCATCAGTTTTTTGTTCTGTATCGAATGCTCTGACTCTTGTTTGATTCTGAAGACTTTTGCGGCCCTTCAGCCATCTAAAATATATTTACCATTTGGGAGAAGGCTTGACTCAAGCGACACAAGTTTGGGACTTTTTTTAGCTTTTTGTCGCTTCAGATAACTCAGTGAGTGTATTGAGTAACCTGAGTTAACTTTTTTTTCAAAATCCAACCAGTAACTGCAGACTTATGAATGTTATTGTAAAACAAAAAAATCTTTGAAGTGTTCTTGTGTAAAGTTCCCAAAATGGCTTTAACTTTTCGGCGACGATATATTTATGTGATGACGTCATATCCCCCCGGGTTGTCCACGGGCACACCATTCGCTTGCTCAACGCGCCTCTCACAGGTAAAAGAACCGCTGTAAAGAAGTTTCGTGGGGAGCGAGCGAGAGGTCCGCTCCGCCGTGTTAAGCGTCAAATGGGAAATGGGATGATGCGAGAGAGAGCAGGATAGTTTCACCTGTCTGTACATCAGTCAATAGATCCTCCACCAGCCACATCTAAGTCTAACGTCTTTCTATCGCGGTGTGGAGAACCCAAGGTCAATGGGATTTAGTCGGATCTCGACTCTATTTGAATGTATGGGTTCCCTTAACATAATATTAACATGCCTACGCATACAGAGATATGTACACGTGTGTGTTGTATATTATGTGCCTATTAAACCTTTGCGAAAAAAATCTGTACATTTATTTTTTTACAGTGAATACCGCACAAGAGCCCCAACTGCTTCCAAGCGTCTAGAGCCAGTGAGATTATAGCATCCCCAAACGGGGTAAGTTGTGTAGCTGAAGGTAGTGGGAAGAGGAAGGAGATGGGGAAGAGAAAGGTTTGGGAAGTGCCTGGCTATTGAGATCTGGTCACCAAACACGGCTAAAGTCATTTCAAGCAACGTTTCGATTCTGAATGGTGGTCTTTCACCAGGGCGATACTTAAAAGTATTTACCACTCTGTATACATGTATAAGATAAGCCTCCGTGGTCGAGTGACGAAGGCGCTCGACTACGAATCTAGAGGTCGAGGATTCAAATCTCGGCGGGGGCAATTTTTTATCATTTATTATTGTAAGATAAATATAGTATATTTGCGGCACGTTCCAGAGTGGTAGGTGCTCTAACTATCGCCCTAGTGAAAGACCGCCATTCAGAATCGAAACGTTGCTTGAAATTGCTTTAACCGTGTTTGGTGACCAAATCTAAGTAGCCAGGTACTTCTTGGCCTTCTCCTTCCCCATCTCCTTCCCATGCCAATCCGGGATGCCACAGTCCCACTGGCTCCAGACGGTTGAGAGCACTTGAGACACTGGTGGTAGCAAAACCTAATCGGCATTAGGAGGTATAAATTAAATTGGTGTGTTTCAAAGTATTTGTATTTTTTACGAATTCTCCTGCAAGTAAACGCACTACAGAAAACTAGAAATCTGTTTATATTTATCTGTATACTCAAACTGCAAAAAAAATTCTACCATTATTACTGTAGCATCTGGAATCTGCACATGTTGTACTTGGTAGATAATTATTTATTTTATATGGATTGTTTATAAATATTAATTAGGTTGATTAAAAAAATGTGTGATATTCCTACAAATTTATCATCTTTATTATAATAATAATAATAATAATATTTGGATAATTTGTATAGCGCCATTTTTGTGAAAAATCACCTCAAGGGCGCTGTACAAATCTTAATTTCTACTTAATGTTAATTCTTAGTTTATATAAATATACAGCAACATACTTACCTGGCAGGTCACTTCTGGCAGGACACAATCACCATATCAAAATAACTTCAATTTTTTTATTTATTTTTTATTTATTTATTTATTTTTATTTTATTTTATTTTATTTATTATATATTGGTAATATCACTAATTGAATCACACTACATTTATTTATATGACCGCTTATTTTATTTCATTGCAAAATTACTATATAAAATAATATAGCAGATTAGGTATTGCATTATCTACTAATCTATGGTACTTGCTGAAGGTAAAACTTATTACAAAAAATAGTAAATATAACAAAATTAACATCTTTGTATAGGAATATTATAAATGTTACTGATCACAATTTAGATATACCTAACTAACCATCACGCCGTTTCGCCGCAGGGGTGGGCAGAGATGACGGACCACCATATAACTCTGTCTTGGCACACACTCCTTGCTTCATTCACATTCATTCGTTTAGATATATATCGACACCGGAAAGGCAAAAGGGCTGAAGCACCATTTCGGGAAGTTTACACCAGAGCATTTAAAAGTTTTGTTTTGTACAATAAAATAAGTCTTTAGTACCTGGTTGTATTTTGACAAAAAAAAAGTTAACTCGGGTAACTCAATGCTCTCACTAAGTTACCCAAAGCGACAAAAAGCTTTAAAATGACCCAAACTTGTGTCGCTTGAGTCGAGCCTTTCCTCGAATGGTACATAATATATATTTTAAATGGCTGAAGCGCCACAAGACAAGTTTTCAGAATCAAACGAGAGTCAGAGCATTCGATGAAAAAAAAACTGAATAAAACTGCACATTTTACTATTTTTTTACCAAAGTGTCGCTTGCTTCCTTTTGTTTTGTTCAACATCGATATATTCTGCGCTATCTGTTATTTAGCTTCAAATAATGTTTATTTAATATTAAAATCTGTGGTCTTATACAAAGTATTTTTTTCATTTTCATTAAATATGTGAAATCACAAAGTGATTGCTTTAATTTATGCTTAGGCTAAGCAAAACCGGTCGCTCATAAAAAAAATATTTATAGTTAATTTTCATTTCTTTAAATATGTCAAACCACAAAGAGATTGCTTTTTACAAAAATATATATTTGAAATTTTCAGTTCTTGGCGCTCTTCCATGAATATCCATAGATGAAAATAACAATAGAAGAATAAAAAAAATGGTTAAGTGCCTACATATCGAACGACATTATTTTTAGTTGGCAACACTAGCTCTTTACTATTACCTCACGAACATAGAAAAAGTATAACTGTCAGATTTGGGATCCGAGGATCCGGTGTTACTTTTGAAATGGTGAAGTAAATTAGTTATTTTTATTAAATATGCAAAATGAGACAGTTCGGTCGTTTTGGACCCCTAGTGGGGTCTATCGACGAGAGCACGTCCAGCGCTCGCTTTATGGTAATACACACATCACTTAATTCAAATTGAGGTTATTTAGTCAAAGTCCCATTTAAATCTCTTATCTGACGTAAATCGTTATTTTCGTAATTTTAACTGAATCTTAAAAATTGTAATCAAGTGCCATAGGTCACGCACATGGTACTTTATCGATTCTGCTATGATATTTTATACATTTACCCTTGTCTAGGTCATGGTCAATTAGAATTTATAATACAATAATATTACGCATACAATATACTCTCATGTTGTCATTCATTTATTTATAAACCGTTAGTCAATTGCCTTAAATTAAAAATCTATGATTTCACACTTGATGATTTTACTCAAAACTATACGATGCATATTATTTGTGTAACCTTACCCAATCTCTTATCTGAAAATTAATCAATATGCGTATCAATCGAGTTTAACTGTTGGCTAAATATCTTTCAATTGATTATCTGATTATATTGTTTGTAATGCCTCTTATTACGAGGGTTGGAAACCGTCATGGCGATTTATGTTGGTAATGGCTTTTCTTAGGTTTTTGCGGCAAAAACATCAGAGATGTTAACATACCACCAGATACCCATCAAGACCTACCACCCGCAGGAAGGATGGGCTGAGCAGGACCCCATAGAGATATGGAATGCTGTTCTGGAGTGCATAGAGGTAACTTTATGTCTCCAGCAATCATATGCAAAACTAGTCACACAGCGGGAAAACCAGACAAATCGAGATTTATCAGGGAATAAGAACCAGGA
Organism: Drusus annulatus; assembly: GCA_022651775.1. Taxonomy (NCBI): domain Eukaryota; kingdom Metazoa; phylum Arthropoda; class Insecta; order Trichoptera; family Limnephilidae; genus Drusus; species Drusus annulatus. The sequence goes on from JAGWCC010000028.1 coordinate 814,461, forward strand.
ATTATCAATAAGTAAAAATCAATGGAAATCAAAGAATCATCGATATGGCTAAAATAGATTCTTAGTAGGTATTCTACGCACCAAGATAAGTTTAAAACATTGGGCAAAAAAGTCAAAACTGCTCTAGCCGAGTTTTTTTTTTAAATTTCGTTTGCGTTTTATGAACACCTAATAATGATTTTTCTTCAGGAATTTTAGCTATAGTAAATAAAAAATTCGAATGTTACATAATTTGTAATGACTTTTCTCACAAGAGAGAACTTTATACAAACCAGAGATTTTAAGAAAAATGGGAACCAATTTTTTTGATGTCGTATGTGTCAGTAAACTGAAGTTAGTTTGATTATCTTATATTATTTTTATTGTACCTTAAAGATTAATATACACTTGTAGGGATTTTAATCTATTTCGTGTTTAAACATCTGATTAGGCGCGTGACTTATTCAAAAACATTTTTGTGTATAAAATCTACCTGAAAAAGGAACAATGTGGAATTTTCACTTAAAAATAAATAACGAAAAAATAAAGTGAAAAATGAAACAAAGTTATCAAGTGTCATAAAGAAACTGCAGGAAATGGCAAAAAATATTTTTTTGACATTTTAGAATCGTAAATGTATACTGACGGTCTTCGTGGTCAAGTGGTTAAGACGCTCAACTACAAATCCAAAGGTTGCAGGTCCAAATCCCGACATGCGCAAATAATTTTTATTTCATTATTATAGCCTGTGGGACTAAGGCATACCCAATTGGGGTATGTTGGCTGAAGGAAGTGGGGAGGGAAAGAGGAAGGTTGAAAATTAGCTGGCTATTCAGATCTGGTCACCAAACACTGCTAAACCCATTTCAAGCAACATTTCGATTCTAAATGGTGGTCTTTTACCACGACTATACTTAAAGTGTCTACCACTATTTGAATTCAATCAATTTTTTCTTTTTCTAAATAAAGACAAACATTCCTGAGTTACGAATAACCTGACAATATTTGAAAAACTTCTACTGCCATCATAATTAGCGGAATATGTTTTTTGTGCAATGATGGAGGACTTAGCTAGCAGAGGAATTGAACCCACAACGCCCGGGTGAGAATCTAATGCGTTTGTCCACTCAGCTACTGACTGGTCTAATTATATATATATATGTATGTTTGCTACGTATTCTTCACAGATGGCATTGACTTTAATTCTATTGACTATTCATAATGTATACAATAAGCAAAGAATATGATTGTTTCGATTTCCTTACAGATTTCCATAGACAATCTGCGTAAACTTGACATCAACCCCGAGGACATAGTGGCCGTAGGAATAACTAACCAGAGAGAAACCACCTCGCTATGGAACTTCAAGACCGGAGTTCCTGTCGGCAATTCTATCTGTAAGTTCAAGATCAAATCATATTATCGTTGTTCATTTTTTTTATTTTATTACTTTTACAGATAAAAATGCAATGCGCTAATGCTCAGTCGTTTGATATTTTATCGAATTTGCAGTAATAATCACTAAATTTAATAAATGCAATTAAAATTATGAAAGAATAGCAAATTTGTTGTAAATCAAAAATGTGATTAAGAATTTACTGTAGTTTTTTTTACTCAACAATCAGACTACTAATGTCTCATCTTCTACTTTCTGAAAATTAAGGATACTCTTAGTATTGCCCAGATGAGACCACTAGCGTTGGGAAAAACTTCAATGTTTTGTGAATGCTTCACGAATTGTTAGTTCTTTAAAATGAACCCTTCGAAGTGAACACTTCAATTGAAGTCGAACTCGCAAAAAAGAGATTTGAATTTATCCGGTTATTTGTTCAGTTCTTTTTGGAACCGTTTCCTCGCCGAAAAAGCACGTACTAGTCGGTAGAGATTTGAAAACAAAAAGAACTGGTTCCTCGCCAACAAAAGCACATGCTAGTCGGTAGAGTTTAGAAAGTGAAAAGAACTGGAACCGGTTCCTTGCCAAAATAAAAAGTACTAGTCCGTAGAGATTTCAAAGTGAAAAGAACTGGAACCGGTTCCTCACCAAAATAAAGTTCACCTTCGCAACTGTACTGCTGCAAATTGAAGTAGTTCTTTCAATGAAATGAATGAACGCTAAAATGAACTACCGACTTCAATTGAAGTATTTTTCAATGAAATGAAATGAATGAAGGTTAAAATGAACTACCAACTTCAATTGAAGTATTTCTTCAATGAAATGAAGTTAATGAAATGAATGCAGGCTAAAATGAACTACCAACTTCAATTGAAATATTTGTTCGATGAAATGAAGTTATTGAAATGAATGAACGCTAAAATGAATTACCGACTTCAATTGAAGTATTTGTTCAATAAACAATGAATGAAGTAGGAACTGTTGCCAAAAGAAGTAGTTCTTTGAAGTAGTTCTTTCAAAGCGGTCACAACGCTAGAGACCACCATTCAGTAGTAAAATGTTGCTTGAAATGGCTAGAACTTTGTTTAATGACCAGATTTGAATAGCTAGGCACTTCCCAACCTTCCTCTTTCCCACTTCAGTCTCACAATATCCCCCGCAGTGGGAATGCCAGTCCAACTGAGTCTGGGCAATGGTGACTCATATGTGGTAATCACATGTTTTAAAAGTCTTCTTTGGGGTGCAGTTAAACTGAAGGTTTTTTACATCAATAATTTTGTCAATGATGTGGAGAAATAATGCTAAAGTATGTATTTTCTTTCCAGTATGGATGGACACCCGAGCGGACCCCATCATCGAGGAGCTGTCCCAGCGGGGCGTGGCCTGCTCCGAGTGGGTGCGCTGGACCACAGGCCTGCCCCTTAGCGCCTACTTCTCCGCCCCCAAGCTGGGCTGGCTGCTCCAAGAACATAAGGGCTTCATCGACTTAGACCAATGCATGGCGGGGACCATGGACTCTTGGCTGATATGGGTAAAAATATACATCAGCGATAAAATTCTCGGAGAGTCTTGGCCACCTCTAGGGCCTCTACTATTGCTGGTCTCGTGGTGTTTTTCTCCGGTTCCTTACGCCTAAGGCTGCAGTGTTCGATTGATAGGAGACGGTATGTATAGCTCACCAGAGTTTTCATCGGAGCCTTCTTTCCATCAAGGATATTGACAATGTAGATGGATTGAAGTATCTTCAACCTCTTCACATTTCCTACAGCTATTAATATTTTCCTCTCCCAACAACTGCATGCATCTCCTGAGTTGGCAGTGTCCTGTTAAAGTCCTACCACCGCAGATATAACACTTGTGCCTTCTCCAGAACCTGACAGGCGGCAGCAAGGGGGGCTCGCACGTGACGGACGTGACCAACGCTTCGCGCACGCTTCTGATGGGGCTGGACACGCTGCAGTGGGACGCCCGCCTGTGCGACCTGTTCGGGTGCCCCAGCACCTGCTGCCCGCCATCTGTTCCAGCTCACAGATCTACGGCTACATCGTCACCGGATCCCTCACCGGCACGCCCATCTCTGGGGTAGGTGCGTTGCGTTATTCACCTTTTAGAATTATGTAGTTTTACAATAATAACTTTGTGAACACCACTTGTAACAAAAAAGTTTTTCCCAAGAGTGCTGTTATTATTTCATGTTTTTCTTGCAGTGCTTGGGCGACCAACAAGCAGCCTTGTTGGGACAGAACTGCCTGGAGTTTGGGCAGGTTGAGTGCACCTTTGGAGCGGGCACCTTCCTCCTCTACAACACAGGTAACTTCACTAACCTTCACTCCATCATAGCATAATCAATGATGTATACCATTAGATTCAAAGTCATTTATGTAAAGCTTATGCATTTAATGGTGATATGCACTCTGTTTTATCTTTCAGGAACCTCGGTGATAAGATCCAAGAACGGCCTTCTAACCACAGTGGCGTACAAGCTGGGCCCAAATGCTCCTACCATCTACGCTCTGGAGGGTTCCGTGGCTAATGCTGGTTTGTTCATTCTTTACTCTACGCTAACTCTAATTGAACATCCATGCAATAGAGGGCTTCCTTATGGGATTGGAACAACCATGTCGAAATTATTATTCCAATGACCTGTACGAAATGAAGTGTATTTATTTACATTCAAAAGGTCCTAAATGACCCTTCAACAGAAGCTATCTTCCTAAAGACAAAGATTCCCGGGTTACAAATAACCTGACAATATTTTAAAAACTCCTACTGCCATCATAATAAGCGGAAGATGTTGCTTGTGCAATGATAGAAGACTTAGCTAGCAGAGGAATTTAACCCACGATGCCTGGGTGGGAATCCGACGTGTTTGTCCACTCAGCTACTAACCGGTCTAATAATAATGTTTGTATATATTAAGGTGCTGCCTTGGAGTGGCTGCACTCTGGCCTGGGTCTGGGCGACGGGGGCACTGAGCGCGAGGAGCACCACAGCCTGGGCGGAGAGGCAGAGGGCCCCCGCCGAGTGCTGGCGCGCCTCGGGTCCAATGCGCCTCCCGATCCTGCCAGCCAGGTGTACTTTGTGCCCGCCTTCTCGGGACTGTATGCGCCTTACTGGAGAAGGGACGCTGGCAGGTGAGAATCCTCATCACTTTGCAGATATATGCGTATTGAAAATTCTTGACTTATTTCCTTGACACTGTTTCTGGTGCAAAAGACAGGCCGGGAATGAGGTTTGCAAACCAGGCCTCAATCTCCGTCCGATCAGTGTCAAAATGCTGTGACATATTTCAATCTATTGGACTAGAGCGACCCTTTTGTAGTATACTGCCCTACTGAGGATAATTTGTTTATCTGCAGTTCAGGTAAAACTGAGATCTGGAATGTAGATTAAAATCATTCCCCTCAAATTCTTTCCTATACCTTGAGTCAATGAAACTCTTTCTGCCGTGACTTCAACCATGTCGTGTGTTGTATCCAAAGCTGCGATAAAACACCGAAATTGTTTACAGCTTCGGATGAATTTTGAAAATAGTGGACTGTAAAACGATTAACTACTACTACTTGATGGAAGTGTCTAATTATGGATGTGGACAGATTAAGGAATGAAGGAAGTAAGGAAAACCAATTCACTCACCGATTAAGTTGATGTTTAGGCTCTTGATTCTTCTAACACAACGAATCACAACACTGAACTCAATTTTACTTGAAGATAACAACTAAACGACGACCAAGCGAGACATCAATGAACGAAAAAACCAATGGGTAACACATTTTTCACACAACTCTTCTGTTTTGAATGTTAATTGTTTTTAACACAGTGTTGTTGAGTAAGAAATCGAATAGCGACATGACAGGATAGGTAGAAACTGGATAGAAAACAAGAAGGTGAGAACCTAACAAATTATCATTTTGAAATCCAACATCATGCAAATATAGTCTTTCAATATTTTTTTTGTTTATTTCATGCTACAGTGAAAAATTACGCCAGTGGTAGCTTTTGAAATATATATTAAAGTATTGGCTAAAAGACATTTGACTGATGTTACATAGATTCGGCAGACTATATGGGGTTCATATTCGAACTCCTACTATTAAAGACAATAACCACTTGGAATTTATTTACTAGTATCCTGTGCGGCCTCTCCTCCACCACGGGGGCCAGCGAGGTGCTGAATGGGGCCCTCCGCAGCTGCGGGCTGCAGACGCGGGCCCTGCTGCATGCGCTGCAGGCAGACCTGGGGCTGCCTGCTCCGCCCTGCCTGCTGGGCGGGGGCGCCCTGGGAGCCCGAGCCCTGCTGCAGGCGCAGGCCGACTGCACGGGGATTCCCATAGGTATGTGGAAATGATTCAAATAAATTTTGAAAAATACCCGTAAAATTCAATTGCTTAACCAAGCTGCTTCTATTTTATGAAACATGTAAACTGTTTTGATCAAAAGTATTCTTCCACACTTTTTGACAAGCAGTTTACAGTTACCATTTTAAATAATCGCCCCTGTTAACCGATTCTCGGCCCATGTCAGTGTTTGATCAAATTTTGATCAGCTATAAAACATAACAGCATCAGTGCGTAAACTAAGCCCAAGTTTCTTAGCCAAAAGTGTAGAATAATGTTTCTTGATCAGTTAATATTGTTTAAAGCCTCTTCAAATTGCTAACTTCATTTAAGCATTTTTGTAGGTTATGTCACTTCTGCGCTGACCGCGTCATTTCAGAATGTAGTATGGACAGGTATCAAGGGATAGATTATGCATGGTGAACTCTCTTGAGTCTTCATTCTTCCTTCATGCCTCTTTTTTTTCTTAAATGGGGTCTTTTGGGGCATGTTTAAACTTGTTTGTTAAACATTGTGGATTAAAATTGTACGATTGTTGCAGTGCGCCCCCACCAGGTGGAGTGCTGGGCCCTCGGGGCAGCCATGGCGGCGGCCTGCGCCCCCGGAATAGACGTCTGGCCGCAGCACGCACTCCCCTCCCCCTCCGACACTTTCTACCCCACCACCACTGGAGACGGTCAGTCATCATATATCCATCTAGCCGTTCTGTTGGTCCACTCAATAACAATTAACATAATACAGTGAAACTCTCTTAAAAGGTTGCCACATAATGGTGTTTTTCTATGTTTTTTTTTCCCGATGCCTTTGCTAATCTTTTGAGAGAGTTTTACTATTCATACTATAAATGCTTTGAAACCTATAATTTACAGGTTTTGTTTTTTTTTTTAGAACGTGAAATGATGTACGCAAAATGGCAAATGGCAATTGAGAGAAGTTTTGGATGGTCTTCCAATGATCAACCATTGTACAATGAGAAAGACGATTGTGGTAAGGAATAAACATTTTAATAAAGAACCTTTACATATAAACACGGCATACTTACCTTAAACCCAAAATCAGTTGATGATCAAGTTCAATTCTTAGTTCTGATGGACACTTAAACATTAAAGAGAGAACAGATAAAAAAAGTAACAGTAAACAAAGTAGTCATAAATATTCGAGAACTATGTAATATAAATACATCCGGGTAGCAACTTGTAAAAGTGTTTGCCCAAAAACATTTTTCAAAGAGCTTGCAGGGTGTTCAAGTCGAGCATTCCATTAAAAAATAAGGAGGGAAACAAAGATGGGTGCTGTACTCCCTCGTATATAAGTAGCGCAAAAACTCTTTTTGTATTCTTTCTATTTCAAGAACAGGGTTCCATTCAGAATGGACGTATTCCAGAATACTGCATATGCTTCACACTTTCTCCTTATTCTCTGTAAGCCCTTGTTTAAAAATATTTGTCTTTTTTATTGCAGATATTAGAGAGAGACGAATATATGCATCTATTCCTGCCGCCATTTTCTTTGTGTCGAGCTGCCTTTTCCTACTCGTGGCCAGTAAAATGAAAGCCTGAGCAAACTGTCGTGAAATATTTCAAGGTTTTGACAACTTATTTTGCATTTAATTACTATAGGATCACATGATGTTATATCATATTAAGTACACATATTAGCTAAGTGCCCAGTACTTGTTTTATTTATATAGTGTGTGAACTATTCACGAATGAAGAACAAAGATCCGTAACGTTGAAGGTGGCTCAGTATTGAATATTAGCGCTTGTTAAGAAATGACAAATATTTATTTAGTTTTAAGATGTTATTAATATTAATATGGAAAAATGTTGTGTAGTTAAATAATTTCAGGTATTTTAAGTATACATTCTTACCTTACTTATGAGAAGCAGGTTAATTTACCAAACTGTTTTACTTTTGCCTGATTTCGGGGTTTTCGCATCCCAAATATTATTTTGTACCAGAACCAGTGTTGGCGGTTTCTATGATTATTTATTTGAAACTTTTTTTATGTGTTTATTCTACCATTTCATTTTGAGTACAAAAATGTATGTTTCTTTTTTTTATTATATTTAAAAGGTAGTCGAGATATTTTGATAGAAATTGAAAATGCATTCACTTTAGTTACCTAATTCAGAGTTGGAAAATGATTAGTTCTTCAGCTTTATCGCTAATTTATAAAGCCATGTAGTCAATCAATGTTAGGGTCCCACGGCCCGTTTTATGACAGGCTAGGCCGCGCCAGGACCGGCCGACGTGCGGTGGGAACGGTCTCGTCTGCTGTGACCTGTGGTGGCCCGTCATCGTCCGTCCGATCCGTCGCGAGTCGGTGTTTCCCTGTGTTTAGACAGGCCGTGGGACCCGCCTCACGGCAGAACAATAATTTTGATTTGTATAATATATATATATACATATATATGTGAATATCAATCCTGAAAAGGGCAGGACTGCAAAACCCGCATTTACAATATTTACCTTAAGGGTTAGCACCAAAAAATACACACTTTTTGGGTTTCTAGTACAAGCAAAACTACAAATTATTTTAAACTGTTAATTCAATAGAAACATGTCTAAGGTTACCAGTGAATACAATTCAAACAGTAATCTTTTTAATTGTTTATGAAATGCATGCTAGAATTTTAGGTAAAACGTTCAAAAATGCCTTTGCTGGTCTTCAAACTGCACCTTTTACTGACATTTTAGTATTTTTTTCTTAGAATTTAAAGGATTATAGTTTAAAAAATGTATTCACTAGAAACCTCTGGCATTTTTCTAATTACCATAGAAAATTTCCAGATAAATCATTTGTAGTATTGTTTGTATTGGAATGCTACAAAGTAACCTTAAGCGTCATTCTTGAGTGCTGACCCTTAAATTACATGCATGTAATATAAGCGTTTTAAAATAATGTAAATGTGTGTTTATGATATTTTGTTTTATAACAGTCCATGTATCTATATATATATATAAAGTAGATAATATGAATATCTATTATTTATTTATGTAGAAGGTACACAATATACATATTTTTCTTACTACGTTTATTGTGAACAACTTTGAAATTTCTTAACTATGTATATCAATATGTACCAAATAAATGATAATTTGTCAGATAATTAGTCATCTGAATTGCTTTGTGCACTTCTCAGCAGTGGCGGCTCGTGATTTTTTAGTGTGCTAGATAGAGTGCTTAGATTGAAAAATACGACATTGTTAGTGTTGTTGTAGCCAAAAATGATTTTTATTTTTTTGAAGAATTTTTTTTTTTTTTATGAAATTTTTCAGTTTTGGTGGTGCACTGCACGGATTTCTGAAAAATCTTCATACAAAAAATTGAAATTTTGAAAAAAAGAAATTCTTTTCAGCCACAAAAACATGAATAATGACGTTTTTCAATCTTACCACTCTAGCACACTAAAAAGTCACGAGCCGCCACTGCTTCTCAGGCCAGTCAATATGATAGAATCATTCATAGGTGTAAATTAGTATTCTAATATCTCCTATTTGTATATGAAACAAGAATAAAAGGATATGGGAGCAAATAGCTTACATACATATATCTTAAATATACCATTGGTTTGCTGTCTTCAACTAACATCTTTGTATAGTCTTTTTGACCCGCCTTAGCTGATATTTTATAACACGGCTCTATTACAAAAATTCCCCCATTGATTTGTAATGCGTAAACAATTGAAATGTATCTATTTGAATTGAAATTGTTGGATCAGAAGTGGCGTATGTACCAAAATGTAGAGAAAATTCCAGTGAAATGTTTTTGCTGGTTGGTCTACCCACTTCTGTTGGATGAAACATATCCTTTGTAACCCCCTAGAAATTCCTTTGTGGGTTTCACCATTTTTCTGTGGTCCACCCCACTTTTAGAAACAATTATATATCAGTTGAATGCCACTGAAATGCCTGTAAATAAAATATATCTAAAATTTGGGTTCATTGTTGGGTGACTTTTTCAGTAAGCCGACAATATTTATGTAGCAATTAATCAATCTTCAAATGTTGTATTGATAATGTAAATGTAAAACGTGTATAGCAATTTTAGTTACCTTTTGGGCCATTCTTAAAGGGGGCATTATTCACCCAAACAGTATTAATGCCATATATACCTTCCGCATGCATAATGTCTAGGGCATCTGTATTTATCACATTCTTCCAATATATTTATACATATTATTTTCTCCAAATACATAACCTTAAATTATTGCCATCAATCAATTTTTCCAGAATGGATGATATATGATGGAAATATAACTATATATATTTATTCATAGTACTTCCTGGAGTTGTTAATTTATAAACAAATGTATATTATTATGTATAAATGTTAAATGATCTGTATATTATTATCTTTCATGAATTACTATCAGGGGCTTAGGTCTATATCTTTTGAAGTGCGTTTCTGTGGCCATTAACCGTATGTGGCAACGATATATTAATTTGACGTAAATAATAAAATAAATATTTTGACAGTTCTAACATCACGTTCTCATAATTATATTAGGTCTGTCTAAATATTAAATACGCAGTTATGGGTCTTAGTAATGCACGCTAAAAGATTGAGTTCCGGCCCTTTTTTCTGGTGTATGATTTTTTATTTTACTTATGTTTTTTTTTCTACCGTTCAAATATTATCTTATTCTGAAACTAAGAAAACAGCATTAAAATGCAGTTATTTAAAGATAACACAGTTCTTTCGCATTATTTTTAAATAAAAATGTGCTGGTTAAAATTATGCACTTTTACACCAACATTTTAATTACCCACCCATCCAACACAGAGCTTTCCTTGTGTAGTATACATCTATGGCCTCTCCCATGCTTTACAATGGTTAGATAAAATGATCTATAGGTTCCTTTTAAATAGTAAAATCGTAATCAAATAAAAATAACCACTGGCTTTGAATAGAAATTATCACGAAATTATTCTTATAACTTTTTTATTATTAATTTTAGTTGATTAACATCTGAAGGTATGTGTTCTAGTCACCTGAAATTAATGGATGTTATTATTTGCAATCCTCTATGGTTGTTTTGTTAATAATTTTTGTATTGTTCTTTTGTTCATAAATCTTTTGAGAAAATTACGTTTTTGATAACTCTCCAGTCTTCCTATAATACAGATACCCTACAGTCCAAAAAGGCTTGATTCCAATCCCATAATTCAAACCACTCATTCAATTTCCCAGGTTCAAATCAAGATAAAATTACAAAATCTTAAATGAGGGTCTTTCTTACCAATATCAAGATAACAAAATCCCTTTTTTATCTTTATGAATTTTTGAGTAAATACAGTAGAAAGCATTGGTCTGAAACACGAGAATATTTTTCATGTATTGCCGAGTACAAAATCGAATAGTGAAAAAAATATCCTCACAAGTATTCTCTTCAATCAATTTATATGCAAATGACAATTTAACGATCGAACCAATATTATAAAAGTTGTAATTTTGGCACAACGCGTAAATGAAAATATTTGTTTGATGGAATAATGTTTCGAACGAAATGCTCCAATAAAAACATCGACGCCAAATAATATTACTTTTGTAAAACGGCATTTATAACGTTCTAAAACTCACAATACTTTTTATTTTCTTATAAAAATTTAATCTTTTGGATTTCATCGTTGGATGACCTATTTAGATGGTAAATATTATTTATTTTCAAATTTAAAATATTTCCAAATATTGATTATACCATCACTAGTATTGTCTATGTTTATGCCTGAGGTTTACGCTTTACCCGCCGAAATCGATATCCACATCCTGTTACGTACACCCCTTATCGCTTGTCACTGGTGGAGTTGAATTCAGTCGTTTAGTGCGTAGTTCCGACATTTTCGCTGTAAAATTACACATTCAGTATATTCTAACAAAATAACTTTCATTTTAAAGAATCTTTACTCAATTTCTTGATTGTGCTTACGGTGCCATCGTAAATCTTAAGTTTTTATTGTGAAGTTCCCCAAGATGGCCTGCAAACGTCCGTCAAACGTATGCTCGAGTATATACAGTTTTTCAGAAGATAGTGATTGTTCCGACGGAGATAGTAATATGAATCGTCGTCAACCTTTGAAGGATTCTAAAAGGGCTCGCTATCAGTCGTCCGTTCGCGAGAGAAACAGTAAGGTACGTAGATTGCAACATGTTTCGTCATCGTGCGACGAGAACGCTCCCATTACACACGGTGACGGCCAAGGCGTGGGCCATGAGGACGGTACGCACTACAAGAAACAGGCGTGCAATTCCAGGAATGCCATCCTAGCCAGAGAGAACAGGCTAAAGAAGAAGTTATATCTGGACGGTCTGGAGGGCCAAATATCGACTCTAAAGACGCAGAACAGAAAAATGAAAATAACCTTGGGCACCCAGTCCAGTTATATCACCGATCTAGAATCGGAGTTGAACTATCTGCGAAGCATCCTGGCCAATTCGAAAGAGATCAGCCTTCTTTTGAACGCGGTACACACTCGCACAGGCTTGCCAGTAAGTACTTCTCTTCAAAATAATAATTGTGAGTTTGCCAGCAAAGATAGAAACCAGGTTTCGACAAAGAGAGTGCCCATTGCACGTAAGACAGCATGGCCTTACGAAAACGCTCACGAAGATGTGGTGCCTGGAAACGAGCCGAGAGATATTCCAACACCTCCCACTTCTGTATGTTCAGCCGCTTCTCCCTCCTACTATGATGTGGATTCCCCCATGTCTCCGTTCAATCTCGATGTAACATCGTACTTCTCCGATGATGACCTGCCCATTGCCTTGAATGATGTAGGATTGTCTCCATACATGTTTGTGGATGACGTGATGTCCAACCAGCCTCTGCCACGCATCGATGAACACCCAACTGAATCCATTAAAAACGCTGAGAACGCATTTCTAGATCACAATTATTCTTCAAAACTGCTAACGGAAACAGCCGAACCTGAAACTGGCCACTTCGGAGTATGCTTGCACATTTCAAACAAGAAAGTTTCTCTGGAATTCTGTTCCCAGTGCAACAAGAAGGCCACGGCCAACTGGGAGTCGTCTGCGTGCTGAAGGACCACGAGCTCCACCGATGGCTGCATCATGAACCGTGCAGCGTCAAGGAAATAGAAGAAAGAAGAACCTGTGTATAAGAACAGTAAATTGTCCGTATCGACTTTATATATCTTTATTACAATAGAGTTAACTCTTTCAAAACTTTACAAATCAAAGAATAATCAATAATTTTTATTCTAAGTGCTTTTTAAACAAAGAAGGACAGATGCCTCAACCAATGACTATTGATGAATAGACTTAACGCGAAGCTCTGCCAGGAACAGCCAAAAGCAGCAGTAGGTCAAGGAATGTAACCGGTCCCATACTCTCTACTTGCTTTTCCAATCTACTCCTACTTTTGGGTTTCCAGCACGGCTAAGCTGATCAGTGAATATGTCCCTTGTGTGAACCTCTGTATTATCTTGTTGAATAATTTCAGGCATTGCGGCAGGGCTAGTTGTTCACCACCGAGCCTCAGGTTCAATCCCCGGATAAGCCAAGGTGGAGTAAACTTATACTGTTACAAGCGTCGCATTTTAATATCATAATCTTAACCTAGTTTTAAAGTGTGGTTTTATTGCATTACGGCTAGAGATAACTAATTAGTACACATTAGAATGCGACGCTTCTTTAGATGAGATATATTGTATTCCGTACACCTGTTATTTGATGGAGATGATTTGTTTTCAGTGGAGAGTCTGGGCGGCCCACAACGTGCTCTACCATTTCTCCCCACTTACGGCTAAGTATGATGTATCGCCTGTACTATACTAATTCCTATCAGATGTCTCATTTCATAAGTTTAACTGAACGGAGCGTAATCGTAATCTTGCCCGTAGTTCATACTTTCCAATAGGATTTGTCTTTTGCATGTATTAATCAAATCTAATCAATGAGTTTTAACCATTACTCGGTCTATTATTTATTTGTTACCAATCGTATCTAAGTTCTACTAGGTTATTAAGAAGAAAAAAATGTATTGTAAAAAAACAATAAAATAAATTTGCGTTTTGAAACCGTGTTGAATTTCTTTAGTTCCCATCTTTCGAAGAAATACTATACACTGTTTTATGTTTCAGCTCTGGTCTGCCGGTATCACGGAGTGTGCAGATCGGCAGTGCTGAGGATTGTCTGTTAATTGGGTCCAGCGAGTGGCTACTCCACACCAGTCTTTCTGGAAACCCCAGAACAGAGTGGTGTATTTGCGTAGTGCAAATGTATGCAGTCAAGTACTGCCAGGGATATTGCTCGAACTAGCTTGAGAATTTGTCTTTTACAGGTCTGCGTGTATATACAGCGTCAAAAATGCGTTCGAAGTAGGTTATCGGTCAGTTATAGCCGCTGTCTGTTTGGGTCTATAGGAAAACAGTCATTTATTTGGTATGCATGGCTACATCTGATGTCGTCTTATCAGCTGGTTTTTGACTTTGTGTATAAGCATACATTAATTAGTTTGGTGAATCACTTGCAGTGAATTTATATTTATTATCAAGCCATAAATTCACTTGAATTCATGGCTTGGTGTTGATTGGTAAATTGGGTTAATTAATCGCCGCTGGCTAACACTTTTAAAGGTAAAACTACACCTTTACTAGTCCTAACTCCAACTATGGATGGTCGATATTCCTGTCCCAGTTAAAAGGAACCGGTTCCAAGCTGGTCACTGGAACCGTCAATATTATTTATCCGAGGAACCAGTTCCTATTGCAAATAAAAATGGCGAATATTCATTCAATTCCTTTCGCGGGAAACGTGCGATTGCTGTTCTTTTTGGCGAGAAAACCAGTATTTAGCAAAAAACGAGGAATCATTTCCACAGTCCTAGAATATCATTAGAAACCACCCGCCCCCATGAAATTATGTCATTTTTCAGCGAGGGATCGGTTTCATTTTTCTTTTATTCTCAGAATATCACTAGCAACCCACCCCTACCCCACGAAATTTTATTTTTAGCCAGAAATTGGTTCCAGTTCTAATATAAAATTCTTTGCGGATCTTTTTTGGCACCAAGATTTTTTGTTTAAAAATAACTGATTCCTCGCTAGTCACCGGTAACTGGAAAGCAATTTCCGATATCAACCATCCCTAGCTGTGACTAGATGTCATCAGGGAGGATATTTATGTGATGCCTATTATTTATTTTGAAATGAAAACCCACAAGGCTAATTTTTATATTTTGCAGTGCATCACACACGTACACTGTGTATCTGTGCTGTCTGGACATTGCATTGAGGCTGCCCGTGCAAAGAGCAGCGCCCTTGAGGTGATTTTTCACAAAAACGGCGCTATACAAATTATCCAAATATTATTATTATTATATTCATGTGTTCCTCTTTTAGCTCCCGCACAGCGGATTTTGTAAATCTGCAAGTATTTGAAACTGATGAAGCCGAATGACAAATATCTCGTAGCTTAAAATTGCGACTTGTATTGCATTTTTTTTTCAAGTGAAAGATTTTAAGTAATTCAAAAAGCTAATAGTTTTTATTTAATTACCTACTAAGTTATTCGGCTTTTTTTTTTTTTAACCGTTTTACCGAGAAGTCTGTTTGTCTGAACAACAATGTCTGATATTTTAGTTTGAAGGCAATTGTGTTTGCGCACAAACCTTTATTTACCTTTGAGTATTGACACTGCTTATTTTGAAAAACTACAAGCTTTAATTTTATTCTTGCACTTTTCAAAAAAAAAAACTATCGAAAATACTTTTTATCGATACAACGACAGACACGTGTTCAAGTAATTTTATTAGTTGAGCATTACGGGTAGTGATAATTTTATTTTTCAGGTCAGTGACCTTCTATAATGCAGGTTTTTTTTTGTTATTTCAATTGAGATAGCTTTATGTAAAGTTGTAAACTGATTTAGACAGCAAGTTCTTGCTGTAGAAAACATGGCATGTAATTATAAAACCAGAGGAGTTTTGTATTTTCATTTAATCCTGTTCAGATTGAACTATTTAAAGAAATCACTGGTATGTTTCAAATCTTGTTAAAAGATGGATAGTTTAATTTGGTCTGGGACACAAATAATTAAATCCTTGGAAAAAACATTTAATAACCAATTCAGAAGGTCACAAGAAAATTGTAATGGTCACTTTCAGTTGTATCATTTTTGATCATAGAAAGGTAGATGTAAGATTATATTTATTTACCTTTGTCAAGGAGTGGAAATATTAAAAGGATATTCAACTCACTTAGGTTAATGAGGTGTACAGAAGGTAGAATTGCATAAGTATTCAATAATAAGAAATGGGATGGAGAAACTGTCTTCAAGGTTATGTATCCCAGCGAGCCAGGATAGCCGTTGAGTGGCCCACATATTCTTCCCCAGAGATATCAGTTGGTAAGTTTATTTTAAACCCCTGGTGGAAGCTGACCGGGTTCGTCTAGTACTTCGCTGGCTGAGGCTCTTTCACATTCAACAGAGATTCTTAGCATCGAAGAGAGCTTCCGTACGAGAGCTGTGTATCCCAAAAATATAGTTCATGCATAAGTTATAGATATGGTGAGTCTTTTTTTGTTAATCTATCTTCTTAAATAAAGATTTTTAAAAATTAAATGGTGTTTAATTAATAAAAAAACTGAAGGTCACCCTTGCCTTGATTTGCTGGGGTCTCCAGATCTTGGGATAACCCTGGTGAAAAGACACTGCTCAGTAGTTGGGCATGCTTTTCTCCACAACTTTGACATTCCTAGTCAATTCTTTCTATGAGTTCTGCTGGCGGTCACTTATAATGTTCAAATGAAAAAAAAAATAGATTCGTATTCTATTGAACAATCTGCAGAGATTTTACAAAGATGCACGATAAATTATCATTCCATGAATTCCTTGCTTATAGGTTGGACATTTTAGCAAAGAAAAAGCATTTAACACATGAAGACTAGAGTTGTGTTCAATACCACTTTTCTTGAGTGTTACTCTTACTCATCAAATAAACTGGCATTATCTGCCAGCTTTTTGCTTCTCTTCTGATCACTGAAACACAGGTCTGGAGTTTTCAGCCCTTTATGCAGAGTCAACTGTGAACAACGAAAACGTGAACTGTTTGTTCTTTGGGTTCTTCAGTTGTGTTCGGGAACGATAACAAATTCCCTACATTGTCATTAAAACCTTTAATGATGTGCTTGTACTAGGAGCCCTAGACTAAAGAATTCTGAGCTAGGAATGCTGAACGCACTGATGCACTTATTCTGTTTTGAGAAAAAATATCTGGTCACTTGTATGAATATTTTTTAAGTAATGGTTCAAAAATACCAGGAGAGCAGAAGGTATTTATCATAAACCTGAATGCTATTTCTACAATTTGGTTAAAATTGCACAGTTATGGTGCAACAGTACCAGGGAAGCAGAAGGTGTAGGTTATGATATGAATTATGAACTGAAGTTATTACTTATCAAGCTATTCTACTAGTAGGTTCAAATTACAGTACTGTGTTGCAATATTACAAGGAGAGCAGAAAGTGTTGTAGGTCTTAAATGTGTCCTGGAATAATTATTTATCATAACCTCAACATTATTTCTACCAATTTCTAGGTTTCCATGAATGACAATACAACAACCTAAGCTGAAGTCTCGGTCAGAACTCTAACTATGTGGTTGTAAACAGAATAATATCATAGTCTGGACCAGTGAACTTCTGTGAGGCGGAGGATAAAGTTGTTCAAATCTACTTACTAAACCTAAAATAAACCAGCTATTACTGGCGACAATCCGATTCTAAATGGTGTCATGATAATCTCTCACTAGGGCACACTCTTCTTGCACTTTGGAAATTCTCCATTTCAAAAAATCTACATGTATTTTAATCTGAGCTTTGCTGGTGTTTGAACCCACGATGGGCCAAGGATCTTACCCTTCTATTGCAGAGGGGTCACCGACTGACAGTTTCCAATTACATGACTAAATATTAAAAAGGAAATAATATCCTATTTGAGGAGTGGGTATAGAATAAACACAATTTCACTATTTTCTTAAACTTTATTTAGAAAGAGTCAATATATAGTACATTAGACGCCTGTAACAATTACAATATTATTTACACAATAGGTTTAACGGTTGGTTAAATTATTACTTTATTAGTCTACGCATACATTAAACCATTCAAATAAGTTCATAAGTGACGGCAAGTAGGTTACGTGCTAATATGACTGGTTAAAATATAATAGAATAACATTTAACATTAAATTAATATTATTTACTTCAAAAAAATTGTCAAAGTCTAACACGTCGTTAATTCAAGGCACATTCAAAGTTAAGTTTAGTTACACAGAATACAGATTGGGGCGGTGAGATTCTAACTGATTTAATACATCGTTGCCTTGGCATTTGCGAGCTCTGATATATTCCTATGCACCTTATTTACAGGCAGCTTATTTATAGGACAGCCTAGTTATCTCGGAATGATCGAGTAACCTATGTATTAAAACCTCAGCAAACACCTAACTTTTGTTGTTGATATTTCTAATGTAAAAGTAGGCACATTCTTGTATAAACTTGGCAGGATAAGTTTAAAAGGCACATTAATAACTGCGCATATTCATTACCCTTTGTAGTGTGCTTTAAAATTATCTGAAATTTGTCGTGTTTAGAATTTGTGCAATTCACAAAATGATTATTGAGCTGGGAAGCAGCCCCATTAGTAATATTGAAATTGCAAAATAATTAAGACTTAAATAATTATAAACATTTCAGAAATGTTACAACGTCGTCGGACATGCATATTAATAAATAAAATAAACTACACAATATGCGCACACCTTCTCGATGTGGTAATTTACAAAACTTGTGTGATTTAATCTAACTAACATTTGAGGATTACATCCTAATGCAGAGAAGGCCTTTCCGTACACTTACATTAACTTTATTGGTAAATTCTGTATCAAATATATTTCTTCAATATCGTTTAGACTTTCATTAACGTTATTCTGTTTCTGAGTTTAAATTGAGAAACAGAACAACAGTCGACTGTCACAGATAACAAACATCGAACAAGTTACATTCCATCAACATTACAAATTTCATAATTATTTAAAATTACACTGTTGAAATTAATAACTTGACGTGGAGCTTGTATTTTAAATACTTTATAAATAGTTATTGTAAAAGTAAAGTAAATTCGAAGTTCAATACATACCTTATTTATTGTAATTTTCAAATAAATACATTCCTTATATAAAAGTTCACACTTATTTGATTTTTGAAAAACAATCTTAAAAAACTATGTTAAAATATGAAAACTGTAAAATTACAATCATCTTATACTATTAAATTCTGGCACATTGTGAATAATTTACTTGGACAGTTTCTTTCAATTTCAAGACACATAATAAAACGTCCAGAATTAAAAAAAATGTGTCCATTTTGCATTATTTGTCAGATGGTATAATATAATGAAATTAATAAAATGAAGTTTTAAAAAACAGGCACTGAATAATGAACGAGTCAAAATGTTGAAAAAAAAAGGCATCCTTAATCCCATAAAATTTTTAAAGATATCCTCAATATTCACTCGTACATAGTTAACAGACAAGAGAACATTGGAAACGGTCTAAAACGTTTATGGGATGGCGACAATAAACATTTGTAATTGCAAAAGTAGTGCAACATTCACAGTAGACAAAATTATCGATTTCTCTATACGTTTAAATGAAACAAGCAGTTATGTTTCTTAGCGAATAGATTTGTTCACACCATCCCCCCGGTGAGCTTGTGGAACAGCTCCTCGTCTAGTTGCTGGTTGGTGTCCTTGGCTCTCATGGACAGGAAGATGTAGCCGCCGATGAATTCGTGGAAGACCTTGCAGTCGGCAGATTGGCACGAGAAGATGATGCTTCCCTCCTCGAACTGGACCATCATGTGCTTTATCTCCCAGTTTACGTTCCAAGCCTGGAAAGATAAGAAGTTGTGCATTGAGTTATCTTGCCTCTTCAATCATCTTTGGTGCTACGCATATATATATACTTATTATAATTAGTGGCGATGATCAGAGGCGAGTTTTGCTCATCAACCGAGGGTAAGCTATGACTTTTTAGTGACATTCGATGTAGGTATTTGGAAGTGAGTAAATAAATTTAATAAGTCACGAAAATACTAAACTCAGGAGAAACATGTAACTGTTGTTAATAGCTGTAGGAAATATGAAGAAACACCCTTTCATCTGTGTACCTGAGTTGAATACCATCTTGTGGAACCAGAAAACATGGCTAAACAACCAATGGCAACCCTGGTGAAGTTTTGTTGAATGCGTGACATGAATGTGGGCGACAAAGTAAGAATGAAAATGGAGAAGAATGTTTGTTACCTTCATGGTGCTGAAGCGCCAGGTCTTGAGGTGGTCCCCGGTGTTGATGTCCAGCTTCATGAGGCGGTTGTGCGCCACGCCCAGCAGCTCCTCCTTGCGGTGGCCCATGAACTTGACCACAAACAGCGCCAGCCCGTGCTCCGGCAGGTTCTGCCAGGCGCGGATGTACTGCAGTTTGGCCTCCATGGAGGACAGGTCCTTCACGTTGGTGTGATTCTCCAGGATTCTGGTTGTGGCCTGGAAATAATAGAATGGATTGTTGAAATGGCGGAGGCGATGAAACAGAATCGAGAACATTAAAACACAAGCTAAATCTAAAAATTTGGAGTCACTCCAGCGAAAATTCTCAACAAAAAACTGGCAGAGGCGTACAGGGGTGTATTTTTACACTATTATTTTAATTTACATTGTGCAATTACTAACCAATCATTTTTACATGCGGAGAGAATTGCTAACGAAATGTGGTGGTACTTCTTGCAGTTCAGGTGCGGTCAATTAAAAATATTAAAATTCACCTTATATGGTTAGCTCTTCATAGCGATCTCTCCAAGTATTATGAAACACTTGTACCCTTTGAAATCTGTGAATAATTGGAAAATGGATAAATACTACTGTTGCTGTGGCCTGTCTCCAATTCTAACCACCAATTTAAGGTCTTCCAACTCTCCCAGTCTTAATTATTTTTGAGAATGTGAGGTTAGGTTGAGTTCACCACCTTTCCTTTGAACTTTTCACGGGAGCTCCTAGTCTGAGTTATTTTTGAGATTGTGTGGTTAGGTTGTGCCGATTGCCTACCTTGCCCTTGAGCTTCTTGTGGAAGCGCTGGGCGATGTAGTCCTGCGGGCTGATGTCTAGCTGCTGCGGGCTGATGGCGGGCTGCTGGGACGGCTTCTGCAGCGCCAGGAAGTCGCGGATGGCGAGCGTCTCTCCCGCCCACCCCGCGTCCGCAAGCGTGCGTCCCCGCGCTCCCAGTCTCAGGGCCGCAAGCCAGCGAGCGTACTGCTCCTCCTACAAACATAAATAACACACAATGAGAACATAATCAAAAAGACTCAATTTCTTTCTTTTTTCCTGACTACTTGTACTGACAAAGTCAATGGGCATGAAAGTAAAAAGAAAAGGAGATACGCCAAAGCTATTGGGCAAATAGTAAAGTGGAGAGATAGTTATATATTAAACAGTCTGGTGCCTACTATTATTGAGAGTAAGTTATGTGATTAGCGTATCCTTACATTGTCGCATCGCAGACTCATCTCGGTCATGCCGTCAGCGCTGGGCGTCTCCAGCTTGATGGCGTAGCGGGCCTGTGCCACGTTGACGTCGGGGGTCACCTCGGCTCGCTGGAGCGCCACCTCCAGCACGGGCCTCGCCCCTGTCCCGGGAGCCGCCTCCTCGCGGCTGCGGTAGCCGAGCAGCATCAGGTCGCGGCACGTAAACCAGTGGCGTTTGAAGGCGCGCAGAGTGAAGCGCTTCGGTCTGTGAGGAACAATATTATTATAATACCTGTATATATATAGTATTCAGATTCGTGCAGAATTAACTCACTAAGTGTTGAATATTTGAGGCAGTAGGAAATATGGAAGGGGAAATAAACAGAGAAACCCATAGATACTACGGTCAAAGGTGTTAGAAGTACCAAATTTTAAGTTTTTACGACACTCATTAAACTATGGCTCGAAGTATCAGATCCGTAGTACAGAAAATAAGGAAGTAAAAAGCGAATAAACTAATTAAAATTACAAACAAATCATCTCTCGCAAAAAAACAGCACAGCAAAACAATGTGTTAATACGTAATTAATTTTTGTATAACCTGAATAGATAATCAACAAAGAACTTGCGTGGATTATTACAATAAAAAGTTCACATCAAACTATTTGGGCAACGATGGAAAAAATTACAAGTGGATATAGCAGCTTTATTTTTGCAGAAGTAAAATTTTTCAATAGACTACCACCACCTGAAATTTTTGAAAAATGACGGTGCATGACATCTAAATTGATTCACGCAATATGTCTAATCCGATTGTTATTTTATCCTTGCAAACGACAGATAATGAAATTACAATTGCATTCAAAACAAGAAAGTACATATTTTTTATCATGCACTTTGTGGGTAGTTTATCTGGGTAGAAACATAATGTTACAACAGTTGTAGGATACATTGCAAATACTTAGAAAGAACAGAATAAAAGCTTACGCAAGAAAGCAGTGATCAACCTCGCACTTGCTTCACCCAGAGGCCAAATACAATAAATACGGTTAGAAGCGAAGATACATGATGAATACAACAATAACTGCTATGTGTATGCATCAAAACCTTAATGAGTAACCTTAATATACATAGAGAGGTACTTTTGCGAAACAGTGTAGTCAGTATTGTTGACTTTATACTTACTCGATAGAAAGAGACAAAGAAATATTAAATGATGTCGGATAGCCTATTAGTTACCGCCCACATGGAATTCGGACATTTTTAATAAACATATTTGAACACACTAAACAAAACAATATCAATATACACTTAAAATGATTTATAAAGTCAAAATATCACACTAAGACTAATAACAGAAGGTTTGCCTAAATAATGATAGAAGCTTTTTGTTGATTTTATGTCTTTATATCATTGAAAATGTGAAAATTCTTAAGTTCGGTCAAAAATATTTAAAACTGTTGAAATACCTCTGTTTGATGTTTTGTAATCTTTGTTTGGTCTTATTCGAACATTCACGCATAGCACATATCACCATCATGTTTGATTTATTTGTATAACCACTGCAAGATTTTTAATCAACACAAATATAGGAAATAACCTCAAAATGCGTCGACGTAATTTATGTGACTCGATGATGTGAAGTTGGCGCGAACGGAGAACATTCTTACATACTTAGAAGTGCTGCGATATAATGTGACGACTTTACTTGTCTCTTTCTCTCATGGAATACGACGTAAAAACCCGGAGAAAGTGATTTATCGCAAATTTGTATAGGTTGGTAAAAATATTTAGCTCTCTCTCCGAGTATATTCTTACTCCAAAGTCCTAGTAATGATTGAAAAAAATAAGAATACTTTAAAGATTATTAAATAAGAAAGCTATGTAAATAAAGGCTACATACTTCAAAAAGCGCAGATTGTCGCACAGGTCTGGCACCCGGGTGATGTCGGCCTGCGGTAGGGGAGGGCCCCCCTCCAGGGCGGCCTGCAGCTGTGCCAGCGCCATCTCCACCTCGTCCTCGCCCCCGTAGCCCCCGTTGCCGGCCGCACTCGTGTTCAGGGAGTCCACGCCCGATATCAGACTGTCCAGGGTATCGTTGCCCGACGAGGTCTGGAGGTTGATTTGAACCTGAATGGTGAGAGACTGAGTTAGTTAAGGTGAAAATGACTAGGAATTCTATGCATCCTAGAAAAATTGAGGTGGACTGTGGTTTTTTTTGTTGTTGTATTTGTTTTTTTTTTTTAATTTTAATTAATTTATTTTTTCCCCTCAAAAACAACTCAAGTTGAAATTTGAACAAAAGTTGATGAGCCGAGAATCAGCGTCTAGTGCTGCATTACAACATTTAAGTGGCAAATGTTAAAATATTCGAAATGGCACTGATGTTCCATTTTAAGGCAATGTCAAAGGTGCCGGGAATTCAAACAACTGATTTTGATTTGATTTCAACGCCGGCAACCCGGAGATTTTTTATTAAAATTTTTCCTTGTACATGTAAGTTACCCGTTAGACAATGTCTTTTCTGAGAAGGTCAACGTAACTGACCTCAGCAGTGCATAGATTAACAAAATTGAAAGTAATGCTGATATTACTAATGACGTTACAAATATATAGACACGTTGTAGCGCTCTCAATGTGGCAAGCAAAAACCACGCTACTTGGTGTGCTTGGTGATTTAGCCAATTTAGTACTAAACTGTCATGCGTCGTTTGAGGTCGTTTACTATATCTAATCAAATTACAAAAATAAGTGCCAAAATGCCCTCGTGTGTGATGAGAAAGGGTTTCAATTACATTACGAAGACTACTAAAAGCCAAGGAATAACATTTCATTTCAAAGTACGCGCAAATTACTGCAAATCGCTTATTATTTAAGACAACTATCTTCATTTTTGACCAGCATAATGATGTCTTCGCGTAAGCAAAGTGTTGTTTCATTCTTACCAGAGCATTCCGATCCTACATCTGTTTCGTTCATACACACATATTCTATGAATGTCTATCTTTGTCATACATGATGATACCGATATTTGAATAATGAATTTACTGGTAACATAAGTGTGTTTGTTACTTGCCACATTTTGTGTTAATATTCTAAGGCTATAGCGTGTCTATATATTTGTAACGTCATTGGATATTACACTGACGAAGATTTTCAACACATATTTTGGTTAAGTGACCGACCTGCAAGCCGGCGAAGACCAGCATCTCCTCTTCGGTGCAGTCGATCTCCTCGTTAAGGATCTGCCAGCGCGCCTGCTGGAAGAGCTGGTTGATGCGCACGGAGTCGATGCGAGGGTTGAGGTCGTAGAAGGTGTAGAACTTGAAGCGTAGACGCAGGCAGTCGCCTTCACGGACGCCCTGCTCCATTATGGACAGCGAGGAGTCGAGCCAGCTGGAAGATGAAGAAATACATCAAGAAATTAATAATAAACTAGTTTAGTCTTGACACACACGTCAAAAGGGATATGGTGAGTAAATCGTGAAGTTGCATAATCCGAATAAAATTTAAAACTTTTTTACGTATGAGCAAAAATTACCAGTATTGTTTTTGCACAAATTAGCCTCCCACACGGCGATCTAACGAATCGTGTACAGAAGACGGCTTAGCGTATCAATACTATAGATATTATACAAGTCAATCTCCAACCTCAGGTAAGACTATCCTGAACAC
This sequence comes from Drusus annulatus, assembly GCA_022651775.1. NCBI lineage: Eukaryota > Metazoa > Arthropoda > Insecta > Trichoptera > Limnephilidae > Drusus > Drusus annulatus. The sequence goes on from JAGWCC010000028.1 coordinate 839,389, forward strand.
GCTGTACGACTAGCAGAATTAATTATCGCCCTGGTGAAATACCACCATTCAGAATCGAAACGATGCTCGAAATGGCTTTAGCCGTGTTTTGTGACCAGATCTGAATAGCCAGGTACTACCCAACCTTCCTATTCCCCATCTCCTTCCCCTCCCCAATACCATCAGCCCTACAACATACCCCTATCGGGGGGGGGGCATAGTCCCTCTGGCTTCAGACGGTGGGGAGCAGTTGAAACTCTTGTGGAGTATTCACTTTTCAAAAATCATCCAGTGGTTTCGAAAGAGAAACAGAGGTCGCTCACAGAGGCTAACAACATAAAAGAACTACCGGCTTCGGATGGGTTAAGAATCGCTTTAACTCTAGACATAAGAAACGGGGAGTCCTATGTCCAAAACTGGATGCAATAAGGCTCATGAAGAAAAATAAAGTTAAAGTCCTCATTCAAACAAGGCCATGATCTCAAAGCCAAACAGTAATCGAAAAGCGAATCATCAATAAGTAAAACGGAAGACACTATTGAGGAAGATCTCTGAAGATCAGGTGAAGTATAAAAGTGGACGGTTCTTACCCAACGTTCATGCGGGCCCTTTCCAAGAGCGACTTGGGCCGGACGATGGCGTCGCGCGCCTCCCGGCCCGGGTCCGTGGGGCTGTTGGCCAGCGAGGTGTCGCACGAGCCGCTCAGCAGCTCCAGGGACACGGAGGTGTTGTGCGGCGCCAGGAAGCTGTCCGACAGGTCGCCGTTGGAGTGCGCCGTGCCGTTGGTGCCGTTCATGCCGCGCTTCCAGGTGCCGCCGTTCTGGTGCTGCAGCAAAAATACGAAACCAATTATTATCAAAATTTTGGGATAATTGGCTTTTATTAACACGTCCATTGCTAACTAGAATCCGTGCATATGAATGCTAATGGATGACGACGACATTGACAGGCAAAGGCGAGCACTCAGTGTGAAATCAAACATGCTCAGTAGAAGATTTCGGCTCTGTAGTCCACCAGTGAAAAGGACACTCTTCCTGGCGTTCTGCACTACCCTATACACGTGCGAGCTCTGGACCAATTTTAAGGAGAGTAGCATGGAAAGGCTTCGGGTCCAGTATAACAACGCCTACCGCATGGTGTTCAGTCTTCCCAGGCGCTGCAGTGCTTCCGGTATGTTCACCGAGGGGGAGTTCCAGGATTTGCAGCCCTTATGAAAACCAGGGTACAGGAATGCGGGAAAGGATTAACAACTCCGACAACTAAGACCTCATCATGGATTCCCGTCAGATCCCGAATTCAAGCATAGAAGCGCATTGGAGTAAATTATTGACCCCATCAATGTTAACGCTGCCAGGATGGACTCCCTCTGGATGGCGTTTTGCAGAAATAAGGCCTAACATCCTCCATTAATATTTTTTACTTGTATTATTTAAAAAAAATTTTTCTCATGAATTTCTGTTCATTTTTATTTGTTAATATTATAATTACTATGTATTGATATCGATTATGGAAGGTATTACATTGCACTACTCCTGCATACCTTCTGGAATAAACCTTTATTTTTAATGCCATATGAATGACGGATCAATTCAAACTGACGAACAGTGACGGGTTTCCCTGTGCTCTTTGCAACGACTCAAAACCACATGGCTGCGTCTGTTTATTGATTGATTATTGTATTTTAAGGCGGCACAACGCGCATGGCGCGTTGTGCGCATACCGGTCATATGTCAACGCACGACGAGCGGTGTCAGCAATGAACGCGTTAATAGTGAATACCCTTAGAGTAACAATATATAGAGACCTAACTTTGCGAAATTTTGACGCTACTTTTTGACCAAGCATTGACCAAGGGGCGTGTGGCCTAAATCACTAACAGGGTTGTCACAAATTAAGTAAATTAGGTATTTTGTTGTGAGTAGGTAGTTGTAAATCATTATAAAGAATGAATGTTGTATATTCTTTTGTTTATTCAAAGACACATTAATCAATAAGATTTTTAAAATCTTATTTATAGATAAAAATATAAACGAATTAAATTATTAGTACAGAACATTTTATAATACGTATTATAAAATGAACTTCAGTTCCACCAACAAAATAGTTTACAAACAAAAGTAAAATAAATAAAAATGTACGGTGATAACAGATGTTAAATCATTTTCTTAACCTTGGAGTAAGAATATATGGAGAGATCATTTTTTTTTTACCTATATAAATTTGCGATAAATCACTTTCTCTGCGTTTTTACGTCGTACACCAAGAGAGAGAAAGAGACACAACAAATTTCACAAAACATGACACCATTTGTTTTGCACCAAAAATTTTAATGGTGGTGTCAAAACTGGTCAAAGATGTGAAAAAAATTGACCATAAAAACCTTTTGTATTGCCGAAGGTACTATCGAATCATATTGAGGCACCGCGAAATCCTTAAGACGGATCTTTGTAAATGTTTTGTCGAAGTAGTTACTTGGGAAATGGACTGAGCAGATTGTGCTATGGTATTGGGGAGTCCAATTTTGCCTTCTCGTAGCACGGATCCATTTTTCTCGCCTTTTTTCATCCTTTGGAAATCTAAAAATAATTAAATATATAATAATATTCCAATTTTGGCATAGCCCTGAATCTGGGGAGGCACACAAAACCGTAAAGATAACTAAGAGATAAACACTATTCTGTCTTTATCTGTTTGCCAACAATTTAGCGTTAGTATCATGAGAAAGAAAGAGACCGGGATATTTTCAGAAGCCGTAAGAAAAGGGGGTTCCCCGTTCTTGAAAATTTATTTGACATTCTCGCATATCTCTCTAAGTAAAACATATAAAAAAAATGCATTAAAACTCATTTCAAACGGAATTTTATTATATTGGAACGAATAGTCCAAAGATTAATTACATATTGGTGTAAGTTACTAGTTGTTTTGTAGGTTAGGATGTTAAATATTTGAGATCAAACTAAAAAAGACGATTTTTATGGTACATACGTGTGAAAACTGTTTTTTTTGGTCCTTTTGTACTTCGATTAAAGCATCCAAGCATAGCACATATGGCCATGACGTTTTGTTTGAGATTGCACAAAAAATCACTCCAGTTTTTAACTATTTACGTACTTTTGACAGCCCGTTCGCCTGACAGTCAAAACTTGTGTGAAGTTCGTGTAGATTAAAAAACGGCTTCGTGGCATTTAGCCCGCCCCAAATCGTGTATTGGTTTCAACAATTGTTTGTCCCTTTTTCTCATATGCTTATAGAACCGAGCATAAAGAGAGAGCTATATTTTGCGAGTTTGTCAACGATTTGACACAAATTAGTACGGTCTCTTTTACATTGTTACTCTGAGTGAATACCGCGCAAGAGATCCAACTGTTCCCAACAGACTGGAGCCAGTGGGACCATGGCATCCCCAAATGGACATAGTTATGCAGAAAGCGTCCAACCCACAATTTGCCAAAATCGAGTTTTACATGTTTCCTATGGATTAATACGAGATTTATATTTGGTGAAAACATCCGAGCTCCAAATGATTTTTGGTAATTATTTTTTTTACTAACGCACATTGCAGATATTTTACATAAATTGAATTTTAAGAACATTATAAAATGTAAGAAGGAATGGAAGAAAAACACATGGCACGATCAAGTAAATCAAATACTTGAATCGGGTCATGTGAAGAGTCAGAATAACAGAAGAGTATGTATGAGACGATGTATGAATTTGAACGAAGCAAGGAGTGTGTGCCAAGACAGAGTTATATGGCGGTCCATCCTCTCTGCCTCTGAAACGGCGCGATGGTTAGTTAGTTATAAAATGTAGAATAACATAAGAAAAACTTTTTTTTAAATAAAAACTTCTCAGTTTTATCTTTTTAGGGTTGGACGCTTTCTATATAACTACATCCAATTAGGGTATTTTATTGGAGAGGGGAATGAAATGGGGAAGAGGAAGGTTGGAAAGTACCTGGCTATTCACATCTGGTCACCAAACACGGCTAAAGCCACTTCAAGTAACGTTTTAATTCTGAATGGTGGTCTTTCACCAGGGCGATACGAAGTATCTACCACTCTGAAGCGTGCCGCAAATATGGGTATATATTATTTAGTATGAATTAAATGTGTAATAACACATATTGATATAATAATTAATAATTGCGCACGCCGGGATTTGAGCCCTCGACCTTTGGATTCGTAGTCGAGCGTCTTAACCACAAGACCACGGAGGCCGTAAAAGGTTGATGGAAACAAACATTTTGAAGATTATTAGAGTTAAGTTCATGTTATAGCGTTGGGAAAAACTTCAATGTTTTGTGAATGCTTCACGAACCGCTAGTTCCTTAAAATGAACCCTTCGCAGTGAACACTTCCATTGAAGTCGAACTCGCCAAGAGAGATTTGAAATAAGAGATGAAGTCGATATCAGAATTGGGTGTGTTGCGGTTCCGGCTACCGGTAAACAGCGAAGAACCGGTTCCTGGTGTTTTTTTTTGAAAAGTACTAGCAAATCGACAAAAGTTCCTCGCCAAAATAAAAGTACTAGTTGGTAGAGATTTGAAAACGAAAAGAACTGGAACTGGTTCCTCACCAAAAGAAAATGTACTAGTCGGTAGAGATTTGAAAGTGAAAAGAACTTAGTTCTTACGTAGCAGTCACAACGCTAATGTTAATGAAGCACGAGTAATAGGAAATGTGGATATACAGGCACATTTTCAAAATAATAATTTATGATGGAACTTGGAGAAGAAGCAAGAAACTTACGGTCAGAGGCGAGCTGATTGGGGTGGCGGACTGCGACCTGGGCGGGGGGTAGGTGCCGGGGGGCGGGGCGCACAGCAAGGGCGCCCCGCCCGCGTCCAGCGAGCCCCCGCCGGCGCCGCTGGCCGCGATGAAGGTGTTGGTGTCGGGGGGCGGCCGCCTCTGCTGCCCGTTGCTGTGCCCGCTGTCCTTGTAGTTGTGCTTTAGGTGGGACGCCTCCAGGGGGCGGCAGAGGGACAACTCCTCAGGGTGTCTGATCCCTACGAAATACATAATTTAACGATTAGTTTTTATAACCTTTACGTGACTGAAAGGGTACCCCTTTTGATTTTCAACAGAGTTTTTTTTTAATGTTCCAGTAAGTCTAACCGGCTGAAACTTCCTGACTTCTCCACAATAGTGAAAATGAACAATTAAACATTACCGTTGGATATGTGGAGGGTGGTATGTGAGCGGAAAACGCTTAAGTAAAACTTACACCCTAGGAGAAATAATGTATGGAGAGAGAGCTAATTCTTTTTACCCGACCTATACAAACTTGCGATAAATTTCTCCGGGTTTTTACGTCGTACACCGTGAGAGGGAAAGAGACAGCAAACATAACACACCGCTTTTATGTACTGTAGGGATGTGCTTACGTCCAAAGCTGGACAAAAGGCTTGTAGACATTGGGCCTACTTTTACGAGTTGGGGGAATTTGAAATACACAGTGGTCTGGACTGAATGTGTTCGCGAGACGGTTAATTGGCGACTGGACCACAAAGGTGGAATGGGGAATAATTGGTACAACTTACCAAGCTCCTTGCACAGCGCGATGACGGCGTTGAAGGTCTTGACGGAGAAGTCGATCTGGCAGTTGAGGTAGCGCAGGTCGGGCAGCTGCACGCGCAGCGCCTTGTGCATGGGGGTGAAGTGCAGCAGCGAGTCGGCCGCCACGCCGCACTGGTCGAGCGTGGCACGCGTGCGTGAAAGCCAGCTGTTGCGCTCGGGCCACCACAGTGCGTGGTCGGACCAGTCCTTCGTGAGAGCTGCAACAAGAAGAGGTTATTAGTTTTTTTTTCGGGAAAACAGCAAATCAACAATTAATATTTTACGTAATAATGAGAATTACAAATTATGATAAATATTATAAATCAGTGAGGCACAGAACTGACAGAGGGAGGATGGCGACTATGACGGCCTCCATAGTCAAGTGGTAAGACGCTCGACAACGAATCCAAAGGTCGCGGATTCAAACACGGCGTGCGCCAATAATTTTTTTTTAATTAATATGTGTCATAACACAATTAATTCTTATAAAATAATAAAAAGTAAATTTGCAGCACGTTCCAGGGTGGTAGATACTCTAAGTATCGTCCTGGTGAAAGACCACCATTCAGAATCGAAAGGTTGCTTGAAATGGCTTTTAGCCGTGTTTGGTTGCCAGATCTGAATAGCCAGGTACTTCCCAACCTTCATCTTCCTCATATCTTTTCTCTCCCCAACATACCTTACAACATACCCCTATTGGGGATGCCATAGTCTCACTGGTTTTAGACGGTTGGGAGCATTTGGGACTCTTGTGCGTAATTCACTACAAAATAATTCAAAAAATGAAAGTATGCTGCATGCTGTAGAAATGAGATCCCTGAGGCGTATGTGCGTTAAAACCACGTATGACCGTGTTCAAAATGTAGATATCAAGAAAGGATGCAAGGTTGTAAGTAAGCCTAATGAATAGGATCAAGATAGGGATGCTTAGATGGTTTGGGAATGTAGAGCGAATGAACGAAGAAAGGAGTGTGAAAAGAAAATATGACGCGAAAGTGAATGGAAGAAGAAGTCGGGGGCGCCCGAGGAAGACATGGCACGATTAAGTGAATCAAATACTTGAGTCGGGCCATGTGAATGAAAAGATGACAACATACAGTTTTATTTTAGTAACTTAACTAAGTCGGTGGGGGGAGGGGAAGGTGAAAGGTCACATGGGAAAGGGATAAAGGGAAGAAGGACGGAAGTGATGGAAGGTTAGTTTCAGTGATCTAGTTTGGGTGCAGTCTGGTCATGGATGTTAACTTAGTGGTACGTATAGTCGAGATAAAAAATAGTTGATACTAGAAGTGAGATCATCTTTTCGGAGTTTCTGGTCTTAAAATTTTAAATGAACTCCCACATTATAGAGAAAAGGGTAAATGATAAAAACGAAACTAAATCCTAAACCAGATCATTTCTGTCAACCCACCGTGCACACTAGCGTTGTAACCGCTCTGTGCAAACTGCTAAAAGGAACTACTTCATTTTGTGGCAGTTCACACTTTACAAATTTGCGTGCGAATACTTCAATTGAAGTTAGACTAAAAAGCTACAAAGAACTACTTTATTTTGCGGCAGTTCACACTTCAACTGACGTTGGAATTAAAAGACTACAAATAAGTACTTCATTTTGCGGCAGCGCACACTTTAATTGAAGTTCTACTTCAAAGGCTACAAATAACTATTTCATTTTGCGGCAGCGCACACTTCAATTAAAGGTCGACTACAAAGATTTGGCGAGGAACTGGTTCTTCCTTAGTTCCATTTTTTTGTCGATTTGCGACCGAATAGTACTATTTTTTGGCGAGGAACCGGTTCCAGTTCTTTTCGATTTCAGTTCGACTTCAATTGAAGCGTTCACTGTGAAGGGTTCATTTTAAAGAATTTGAAGTGTGTGAAGACTTCACAAAACTTCCAAGTTTTTCCCATCGCTAGTGCACACTATGTGAAGCTCTCAGAGCAATAATATACAAGAGGGAGCACTACTGTACTCAGTTTTGATGAGATTCGCCGGACTCGGCTATACCTGGGCGTGGCTAGGACTAGGGCTAGGGTATTTATACATCCATTCATAGCACATGTCGACATACCACATGGTTGGAAAAAAGCGGTCATTCATCCTATTCCCAAAAAGGGTGACCGCTCCAACCCGGCCAACTACCGCCCCATAGCGATCACATCGATTCTATCCAAGGTGATGGAACGTGTGATCAACGACAAACTGCTCACATACCTCGAGGAGAACAAAATAATTAACGACCGTCAATACGGATTTCGGCGGAACCGGTCCTGCGGTGATCTTCTCGCGTATGTGACGCATGTTTGGGGGCGGTGCTTGGAATGTTTCGGCGAGACCCAAACGGTTGCACTGGACATTTCTAAAGCCTTTGACCGGGTTTGGCACCGAGGACTTGTCAACAAACTGCCATCTTACGGACTTCCCGCATCCTTGTGTACGTGGATTGCCGATTTTTTGAGGGAGAGGTCGATTCAGACGGTTGTTGACGGTATCACCTCTTCCTCTCATTCAATTAATGCTGGCGTCCCCCAAGGATCGGTTCTGTCTCCAACTTTGTTTTTGTTGCACATCAACGACCTTTTGTCATGTGCACCAATACATTGTTACGCGGATGACAGTACAGTTCATGATGGTTTTTGTTTGACAAGCCCCCAAAGGGCACAGAAACAAAACGGCTCGGAGGGCTTTGAAGCAGAGAATGGACGAGTACCTTGAGAGAATCTCCTCTTGGGGTAAAAATAATCTCGTCGAATTTAATGTTTCAAAGACCCAATCATGTCTGATTACGACTAAAAGGGATCCAAATGATAATTTAGTCTCCTTCAACGGAAGTAATCTTCCCAACAAACCTTCCATTGAGATGCTTGGTGTAACCCTAAGTGACCAGTTAAGGCACCGGGGCTCCATCGAAGCCAGAGTAAAGTTAGCCTCTCAGAAGTTGGGCGTGTTGTACAGGGCCCGCAGATACTTCAATAGTACACAACTGCTGACCTTGTACAAATCGCAAGTACGCCCCACTGTTGAATTTGGTAGCCACCTCTGGTCTGGAGCCCCTAAATACCTGAAAAAACCCTTGACTCTGTGCAGAACGGGCGGCCCGTTTGATAGATTCTCCTATCTTAACAAACGGATTGCAAACTTTGGAGCACAGACGTCAGGTGGGAATGCTGTCCTTGTTCTACAGGTATTTCAATGGAAGATGCTCCGAGGAACTTGCGTCATTGATCCCTTCGGCACCGGTGCATAGTCGGGAAACTCGCCAAACGCGCGCCCAACATTTGTACACGGTTGACATTCAATACATGAGAACGGGTCGCTTTTACGACTCGTTCTTATGTTCAACAGCTCGGCTATGGAACGATTTGCCGGCCTCTGTTTTTCCTCCCTCCTTCAACATGGGCCTCTTCAAGACCCAAGTTCACTCCTTCCTTTCCTCAAAAAAACCCTCCACACAGCATCCCCAAAGATGACATAGGCCCTGAGGGAAATTGTTTTCCTCAAGGCCTCCTGTGTGGAGTTATTGTAAAAAAAAAAAAAAAAAATAACGTTTTTGTTTATTCGTATTACCACTTTTTTACAGTATTGTTATAAACAAAAATATAGTATATAACCTAAAAAAACCGTTGAGTTATGTCAATTTATGTCGCATATTAAAACGTGTGGGCGGAGTTAACAGAGACGCGGGACACGAAGAACATTTTTACAATACTTTGAAGCGGTGTGATAATTTGGGAAATTTTGTTGTCTCTTTCTTTCTCATGGTGTACGACGTAAAAACCCGGAGAAAGTGATTTTTCCCAAATTTGTATAGGTTGGGTAAAAATAATTAGCTCTCTCTCCATATATTGTTACTCCAAGGTGAAGCAACTAAAATCGATAAATCATCATCACCCCAAAAGTCAACGGACCCGCATCTGCATTTATTTATTAAATGTAATCCCAATGATTGGGAGCCAAGCCCACGCCACTAATAGACGGGTAGGTCTATCGATTCCGAGCATGTGAAACTGTTCCAAATAAAAGCCATAACAATTTAAGCGTTAGTAAATAACTTACCCATTCTGGACAACAGTCATATTGCACCCCCATAAAACGGGAAATGAACATGTGGTTTTTGTTATTAACCCTAAAACTAAACTAAAACGTAACCAAGGTTGAAAGCCGTTCCTTCCACAATCATTAGACCTTAGGGTTTTTTATCCAGTAAAGACCTTTTCCCTAAGAACTCACTAATGTAAACTTAAATTCAGTCAATTAAATACAACCATCAGATGGTGATAGTAATAAGGCCTAATGAGCCGCAGTACTAGTTAGATAGACATTATGAGGGGTATTTGTATTAGCCCCAGCTAGTTAGCAGAGGATTACGAAAGAATCCATAAAATAAAATCACAATCATTAGAAATTAAATCTGCGTCAAATCTAATCCACCAGATAATAAAAGGGCTGGTGTTGGTTTAATCTCATAGATTATGCTTTCATTCCCGTTAACGTAATTAATGAGTTGTACATAAATTAACGAAAGACCAATGTGTGGACTCTTATTGAGGGGAGATTTTGTACGCGGGCACAGTGTAGATTGACTATCGCCAATTTATATGTTAATTGAACTGATGGGAGATCAAGATATAGACTGGTGTACGAGTAGTAAGTGGTGAAAGAGTGTTTCAGTAATTCATCACGAAGATTTAAATGAAACAGTTATTTTCAATTCCGAAAAGACAAGTAAAACATTATATTGAATTCATATTTTGGATTTTATTGTGCTGTGCCGAAACGGGTCGGCTTTTTGTTATAAATTAGCTTGAAGTAACAATATATGGAGGGATAGCTAATTATTTTTACCCGACCTCCACAAACTTGCGAAATAACACTTTCTCCGGGTTTTCACATCGTACACCATAAGAGAGAAAGAGACAACAAATTTAATTCCCCGCTTTTACGTAGTGACGCAATGATCTTAAGCTACTGGGCAACCGCGGGACTCCGCCCACATTTTTTATTATGCCACTAAACTTGACACAACTAAACGGTTTATTTGCTCATATGCTATATTTTTATTGATAAAAATACTGTGAAAAAGTGGCTATACGAATAAACAAAAACATTATGTCGACATGCGCTGTGAATGGATATACAAATACCGTAGCCCCAGTCTTAGCCACGCCCTTTTCCAACCGAGTCAGTTACTTCAAGGTAAAAGCTAGTAAAAACTGACTACAGATCGATCTACAGCTATACCTCTTGTATATTATTGCTCTAAGTAAATTAGTTATCTAAAAAAAGACACGTACGCCCTTAGAGTAACGTAGAGACCTAACATTGCGAAATTTTGTCCGCACTTTTTGACCAAGGATTGACCAAGGGAGGTATGACGTATATGCTTCCAGCCAATCGGATGCGAAGAAAACCGTAAAGATAAACATTATTCCGTCTTTATCTGTTCGCGAACAATTTTGCGTTAGTATCATGAGAAAGAAAGAGACCGGGATACTTTTAGAAGCCGTACAAAAGGGGAATTCCCCGTTCTTGAAAATTTTTTTGACATTCTCGTAAATATTTTTAAGTTAAACATATTACGAATCCATTAAAACTCATTTCAAACGGAAGTTTATTAAATTGGAACGAATAGTCCAAAGATTAATTACATATTGGTGTAAGTTACTAGTTGTTTTGTAGGTTAGGATGTTAAATATTTGAGATCAAACTAAAAAAGACGATTTTTATGGTACATACGTGTGAAAACTGTTTTTTTTGGTCCTTTTGTACTTCGATTAAAGCAAACAAGCATAGAACATGTGGCCATGATGTTTTGCTAGATATTACACAAAAAATAACTCAAGTTTTTAACTATTTACGTACTTTTGACAGTCCGTTCGCCTGACAGTTCAAAAGTGTCTGAAGTTTGTGCGGATTAAAAAATGAAGACATTTCATTTAGCCCGCCCAAAATCGTGGATAGGTTTCAACAATTGTTTGTCTCTTTTTCTCATATGCTTATAGAACCGAGCATAAAGAGAGAGCTATATTTTGCGAGTTTGTCAACGATTTGTCACAAATTAGTATGGTCTCTTTATATTGTTACTCTGAGCGTACGCCAGATTTCCAGAATGGTAAATACGCCCCAAGTATCGCCCTGGTGAAACACCAACATTCAGAATCGAAACGTTGCTTGAAATGGCTTTTAGCCGTGTTGGATGACCAGATCTGAATAGCCGTGTACTTTCCAACCTTTCTCTTCCCCATCTCATTATTCTCCCCACTACCCTCAACCCCACAGCATACCACAATTCTGTGGCGTTTAGGTGAAGAGGTATTTGTCACAAAATATCCAAAAAAGAGTTAAGTATGCAGTTATTCTTTGAATAATAACATTTTTTATAACCTCATTTATATAGCACCATTTTAGTGAAATATCACCTCAAGGGCGCTTGAAAGGTCTAAGGGAGGTCGGGTTAAGAGATACAACTAGGGCATTCAATTTTGTGCGTTTATTATGTATGCATACAAAGTGCGCAAAGTCTTATTTTTAGAAATAAAGGGGTGAGAAATTAACTTTGCCTCTCCTGAACAATTAGAGATTTGTGACATTTACCTCTTCACCTAAATGCCACAAAATTAGGGATGCCAAAGCCCAACTGGCTCCAGACGGTTGGGAGCTTAGAGCATATAGAGTGGTATCTATCCGAGGCAGTGTAGTCAGTTTTTGATGATTTTTACCGGACTCGGCGGACCTTGGCGTGGCTAAGACTAAGGCTAGGGTATTTATACATCCATTCATAACACATATCGACATAATGGTTTTGTTTATTCGTATAACCACTTTTTCACAGTATTGTTATCAACAAAAATATAGCATATAATCTAAAAAACCGTTTAGTTGTGTCAAGTTTAGTGGCATAATAAAAAATGTGGACGGAGTCTCGCGGTTTGTTGTCTCTTTCTCTCTCATGGTGTACGACGTAAAAACCCGGAGAAAGTGATTTATGGCAAGTTTGTATAGGTTGGGTAAAAATAATTAGCTCTCTATCCATACATTGTTACTCCAAGGTTGGGAGCAATTGGGAGTCTTGTGCGGTATTCACTATAACATATTTAAAAAAAAAACTAGATTTAAAAATATAACAGCGAAAGGGTAAAGGATAAAAAGATTACCATGACTTTGAAAGTAATGGGAGAATGGGTCAAAGTTCGAATAGTTAAATCTTGAATGCAAGAGTTCATTGCCCTCTCATCTGGTTCAATAAACAAAAATACAGTAGATCTGTTTTCTCACTTACTCGGTAGTGCGTACTAATCCGAAGGGTTTTATATCAGGCGCCTTAAAACTATTCTCGCACAGGGAATATGTAATGCCTAGTTTCCTCAAATTACTCTATTCACACACTTGTTTATGGTTGATCCCTGCTCACGTTAGTGCAAACATAGAAAAACAGGAAATAGAAACCAAACTTTTGACAGCAAAAAAACAGAATTCACAGTCAAGGGTGGATATTTCTGTGAAGCCCCTTCAAGAAGGGAATAAAATGTTTGGCTGCAAAACTTTTATAAAGTTGGCGTTGGCACCCCTTACAAAGTCTATGGACATTGCTATTCTTTTATAATTTCTAGCATTTTAATGATTCACAATACTTACGTGAAATTTTATCGGGGATTTTCGAAAAGACAAAGATGCTTGCTTCCTTTGGGAGGAGAACAATGTAAAATATCAAACGCTGGTCAAAGATGCGAACGTGAATGGAAGAAGAAGTCGGGAACGTCCGAGGAAGACATGGCACGATCAAGTGAATCAAATACTTATCGGGTCACGTGAAGAGTCAGAATGACAGAAGAGTATGTATGAGACGATGTATGAATGTGAACGAAGCAAGGAGTGTGTGCCAAGACGGAGTTGTATGGCGGTCCGTCCTCTCTGCCTACCCCTGCGAGGAAACGGCGTGATAGTTAGTTAGTTGGTCAAAGATGACAGGTGTTACTCAGTTTGAAGCTGACTTCAAATTCTAGACTCTAAGATCCTCGACTACGAATCCAGAGGTCGCGGGTTCAAACCCGGCGTGCGCTAATAACTTTTATTCAATTAATATGTTCCATACCACATTTAATTCAGATAAAATAATATATTACGGCACGTTCAAGAGTGGTAGATACTCTAAGCATCATCCAAGTGAAAGACCATCATTCAGAATTTAAACGTTGCTTGAAATGGCTTTAGCCGTGTTTGGTGAACAGATCTGAATAGCCAGGTACTTCCCAACCTTCCTCTTTCCCATCTCCTTTCCCTTCTCACTATCTTAAGCTTCACAACATACCCCAACTGGGGTGCCATAGTCTCACTTGCTCTAGACGGCTAGGAGCAGTTGAGACAGTGATAGTCACTGTAAAAAAAAGTGTGAAGTAGACTACAATAGAATGCACAAATCTGTATAGCGAAAATTGCATCGCGTTAAAAGACTCTTTTACGAATGAAGCTCAAGATTTTAAAAACCTCCATAACTGCGACTCATTTGACGCTGCTTTGGTTGGTCGTGGTAACTTTAACTCGAGGTTCGCTTACCAATAATCCCCAAACCCCGCTGTCGCATCTGAACCTACGATAAAACACCGGATGTGTTTTCAACTTCTGATGAATTTTGAAAATAGTGGACTGTACAACGATAAACTATACTACTTGATGGAAATGTCTAATTATAGATGCGGACAGATTATGGAATGAACGAAGTAAGGAAGCCAATTCACTCACCGATGAAGTTGATGTTTAAGCTCTTGAATTCTTCTTACACAACGAATCACAACACTTAACTCAAGTTCACTTGAAGATAACAACTAAACGACGACCAAGCGAGACACCAACGAGCAACATATTTCTCACCCAACTATTCTGTTTCTTGATTATCAATTGTTTTTTAACATATTGTTGTTGAGTAAGAAATCAAATGGCGAAATGGCGGGATAGGTAGGAACTGGATGAAAGACAAGAAGGCGCATTTTGACTAAGTCCTGTATTAGTCACGTTTGCAAGTCCGATAGTCGCTCTATTCGGATACCTTCGCCTATGACCTGTCTGCTACGAGTCACCGCTGTCCGAGCGCATTATTCCAGTCCGCCGATCACGCCTAACGCAATCCAGGCGAGTGATTCACTCTGACTGACAAGAACCAAAGTGGCAGAGTTAGGCCGTATTCACACGGAGATACTCAAAAGAAACTGAACTGGTTTGTGATTGAAATTTCTAGCCGGTTACCAATTATTTAGTGGCGAAGTTCCTTACTAGACCTTTGTTATAATTTGAAAGTTATTCTATTGTTTTCTCATTGTTCTGTTATTTTATTTTATATTTTGTTCTCCCTCTGTATGTATGTATAACCGCACACTTTGTATTTTTTGTTTAATTTGATTTTGTACCCTGATGATGCTTGTTAGGCTTAGGCTAAGCGAAACCGATCGGTCATAAGAATAAAAATAATATCCGTGGTCTTATACAAAGTTATTTTTTAATTTCTATAAAATATTTTAGTTTTTAATGACAAGAAACGTTGATGTATTCAATCGGACGAAAAACGAGGCGACACAAGTCAAAAACAGGGCAATTTTCCTAACAACTGGTTACTAAAGCGTTAGTGACTGTTTAGTGACGGTAGCGCCGTGTGCTGTCTCTTATTTAATTATAAAGGTTCAAACTCATAGCGGACTGATTAGCGATTTAGTTTTATTTATTTTATATTAGTTTTTTTTTTTACATGAATACCGCACAAGAGTCTCAACTGCTCCCAACCGTCTAAAGCCAGTCAGACTATGGCATCCCCAAATTGGGTATGTTGTGAGGCTGAAGGTAGTGGGGAGGGGAAGGAGATCGGGAAGAGGAAGTTTGGGAAGTACCTGGCTATTCAGATCTGGTCACCAAACACGGCTTAAGCCATTTCAAGCAACGTTTCGATTCTGAATGGTGGTCTTTCACCAGGGCGATACTTAGAGTATCTACCACTCTGGAACGTGCCGCAAATATACTTGTTATTATTTTTATATGAATTAAATGTGTTATGACACATATTAATTAAATAAAAGTTAATGGCGCACGCCGGGTTTGAACCCGCGACCTTTGGATTCGTAGTCGAGCGTCTTACCACTCGACCATGGAGGCCGTCAAGTTACTTGTACATTAAAGTTTATCGAGTATCTGATTATTTCATTTTCTTTTTAACTTAATAATATTATAACTTATATACTACTTGATATTACTAATGTATTTTAAATAGTTCTAACAGGTTATTTTGAATTTATTGATTGACATAATTTTGATGGTTTCCAGAAGCGCATTATAGTAATCTATTTTATCATTTATATTTTTTAATATTTGCGTCACTGATCACTTTCTTTTGAGTATCTCCGTGTGCAGAGGGCCTTACTGGTAGCTATTATTCACCGCGTGAGTATACCTGACCAGCTATAAGGTGATTGCTAATTGTATCGGGAATTCGTACGTGCCGGGAGCAAAGCCATTATGATTTATGAGTCAACAAATCCGAGTAGGAGCTAAGGGCGAAACCGCATTTCGGAGATTTGATTGTGGGGCTGAATCAGAATGGGTATCACTCCGATGATTGATTGTTGTATTTCGTGAATAACACTACAATTAAAATAGATAATCATGAATCAATTTTATTACTTTGTATTCAGATGAAACGAATCGGAAATAATCTCAGAGCATTAGTTTACAGGAGGGATAGCTTTGCGATACAGTGTAGTCAGGATTGTTGATTTTTTCTTGACTCGGGCGGGGCTAGGGTTTTTATGGACACACCTTTTTACATCCATTCATGGCACATGTCGTCATAATGTGGCGTTTATTTGTATAACCACTTTTTCGCAGTATTGTTATCAACAAAAATATAGGATATAACCTCAAAAACCGTTGAGTTATGTCGCATAACAAAACGTAGTGGGCGGAGTTGCCGGAGACGCGGGAGACGGAAAACATGCTCACATACCTAAAAGTGGTGCGATATTATATGCGTATTAAATGTTATGACACATATTAAATAAATACAAGAATATATGATGCGATAGAATGGAAGAAGAAGTCGAGGACGCCCGAGAAAGACATGGCACGATCAAGTAAATCAAATACTTGAATCGGGTCATGTGAAGAGTCAGAATAACAGAAGAGTATGTATAAGACGATGTATGAATGTGGATGAAGCAAGGAGTGTGTGCCAAGACCGAGTTATATAGCGGTCCGTCCTCTCTGTCTACCCCTGCGGGGAAACGGCGTGATGGTTAGTTAGTTAGTTACAAGTTATCTGCGCACACTGGGTTTGAACCCGCGACATCTCAGCGTCTTACCACTCGACCACGGAAGGTGTCACTATAATAAAAGTACAAACATATTTTTATTATATTATCTAGATATTATCTATAAACGGTAAGTTTGAAGAAGGAATCAAATAGAGCCGTAACTGCAGTTGAATGACCTAAGAACTGTCAGAACTAACTGACTGCAAGACGAAGGAGTTCACAAATAAGGCGGAAGCCAAGCCACACCTATTTGCTTTCAGAATACCCACCGCTGAGGGACTTGTTGACTGATCCTTCCTATTACCCGCCGTGTTGGCTGTTGGCTTAGCCGATCACTTAGCCCTTCAGGTGTCCGTGACTTAGCTTACAACCTTAGAGTATTAATATACATGGAGACGTACCTATCTAAGGCAGCGTAGTCAGAATTGATCTTGAAGTAACGATATATGGAGAGAGAGCTAATTCTTTCTACCCAACCTAAACAGATTTGGGATAAATCACTTTCTCCGGGTTTTTACGTCGTACACCGTGAGAAAGAAAGAGACAACAAAATTTCCCAAATTATCACACCGCTTTAAAGTATTGTTAGTATGTTATTCGGGTTATGCGTCACTGTTGACTCCGCCCACACGTTTTAATATGCGACATAAATGGACATAACTCAACGGTTTTTTAGGTTATATGCTATATTTTTGTTTATTACAATACTGTGAAAAGGTGGTAATACGAATAAACAAAAACGTTATGTCGATATGTGATATGAATGAATGTATAAATACCCCAGCCCTAGTCTTAGCCACGCCCAGGTCTAGCCGAGTCCGGCAAACCTCGTATAAACTGATTACAGCTCTCTCTACAGCGCACTCTTGTATATTATTGCTCTGAGGTTTTGATGACTTTTGTCTTACTACTCTGAACAGGCTTGACTAGAGTATTCATAGACACACCCTTTTTACAAACGAACAAATACCATATAGGACATAACCTCAAAAAGCATTCGCATAACAAAACGATATCAAACAAAACTTTTTAATGATTTATAGATTCAGAATATCTTACAAAACGAATAGCATAACGTTTGCTTAAATAATATGAAAGTTAATAGTTATTATAATGTCTTTATACAATACTTAATAATTCGATAATCCTAACGTGCTGTCAAAAATATTTAAAACTGTTGAAATACCGGTGAAAAGTGAGGTATTCAACTCATTTTGGATTTATTTATACATGCATTCATAGCACAAGTCGACAAAATGTTTTGTTTATTTGTATAACCACTTTTCACTGTATTTTTATCAACAACAATATAGGATATAACCTAAAAAACCGGTGAGTTACGTCGCATAACAAAAGTGGGTGAAGTGGGCAAAGTCGCCGGAGACGCGGGAGACGGAAAACATGCTTACATACCTAAAAGCGGTGTGATATTTTGCGAAAACTTTTGTTGTCTCCTTCACTCTCATGGTGTACTCCGTAAAAACCCTGAGAAAGTGATTTATCGTAAATTTGTATAGGTTGGGTAAAAATATTTAGCTCTCTCCATATATATTTTTTTTTATTTTTTATTTTTTTATTTCTTAACTTCATGTTTATTTACAAAAAAGTACATACATTGTCCTCCACGCTAGAAGTTCACCTGTGATGTGGAGGACATTTTTCGAATTGCATGTTAAAACAATTTAAAATATAAAAGAAAATCTAAAAGAAAATAATAAGATAAAACAAGATAAAATAAAATAAAACAATTTAAAATATAAAAGAAAAAACAAAAGAAAAAATAAATAAAATAAAACAAGATAAAAATAAAATAAAATAAAGCCACTTTAAGATATTCTTTCTCTGAGCGTACAACAGCCACCGGACATATGACGATGGATTCGCATCTCCATTATTAGTCAGGCGTGACTCAGCAAGTAGAATTATTGCAATCGACATAAATTGTAGCGCTCTGCTGTCGATTAGTTTTTTGGACACTCTTTTCCGTCACGTCTGACTAATATTTTGTAAAGGTGAATACAACAAAAGTTTAAAAGCCTTATTTGTAGAGCATCATTAGTCATACTTAGTTGTGTAACATTAGTTATGTCGTTACGGGTTAACGACAAATTTATTAAATCTTACTAAAGCAGAATTTTAAGTGAATACCGCACCAAAGTCCCAACTGCTCCCAAGCGTCTGGAGTCAGTGGGTCTACGGCATCTCCAATTGGGGTATGTTGTGAGGCTGAAGGTAGCGGGGAGGGGGAGGAGATGAGGAAGAGGAAGGTTAGGAAGTACCTGATAAATAAATAAATAATTAATTACGTCATGATTTTAGATCATTTTATTTTGTATACATGTTACATTTTTTTTTCTCTTTGTTAGTTAGTCTTTTTAGCATTATTAATTTAGTATGAAGTGCGATTGAGGTGAAATATCGCAAAACTGCGCTACATTAGTTCACTGTTATTATTATTGTTTTTAATTTTTTTATGACTTTTTTGTTTTTTACATTGTTTTTTATATTACCTACCTCACTAGGTCATGAGAACCTGTTCTGAGGTAAGTGATAATTATTACCTGACTATTCAGGTCTAGTCACCAAACACGGCTAAATAATTTTCGAGAAACGTTTCGATTCGGTACCTTTCCAAGGCAGTGTTGTCAGTTTTTGATGATTTTTGCCGGACTCGGCAGACCTGGGCGTGGCTAGGACTAGGGCTAGGGTATTTATGCATCCGTTCATAGCACATGTCGACATAATGTTTTTGTTTATTCGTATAACCACTTTTTCACAGTATTGTTATCAACAAAAATATAGCATATAACCTAAAAACCGTTTAGTTGTGTCCAGTTTAGTCGCATTTAAAAACATGTGGGCGGAGTCCCCGGAGACGCGGGAGATTAAGATCATCCTTACAGTACATAAAAGCGGTGTGTTATTTTTGTTGTCTCTTTCTCTCTCGTGGTGTACGAAGTAAAAACCCGGAGAAAGTGATTTATCGCAAATTTGTATAGGTTGGATAAAAAGAATTAGCCCTCTCTTCATACATTGTTACTCCAAGTATAAAACCTAATCTAATATTTAATTACAATCATCGAAATTTTCAGTTTATTTGGTTCACTTGTAAAGTGTCCCTGAGATGATTTTCAACAATAATGAAACTATATAAAATATAAACGGTCCGTTCCCTAAAAATCACAAAGCACTCTCTGCCCCAAGAGTAACATTGAACTAATTTTAGAACAGGATCTCATTTGCGGTTTTTTTGTATTTTTTAACCGAGTCAGTTTATAAAAACGCACGAAGAATTTGTAGCGTCTCTTATTCATTATAATAGTAATACGATACCTGAAGGGTTAGGAGAGTTAGGACTGTTAGGAGTGGACGAACTTAAAATAGTCTGTAGTAAAGTGGGGTGAGGAAGTGGCCAGGCCCGATAAGATAACTAACAAAGTTATCGTCGAAACAGTCAAGTTACACTCACTACCTTATCAGCCAGCGCGGAGGTAAAACCCCATTCATTGAATAGTGTAATCATCACAAAAAAAAACATTATCACACGATAAAATATTTTCAAAGACCACTATAATTTTCCTCTGATGCAATCAATTTCAAAGTTCAAAAGGAAAACTACAATGACTACCTCGAGGGCACTTTGCAAAGGTTAAAAACTATGGCTAAATTTACCATAAAACAATCGAGAAATCCAGAACTGTCGCTAGAAATTACCGACCAAAAAAGACTATTATACTCAATGACGTTACAAATATATAGACACGCTATAGCCTTAGAATATTAACACAAAATGTGGCAAGTAACAAATACACTTACGTTACCAGTAAACTCATCATTTAAATATCGATCATGTATCGTCATGTATGACAAAGATAGACAGACATTCATAAAAAATGTGTGTATGAACGAAACAGATGTAGGATCGGACTGCTTTCCGTACTTGCTAGTAGCGTTGAATGCTCTGGTAAGAATGAGATAGCACTTTGCTTACGCGAAGACGTCATTATGTTGGTCAAAAATGGAGATAGTTGTGTTGTATAAAATAATTAGTAATTTGCGCGTACTTAGAAATGAAATGTTATTCCTTGGCTTTTAGTAGTCTTTGCAGTGTAATTAAAACACTTTCTCATCACACGAGGGCATTTTGGCACTTATTTTTTGTAATTTGATTAGATATAGTAAGCGACCTCAAGCGACGCGTGACAGTTTAGTACTAAATCGGCACCGAGCACACCAACTAGCGTTGTTTTTGCTTGCCATTTTGAGAGCACTACAACGTGTCAATATATTAAGTCATTGATTATTCCGGTGAGTTTAGATGCTAATGGGCAGCCTAGCTTTGAAAATGAGGGTAATTCGATTCGATTAGATGAGTTTAGCTCTGTCAAGTCAGATCATTCTCAGATCATGCGGCAGTCTATTCCAGACTTTAAGATCTGACACTCCGAAAGCACGCCCTCCGAACTGAGTGTCTTTTTTATCGTTAATACCGCACAAGAGTCCCAACTGTCTAGAGCCAGTTAGACTATGGCATCCCCGATCGGGGTATGTTGTGAGGCTGAAAATAGTTGGGAGGGGAAGGAGATGTGGAAGAGAAAGGTTGGGAAGTACTTAGCTATTCAGATATGGTCACCAAATACGGCTGAAGCCATTTCAAGTAATGTTTTGATTCTACATTGTGGTCTTTCACCAGGGCAATACCAAAGTATCTACCACTCTGTATGAGCAAATAATTTTCACTTGTATCACTGGTGTACCTTTATTTGTAAAACACCCACTTGCCCACTCTGTAACGTGCTGCAAATATAATATATATTATTTTATATAAAGTAAATGTGCTATGACCTTGGAGTAACAATGTATGGAGAGAGAGCTAATTATTTTTACCAAACCTTTACAAACTTGCAATAAATCATTTTTTCCGGGTTTTCACGTCGTACACCACGAGAGAGAAAGAGACAACAAAAATAACACACCGCTTTTATGTACTGTAAGGATGATCTTGGTCTCCCGCGTCTCCGGGGACTCCGCCTACATATTTTGATATGCGACTAAACTGGACACAACTTAACGGTTTTTTAGGTTATGTGCTATATTTTTGTTGATAACAATACTGCGAAAAAGTGGTTTTACGAATAAACAAAAACATTATGTCGACATATACTATGAATGGATGTATAAATAGCCTAGCCCTAGTCCTAGCCACGCCCAGATCTGTTGAGTCAGCGAAAATCATCAGAAACTGACTACGCTGCCTTGGATAGGTACCACTCTATGTACTCTAAGGTAATGAGACATTAATTTAATAGAATTTATTTGCGCTCGCCAGGTATAAGCTCGCGACCTCTGGATTCGTAGTCGAGCGTCTTACCACTCGACCACGGAGGCCATGTCTGGTGTGCGCTTTGATTCCTTCAACCTTTCTATAGCCGATGACATTGCCGATCAGAGGTTGACTGTCGCGAATTGGAATCTTTAATGACACACAGTTTCGATAAATAAGCCGGAGTCATTCCGTCAGTAAATTGACTCAAATATCATCCAGCAAACCTTGAACTGAACATTTAAGCCAGTGAAGAAATTTTAAGGTTTGAAAGTAAACAACTGTTTTGAGCCAATTTAGTTTAAGCCTGTTTTTAGTGATGGGCTTCCGTCTATCTAGTCTTCCATATGAATAGATAAACCCAGCCACGCACGCATCGAAAGCTTTGGGTTTGAAATTCATAAATAACACAAGTGGCGAGTTGCCATGGTGATGGGGAATGCTCTCACGTAGTCTACACTCTACATATCTGTATGACCGGAAGGCGGTGGTGGAAGCCAGCCGCCAGATGCCCTCTCAGGCCCGTGTCTGTGTGTGTGTAGAGCTGTGATGTTCCAAGTTCCTCGGCCTTGATACGTCAGGCATTCCACGAGATCATTTTTAGGCACTTGAAACGCAGGAGGCAGTGATCGTGGCCCTTGGCTGCAAGTCGAGGAAAAAGTGCAGTAACTGTTCCTTGCAGAGTAATAATAATAACAGTAAACTTACATAGCGCGGTTTTGTGATATTTCACCTCAAGTGCGCTTCATACTAAATAAATTAAGCTAATAAGACTAACTAACAAAGAGAAAAGAATATATTATATGTATACAACTAAAACTATCTAAAATCATGATCGTTATCATAAATCGTGAGAGGAAAAGGTTCAAACATGGGTATAACAGTGCATGTGTGGTGTGTACATCAACAGATAAAAAAACAATTAACTAGAAACTAAGGGTAAAAAAATCCAGATGAAACGTATGAATTCATATTAACATATTTGTTAAATCAAAGAAAAATAAATTAGATTGAGGGCAGTTAACATGTTGGTACATAAAAACATTAATATTCAAGTATTGGGAAAGATTTTTAAAAATTGACGCGAAAGTGAATGGAAGAAGAAGTTGGGGACGCCCGAGGAAGATATGGCACGATCAAGTGAATCAAATACTCGAGTCGGGCCATGTGAAAAGACAGAGTAACAGAAGAGTATGTATGAATATGAATGTATCAAGGGGTGTGCGCCAAGTCAGAGTTGTATGGCGATGCGTCTTCTCTGCCTACCCCTGCGAGGAAACAACGTGATGGTTAGTTAGTTATTTACAATTGAAAATGATTGCAAGTACTTAAAAGGCATGTTTCTTTTGTAATAATGAATACCGCACAAGAGACCCAACTGCTCCTAACCGTCTGAAGCCAGAGGACTATGGCATCCCCAATCGGAGTATGTTGTGAGACTGAAGGTAGGGGGGGGGGAGGGAGGAGATGGGGAAAAGGAAGGCTTGGAAGTACTTGGCAATTCAGATCTGATCACTTAACACAACCAAAGCCATTTAAAGCAACGTTTCGATTATGAACGGTAGTACTTACCACTCTGGAACGTGCCGCAAATATACTATATATTAATCAAATGTGAAATAAGACACATTGAACCCGCGTTCTCTGTATTCGCAATCGAGCGCCTTAACCACTC
This sequence comes from Drusus annulatus, assembly GCA_022651775.1. NCBI lineage: Eukaryota > Metazoa > Arthropoda > Insecta > Trichoptera > Limnephilidae > Drusus > Drusus annulatus. The sequence continues at coordinate 863,216 of JAGWCC010000028.1, forward strand.
GGCTACGGAGGCCATTGAATGATGAAGGAAAATATTATTTGCGATTGAAAATAATTGCGAGTACTTAACAGGTATGTAATAATAGAGAAGGAGTGCGCTATCCAAAGATTAATAATATTAGCCTGAGGGAGAAATTAAATTATCCCACCTCTCCTAGTAACTGGAAAAAAGAGGTTGACGAGCGGATGTGACTTCTGGCGACAGTGATAATTAGATTAATACCGCGATATGAAGTAAGAAGCCGCAGAGGAATGCGGAGTGAAGGATTGAACTACCCGATACGACTACTTAATTAATATGGTACACCACTTCTTGTGTAGCAGTCAGCACTTCAATGGGGATTAAACGCAAGGTGTCTACTGTAAACATCTATCACTAAGCTTATCGGGAGGGATTTAGGACAGATAACCGGATTAATATTGATAATAATGTAGTGACCGTGTAATTAGATGCTTCTCGAGTTCAGAAGACACGTCAGTAGACCTCTAACAATAAAATACAAGAAACCACAATGCTGCAACAATCATACGCCGACGTAAAGAATTAAAAAATATATTTTAATATACCCGAAGCCGGTAGAAGCAGGTCATACCTATTTGAGAAATGATGTGAAGCTGAAGGGTGTGAGGATGGAATGGTGAGGGATAATAACAAGGTAAGGAAGTACGTTGCTATTCAGATTTCATCACTAAACATACATATCTATAGTCAATTCAAGCAACTTTTTGATTCTCAATTGTGGTGCCCCACAAGGGCGACATTAGGGTATCTTCCTCCTTTAAACGGGAAGGATGTGAGGATGGAAAGGTGAAGGGTAATAACAAGGATGAGAAGTACGTTGCTATTCAGATCTGACCACTAAACATACATAGCTACAGCTAATCCAAACAACTTTTCGATTCTGAATTGTGGTGTCCCACAAGGGCGACATTACGGTATCCTTTTCCTTAAAACTGGAAGAATGTGATTATGGAAAGGTAAGGGGAAAGAACAAGGTTGGGAAATTCGTTGTTATTCAGATTTGGTCACTAAACATACATATCTATGGCATATTCAAGCAAGTTATTGATTCTGAATTGTGGTGTCCCACAAGGCCGACATTAAGGTATCTTCTTCCTTAAAACGGGGTACAAATGAGCCATACCCATTTGAATTGTTTTTAATTCAACGCGTGAATAAGTAGACATAAATTGAATACATTTTTAAGTCCCGGTGTCAGGTTTAGAACCCCTAACTTCTGGGTTCAAACCCAAAGAGCTTCCTGCTATACAGCGGGGGTCGTTGAATCTAACCTTTTTCTAGTTATTGTGAAAAAATGTAACAGATATGCTGTTATGCCAGCTGTTGAAATTGTTCACGTCATCGTTTGTAAGGAATGTAATATTATACTATGGAACATGAACTGAAAATATGAAAGAGTCCACGGATGATACAACATCGGACTGTGAATTAGTGCCAAAACGATAAATCTCAGCAACATGAGTCAGAGACTGACGCACACTACTTCTGCAGATAACACACAGAGTGTGCTTCTGGAACACTAGTACACAGTAGTTAATAGTACACACTGGTACACGCTCTTCAGTTTATTGCGGCTGCCGAGGAATCCGAGTATTTACATACCAGAAAACAATTGGCATTCTTCGGCAGCTGTTACCCGCCTTTATGGCGAGAGCGAACTGCGAAGAGCAAAGTCAACAATGAACGTGCGAGTGTTGAGTGTTATTGCCGACTAATATTGGATACACGAAGGAAGATAAATATTATTTATACAAAACAATTTTTAAATCCATAAATAAAACCTACTGATGTAATAATATAATCAGACATATATATGTAACTTGACATATTGTAGTGTGTCAACTGTCAACGAAGAATAAAATGATATGTGAAGAAGAAAATAAGACACTGGTCAGTGAGTCAGTGTAATCACTAACTAACTGACCTTCTCCGCGGGGGTAAGCAGGGAGGATGGAACTCCACACAACATTGACTTGGTAGGCCCTACTAATTTCATGCACATTCCTACATACTCTTTTGTAATTAACTTTTGTCATGACCCGGACTCAAGTAGTTGACGGCTTCCGTGGTCGAGTGGTAAGATGCTCGACTACGAATCCAGAGTTCGTGGGTTAAAACCCAAGGATTTTATTTATTTAATTCATATAAAAATAATATATAATATATTTGCGGCACGTTCCAGAGTGGTAGATACTCTAAGTATCGCCCTGGTGAAAGATCACCATTCAGAATCAAAACATTGCTGGCTTTAGCCGTGTTTGGTGACCAGGTTTATTCAAGGTACTTCACAACCTTCCCCATCTCCTTCCCCTTCCCACTACCTTCAGTCTAACAACATACCCCAATTGGGGATGCCATAGTCTTACTGGCTTTAGACGGTTGGGAGCAGCTGGGACTCTTGTGCGGTATTCTCAGATTAAAAATAATATATAATATATTTGCGACACGTTCCAGAGTGGTAGATACTCTAAGTATCGCCCTGGTGAAAGACCACCATTCAGAATTAAAACATTGCTGACTTTAGCCGTCTTTGGTGACCAGGTTTATTCAAGGTACTTCCCAACCTTCTCTTTCCCCTTCCCACTACCTTTAGTCTAACAACATACCCCAATTGGGGATGCCATAGTCTTACTGGCTTTAGACGGTTGAGAGCAGCTGGGACTCTTGTGCGGTATTCAGTATAAAAAAAAGTTGACTTGATCGTCCGGTGTGTTACTGAGACATCCTTAACACATTCTTCCATACACTTCTCCATATTCTTCTCTCATCAAGAATAAGTTTTAGATGTAATACAATGTAAGAAATCAACTTTAGGTCTATACAAGACGAAAATATTACATTTGATAAAAATAATAGAATAAAACATACTTAAATTATGTGTCACATATTTAGAAATCTTTGGCACTCATTAATCATATAACAAACCAACAAATTATGACGACAGTGGTGTTTTCTAATTTTGTCTCGATGACGGAACTGATTTAAAACCAGAGAAACCTAAGACGCATCAGAGAATTTAGCGAAACGGTAGCAAGTGTTTACGCCATACGTGAACCCATCAATATAGAAATGCCGATACGAGCTGGCGCCAAGAGCCGCACGTGACCAACAGACAGGCTGCTAACTGCTGACTAGCTCACATTATTGTATAGAATAGTATTCGAGTTATGTTTGTTTTGAGGAAACAACGAAGAATACTGCGTGCGAAATGTTTTTTATTTTATTCTGATCCATCACGTTTTTTGGATTTCAAAGTGATAATTTTTTGGGTTCTAACCTTTGTGTTTCTTATCGGAATCCCTACATACCTAACCATTTCATCGTATCGCCGTTGTATTCAAAACGGCGATAATAAGAAACAATTGACAATCAAACAGACTTGTTTTGGGTTTGTTGTTTGATATTCTAAAAATATAAAATAAGTGTGGTGTTTCGTGAGTTAGATGATCAAAATAAATGTGGTGTTTTCATGGATTGTTTATAAATAAAATTGTTCAAGAACTTTATCGGTGAGTGAATGGTTTTGCTTTTCCTTCTCTAATTCCCTAATCGTTCCACAGCTAAAATTAGACATTTCCATCAAGCATCATAGTATTTAGAAATTTTATAGTTTACAGTCCACCATTATTAAAATTTATCTGAAGCTGGAAACACATTCGGTGTTTCATCGCAGCTTCGGATCCAACAACGTTCTTTAAATGTATTATACTTAATAATGAAATATTGATAGTGGCATTTTACGATGTTATAGATGTTTTCAATATAATTAAACAGTACATCAGCCAGGTAAACCACACAAGTGGTAATAGGCAATCCAAGACCTGGGTTGGTATATTTCAGTTAAGAACTGTCGCAATTTACAAACAGAAATCAAATAAAAAATAAATAACGAGAATGAAAGTAACACAACTCAGTTTTTGCATATAAGAATTGGATTATTATATGCAAAAACTGATCAAGAGCGCTTTACAACTTCAGTTATCTAACCTACAAATCATCACTAAGATTTATGACTGATGATTTAAAGCATTTTTTTATAACTAGTGAATTTTCCTGTTGGCCGGTTGTTTCAACTAGTCGAATGGCCTGTACCTTCCTAACGCTTTTAATTACTCAAAATATAATATTATTAGTGGGGTGCATTTCAAATTGTAGAAAACTATCTTAGCCGCCAAAAAGGAGTCAAGCTCTCCACCTTTACTTTCAAATTCGAGTCTGACAAACGAAAGAATGCGGCTGACGGCTGATGCGCAGAAACGCATTTTGGTAGAAGGCGGGGTTTGGAAAAGTTCGCCAACCACCATTGTACGGATTTTCGGCTGCTTACGAAAGGTCATCCGCATTCTTTAATTTGTCGAACCTCTAACACTGCTTTGAAGTGTGCCTTCACCATAAGGTGATTAATTTATTCATATTCTTTGGTTATATCGACTTTAGACTTCGGACACGATGCGATTAAAGCATTTGATTAATTTGATGGTGTCATGTCTTTCGGAGCGTCCGTGACTTCTTCATCCACCTACTAACATGACACATTATAAAATTGATAAATAATTTTATGGATTACAGGAGCTTTGGTTAAAACGAGAAAGATGACAGACGCTATCTCATTTGATGAGTAATTTGTTTTTTTTTATGGAAGAATTACCGTATCTAACGTTATTATGTGTCATTGTCATGAACAAAAGAATCACAGAAAGTTACAAAAGCCACGCGGTTTGCATTTCACAATGCATAATGCTCCCTATTCATAAAGATAGTCAAACGGCCTCCGTAGTCGAGTGGTAAGACGCTCGACTACGAATCCAGAGGTCGCGGGTTCAAACCCAGCGTGCGCCGATAACTTTTATCTAATCAATATGTATCAAAACACATTAAATTTATATAAAATAATATGTAGTATATTTGCGGCACGTTCCAGAGTGGTAAATAATCCAAGTATCGCCCTGGTGAAAGACCACCATTTAGAATCAAAACGTTGCTTGAAGTGGCTTTAGCCGTGTTTGGTAGCCAGATCTAAGTAGCCAGGTACTTCCCAACCTTCCTCCTTCCCATCTCCTTCCCCTCCCCTCTACCATCAGCCACACAACATACCCCGACTGGGGATGCCATAGTCTCACTGGCTCTAGACGGTTGGGAGCAGTTGGGACTCTTGTGTGGTATTCACTGTAAAAAAACGTTCTCTACATCTTTTTCTAGCAAAACCGTCGAACTGAACGTGTGAACACTGTCAGATTCCATGCAAAAACAGAACGATATATTTGCAATGCGCTAAAATAATCCTGAACGGAGCTCGGCACGTGTGCCCACGTGTGCTCGTGCACACGAGGTCCTGGTGCCACGTGCCGTGCTCATCCCCCGCCACGTGGCCGGGGGTGCGTGTGTTATTGATTCACTTCCGGTGCTAAACATTCGACCGTACATAACAGATCATGGGAGTGCGACGAACAACAGCTACAGCACTGAGCTCTGTTTGACTTAGGGGGCGGCAGATTTGTTAACAGAACCAACCAACTAAAGGTAATATTTTTTTATAGTGTATACCACACTGCTCCCAACCGTCTAGAGCCAGTGAAACTGTGTCATCCCCAATCGGGGTATGTTGTGAGGCTGAAGGTAGTGAGAGAAGAAGGCGATGGGGAAGAGAAAGGTAGGGAAGTACCTGGCTACTTAGATCTGGCCACCAAACACGGCTAAAGCCACTTCAAGCAACGTTTTAATTCTGAATGGTGGTCTTTCACCAGGGCGATACTTAGTATCTACCACTCTGGAACGTGCTGCAAATATACTATATATTATTTTACACGAGTTAAATTTGTTATGACACATATTCATTTATTAAATGAAATTTATTTGCGCACGCCGGGTTTGAACCCGCGACCTCTGGACTCGTAGTCGAGCGTCTTACCACTCGACCACGCAGGATGTCAAAATTATCTGTGCTGTCGGGGGCGCCGCTAATGTAGCTATATTATCTTTACGATTTTTTGTGCCCTCTCTTATTGCAGGTTGACTATCATCAAGGCAAGTGATAGATACTCCAAGTATCGTCTTTGTGAAAGACCGCCATTCGTAATCCAAACGTGGTTTAAAATGGCTTTAGCCGTGTTTGGTGACCAGATCTGAATGGTCAGGTGCTTCCCAACCTTCCTCTTCCCCATCTCCTTCTTCTCCCCACTACCTCCAGCCTCACAAAATACTCCGATTGGGGATGATATAGTCTCACTGGCTCTAGACGGTTGGGATTCTTGAGCGGTATTCACTCTTAAAAAAATAAAACAATCTTAACCCTGCAGGCTGCAGCTGGAATGACTGCGGAACTACACTCGCACCGGTCACGTAGATTAAGAAACCACAAATCGCGAAAATATGAACCGGTTCCTCGGACAAATAAAATCGTTATTTTATTTAAAAAAAAAAGGAACCGGTTCCTCAGAGAAATAATATCGACGGTTCCAGAGACCGGCTTGGAACCGGTTCCTTTTAACCGGGACAGGAATATCGACCATCTAATAATAATAATATTTGGATAATTTGTATAGCGCCGTTTTTGTGAAAAATCACCTCAAGGGCGCTGTACAAATCTTAATTTCTACATAATACTACTAAGATATTGGAGTTTCCTTCTTTAAGTTACACAATTCTTAGCCATTCAACGAAGAACTTTTTAACTGGGCAGTCTATTCCATATTAAATAAGAAATTAAAAAGCCTGTAGAGATAAGTATGTCAATCTGTAACTGCTGCGCTGGAATGTCTAACGAGCATAACAAATTGATACCAGAACGATTGATACAATAATATCGATAACCTTATAAGGAAACACAAATTATTGACTACCTAGAATAAAAAAAAAAACAAACACCTACCTAATGCGGCAATGCCACAATTTATCAAGTACTGTTCAAAGTACCCGGTTTCGCCCGTTTTGAGTCGATTGAATACCGTGAATTTCACTGTAAACAAATATTTTATAACATGTTCGTTGAAAGTAATCACTGGGGGGATTATAAAAAAAAACATTATAGTTAAGGGTCAGCACTCAAGAATGACGCCAAACATTACTTTGTAGCATTCTAATACACACAATACTACGAAAGATTTTTCTGCAAATTTTCTATCGTAATTAGAAAAATGTCCGAGGTTTCTAGTGAATATATTTTTTAAACTATAATCCTTTAAATTCTAAGAAAAACATACTAAAATTTCAGCAAAAGGTGCAGTTCGAAGACCAGCTAAGGCATTTTTTAACGTTTTACCTAAAATTCTAGTATGCATTTTATAAAGAATTAAAAAAATTACCGTTCAAGTATTGTATTCACTGGAAACCTTAGACATTTTTCTAACTACCCGTATGGAATTAACAGATAAATAATTTGTAGTTTTGTTTGTACTAGAATATTGAATACTAGAATATGAATATTAAAACCTTGAGTCAAAGCGACATCCGGTCGGCATACAAAATATTTATAGCTGGTGACGTCCAAAAAAAATACTATGCTTTATTTTGACTCTCCGTTTAACAAAAAAACAACACGGACAAATAATAAAATATTTGGTATTTTTATTTGACACTTAAAATGATATTTCAAAGCTGCATAGTTTACGATTGAATTGACTTTGCGAGCTGAAAATTGCTGTTTTGACCAAGAAAACCACACAAAAAAAAACTGTGTGAATTTAATGACACCAGAGCCCACCTTATGAGAGAGAACGATTCGGAAACTATAAAACTGAAAAGGTGAAAGGGTTTTCCAGCAAACTTGAGACGCAATTCAAAGTAAATATTATGCCGAAAATGCCACCCTTTTGCGCAACTGTTTGACATTTAAAAATCGGCATTTGAAGCGAATTCGCGCTACATAATTGTACGCCGGCAAACATTTAAAGCCCACGCCAAGGCGAAGGCGGAGTGAGACAGGGCCGGTCCTGTGCAGGCGCAAATGGAGCAGTCCGCTCCAGACGGTAAATTTCCATCGCGTTAATAGTACTTAATTAGTATTAAATGAAAAAATGTACATTATTCAACTAAATAACCATCACACCGTTTCACTGCAGGGGTAAGCAGAGGATGGACCGCCACACAACTCTGTCTTGGCACACACCCTTGCTTCATTCCAATTAACACATCGTCTCATACATACTCTTCTGTTATTCTGACTCTTCATATGGCCCGACTCAAGTATTTGATTCGCTTGATCGTGCCGTGTCTTTCTCGGGCGTCCCTGACTGCTTCTTCGATTCACTTTCGCGTCATATATTCTTTCCATGCTCCTTTCTTCGTTCATCTGCTTTACATGCCGAAAACATCTAAGCGTCCTTTACTTAATCCTATTCATAACGCTTACATCAGCCTTGAATTCTTTCCGGATATCGACATTTTTAACACGGTCATACATGGTTTTACGCGCATAGGCCACAGGAATCTCATTTCTACAGCATTCAGTCTACTTTCGTCCTTCCTCTGCCAGTTCCATGCCTCACTGCCATACATCGGGGTTGTTATAAGAACTCCATTGTGGACTATGTTAGAAATCGAACCCGTGACTTCCCGAACCGACGGCGCATAATAAAATTTCGCACCTTTCGTTGCGTACTTGATACGAGTTGGTACATATCGTCGCCGGAAAGGAAAAAGGGCTGAAGCGCCATTTTGGGAAGTTTACACCAGAGCACTTTTAAAGTTTTTGTTTGTTTTACAATAAAATTCATAAGTCTTCAGTACTTGGTTGGATTTTGAAAAAAAACTCATGTAACTCAATGCTCCCACTGAGTTACCTGAAGCGACAAAAAAGCTTTAAAAAAGTCCCAAACTTATGTCGCTTGAGTCAAGCCTTCTCCCCAATGTTAAATATACTTTAGATGGCTGAAGGGTCACAAGTCTTCAGAATCAAACGAGAGTCAGAGCATGCGATGCAGAAAAACTGCATAGTTAACTCATGTTGACCGCAAGTGTCGCATAAGCCCTTTTGCCTTTCCAGCGACGATGTATTTTGTTGGAAGGAAAAATTCACGCGGGGTATGAAAAAAGAGATGAAAATTATGCAGAAAATAACAGCGCAAAATGAGACATAAAAAATTAAGCTGCGCCAGACGCCGTTTGGCTCAGGGCCGGGCCTGCCCACCTATGCCTGGATTGCAGAAATAGCAGGTAGCCATTAGCCATTAGCCACCAGCCGTCAGCCCGCGGATGGCTCGGGGCAGTTTGGGCGAATACCGGGAGACTCAATGACACCGCATTACCTCTAATGCCAGCTCCGCAGCGGAAGCCTGGACAAAGGCAGAGCCGGTATGCAATATGGCCGTAATAGGCAACAGATTAAGCAGAAAATTATACACCGGGGAGCCAAACGACTGGGCAGAGGCAGGCCTCTAGAGCCGGGAAGGTAACATTGCAAGTGTCGGATAGAACAGGATATTGACCGGTTAGTAGCTGAGTGGATAAACGCGTCAGTTTCCCACCAGGCGTCGTAGGTTTAATTCCTCTGCCAGCTGAGTCCTCCACCATTGCATAAGCAACATTTTTTGCTAATTATGATGGCGGTAGGTGTTTTTTAAATATTGTCAGGTTATTCGTAACGCGGGAATGTTTGTCTTTCCTCGAATGTCCTTACTGTCTATTAAAAACCATATACTCATTGTCATAAAATATTCATTGTTCTTTTGTTACTGGTTATATTTAAACTGTTTGTTATTTATATTAATATAATTGAGTACCAACAATTAACTTTCCTCAATCTAATTTCCTTTTCTTTGGTTTAACAAATATGCTAATATGAATTCATACGTTCCATCTGGATTTTTATACCCTTAGCTTCTGGTAAATTGATTTTTAAATTGTTGATGTACACATGCATTGTTTTACCCATATCTGAACCTTTTTCTCTCATGATTTATGATAACGATCATGATTATAGGTAGTTTTAATTTGTATACATATCATATATTATTTAATCTTTATTAGTTAGTCTTATCAGCATAATAAACTTAGTATGAAGCGCACTTGAGTACCTAACATAACACCTGTTATTATTATACTTATTTTTTAAAGTTTAACAGTGGCGCCTATATAACGCCTAGACACTGACAGCGAAGATGACTTGACGATTAATTTTAAAAAAATACTCCTCGACTGCAACCTCCTATTTTGAAAAATATATGAATTAGACTTCCTAAAGTGACAAGGTCACACGCTTCCTAAAGTGACAAGGTCACACGGGCCAGAGTGTAACCTTTAGCGACTACACACAGGTCACAGGTGGCGTCTAGTGATGCCAACATAAAGCTGAACACAACACCTCCAGATGATCGAGGCCCGACATTGGCAATATTGTTTTAAATTCAATAACATCACATCAAATTTCAATAACTGAGATAATATAAATAATTTTGAGGGCAGAAAATAAAATTATATTATGCAAATATTATTATTATTATTTCCGGATAGAGCAGATGTTCCGAGTTCAAGTCTCGGTTGCAACTTAATCTTTATTTTATTTTATGTGTCTTATTGTGTTTTATATATATTTCGTTGAAAATTATTGATATTGTTTCAATAATTGATAGTAGTAAATAATTGACCGCCATACAATTCTGTTTTGGCACAAACTCCTTCATACATCGTCTCATACACACTTGTCTCTCCGAACACACTCCTTGCTTCATTCACATTCATACATCGTCTCATACATACTCTTCTGTTTTTCCGACTCTCGATATGGACTCAAGTATTTGATTCACTTGATCGTGCCACGTCTTCCTCGGGCGCCCCCGACTTTTTCTACCACGCACTTTCGCGTCATATGTCCTCCTTATACTGCTTTCTTCATTTATCCGCTCTGCGTGTCCATACCATCTGTGCAGGGACGCTTTATTACGCTTACATCAGTCTTGCATTCTTTTTGGATATCCACATTTTTAACACGGTCAGGCATGGTTTTTACCGCACATACGCCTCAGGGATTTCATTTCTTTGAAAGTCAATTCTAATTTAAACATAAAATTTCCATAATATATAGGTCATTTGTAGCGTGTTCAATAGTGGAAGATACTCTCAGATTCGCCCTAGTAAGAAAACACCATCTAGAAGCAAAAAGTTGCTAGAAATGGTTTTAGAGGTTTAACTGGTAGAATACTTACCACTTGACGATTTTGTGAGTCAAATGTCACCAGCACGGGGTTAAACCAAAGATGTAAAGAAGTTGTTGACATACCTGAAAAAAAAAAACTTTAATTAGTTAAAAGTTACATACATCATAAATAAATTAAGAAAGATATTCACGTACAAAGGTTTTACAGAAAAGGATGTATCACTGATTTATAAAGATGTATCGTAGTTGTATCACTGATTTATAAACAGAAGGGTATATGATTATAGGTTTGCGTCACAACTTAGCACATAAGAAATATTAAATATTTTCAAAATACATAATTTAAGATTTTTCAATAGAAAACCAGAGTCTTGAACGAAACAAGACGCGTCAATTGTATGTACATTATAATGATGGTTTACGAAATTCGAACTAATTGCGTGTACCGCTAGAGGCGCTGCTAGCAGGCAGGCCTTTTACAAAGGTGGTAGTGGATAAACTTTGTAACTGAAGGTGTTCATTAAATACCAAAGAAGATAATCGACAACAGATGAAAAGGAGGATGTATAATTTATACAGTGTGTTCAAAATAAGGCCTGATTGAGAGTGGATTACTACAAGGCGACATCACCAGTTGCGTGGATGAAATAGGCGACGCAGAATGTTGTAGGCCTTGTATGGAACACCTTGTACACGGCGTAGGAGGAGATCGCCACAAGAGGAAGGATGCTAACATTAAATTAATATGTAATAATATTAAACGTACAAAAAACATACGGAAATTTAAAAAATCCAATGAAAACGTGGATATTTATCAGTTAACTAACGCAGACCCGTGAAAAATACATTTATTTTAATTTAAAAAATCATTTATTTAAATAAATAAAAGTAAAAATATAATTTTAGATTTTTTTTATTGCCATAGAGTCCGTATCCGGACATATTTAAGTCAACATGATGAAACCGGATACAAGCACTTCGGCACTGGTCAATGTAATTTATTGATTGATTTTATGGATCGACATATTTTTCATTTCATTGCCAATTTTTTTCGTTTAATCATTTAAGAATTAAACACCTCCTTACATCCCGAAAACGTTTCGAGTTAATTACACTGCGGGCTACGGTTGTATGCAGTGGCGGCTCGTGAGTTTTTAGTGAGCCAGAGTGCTGAGATTGAAAAATACGACATTGTTGGTGTTTTTTTTTTTTAAACAATAATTATTATTATTTCAAATTTTAAAAACGATTTTTAGTCTAAAGTTCTGCTAGGTAATTATTTTTACGCGTGACAGCTGTTTCGCCTTTTGAAGGCATTATCAAACTGCAGAAGGCAAAACAGCTGTCATGCGTAAAAATAATTATCTAGCAGAACTTTTGGCTAAAAATTGTTTTTGAATTTGAAATAATGATAATTATTGTTTAAAAAAAAAAAAAGAATTAAAATGGAGTTCTACAAAATAAACTTTAAAACAATTGACAAAAAAATGATAGTGTTGTAGCCGAAAATGATTTTTATTTTTGTCAAGAATTTTTATTTTTTTTGAAGATTTTCAGGATTTTTCAGTTTTGGTGGTGCAATGCACGTTTTCTGAAAAATCTTCATATGAAAAATTAAAATTTTGAAAAAAAAAATGTTTTCGGCTACAACAATATCAATAATGTCGTTTTTTTCAATTTAACCACTCTAGCACACTAAAAATTCACGAGCCGCCACTGTTGTATGTCTGTATGCGGAAACTGGTCGCAGAAAATGACATGGAGGCTTCCAAAGCGGTCTCACGGTGGGAGGCATTACTTTTTACACCTGATCTTATAATCATCTAACATCATATGGTATCAGCATAGCAGGAGGATATAATTTAGACAGTAAATTGAAAAATGTCACTAAAATAGAAAACCACGTCTTCGCTTTGAATTAATGTGGATAAATTGAAGAGGTGGGTTGCCATTATGGAGTTGTGATAACAGCCGTGATGAATATAAATGAGGTATGGAACTAGCAGGGGAGCGATGAAGGAAGATTGATGTTGTAGAAATAAGATTCCCGAGGCGAATGTGTGATAAAACCGTGTTCGGCCGTATTTAGAGTTATTGAGTGAGTATTCTGCTGTCAAGGCGTTTTCACCACTGCAGCACAAATGTCGAAAGAATACTGTTCAACGCATTCTGCACATTTCTGTATGCGTCAGAACTGCGGAAAGATTATACAGCATCCCAATGGCACAATAATGCCGACCCCCAAATATTCCGCCTACCGAGATACTGCAGCGCTCCAGAAAAAATGTTACTGGAGGTACGAGTGCACTCTTTCAGTGGACTCTTTCAGAGCACTTCTCCGCCGCTGCGTGGGAAGCTTATGTTGCAAACCTTGGAGTAAGAATATACATGGAGAGATGGCTGAATATTTTTACCCAACCAATACAAATTTGCGATAAATCACTTTCTCCGGGTTATTACGTCGTATACCACGAGAGGAAGAGACAAGACAAGTTTTTACATAATATCAAACCACTATTAGGCATGTTTTCCGTTTCCAGCGTCTCCGGCGACTCCTCCCACTACGTTTGGTAATGCGACATAAGAGGACATAATTCAACGGTTTTTTAGGTTATATCCTATATTTTTGTTCATAACAATACTGTGAAAAAGTGGTTTTACAAATAAACAAAACATTATGTCGACATGTGCTATGAATGAATGTATAAATACCCTAGACCTAGTCCTAGACACGCCCAGGTCTAGCCGAGTCAGGCAAAAATCATCAATACTGACTTCAGAAGCGCTCCCTCCCGTATATTATTGCTCTGAGTATACGACGTTCTATCCTATCTGCCTTCCCCTGTGGATACTTGATGGAATAACGCCTCAGTCCGGGTTAGGCCAAAACCGCCATTGGAAGCGATAATTATAAGGATATATAATTATAAGCACTAGAGATGGTCGATATTCCAGTCTCGGTTTAAAGGAACCGGTTCCAAGCCGGTCACTGGAACCGTCGCTGTTATTTCTTCGATTAACCGGTTATTTTTTGAACTTTTGGCGAATATGCATTTAATGATTTTCGACTGAAAGGTGCGGTTGTGGTTATTTTTGGCGAGAAACGGGGAACCGGTTCCTAGAATATCGTTCTGAATATCCTCTTAGAATCTCCCCCCCCTCCCATGAAATACGTAATTTTTCGGCGAGGAACCGGTTTCAGTTTTTTTATTATTATTATTTTGCTAACATACATAGCAATCCCGATGAGTTATAGAAACCCACTCTGGAACAATGGAAATCAAAGAATACATGAGTTATAAGAAATATACAAATACAGAGTAATCAAACAAACATAAATCAAACCATACATAAAAAGTACAGTAAAAAAAAAAGTTCTTCGCGTTCTCCAAATATCGCTAACACCACCCCATGAAACATAATTAAAAAATCACAGGAATCTATTCTTACACATGACTTCTTAATATAAAAATCTTTTTTTAAATGAACTTTTCTGGCACCAGGAACCTGTTCCAATAATAACTGGATAAATAACCGGTAACTGGAATCGCAGTGACACCCAACCATCCCTAATAAGCACTTCTTCATATCGAAGGCATTTACCAAGGCTCCTGGCTCCTGGTTGCTTAAGGGCTTAAAGTCGTCTGCCTTTATTACGCTATTAGTATTCCGAGCACATTTACATAAAGCAGCGCAACCCCGACACTTCTCGTTGAGAGGTGTGGACTAAGGCTCGGATGCGCAATTACACGTCAAGATAATAATGTCCATAACTCTAGCGCACAAGCTTGTGCCATTCTTTGTAAGTTACTGATCTTGGACACGTTTGGTTCAGCCGACGAAGTCAAACAACAATTCGGAGAACAAGGGTAGAAAGATAGAACGAAAGAAAGAAAGAAAGAAAGAAAGAATCGATTTGCAAAAATAACTCTCGGAAAAGACTTGGATAGAAGAAAAAGTATATGGCGTTCTTTTAATCGAAGGGTATACAAACGTAAGAGTTTTAAACCATAATTAAAGATAAATATGTGTTAACACTCCCGTTACGATGGGGGGTTCTAATGTAACCCCGAATGAGAGGTTTGTGCGATATCTTAGATAAAGATTACTGAAATATAATATTATATCCTTCTCTCTAAGTATTACCAAAAACAAATGACCTAAGATGATGTCATAAAAATGCTTTAGCAAGCGAGATCAAACGGGATACTGCGTCGCCCCCTTCGGACCGTACGTTTGATTTTTACTTTCAGGTGCGAAAAGATTATTCGAGCACTCGTATAAAATGACTTGGCAATTCGTAAGATGTCTAAAAATACGGTTCAGTGAGAAACAAATTAAATTTCACACTTTGCCTAACCATGGTATAGAATGCCTGCGAGTAAACAGGAAACGCGTTAAAAATTGTACAGTTTATACAATCTAGCATTTTTCTCGGGTATATTAAAGTTGGCAATGTTCGGGGCATTTTGAAAAAAGCCCGCCCTATCGGTCGCTTGGTCCGTAAAATACGCGAGAAATTAAGAAGACTGACAAAAAAAACATTTGCATAAATTACAAATGAATCGACGCAGGCCTCGTTGCTAAATGCCACGGGCCTGGCTGCGGGTTGGCCAAAGCGAGATAGAGGTCATCAAGATGCTGAAATGTCACCGCTCCGGACGTTTACACGAGAGTTCCACGCCAGTTCCCCTGGGGAGATAGCGCCTTGCGGCACCGGACACCCCGTACACCTCGAACACTTCGGACACAGGCGACAGGCGTGACGAGAAGATTAGCAATTACATTTAATACGTAATCGTAAACGACTGTCGGGGCATTCACCGGGAGCGTTTTCTGACATTCCAACAACACGATCTGATGGAAGTTGACAAGGTGGACAAAGGATAGAGAAATACAATAGCTTCTATGTGACTCTTGGAAGATTGATAGTGGACAGCGTTTTAGTTCAATTTTGCCATTCAACCCTTATGTGACTGAAGCGAACTACGCCTTTTTAAAATTGATACGAAGGATTCTTTTACAGTATATAATTTGCTGGACCACTTTTATGACGTAATACATTTCGAATCAGTTCAAGACTTGGGAAAGTGGATAGGAATTTTACCCAGTACCATCTTTTTGGCGTTTTTAATTCAGTAGGTGATTGCAAATAGTATTAAGGATACAGGTGATGTACTTTGAACACAACACTACATCATATTTATCATTTAAAATAAGATGAAATGATTAATAAATATGGACAAGCTTCAAATTCCACATAAAATACATGAGGGTACCCGGGTACCCTTTCAGTCATCAGAAGGTGTAAACTT
The DNA here is from genome assembly GCA_022651775.1 of Drusus annulatus. Lineage (NCBI taxonomy): Eukaryota > Metazoa > Arthropoda > Insecta > Trichoptera > Limnephilidae > Drusus > Drusus annulatus. The sequence continues at coordinate 879,641 of JAGWCC010000028.1, forward strand.
AGAGTACATAGAGTGGTACCTATCTAAGGCAGTTTAGTCAGTTTTTGGTGATTTTTGCCGGACTCAGCAGACCTGGGCGTGGCTAGGACAAGGGCTTGGGTATGTATACATCCATTCATAGCACATGTCGACATAATGTTTTTGTTTATTCGTATAACCACTTTTTCACAGTATTGTTACCAACAAAAATATAGCATATAACCTAAAAAACCGTTAAGTTGTGTCCAGTTTAGTCGCATTTCAAAACATGTGGGCGGAGTCCCCGGAGACGCGGGAGACCAAGATCATCCCTACAGTACATAAAAGCGGTGTGTTATATTTGTTGTCTCTTTCCCTCTCACGGTGTACGACGTAAAAACCCAGAGAAATTTATCGCAAGTTTGTATAGGTCGGGTAAAAAGAATTAGCTCTCTCTCCATGCATTGTTTCTCCAAGGGTGGATGTTTTACTCAAGCGTTTCCCGCTCACATACCACCCTCCACATATCCAACGGTTGTTTAATTGTTCATTTTCACTATTGTGGAGAATTCAGGAAGTTTCAGCCGGTTATACTTACTGGAACATTAAAAAAATCTACGTTGAAAACCGAAAAGGGTACCCGGGTACCCTTTCAGTCACATAAAGGTTAAATGCCATTAGTCAATGTCGATATCTCGCTGTTCGAATGCCTACTCGAGCTGGTTCCTTCTTTATTTCTCGATTGCTTGTGTTGAGCTGCCTACCCCCGAATCTGTAGTCATTTCGTCGATCTACCTGTATTTGATCGATTTCAATTTTGATTTCGGGGCGGCTTTAACCTCTGGAATGCCGCACTTCCGCAAGGCACAACTTCCGTCGTACCTTGCAAACTGTAATTTCGTGATGACTCACTTGTGTTTTGTGAAATTATGTTTTTGTCGATTGTGCTCTCTTCTCAGATAAAGTATTTTGTATTTTTTCAAATCGTATGTTAATGCCATAAGTGGATTTTTTGGAATAACTCCTTAGATTCGAAGAATTGTTTTTTTTCCTCGTGTCACTAAAAAAAGTTTTATTAAGAAATGTGAAGATATTTTTGCTGTTTTCTTGTATTTCCTTCCAAATAAAATGAAATTTCATGAATTTTTCCTTGTAAATACAAACAGTATTGTCACTTTGAAAATAGTTTGTTTTCAGTCGTACGTAAGATAACATAAAATATGTATTACTCGACTTGTACTGAACTTAACGCGATACAAAATATATATATATGAATTGATTATTTTATTGACAAGCATTACGGTTCATTTAAATGCGCGAACAACAGGTTTTATTGGTTAAAAACTCCTTAAAAGATAATGATGAATGCCCGGTGACTATTGGCACCTCCGGCATACTAGAGGTTAAGGGCTTTTGGTTAACCTTGTCCGCCCATTGTAATTTGTAGATAAATAAATCAAAAACAACCTAAAACCCGTATATGATTACGTAAACCTTACGTCATATTTGGGGATGCTGTGCGGAGGACATACATCGGAACATGGAGTGAACATGATATATAATTTCATGCATGAAAGTCAAAAACAAAATCCTAGATTCAAATGCGAAACTGAATCGTTGATCAATGAACTTTGTTTGCCTTCAAAAACATTAATATGTATATTGTAGAAGTGAATACTTGTCAAATTTATATGGCGCATTTTTTGTAAAATATTACCTGGAGGGCGTTTACAAGGGCATTACTTTAATAACAATTGGACGATTTCTATAGGGCCGTTTTCGTGACAAAATCACCCCAAGGGCGCTTTACAACTTAAATTATCTAACCTACAATTAAATCATCTAGCTGCAAACAAAATGATTCAACTCTTCATCTATGCTTTCGAGTCTGACAAACGAAAGAATGATGCGCAGACACGTATTTTGGTATTTTTTTAATAGTGAATACCGCACAAGAGTCCCAACTGCTCCCAACCGTCTAGAGCCAGTGAGACTATGGCATCCCCAATTGGGGTATGTTGTGAGGCTGATGGTAGTGGGGAGGGGGAAAAGATGGGGAAGAGGAAGGTAGGGAAGTACCTAGCTATTCAAATCTGGTCACCAAACACGGCTTAAGTGTTGGGGTTTCCAAAATCCAAGGCACATTTTAAAGGAAACGGTTAACGAGATTTTTAGAATGTAAATATTTACACCCACTCGAAATATCAGCAAATACAAATGAGTATTTTATTTATATTTGCAGCCCAAAAGGATATGTTTGTTTTATGCAAATATTCGGACCACACATAAAATAAAAACATGGCCAGAGGAATGTTGTGGAAAGAACCATCGAGAAATTCAGAACCAACAATCCCATAACATTTTATGGCTTTATTGAGGGGGGTGTGAAAGTGTTTCAGCGATATTTTAAGAAATTTAAAACTGGATATTTTGTATAGCGCCGGAAATGCGAAAATAAAATATGAAGATTCTATGAAGTTGTTTACGAAATTGTTATTATACGCCCAAGTGGGCGTTTTACATATAAATGTACATTTAACAGTGATACAAGTGAAAAATATTTGCTCATACAGAGTGGTAGATACTCTAAGTATCGCCCTAGTGAAATACCACCATTTAGAATGGAAAAGTTGCTTGAAATGGCTTTAGCCGTGTTTGGTGATCAGATCTGAATAGCCAGGTACTTCCCAACCTTCCTCTTCCCCTTCAATAATCAAGATGTAACAAGCCCAATAGAATTTCTGTTCAAACCCAGAAAACTTTTCAGACTCTCATTCCTTAAATTCATTAGAAAGTTTTCATGATTATCTGTCACTACGAAAAATTAAAAAAATACCTTCGATTTACTATATTTTAAATTTGCTCTCATGCCCTAAAAATAAAAAAAATAAAATTAAAAAAATATATATGTAATAATCAGCTAAATTTTAAGTTATTATGATACGGTGATTGTGTCCTGCCAGAAGTGACCTGCCAGGTAAGTATGTTGCTGTATATTTATATAAACTAGGAATTAATATTAAGTAGAAAATAAGATTTGTACACCGCCCTTGAGGTGATTTTCAACAAAAACGGCGCTAATATTATCCAAATATTATTATAATTATCTCCATCATTTCCCCACTACTTTCAGCCTCACAACATACCCCAATTGGGGATGCCAGTCTCACTGGCTCTAAACGGGCGAGCAGTTGGGACTCTTGTGCGGTATTAACTATAAAAAAATACGAAAAGTATGAATGAGTAGTAAAAACAAGTATTCCATACATTTTGATTCAATGTATGATTCTTGTATCTACATTCTGTGCAGTTAAATACATCAGCCACCTCTGCATACGTATTACTAACTACATGCAATTACAATAGATACAAACGAGTATCTGAAAGACTGAGTCCTGATATTATTGTTACAACTAAATAGAATTTTGGATCGAGTAGTTGGAACGAGTATGCAAAATGCATCAACCCTTAAATGCGCGTTTCGATAGAGAAATAACAAACCGCATAGTTTGTTATTTCAAAGATCGTCTTTCAGGAACAATGCCGTAAATATCTGTGCGCAGACAAAATGCAAAATGAAGACATCGCGCGGCGAGACACAGATGAAATATCGCGGTATTTTAACCGCAGAAGTCGGGTTCAGACCGCCGAGGAAATAAGTTTGGGCATTAAGCAAGCGTTGATCCCGGGACCAGAGCGGGAAATGGAAAAAACGGGCATTCGGCACGGCACGCCACTGGGGGATAAAGTGCCGCCTCGGACTCGGGACTTTGTGCCAACGTTTCAAATTATCGTTCGGGACTTTTTGGAAGACGTCGTAAAACTTTATTATTGAACCGGACTTTCATAAATTATTGCGTTTTATTTTTGGAATTTTCGGAAAACTTATAGGGAAAATTCATCCGGTACATATTTGTACCTCAGGCAATGAGTTTAAAAAAAACATAATGTTTGTATAATTGTTTATTTTTTAATACCCTACACTTTTTATTATTTCTAATTTTGTAACTGTTAATTCATGGTGGAATTCCATTTTAATGATTAAATAAAAACAAATTTTTTACTTTAGTCCATTTTTTTTATTTTTTGACTGGACCGGTTTCAGCCTATAACGGCCATCTTCAGACTAGTACAGGTTGTTCTTATTCTATGGCTTATATACTATTTCTATATATAAATAGTGTATAAGCCATAGAATAAGAACAACCTGTACTAGTCTGAAGATGGCCGTTACAGGCTGAAACCGGTCCAGTCAAAAAATAAAAAAGTGGAATAAAGTTAATAATTTGTTTTTATTTAATCACCCTACACTTTCGACAGATAATGACATTGTGATAATTATTGGAATATGCATTAATATACAAAAACACACATACCTGTATCCATTATCACAATAATTATTTTTTCAAACAAGCACTAAAATAACTTGACTAACCATGTGACAGCTCAGTGTAAAACTGGTTCCCCTGGTATAAGTTTTTGTAAATAAGCGTTTAACACTGGCCTACGTACGAAAGAATGTCCAATAATGTAGTTAAAGACATAATATATGTCAACAAAATAAAAGGTTTGGTATAGAAGATACATGAACTTTTATAGATGAAGACAAATTTGTACCACCAAGAAGCCAAGGGTTAAACAAACGGGCGAAGGGGAAGTCGGGTAGTAAATCTAGTAACTAAAGACTGAAACTCTTAATAGCTAATACAGTCATAGTCACCCTTACTTGTAGGTGAAGTCAATGCACGCTTAACCATTTAAAAAACGTAAACTTGCACGTTCACAATCATTCATAAAAGGCACCAATACATTTTACGGTCAGGGGTCATAGAACTGCGAATTGCGCAGACGTCTGATTTATGGAAAGAAAATAAACGTCTCGACTCCGGAATATCCAAACGAATTGGGGAGAGGAAACCATGCACCAAAACACTCAGTATTGGGTCTGGGTCTGCTTCGTAACCATAACCAATTATCCAGAAGCTGTCGAGAATGCGATCAAGTCATCGGCCACGTTGTAAAACATGCCGAAACATTAATTGAAAAGGCCGCGGTGCTAATTGGAGATTCTTTCGACACGGTGGCTTCAATTAAGCGAGCTAAGATTTATAATTAGTGACGTCAGGACGTGACTTCATATCTGTCTGGGGAGTCTATTTATAAAGTCTGGCGTCACGGAGCTCCTCCCGTAGGTGGCGTGGGAGGAGACGAAGAAAGTGACCATCATACTGTGAGATCTTTTAATGCTGCAGCACAAAAACACGCTCCGTCTTTGAGTGAACACGGTACGAATCCAGTAAGATTATGGCAGCCCTTTTTTTTGTAATATTAACTTCACACGCCGGAAAAAACAAAGGCAGATGCTGTGCAACGAGAGACTGGGTCTGCATGAACAGAGGCCATCGAAATAGCGCAAGATAGGGACGCCTTGTTAAACAAATGATTCCGGACTTAGTGTGGCAAAGAGGGGAAAAAAATTGTGATAACAGATAACAAAAGACGCGGTAAAGAAAGAGACAGCACCTGATGGCTTCAAAACCAATGGTGCGAGTGCAGTTCCACTGAATTGTTCTAGACATGAGAAGATTGCCAATCTCCGAAAGAAGGGAGTACCGAAATAATATGATAATACATCTGTTTATAGTGAATATCGAGACTAGTAACTCTTCGATCAGCATCTTCAACGGCCATAGGTAGACTCACAGTACCTAAACGCAATCCCAACACCGATTTCGAATACCGAGCTTTTGCCGTAACAGCCCCCATAGGTTTAAATAACCTCCCTTCACAAATGCGAAAGATCGACAGCTCAACTGAGTTCAGAGTAAAACTAAAGACTCGCCTTTTTAAATTATCACACCCACAATAACGTCAATTTGCTTCACTAGAGTTTTTATCACTCAGTCCGAGTGCTATACATAGTTTATATATGTAGTTTACTATTACTTACTCCATTTTTTTTACCCTAGGTCCGACAGCACGAGCAACAACAATTATATATATATATATATTTATATTTGTTAATGTAAATATGTTAGTTTTCAGTCACTAGTTATTAGTATTAGCATACTAAGGAATTAATATCTAATGATAGAAAATAAGATCTGTACAGCGCCCTTGAGGTGATTTTTTCACAAAAACGACGCTATACGAAACATTCAAATATTATTATTATTGTAAGTTAACATTAAGTCTTAGTTTTAATATTACGTTGATTATGCTGTGAAGCGCCCCTAAGGTGATATTTCTGTCACGTAAACGGCGCTATATAAATCAGCCTATTATTATTTTTATCGTACAAGAGTTGCAACTGCTTCCAACCGACTAGAGCCTGTGAGATTATGGCATCCCCAAATGGGGTGTGTTGTGAGGCTAAAGGTAGTGGGGAGGGAAGGAGGTGGGAAGAGGAAGGTCGGGAAGTACCTGGCTATTCAAATCTGGTCACCAAACACGGCTAAAGCCATTTCAAGCAACGTTTCGATTCTGAATGGTAATCTTTCTTTTCAGGGCGATACTTAGAATATCTACCACTCTGAATCAATCTAACACCTATCCGTCACATCATTTGTAATACAATGGAATCCAAAACTTTGAGAAATGGTAAATATAAGTAATAAACAGTAGGCTGTGGCGGAAAGCATCTCCGCGCAAACAAATTATGACTGGCTCATAAAAGGCATTGTTGAAGGATGTATTATTAAATTTACAGTCGCCAAAAGGATGCATCCATGGCGCCAGGCGCCAGGCCCCAGGCGGCAGGCGCGAAGACAATGAATAATACATGATTGTCGATTGATACAGCAAGTGAAAATAAATTTATACGAAGACATCGATTCTGAACTGGGAACAGGTCGGACCGTGACCGACAAATGACAGACTTGACCAAATAACGACCGGTCAAATCTCTAACCGAAGAGTGACTGACCAAGTGCCGAGTGGCCAAATGCCTAACCCAACGTCCGCGGCACCGCGGTCCGATCTCCCAGCATCATCTCGAGGGAAATACCCGGCCAATTAAAAGAGTGACGAAGTGAGAAAGCGCTTGTGGCGAGTATCAAGTCGTTCACACTTGGTGCAGGCTCTGTCACTGTCGCCTCGTTTATCTCAATTGTCGCGATTTGGCTGGTTCGCGAGACACGCCATGCATTTAAGTTAAATCAATGGAGTAATATTAATTCTGATTAATTATTTCAACTGCAATTGAATCTTCGAGCACACGTCAATATCAATTGTTATATTTTTTAAATTAAAGAAAGACAAACATTCCCGGGTTACGAATAGCCTGACAATATTTGAAAAACTCCTACTGCCATCATGATGAGGGGAAGATGTTACTCGTGCAATAATTGAGAATCTAGCAATGACGTTACATATACATATATATTTTATATGAATACCGCACAAGAGTCTCATCTGCTCCCAACCGTCTAGAGCCAGTGAGACTATGGCATCCCCAAATAGGGTATGTTGTGAGGTTGAAGGTAGTGGGGAGGGGAAGGAGATTGGAAAGAGGAAGGTTGGAAAGTACCTGGCTATTCAGATCTGGTCACCAAACACGGCTAAAGCCATTTCAAGTAACGTTTCAATTCTGAATGGTGGTCTTTCACCAGGGCGATACTTAGAGTATCTACCACTCTGGAACGTGCCGCAAATATACTTTTATTATTTTTTATATGAAGTAAATGTGTTATGACACATATTAATTAAATAAAAGTTATTGGCGCACGCCGGTTTTGAACCCGCGACCTTTGGATTCGTAGTCGAGTGTCTTACCACTCGACCATGGAGGACATCTCATTATAGCCTTAGAATATTAACACAAAATGTGGCAAGCAAAACACACACGTTACCAGTAAATTCATCATTCAAATATCGGTCATGTATGACAAAGATAGACATTCATAGAATATATGTGTATGAACGAAACAGATCCGAAGTTCGGACCGCGTTCCATACTTGCTTGTCATGTTGAAACGACCTCAAGCGACGCGTGACCGTTTAGTACTAAATCGGCTTAAACACCGATCACACCAACTGGCGTGATTATTGCTTGCCACTTTGAGAGTGCTACAACGTGTCTATATATATGTAACGTCATTGGAATCTAGCAGATGAATTGAACCCGCGACGCCCGGGTTGGAATCCGACGCGTTTGTCCACTCAGCTACTAACCGGTCAATGATCAGAAATGATTATTTCTAAGAAAACGACTCGGTTAATTTGGAGGCTTTAGACGTGAAGAAATCCCTTAATAATAAAGATAGGAACACTAACCAATTAATTCTGACTCCATCACTATTGTACCTGACCTAAGCACCTTTAATAATATTCGTATCTTAAACTCTATGATGTGTTAACATACTATTTTTATTTACATTAATTTTTTTTTATAGTGAATACTGCACAAGAGTCCCAACTGCTCCCAACCGAGAAACTCATGGTATCACCCTGGTGAAAGACCACCATTCAGAATTGAAACGTTGCTTGAAATGGCTTTAGCTGTGTTTGGAGACCAGATCTGAATAACCAGGTACTTCCCAACCTTCCCCTTCCCCATCTCCTTCCCTCCTCACTACCTTCAGCCTCCCAACATACCCCTATTGGAGATGCCATAGTCTCACTGGCTCTAGACGGTTGGGAGCAGTTGAGACTCTTGTGCGGAATTCACGTAAAAAAAAAAAAAAAAATATATATATATATATATATATATATATATATATATGTCAAACCACAAAGTGATTGCTTTCTACGAAAATATTTGTATATTTCACAGTGTTTGCTTTATTTATGTTTAATGTCACACCACCGAGTATTTGCTTCCTTCGATAGAAGTAATAAATACGATACTCATTAACCGTTTAATAGTTTATATCTGCCTGACAAAACCGGAAGGCTTGTTGCTATAAAAGTGATGTACACATAGTTATTGTTCCATTCAACAATAATTATTTCTATTTTTGGCAGCTTTAATGATTACGACAATATAATTGCTTATTTATAGCAATTTTTTATCAATAGTTATGCGGGCATAATGTTATTTATTGCGACAGTAAGGAGAATGTTGCGAGTTTTATGACTTTACGCAACACGACGGGCATTATTCATTGATATTATTAGTTGTGGAAGGAAGCCATCGAGACACAATGATTATGTCGGGTCGCCAGTGCACTGTCACTGTGTGGTGTGCACCGAGTGAGTTCTAGACATGTATGACTCGGGTTGCACTTAAGAGATAATGGGAAATAAAAGTTCAATGGTTTGTCAGACGAGGAGTTCAAGGATGCCGGCTGTATTGTCACTTGCCAAGAGTCTTTGACACGATATTTTCGCCACAACAAAATAACGGAAATAACCGATATAAACGCAGATACCTACTCGATGGGCAGCACCCAAGAATTACGCTAAACGTCACTTTGTAGCATTCTAATACAAGCAATACTACAAACGATTTATCTGCAAATTTTCTATGGGTAGTTAGAAAAATGTCTGAGGTTTCCAGTGAATACAATATTTTAATTGTTAATCCTTAAAATTCCATGGAAAACATACTGAAATATGTAAAAGGTGCAGTTTTCAAATCAGCAAATGATTTTTTGAACGTTTTACCTAAAATTCCAGTATGCATTTCATCAAGAATTAAAAAGTTTACTGTTTAAGAATTGTATGCACTGGAAACCTTAGACATTTTTCTAACTACCCGTATAGAATTGACAGATAAATAATTTGCAGTTTGGCTTGTACTAGAAAAACCAAAAGTGTGTATTTTGGGTGCTGACCCTTAAGACTGCAAAATCTTCAGAAAGTCATTAACATTAGTAAAGGATAGAGTTAAAAATCTTATTACAGAGCTAGCCCTAAATTAACATCTAAATGGTATTGTATGTAATACGTTTTGAAACTTCTAATAGTTTTCTAATTCTTGATAGCGTATACAACAAATACTATGTGTATTATTTAAAAAAAAAAGCCTAATATAATTTTGGATGTAATTAAACGGTAGTTTTAAGAGTTCTAGCTTCGTAAAGCGCCCTTGAAAATGAAAATAGGTAGATAAGCCCAATACAATTTCGGTCCAAACTGAAAACTTACCTTTTCAGACTCTCATATCCTTAAATTCATTAAAAAAACTCAACATAATCTGTCTCTCGACGACCTTTAGATATACAAATTTTAACCAAATCCTGTACTGTACGACAAATTCAGAAAGTCCACCTTTTAATTTCGCTCCAAAAAATAAAAAAAAATAAAAAGCATAATTATAATATTAAGTTAATACGTGTGTCTATCTGATGGAACCTGCCAGGTAAGTATGTTCCTGTATATTTTCTTATTTAAACTAGGAATTAATATGTAATAATAGAAAATAAGGTCTGTACAGCGCCCTTGAGGGGAATTTTCACAAAAACGGCGATATACAAATCATCCAAATATTATTATTATTATAAGAGTTGAAAGATCGGTAGGTCGCTAAATGTAACTGGATCCGACTCCTCACCGCTCACCTCTGACTGAAAATCACTATTTATTATGGTTTTATGGCAGGGGGATTGCCAGATAAATTCTGATAAAAAAGAACCGGAACCGGGTTCATTTACAGCGTCAACATTGCATTCAACGGAAATACACCGGTTCCTCTCCGCATATTATGCTTTCATGGGGAGGGTGGGAGGGGTTTCCAGAAAAAAAAGAGCCGGAACCGTTTCGTCAGGTCCAACGGAATAGCAAAAATAACTGGTTTATTATTATCTATCTCTAATTATTTATTTTGACTTGTTTCCCAGTTTTTGTAAATCGAGGAGAAGGCGTTACATATTATTGATAAATTAAAACTAACTAACTAACCATCACGCCGTTTCCCCGCAGGGGTAGGCAGAGAGGACGGACCGCCATACAACTCTGTCTTGGCACACACTTCTTGCTTCATTTACATTCATACATCGTCTCATACATACTCTTCTGTTATTCTGATTCTTCACATGACCCGATTCAAGTATTTGATTTACTTGATCGTGCCATGTCTTTCTCGGGCGTCCTCGAATTCTTCTTCCATTCACTTTCGCATCATATATTCTTTTCACACTCCTTTCTTCGTTCATTCGCTCTACATGCCCAAACCATCTAAGCATCCCTTTCTTGATCCTATCCATTACGCTCATATCAGCCTTGCATTCTTTCCGGATATCCACATTTGTAATACGGTCATACATGGTTTTACCGCACATCCGTCTCAAAGATCTCATTTCCACAGCATTCAGTCTACTTTCATCCTTCCTCTGCCAGTTCCATGCCTCACTGCCATACATCAGGGTTGGTATAAGTACTCCATTGTGGACTGCTAGCTTCGCTTCTTTGGACAATTTCTTATTTGCCCCAACAGCGTTCACCCTTCTTTCAATATCCTAATAATATAATATTATTATCTATCTCTAATTATTTATTTTGACTTGTTTCCCAGTTTTTGTAAATCGAGGAAAAGGCGTTACATATTATTGATACATATTAGAAATGCACAAAATCCACCTATGACAATATATTCGAAGATTGCACTTTATTTCATTGGAGATGGCGCTTTCTGAGTATCAGGTCGTGAAGCTTGGAATAGACTTCCATACGCACTACAACTATAATCCATTCGGACGAAATGAATCGGCATGATGAATTCGTGCTGATTCGCGCTGTGAATTTAATAGTTACAATAATTAAACAGAATCCAGAGCGCAGCCGGATTTAGGTTATCGGCTCACGCAGCGATGACGCAGATGAAAACTATGTCAGCTAGCAAATTGCATTAAATAGTAAGCAACAATCATCGGGACTGTTCTGTTGAGTTCGTGAACTGTATCTCTGCCGAGTGGAACAGGGGCACATGCGCGATAAGGAGACCGCAACAATTCCCAATTACACAACAGATTGTAAGTTTGTTTCACAAGCTGGACCATTTGTGCGAGGAACAAGCGTCGAACTCGGAAGCCGGCACCGTCTCTGAGGCGCACATGTGCTACACACCTCGCTTCCGGTGCACGATTCTAAATTCAAATCTGACTTTACACATTAAGTCGACCATCACGGCTTTCCTCTGCAGAGGTAGGCAGAAAGGGTGGACCGTGGCGCTGCTCTGTCTCGGCACACACTCCTTGCTTCATTCACGTTATTATTATTCTTCGTACGGTTGGAGAGAGATGGTGGTTTTGCGGCTATTCGTTGCGTGGGTGCTCGGCGTTGCGTCCTGCAGCGTGCGCTTTGTGATTTGAACCATTCCACATTCACACAATGGCTATCCATACACATCCATAAATCGTCTCTTAATACTGTTGCGTGACACTATACCTCGGCATGACCGATTTGATTCATCCGGTTGTGTCATGTCTTCATGGGGCGTCCCCGACTTCTTCGTTCATTCACTTAAGCGTCATAAATAGTCTCCTAACACCCCCTCCTCAGTCAAACTTTACATGTCCGAACCATCTAAACGTCTTTACTTTTTTCATGATAGTATAACATCGGCCTTGCAATTTTTGCGGATACCACATTCGTACTACGACCGCGCATAGTTCTTGCTCATCAGGGTTGTTATCAGAACTCCATTGTGGACTGAGAGCCCGGCTGCCTTTGGCAATCTCCAGCGCAGTAAGCACCTTGCCTTCGGGCCCAGAAATTGCGGTATCGAAATACGGCGTGGGCAAATAAAAGGTAATTTAATTTAAATGGGTTAATTCACATATCGTCACTGGAAAGGCAAAAGGGCTGAATACCCATTTTAATAAATTTACACCAGAGCACGTATTTTTGTTTTGCAGTAAAATTCTTTTTGAAAAAAAAGGTATATCAATGCTCTCACTGAAGTATCTGTAGAGACAAAAACTTGTGTCGCTTGAGTCAAACCCTCTCCCAAATGGTAAATATATTTTGGATGACTGAAGGGCAACAAAAGTCTTCAGAATGAAACGAGTGTCAGAGCATTAGATGCAGAAAAAAGAACTGATCAAAACTGCACATTTAACTCGTTGTTGACCAAAGTCTCGCTTAAGCCCTTTTGCCTTTCCCGCGACGATATATATATAGTCATAGCATTTTGCCTGTACACGCAACCGAGCAAAATGGTCATCGCCGATGAAACAGTTGCGTGGGTCATTGGAGAGTTGTGTGGGACGCGCTGAGATCGCATTGTGTGAGAATAATTCCCAAGTGTACTTTAGATTACTTGCGTTAAGATAGTTTAGTAATTCCGGTGTACCGCAAGGCACCGTTTAGGTACGCTCGCTGAATACATTGCTTATCTAAGGCTGCCGCGGTTCTGCGGTCGACTTTTACCTCGCACTTCTGGGAACCTACGAAAGGACTAATAAAGCGAAATGGCTGCGACTAATGTGCTTATACGGAAATCGCTGACCTCAGTAAACCGCAGCGGGAGCGGGGGTAAACCGCTCTAAAGAACTCTCGAGTTATGAGCAACTTGAATGAAAAATAGTATGACTTAATGTAGAGCAACAAACACAGATTCTGAATATACAAGTTATATGGTAAATGATTATAAGCAAAATTAATAAATCATTCTTGAAAAATGATTGAATAATAGAGATGGTCGATATCAGAATTGGGTGTACCTGCGGCTCCAGTTACCGGTGACTAGCAAGGAACTGGTTATTTACCGAGTTCTTTTTGGAACTGGTTTCTGAAGGAGATTTTAATTTTCAAATCAAAAAGTACTAGCAAATCAACAAAAAATCCTCTCCGAAAAAAGTACTAGCAAATCGACCAAAGTTCCTTCTTAAAAAAATACTAGCAAATCAACAAAAACATAGACTGCGCAACCGGTTCCGGATAAATAATATCGACGGTTCCAGTGACCGGCTTGGAACCGGTTCCTTTTAACCGAGACAGGAATATTGACCACCTCTGTTAAATAACCGGGTCGAGTTCTGACGTCATCCGTACCGTCCGGGACGTCAGTGGACAGTGAGAATGACAACTGATTTGCACAGACTACTGCTGTTATGTTGTCCTATTTTCATTGCTTTATAATATATCACTTTATCACTTTTCATCTCTTCTAGGTTCATATTATTTGACACCATTACTGCTTCATTCTCTAAAATGTTTGTGCATTCACCAAATGCAGCCACGTTTTTTCGTCGAACTGCATCCATAAAATAATCGCTTATAATACTCGTTGCCAAAATTACCTTGGATCATTACAATGTTTATACGCACATCTGTTACCTGTTTAAAGGTTTAATTTTAGGAATAGCCGATCAAATCTTATATCACCGTTGCATGATTGGACTAGGATTAATATTTTTGCTGTACGGTTATTTGCAAGTTTATTTTATCATCTATATTATTCCTTTTTTTTCAAAGACTAACTTTATTTTTAAGTTTATCCTAGAACAGCTCGCATGAAGTAAAATATCATAAAAATGCTCTTATAACGGCTATATTCGACGGCCTGCTTGGTCGAGAACTAAGACGCTCGACTACGAATTCAGAGGTTGCGGGTTTAAAAAACAGACAGGAATTCCTCATTGCATCTATCTTCGTAAACAAAGAACATGGACTGTTTTTGTGAGAAATAAGAGAATTTGAAAGCTCTTATCCCTAGCATTTGGTTAGGTTAAGAATAGCACCACCGCCGTGACGCCCAGGACATTATTTCCAGCCAGACGTAAGAATCCACAGCCGTGTAATAAATAACGTTTACGGTAATTGGAACGGGCTCGGAACCATGCTGCGGCGGCCGTTCTGCACACGTGCCCGAGTGATCCTGCTTCTATTTTCACAGAAACGATAAATCATTGCGAAAACAATAACTCCAGTCATTTCCGCGAGGCAAATGATGATCGAAAGACGAATTTGTGAAGGCGACAGCCGAGCACCTACCCGACCCTAGTGATGGGTATAATCAAAAGATTTTAAAACGTAATCGAATGATGTTTACCACAAATCGCGACAAAACTAAGACAGAATTTGGGGAGACATTGACTGCTAATTAAAAAATATTTTTTAACTAAATTCCTACAAACATTAATGTTGTAGTGACTTTAAAAATATATAAACCCTAAAAATCCTTTACTGCTCATTAGTTCGCCCTCATCTAGAATATGCTAGTGTAATTTGATCCCCTTTTTATACCGTTCATATTCATAATATTGAATCCGTACAACATCGCTTCTTACGCGGTATTGCATGGAGATTAGGACGAGAAAGAGGCGATTATTCATATGATGAAATTGAACAATTATTGAAAATGTCTTCATTAGAAAAACGCAGGAAAGACTTTGATTTAATTTTCAATTACAAAATTATTAATTGTTTTATTGACTCACCTTCTCTGTTGCAACTTATCCAGCTCAACATTCCTCGCCGTAGACTCGGAAACAATGAATCGCTGTTCCTCAATCATCACTATACTAACTTTGGAAATAATTCTCCAATGTCCGCAATGTCAAGACTTGTTAACCCAAGCCATGGTCTTGAAATTTTTGGTTGCAGTCTAAATGATTTTTGTCATTCTTTACGACTCTACCAAACATTTGACTAGACCGTGGCTTGAATTTTCTCTCTTGTGTTTATTTTGTCCTATTTTTGTCGTCGCTTCATTTATTATTATGTATGTGCTATTCCTTCTCTGTTGCTCTTTTTTCCATTTCGTGTTTTATGTATTTTTTGTAATTGAACTTTAGTCCGTTAATTTATAAATAAAAAAATAAATTATAAAGGTTGAATCTGTGAAAGAACAAATCCATAAACTTTCTCAGCTGCTTGTCCCGTTTGCTTGATACCGTTATCAGATTGACGACTTTAAGATGTATATTTTATTTCCCAAAACCAAGCTGTGTTATTGTTCGATCAACAACCAGCCAATGAGTTGAGCAATCTCACACCAAATGGCAGTCCCACGCCTTTTGGGAGTAACAGTAAACCATGAGAGCAGTAATAATGATGATTGTACCTCGCGTGATGATATCAGGTAGTGAACGGGCTCGACTCTACCTAGATAGCTGTCGCAGACTCCGGTCCACCCACTGCTGCGCTGGAGATAAGCTGAGAGAATGGACCATTCGATCTCAGGTGACCAGGTCATTCGTTCAATGGTACAATCAAACCACGCAACTAATGCGATCTGAAGCGTGCATAGCTGGCTAGTATGCGAAGCAGATTATTTGAGGATATGCAGACAGGCTTTTTGATATGAACGGATGTTCAAAGGAATAGAAGTACAATGAAACGTCCAAGAGAAATTAGAGTATAGTAAAAATAACAAATCAAGGTAGTTAAGTGGATATTTCAAAGCTGTAAAGCTCATATTTTGCATAAATGAAGCTTCGTTCAAATGATAAGTAGCTAGTTGTGTAATTATTCCTTGGTTTTATTTAAAAAATTTTATACATCATTTTGACGAAATATTATGTTTAAATTGTTTTATTTTTTACTGTCTATACCAGAGGTACCCAAACTTTTTTGTCCCATAGACCACTTGCCGATTTTTTCTGTTTTGTATAGACCCCCTGCTTTCCTAATATTGATTTTTTTTAGCGTTGGGAAAAACTTCAAAGTTTTGTGAACGCTTCAGGAACTGCTAGTTCTTTGAAATGAACCCTTCGCGGTGAACACTTCAATTGAAGTTGAACTCGCCAAAAAATAGTACCAGTCGGTAGAGATCTCAAATTGAAGTGCTAGCAAATCAACAAAAAATCCTCTCCGAAAAAAAAGCACTAGTAGAGATTTGAAATCGAAAAGTACTAGCAAATCGACAAAATATCCTCCCCAAAAAATTAACCAACATTTTGGTGACGACCTGCCTAAATCCACTATCGTGGACCCCCATTTACGTCTCATACACTTCCAATTTTTTTTTCATTGACGTGGACCCCTTGCAGGTTGGAATCGACCCCTGGGGGTCGATATAGACCACTTTGCGAATGACTGGTCTATACTTTGCATTCATTGCAATTTATATTTCTTAGAATTAAATGCTTTATATTTATGAATATTGTGTATTAATACACTTACTCGCTTTATTTAAAAACGCCTTGAAATATTTTTTTTGTAATGTTTTTAAAATAATAAATAACTGAACACTGAATGAAGAAAATAATGTTGCTAACTGGATACACTTAGTGAATACCGCGCACGAGTTCCAAATGTTTCCAACTGTCTGAAGCCAGTAAGACTATGGCATCCCCAATTGGGGTATATGTGAACATAGAGGTAGGGGAAGTAGATGGAGAAGAGTAAGGTTGGGTATTATCTGGCTATTCAGATCTGGTCACCAAACACGGATAAATCCATTTCAAGCAACGTTTCCATTCTGGATGGCGGTTTTTCGCAAGGGCGATACGAGTATCTACCACTCTGAAGGGTGCCGGTTTTAACTCGCGACTTCTGTATTCGTAGTCGAGCGTCTTGACCACTTGACCACGGAGGTCGTTATAGTAACAGTTGTGTTAAGCTAGAGATTCTTTTTGGAAAAGGCTGTGCAAATTTTGTGATTTAAGAACTAACCGTTTAAGAGTTTCTGTTGAAAAAAGAACTGATCAAAACTGCATGTTTAACTAATTTTTGAGCAAAGCGTCGCTTAAGCCCTTTTCCCTTTCCACCGAAGATATTGTTTTGATAACAGTACCGTAACCACAACGCATAGTGAAAATATTACGATGTGATTGCCCTGGCATAGCAATCGTGTATAAATCTACCTAAATATCTAGCAGCGCATATATCATGATGTTAGAGTGTTTGCTGTTTGAGACAAACAGATTTCTCCTCTAGAGTTAAGAATTCCAGAAATGGAATGGAATCAGCGAAGCAGTCATTCCGGATTCAGAGTCAGCATCAAACAATAACAATTGACGTCATCTGAATAGCGGATCTAAAGGCGAACTTGACACGAAATGTGCACATGTCGCGCATTAATCAAAGTACAAATGCACTGGCGCTTTGGTAGAGTTCCCATCAAAGTAACCTCTCCATCTCTCTCACAAACGACGCGTGTAACAGAAAGAGAGGTTACAACGGAGCTTTCGGCGACAGAACCATCAATACAGCTAGTGAGCGATAGGGTGGGCTGTCAAAGGTTTTAATGGAAAATGCAAAGGGTTTCAAAAGTAGAACATTCGAATGATGGAGTTTTTTTTATTAAATTCCATACAACTTTTTTGTAGCATTAACTCCGAGTGAAATAATTTCCCTCAGAGCTTATCTTTGAGGATTTTGTGTGGCGGGACTTCTTGAAGAAAGGAAGGAGTGAACCTGGGTCTTGAAGAGGCCCATGTTGTAGGAGGGAGGAAGTGCAGAGACTGGAAAATCATTCCACAGCCGAGCTGTTAAAGACAAGACCGTCGTAGAAGCGGCCCGTTCTCATGTTTCGAATGTCAAGCGTGTACAAATGTTGGGCGCGCGTTTGGCGAGTTTCCCGAGAATGCACCGGTGCCGAAAGGATACACTTTACTTTAGACCTCTGCTAGAGAAAAAATACGAGTAAAATATAATTATGATATAAATAAATAAATAAAATAATCACAGAAACACTTTTTTTAATAATAACAACATGACATCTAAATAATAAAAAAAATCTTCTTGGAACTTTTCTGGTACCAGGAACCAGTTACAAAATAGCCGGTTCCTCGCCAGTCACCGGTAACTGGAACCGCAGTGAAACCCAATTTCCGATATCAACCATCCCTAGCCCAGCCTAATACACAGTACAGTTCTAAAGTTAAGGGACTGACCGTGGGAATAGCGATGCTAATGTCCCTGTGTTGGGAGATCTGGTTACACAATGTCACTAGACAGGGGACAGTGGACACTGGACAAGCCTCCAGAACTACTCGGCTTTAATCGGCTCAGTCACAATGCACTATCATGTTACATCAGCGGTTCACTGACTCCACCGAACAAGAAAGGCTACCGTTTGCAGTTCCCTACACCTCGTGGGAAGGCAAAAAAAACAGCACAACGATAGAAATAAAATCATCGAATCTGTATTTGATCACGGGACTTTTGCTATCCGGGTGTCTGCTCAAACAACTGAGCTATCGCGTCAACCTATATTGTTAACCTTGTAATGTTTTTTACATTTCTTCTTAAGTTATTTGTTTGATGTAATTATTCTAGAGACTAACTGGTACGAGTGCAGTGCTGCTGGGTTAGTCCGGGTGGAAGCCTGGAGGGTTAAGATTACCCTGATGATAGCCAACCTCGGATAGGAGAGAAGCAGAGAAAAATTACATTATTTCAAGCTTTGTCCGCTCTAAGCATCCCTCTCAATTTAATAATGCATTTTTCCTATTGTGACTATCGACTTGCATGATGTATATTTAAAAAAAATAAAAAACAGTACCGTCATTCACGATTAGGGCCCGGATTCTCGTCGCGAAAATAGGACCTCCCTTTTAGAGAAAAATAACCCAAAGAAAATATAATTAAATAATTTTTTTTAAATTAGTAAAAATATTTTCGCATGTTTGAGAAAGACTTAACACTCCGAGATTTACAGTATATTTTCAATTAACAAAAAATATCAAAATCTTGTAGGTTTAGTATTTTACTAATTTGAAATAAGTGTTTTGTATATTATATTATATAAGGTTAGGCTTGTTTTCCCTACAAGAATACAGACTCCAATAATGTTTTTTTTTAATATTAGAAAAAAAAACTTCATACATACAACGACGTTACAAATATATACGCCTTAAAATATTAACAAAAAATGTGGCAAGTAACAAATACACTTACGTTCCCAGTAAATTCATCATTCAAATATCGGTCATGTATCATCATGTATTACAAAGATAGACACTCAAAAAATATGTGTGTGTGAATGAAATAGACGTTGGATCGGACTGCGTTCCGTTTCAGCTAGTAGCGTTGAATGCTCGGGTAAGAATGAGATGGCACTTCGCTTACTCGCTTACGCGAAGACGTCATTATGTTGGTCAACAATGGAGATAGTTGTGTTGTCTAAAATAATAAGTAATTTGCGCGTAATTACTAATTAAATGTTATTCCTTGGCTTTTAGTAGTCTTTGCAGTGTAATTAAAACAGTTTCTCATCACACACGAGGGCCTTTTGGCAATTATTTTTGTAATTTGATTAGATATAGTAAACGACCTCAAGCGACGCGTGAGTTTAGTACTAAATCGACTTAATCACCGAGCACACCAACTAGCGTGGTTTTTGCTTGCCACTTTGAGAGCGCTACAACGTGTCTATATAATTGTAACGTCATTGCATACATACATATATTGTAATAAATATTTTTTCAACGCCTATTTTATGGCACCATGGTTTTGCGATTAAAAAATAAAAAAATGCGATGATAAACTAAAATATTTGGTTATCATTGATAGTTCTAGAGAAAAGGTAGTAAGATGGCTAGAAGGAATGTCAGTGAGAACAATCAAATGATTCGACGTTCCAGATAACACTTTCCAGGAAAATATGCGAGTTCAATGGAATTCCTGTCAAGCTTACAGCAGATGATAACGCTATCGTATCCCTTTTCAAAACAATCCAGCAATAATTAATTAAGTGACGGATTTATCAGGGTGATGACAGTTCGGAGCACGACTTGCGAGTCTAAAGCCATTAGATTGGATGTGGCTGTGCGGGATTAAGTAAGGCTAACAAAGGTAAACTGATTAGAGATCCTACACGTGGGTGGCAAATAACGAGGTGCTGGACCAAGACGTTATTTTCTACACTTGATACAAATTTACTTGAGTAAGGTGACTGATCAAGTTTCTATTATAATGGGTTTTTTACGAGGCTAAAAAAACCATAGAATATAGATTAGAAGGCTTTGCAATGTAGATAGATTGGTACATCTTTAAAATACCTTTGAAAAATAGAGTTCTCAAGGAATGGGCGATGAATCGAATGTCCAAAAAGTGTGAAATTATAAGACGTAAGAAGAATAAAACTGCAATATCTTAGTCGCATCATGATGAGACGATTACAAGATTACTCAACTGATAACCCAGAGGAAGATAGATGTATTAGATGGGAATGCTGTCCTTGTTCTACCGGTATTTCAATAGAAGATTCATTGATCCATCGGCACCGGTGCATAGTCGAGCAACTCGCCAAACGCGCGCCCAACATTTTTACACGGTTGAAATTTGATACATGAGAACGGGTTCGATGCTACGACTCGTGGAAGGATTTGCCGGCTTCTGTGTTTCCTCCTTCCTACAATATGGGCCTCCGTAAGACCCAGGATCACTCCTTCTTTTCTTCAAAAAGACCCTCCACACAGCATCCACAAAGATGGCCTCTTGATAGAAATTATTTTCATTAGGGCTTCCTGTGTGGAGCTAATGTTAAAAAAAACAATGGAAGACGTATTAATAAAGACGCCGTGTTTCGCGGCGTCGAAACCCAGAGTGGTAGATACTCTAAGTATCGCCCTGGTCAAAGACCACCATTCAGAATCGAAACGTTGCTTGAAATGAATTTTAGCCGTGTTTGGTGACCAGATCTGAATAGCCGGGTACTTCTCAACTTTCTTCTTCCCTATCTCCTTCCCCATCTCCTTCCCCATCTCCTTCCCCTCCCCACTACCTTCGGCCTCACAACATACCCCAATTGGGGATGCTATAGTCTCACTGACTCTAAACGGTTGGGAGCAGTTGGGACTCTTGTGCGGTATTCACTATAAAAAAATAAAATAATAAAAACTGCTGCAAGTGCAATTCCGTTGGGTTGTTCAGGGCTGCAGTGCGCAGGGTAAAGATTGTCCAGTTGATAGTCAGCCCCAGATAGGAAGAGTTCACCGGTTATAAGAAAACAACCAGAACAATGAATATTAAAATTTGACTCTAGCTAGATCCGTCCCATTTGGCCAACGAAGGGTGAAATTGCTGCAACTCTTTGAGAGGTATTTGTTTACCAACGGTGCAGCTCTCGGTTACAAAACAAACAACGTAAAGTTTACAGACTGTCAGGTGCTCAGATAACTTAATGAGATGACAGGTTACAGCGGAAACTCACCGCGGGTTATAAATTATAGCGGTATATGGGACACTCGGGAACCACGCGGTGTTGTGGAATTGTGGAATGATGGAACTCGCCCGTTGATGTCGCTAAACGAGCATTAGCAAACAAGTGATAAAAATTCCACAAGGCTGACGTATTCCATCTCGCACAAAAGATGACGTGAGAATCTACAACGGCTTTTAGAATTACAGAAGGATGGTTGGAAATACCCAAATATGACTAATTATAGATATGGAGAGAGAGTTTAAATTTTTTATCCAACCTATAAAAATTTACGATAAATTACTTTCTACCGGTTTTTACGCCGTAAACCGTGAGAGAGAAAGAGATAAGACACGTCTCCTGCGTCTCCGCCCACTACGTTTTGTTATGCGACATAACAGGACGTAACTCAACGGTTATTTTAGGTTATATCCTACATTTTTGTTTATAACAATACTGTGAAAAAGTGGTCATACAAATAAACAAAAAAAACATCATGTCGACATGTGCTATGAATGGATGTATAAATACCCTAGCCACACCCCAGTCAGGCAAAAATCATCAATACTGACTACACGAGCGCTCCCTACTGGTATATTTATTTAAAAATTAACGCACTAAAGTCCAATTGCAAAAAAAGACATATTAAACACGACATGGAAAAAAGAGCAACAGAGAAAGAATAGCACATACATAATAATAAAACAAGGGATGACAAAAATAGGACAAAATAAACATAAGAGAGAACATTCAAGCCATGGGCTAGTCAAAGTTTTGGTAGAGCCGTAAAGAATGACGAAAATCATTTAGACTGCTACCAAAAATTTCAAGACCACGGCTTGAGTTAACAAGTCTTGACATTCTGGACATTGGAGAATTATACCCATAATTAGTATGGTGATAATTGAGGAACAGCAATTCATCTTTTCTGAGTCTACGGCAAGGAATGTTGAGCTGGGTAAGTTGCAACAGAGAAGGTGAGTCATTAAAACAATTAATAATTTTGTAAATGAAAATTAAATCAAAGTCTTTCCTGCGTTTTTCTAATGAAGACATTTTCAATAATTGTTCAATTTCATCATATGAATAATTGCCTAAGAGGATAATGCATCAGGATCGTGATGAATCAGCTGATGAATAAGAAGTAGCGTGTCCAAAAGGGTATCCCATGAGACCGAGAAACGAATCGTTAATCCAACCGTCGCCGGTTGATTCGAGAAGAGGGATGAATTAATGAAGTGTGAACTACACGAAGCGCGAAAAATGCAGTAATTTTAGTCCAATCAGCGAGGCGGCAAAGCAAGACGTATAATTTAAAGAATTTACAGCAAGTGGGTGACGAAGTCATGGTGTTTGAAAGAGAGAGTACGCGAACAGCGTGCGATATAGCTGTGAATGATGATTACTAGAAGCATGTGGGTGAGTTTGTGTATTTAGGAAGTATGTTTACGAGAGACGGAAAAGCTGATAAGAGTATTGAAAGAACGGTGAATGCAGGAAACTTTATTAATGGAGGACTGAACGCTGTTGGCGCCAATAAGAAATTGACAAAAGAAGCGAAGCTAGCAGTCCACAATGGAGTGCTTATACCAACCCTGATGTATGGCAGTGAGGCATGGAACTGGCAGAGGAAGGATGAAAGAAGACTGAATGCTGTGGATATGAGATCCCTGAAACGTATGTGCGGTAAAACCATGTATGACCGTATTAAAAAATGTGGATATCCAGAAAGAATGTAAGGCTGACGTAAGCGTAATGAATAGGACCAAGAAAGGGACGCTTAGATGGTTTGGGCATGTAGAGCGAATGAATGAAGAAAGGAGTGTGAAAAGAATATATGATGCAAAAGTGAATGGAAGAAGTCGAGGACGCCCGAGGAAGACATAGCACGATCAAATAAATCAAATACTTGAATCAGGTAATTTGAAGAGTCAGAATAACAGAAGAGTGTGTATGAGGCGATGTATTAATGTGAATGAAGCTAGGAGTGTGCCAAGACAGAGTTGTATGGCGGTTCGTCCTCTCTGCCTATCCCTACGGGGAAACGGCGTGATGGTTAGTTAGTAAGTCGGTTTGTCGTTTCGAAAAACATCGTGGATTTACATTATACAATGTTTTACCAGTAATTGCTTTCCAGCGTCGCTGTAGTTTCATCATTCTTTTCTCGAAATCTTATTTATTACTAATTACTTTTGAGTCTTGCATTATTAACGGCCTCCACGGTCGATCGGTAAGATGCTCAACTACGAATCCAAAGGTCGCGGGTTCAAACCCAGCGTGCGCAAATAACTTTTTATTTCATTAATATGCGTCATAACACATTTAATTCATTTTATTTTTATTTTCTTTATTTAGGAAACAAACAGTCATATAAGTTTAAATATAGTTACAATTATACATATTTTCGACCAATCAAGTTCCATTAATAAGTACATTTAGGTTATATTAACAAGTGAAGATTTAGGTATAAGCATAACATGTTAAATTAAGTACTGAAAGAGTACGGTTCACTTTTAATTGTTAATATTTTTTATTTTATTTGCAGAGCAGAAAGCAAAGTAACTGACAGTTGTAGTTGTTGCATTGTGAAAATAATATATTGTATATTTGTTAGTATATTTTCAATGGGTAATTCTTTCGCTGAAATAGTAAATATATTCCAACTGCACTGAATCTAGTTACAAGAAGACTAAAGTAGCATACCTCTTTCAAAAATATGACTGTTAATTTATTGCATTATAATATTTCTGTTAACTTACATTTTTTTGGGGTGCTAATCATTTAATCTATGTTATTTTCATGTAACTATTATTTTATGTTATTTATTACACTGTTATGTAAAAGCCCATAAGGGCGTATATAATTAAATAAATATTTGCGGCACGTTCCAGAGTGGTAGATACTCTAAGTATCGCCCCGGTGAAAGACCACCATTCAGAAACGAAACGTTGCTTTAAATGGCTTTAACCGTGTTTGGTGACCAGATCTGATTGCCAGGTACTTCCCAACCTTCCTCTTCCCTATCTTTTCCCCCTCCCCGTTACCTTCAGCCTCACAACGTACCCTAATTGGGGATGCCAGTCTCAATGGCCTTAGACGGTTGTTGGGTGCAGTTGGGACTCTAGTGCGGTATTCACTATATATATATATGTTTTAGCTTCTGCACCTCAATAATGATAGAACTTACCTGGTTTCCTAGAATAGCGTTTGTGAAATAACCGTAGGAATGCGGCCATAGTAGGACGGGTCCGGAGAGGCTGCGGCTCCCACACCGTCCCAGCTGGAAGAGATGAGCGTGGGACAGTCGACTACTCCGCGAGATTTACAATATCATTATTAGTATATTGTCACAGTCGCCGTGAGACTTCTCGATGGCGCTTCTCCTTTTTAGGCAACTCATGTGTGAATACGTAGATTTTATCTTCGGGCTGTTTGGATTATAAATAAGCAAGTTCTCGAAGGTGGAAACGTGAATACCGTACGAGATTTTCAACCGCTCCCAGCCGTCTAGCGCCAGTGGCGAGGGGAAGGAGATAAAGAAGAGGAAGGTCGGGTAGCACCTGGTTAATCAGATCTGGTCACCAAACACGGCTAAAGTCATTTCAAGCAGTCTTTTACCAGGGCAATACTATAAGTATCTACCACTCTGGAACGTGCCGCAAATACACTGTGTATTATTTATTTATTTACGCCCGTTATGGGCTTTTATACAAATGTTAATATTTTTTTTAAACAACCTCATTAGTGCAAAAAAATATTGTAAAATAAAAATTTAAAAAAGTATATAATAGCAGATACAAAATATTGTAGATGAAAATAACTAATAACATTTAATAAATAACAGGTTCAAAAATATTATAAAAGAAAAGAAAAAAATAATATTAAATAACAGGTCCAACTATTAGTTTGGCTCTGCCAGATGACAACAACTGTACTAAATTAGACATATAGTTTGATATTGACGTGTTAAATATATCACGACATCGGAGTATGTGTTTCCCAGCTGTTGCATTCGTCGCATAGGCGTGTTGAATTACGAGGTTGAAGCAAAATTGCTACAATAGTACGTACTCGTACATCTGGCAATCTTCAAATCTAATTTACTACAGATTCATCTATGATCCCTTGTGATTTTTGACTTCCTGTATCTTATTTCCAAATGTATTTGTGTGGGCACTAATGTTAACTTATTGTAAAACTCCTCTAACCCCTAAGAAAAGATCCACGCTGGTTCTGCAAACCTGGTAGTTTCCGTTACTGGTCACGCGTTAAAATAACATATCTTGCCATCTTCGTATCTAAATAAGTCATTACTGTTGTTTATTGCATGATCACTTTCGACCTCATGTTTCAAGTTTCAAAATGTCTTTGTGTGGGCACAAATGTTCACTTATTGAAAACTCCTCCAACGCCTAAGAAAAGATACATCTCTGGTTCTGCAAACCCGGTAGTTTCTGTTACTGGTCACGCGTTAAAATAACATATCTCGCCATCTTTGTACCTAAATAAGTCATTATTATCGATTATTCAATGATCGCTTTCGATTTTTGACTTCCTGTTTCAAATTTCCAAATGCCTTTGTGTGGGCACAAATGTTCGCTTATTGTAAAACTCCTCCAACGCCTAAAGAGATCTACGTCTATTTCTGCAAGCCTGGTAGTAGTTGTCCTAAGTTGAGAGTAAGTATTGATATGGGTTTCCGGTCAACTTTCTGGTAGGCACGATCACTTCGCCTCTGCACAGCCCACGTCACCGAATTATAGCAGTATGACGCCCCTGCTTTTTGGAATAATTATTGCTGAACCGACCGTTGCTCGTTTGTGTCCGCCATTAATAATCGCGCAATGTTTTCACTGCATACATTAATGTGCCATTAACGAAGCATTCGAATAAGTTATCGGCATACAGATAGCGCTAAATTGTTTGGGGGAATATTTGTTGAACTGCTTCTTCCGGTTATATAATATTATGATTCGAATCTAGCCTTAATCTAGCACTCTGAGGTCTGTAAGGCTGTCCGAAACATCAATTTATAGACCAGAAATCTGATTCACAAGAGTCCCAACTGCTCCCAACCGTCTAAGGCCAGTGAGAGTAGGGCATCCCCAATTGGGATATGTTTTGAGGCTGAATGTAGTGAGGAGAGAAGGGAGATGGAGAAGAGGAAGGTTAGGAAGTACCTGGCTATTCACCAAACATGGCTCAAGTCATTTCAAGCAACGTTTCGATTCTGAATGGTGGTCTTTTACCAGGGCGATACTTAGATTATCTACAACTCTGGAAGGTGCCGCAAATATACTATATATAAAATTTATGTGTAATAACACATATTATTGTTAGTATTATGCTATCGAATATAACTATCATATTATATATACCGAATATAGACCATACCACGAGGAAACGAAATTTGGTAGAGGCGCCCTACCAATCATTCAACACATTCGACACATCTGATAAGGTATCATTGATGTATTCATGGCACGTAGACTCCTTAGTTGAATCTTTATTCGTGTAATTAATATTCCCCTCTACGCGTATTCCAGTTGTAACAGCTCGGCACTAAACTGCACAGGTGTTTCTGTATTGATAAAGTGACTAGATACCACTGCCTGAATTATTAATTGTTGGTGGAATCGACATTATTTAACGAGGCTCCCACGCGGACTCCATTCATAAAGTCCGCTTGCGCAAGTGTGAACAAACCGCTACAACAGCTGGCTGCAGCAAGGACTATTATGCAGTAACCTGAAACACGAAGGTCTTCGAAATATTCTCCATATTATGAAACCAGATTTACCAATTTTTCTTCAAATTCAACTGGAAAATATATAACAAACAAAACGACATCTTATCATATTATTTAAGGGTCAGCATAAAAACATTTTTTATTATTTTCTAATACAAGCAATACTACAAATGATTTATCTGTAAATTCTGCATAGGTAGTTGAGGAAATGCCTAAGGTTTCCACTGAATAAAAATCTTCTTTATTTTTCGTAGAAAGAAATCACTTAGTGGTTTGACATATTTAAATAAATTAAATTTGTCCAGTAGTCAGATTTAAGTTATATTTCCTGTAAACTCATAAAACGTATCATTATTCTTTGATCACCTTTTCAGTTGACGTTTTGTCTATTTCAATTCATATTATCTGTCTCATTCCCCCTGTTCCTTTGTTATAATTTAAATGTTATTCTATTGTTTTCTCATTGTTCTGTTATTTTTTTTTATATTTTGTTCTCCTCTGTATGTATAAATAACCGCACACTTTGTATTTTTAGTTTAATTTTGTACCCCGATGATGCTTAGGCTAAGCGAAACCGGTCGGTCATAAAAAATAAAATAATATAGTTTTTTTTACATCCTCAACTGCAATCTTATTCTATTTTAAATGCATCTTCAACTTTAGGTAAAACGTTCGAAAATGCTTTCGCTGGTTTTCAAACTGCCTGTTACAAACGTTTTATTATGTTTTTCATAGAATTTTAAAATAATTGCAGTTTAAAATTTATATTCACTGTAAGCCTTAGACATTTGCCTAACTACCGATGCAGAATTTATGGATAAATCATTCATATTATTGCTTGTATTATGATGTTACAAAGTGACGTTTAGCCAATGACGTTACAAATATATAGACACGTTGTAGCGCTCTCAAAGTGGCAAGCAAAAACTACGCTAGTTGGTGTGGTCGGTGTTTAAGCCGATTTAGTACTGAACTGTCGTTTACTATATCTAATCAAATTACAAAAATAAGTGCCAAATGCCCTCACGTGAGATGAGAAAGTGTTTCAATTACACTGCAAAGACTACTAAAAGCAAAGGAATAAAATTTCATTTCTAAATAAATTATTTTAGACAACACAACTATCTCCATTATTGACCAACATAATGACGTCTTCGTGTATCGATCGTACATCTGTTTCGTTCATACACACATATTCTATGAATGTCTATCTTTGTCATACATGATGATACATGACCGAAATTTGAATTATGAATTTACTGGTAACGTTGGTTACTTGCCACGTTTTGTGTTTATATTCTAAGGCTATAACGTGTCTATATATTTGTAAGGTCATTGCGTTTAGCGTCATTTTTACTGCTGAGGATTGACAGTTAAGTGGGGCAAAGAAAATAACAAACCAAAGCTTGTGACCAAATATAAAGCAGGTTTGATTAAGACTGACGGCGCAACAAGGGGAATGTTGAGTGCCGCCAACCGACATGTTGTCATTGTTTATCCAAGGCTGAGCTGCGAACAGCGAATGGCCTGAGGGGGGTATCTAGGGCAAAGGTCACAGCCCTCCCTCTTCCTTCCGTCTCCCATAGCCAGCGCTGCAGAACCTTATATAGGCCAGGTCAACCGGCAGAGATACCTCCAGTTAAGTGCATTCCTTGACCTACTGGGCAGAAAGGTTGGGGGGATTTTGTGACAGCTTTATAACACTTAGGGGGGGGGGGAGGAATTTATTGGACGTTGATATCGTATAAGCGTTCTAAGGGCTCGGCGTCAGAGAACTACGGCATCGATAGTAGATGAATGTTGTAATGATGAAAGAGAGAGTACGAGAACACGTAATATAGTTGTGAATGGTGAATACTTAAAGAAAGTTTTTTTCATTTTTTTAAATCATAGTGATTACCGCACAAGAGTCCCAACTGCTCCCTACAGTATAGAGCCAGTGAGACTATGGAATCTACAATTGGGGTATGTTGTGAGGCTGAAGGTAGTGGGGAGGGGTAGGAGATGGGGAAGAGGAAGGTGGGTAAGTATCTGGCTATTCATATTTGGTCGCTAAACACGGCTTAAGCCATTTCAAGTAACGTTACCATTCTGAATGGTGGTCTTTCACCAGGACGATACTAGGAGTATCTACCACTCTGGAACGTGCCGCAAATAAACTTTACATTATTTTATATTAATTAAATGTGTTATGACACACATTAATTAAATAAAAGTTATTGGCGCACGCCGGGTTTGAACCCGCGACCTTTAAATTCGTAGTCGAGCGTCACACCACTCGACCATGGAGGCCCTCAAGTAGATGAGTTTGTGTATTTGGAAAGTATGTTTATAAAAATCAAAAATTTGAAAAGCTGGCATTGGATATTGAAAGAAGGATGAATGCAGGAAACTCCATTTCACTCCACTCAGCTTATACCAACCCTGATGTATGCCAGTGAGGCGTGGAACTGGCAGAGGAAACATGAAAGTAGACTGAATGCTGTGGAAATGAGATCCTTGAGGCGTGTGTCCGTACAACCATGTGTGACTGTGTTAAAATGTGGATATCCGGAAAGAATGCAATGCTGTTGTAAGCGTAATGAATAGGATCAAGAAAGGCACGCTTAGATGTTTTGGGCACGTAGGGCTAATAAAATAATATATGACGCGAAAGTGTATAGAAGAAGTCGGGGACGCCCGATGAATACATGGCATGATCAAGTTAATCAATTACTTGAGTCGGGCCATGTCAAGAGGTAAGATAACAGAAGAGTATGTATGAGACGAGGCATGAATGTGAATGAAGCAAGGAGTGTGTGCCAAGACAGAATTGTATGGCGGTTCGTCCTTTCTGCCTACCCCTGCGGAGAAACGCGGTTAGTTAGTTGATTAATTGAATAATAATAATAATAATTAAACTAGGAATTGATAAGTAATGATAGAAAGTAAGATCTGTACAGCGCCCTTGAGGTGATTTTTCACAAAAACGGCGCTATACAAATCGTCCAAATATTATTATTATTATTATTAATAAATCAAACTTATAAACTTTATAAATAAAACACATAAACTTGTTTAAAATCACTTTTATTTTTCAATACTTTGTCGACCGGTTTCGGAGGCACCCTTCCATCTTTAGGACAATATTAAAATTCTTATAAATTTAATATTGTCCTAAAGATGGAAGGGTACTTCCGAAACCGGTCGACAAAATATTGAATGTAAAAGTGGTTTTAAACAAAGTTTATCTGTTTTATTTATAAATAAATCCTGTACTGTAGGAAAAATTCAGAAAGTCCATTTAAATTTCGCTCACATGCCCTAAATCGGAAAAAATAAATAAAATGAAAATGTAAATTATAATTTTAAGTTAATAAGTGTGTCTATCTGATAGGACCTGCCAGGTAAGTATGTTCCTGTTTATTTTCTTACTTAAACTAGGAATTATTATGTAATAATAGAAAATAAGATCTGTACAGCGCCCTTGAGGTGATATTTCACAAAAACAGGCGTTATACAAATCATCCAAATATTATTATTATTATTATTTTTATGGCAAGCCCCAATGTAAATGCTTTTTACGAATATGTAATAGTAAGAATATTTGGCTTATTTATATAGCGCCACTTTTGTGAAATATCACCTCAAGGGCAAGCAAGTGCAACTTAAAACCAAGGAATTACTGCAAATAGAGTCCTTAATGCATTAACATGGCTTCACAGTAAAGTTTGCAATTGCCAGCTTTGGATTATACTCGAACGCACTCGTAAATACTCGATGTATTTTTCATACCTCCTTGCGATCGGAATATGCAAATTGGAATGTCCTGTATGTTTGAGGCGTTTCATACTTTTATAAGCTGAATTCATTTGCATTTTGATTGCATTCGTGACGGTTGCACACCGAGGTATGACACATATGTAATGAAGATAAGTCGCAAAGAGATGTTTATGCTTTAGCACACGTAGAGCATTAGCGGAAAAAAACACGTGTTAAACAAGAGCAATGTAAAAGAGCCCTACTTTGCACCTCGAGGAGTAACATTACCGCTTATGTTACTGAAGAAAACTACACCTTTTTAAAATTGATATGAAGGTTTCTTTTACAGTATACAATTTGCCGAAGTTTACTGGACCACTTTTATGACGTAATACATTTCGACTCAGTTCAAGACTTGGGGAAGTGGATAGGAATTTCACCCAGTACCTTCTTTTCTTGGGGTTTTTAATTCAGTAGGTGATTGAAAAAAGTATAAAGGATACAGGTGATGTACTTTGTACTAACAGTGCATCATATTAACCATTTAAAATAAGATAAATTGTTTTAAGATATATCGAGTTATAGTGTACTGTTACGTTGTTTCTTGAGCGGTACATTGCTGGCCTCCATGGTTGAGTGGTTAAGACGCTCGACTACGAATCCAGAGGTATCGAGTTCAAATCGCGTGCGCAAATAAAATTTATTTAATATTTAGAGTATATTTATAGTATATTTGCGGAACGTTGATACCGTGAGTATCGCCGTATAGGAGAGTGGTAGATACTGTGGGTATAGCCCTGGTGAAAAACGACCATTCAGAATCGAAACGTTGCTTGAAATGGCTTAAGCCGTGTTTGGTAACTAGATCTGAATAGCCAGGTACTTCCGAACCTTCCTCTTCCTTATCTATTTCCTCTTCCAGCTATCTTCAACCTCACGGCATCCCCCGATTGGGGATGCTGTGATGCTGAAGGTAGTGGGGAGGGGAAGGAGATGGGAAAGAGGAATGTTGGGAAGTATTGATACGCTATTTAACACTTTTTGAAAATTGATAGAAAAATTACGACGGTCGAAATGTTTACCAAATTTATTTGGAATGAGTCAAAGAAACAGGACTTTTACGGTATTTTTTTATTACAGGGGGACATAGAAGGGTCACGCACCGTTCGCAAGACTCCGCCCTGAAGACAGTGGAGACGGGAAACCATATGGCGAAGATTTATCTCGAGACGTTCGGCAAGAACAGGCAATTACATACAGGGAAGGTACTATTGGACCAGCTCAACCAAACAATGTACCAGCGCAACTACCAACTCGACTCGATGTCAATGGCTTATAAATGAGACGGCCTGACTTCTGAGTATGGAAATTAAGACGTATCCGACGTCTGAATGATGTTTGCTTGCACAACGGTGAAATAGTGAAATTATTCACTCCGGGAAAGGCAGTGGTGATGTGAACCAAAGAAACGACTGAAAACACGACGAAACGGTATATTTATTTATTTACGAGCGCATTTGAGTTTCAAAAATTATTACGAAAATAGTGATTGTGAATATAAATAATACACATTTTTAATGCACACGTCATACTGTGAATGTGATTAGAAACTTAAAATACCCATTAAAATCAGTCAGAAAAGTTGAAACAGTATACAGTCGAACTTGGTTATAACGACCCCGAAGGGACCAACCAAATTTGCTCCTTATAGCCATTACTCGTTATAAACGTAGGTATTTTAAAAAAAAGTACATACCTACTAATATCGATATTTATGCCAGGGTATGAAATGAAAGCTTGCATATTATTAAATTAATTGTTTTTAAGAAATAATTTAAAATATAAAACCAGATACAAATTAGACATAGAGTACAAACGAATTTGTAAAAAGGTAACAGAATTGCAAAGAAAAAAAATCGTATGACTTTTATTTTAAACGACACTGTTACAGTGTCATTTTTTGTTTCTTAGAGCGACAACTATCAGGGATAATAAACCCTCCTTAACGCGATTTGCAGAAAGTCTGCCGCCGTTCCGGACGGGCGGCTTTCTTTGTCTTGTTTGACATTCGACTATTTCGAGAATTGGGTTTTTTTTCTCATACCCGGGCGCATTGAGTTGACAATATTATTTGGACGTTATTTCAGTGAAGTGACCTCGTTATAACCCCACACGATTGTATGAAAATAAACCAGAACTAACATATAATTAAGTAATTGCTCATTATAGCCGTGACCTCGCTATTACCGTGATCGTTATAACCAAGTTCGACTGAATATACAAATTTATAACGGTAATTTTAAAACATACTTTCTTAGGAAAGGTTACCCCTACAATAATCAATGTAAAACCCATCGAGTTATAAAAACGTATGGTTTGAAAGCCTCCGTGGTAGAGTGGTAAGGCGCTCAACTACGAATTTTATTTAGTTAATATGTGTCACAACACATTTAACGCATATAAAATAATATATGGTATATTTGCGGCACGTTACAGAGTGGAAGACACTCTAAGTATCGCCCTGGCGAAAGACCACCATTCAGAATCGAAACGTTGCTTATAATTGCTTTGACCGTGTTTGGTGACCAGATATGAATAGCCGGGTACTTCCCAACCTTCTTCATCCCCATCTCCTTCCTCTTCCCACTACATTCAGCCTCAAAACATACCCCGAATTGGGGATGTAGTTTCATTGGCTCTAGACGGTTTGGACTCTTATGCGGAATTAACTATAAAATAAGTACAAAAAATAACATTAAATATTCAGTGTGCAAACAAAATATAATGATTAATGACATAATGACTTTATGTTTGGTATGGACACTCTGTTATACCCTTAAATGTTTACGAAGCAATACTCAAACACCAAGTCTGTGCAGTCTCAAAAGCAAACATAATGCCACATTGATCAATTCAAATCCAAGCATTATATTGCTACGAAACAAATGGCATTTGTACAGATTGTGACGGGAACGACATGACACACTTACATTGTATTACGAAAATACAAGATGCTCGGCCATATGTTCTCAACATCGTCAAGGTACCGAATGCGCAGGCAGAACCTCGCGACACGAGCCTCTGCAAACGATAAATCCGTGAACGTTAAATGCGCAGCTAACAGTTGGTCATACACGAGACATTAGCAAATACGATACACTTACCAAATTGGTGATACTGAAGAAAAAATATTGCAAAATATATCAGAAGGTATGTGCGTACCACTCATGGTTCCATTGTAACACTTCCCTCTTTCTCATAGACGATGCGTGATAGTGATGTGCCTGAAACATCGATATAACACGGAGTACGATTACTACCCGTGGCTCTATCCTACCGAATTTCTCTCGGGTATGCTAGGAACAAACCATCTACAGGTCAGAAGGGATTTGTATTTCTTCAAACTGATTCGTGGGTGTTTCGAAAACTTAGCGATCGTGGAGAGCTTTTATTTTAATGTTACGACGGTTATCGCCATCATTGACTGCTTTATCTCCCGGCTTGCAGGACTAACTTACCCACAGAGCAAGAATATATATAAAGAGGGAGAGCTAATTTTTTACCCAACCTATACAAATTTACGATAAATCACTTCTCCGGATTTCTACGTTGTAAACCGTGAAAGTCCAAGAGACAAGACAAGTTCTAACATAATATAGCACCACCATTCGGTATGTAAGAATATTTTCCGTCTCCCGCGTCTCCGGCGACTCCGCCCACTATTTTTTTATGCGTCATAACTCAACGTTTTTTTAGGTTATATCCTATATTTTTGTTTATGACAATACTGTGAAAAGTGGTTATGCAAATAAACAAAAACATTATGTGGACGTGTGATATGAGTGAATGTATAAATACCCTAGCCCTAGTCCTAGCCACGCCCGGGTCAGGTATAAATCATCAATACTGACTACAGAAGCGCTCCCTCCTGTATATTATTCCAATGCTCTTGAATCGAATCGCTTCGGATTTTGACATCTTTTTAGTCAGTGAAACTGCCTTTAAGCTTTGTTGCTGTTTGTTTAATTACCGCTTTTTTTTATGAATCATGTTTGTTCATCGAATTTTAGAACTATGACTATCTTGTGTTAATCACTTCTTGTTATCTCTGTTATTTCAAATATATACTTTGTATTCTACAACATCTTTAAAAAACGCTCTAAAATTGACTATTTTGTAATGTTTCTAAAAAGACGAAATCATTTTATTGAATTAATCGAATGGAGATAAACGTCGATGTACCCATAGAAACCATACCGCTGCGGACTAAACGCAAGATAAGTATTGCCATCAATCATGTGGGGAATATTGCGACTTGACAGTCAAGCGCTCAGCTAATATTACTGTTACCGTACATAATAATAGA
The DNA here is from genome assembly GCA_022651775.1 of Drusus annulatus. NCBI lineage: Eukaryota > Metazoa > Arthropoda > Insecta > Trichoptera > Limnephilidae > Drusus > Drusus annulatus. The sequence continues at coordinate 915,431 of JAGWCC010000028.1, forward strand.
ACATTTTTCCAAATTAAAGTGTCCCGTACAAATCGCCGTGTCGCAATCAACAATAAAAATATGTGGTTCCCTCAATTAACTTATTTTTTTCAACAAAAGATGGATCCAGAAGCATTCCAAAAGGCTCAACTTACGAACCTGATTTATTTTTTTATAGTGAATACCGCACAAGAGTCCCAACTGCTCCCAATCGTCTGGAGCCAGTGAGACTATGGCATCCCCAATTGGGGTATATTGTGAGGCTGAAGGAAGTGGAGAAGAGGAAGGTCGGGAAGTATCTGAGTATTCAGATCTGGTCACCAAACACGGCTAAAACCATTTCAAGCAACGTTTCGATTCTGAATGGTAGTCTTTCACCAGGACGATACTTAAGGTGTCTTCCACTCTGGAACGTGCCGCAAATATACTTTGTATTATTTTATATGAATTAATTGTGTTATGACACATATTAATTAAATATAAGTAATATACTCGACCTTTGGATTCGAAGTCGAGGGTCTTACCAGTGGCGGCTCGTGACTTTTTAGTGTGCTAGAGTGCTAAGATTGAAAAATAACGTCATCATTGATGTTGTTGTGGCCGAAAACATTTTTTATTTTTTTTCGAGATATAAACTTTTTGTGTGAAGATTTTTCAGAAATCCGTGCAGTGCACCACCAAAACTGAAAAATCCTGAAAATCTTCATACAAAAAATAAAATCTTGTAAAAAAATAAAAATCATTTTCGGCTACAACACTAACAACGTCGTATTTTTCAATCTTGGCACTCTAGCACACTAAAAACTCACGAGCCGCCACTGGGTCTTACCACTCGACCATGGAGGCCGTCAAAATTAAAATAATCTATCGTAAAAGCAAAATAAACACTAGCATGAGCGTAATGAGTAATGAACTTAGCAGTCAGCCCTTAAAGACGGCGGGAAGTGAAGTGAAACGTGACCGACACCAGCCGATTAATTTTCTCCGGACGAGGGCCTTCGGATGCATGGCAATACCACCAGAATTGAATACGCAATAAACACGAGGAACAGCTCTACAAGGCGCAGGCCTTATGCAAAACGGGTCGGCCGAATCTGTGACCTTGGCATATATGGCGGGCTGCGGAACAAGCGAGCTACACAGAGACTCGTTATTTTTATTAGCTGGTGAGCAAGGAGAGCGAAGAAAACTTGCCTCACTTACCATATGTTATTTCAACACCAGGGTGAGCGTTTACAACTCAGAGCAATTATGTACCAGGAGGGGACGCTAGTGTAATCAGTATTGATGATTTTTGCCTGACTGGGGCGTGGCTAGGGTATTTATACATCCATTCAATCAAATCACCTATAGATATTTTAACCAAATCCTGTACTGTACGACAAATTCCGAAAGTGCGTTTTTTTTATTTCACTCCCATGCCCTAAATCGGAAAAAAATAAAATCATAATTATAAATTTAGCCATAAGTCCTTATTGTAAGTCACTAGTTGAAGATATTAGTTGTAAGCCATTAGTAATAAATCTTAACTGTAAGTTATTAGTTATAAGCTTAAGTGATAAATTATAGGTTAGATAAATTAATTTGTAAAGCGCCCTTGAGGTGATTTTCCCACAAAAACGGCGCTATAAAAGTAATCCATTTATTATTAATTTTAAGTTAATAAGTGTGTCTATCTTATAGGACCTGCCAGCTAAGTATGTTCCTGTATATTTTCTTATTTAAACTAGGAATTAATATGTAATAATAGAAAATAAGATCAGTACAGCGCCCTTGAGGTGATTTTTCACAAAAACAGCGCGAGAACATGCTTATATACGTAGAAGCGGTGCTATATTGCGTGAGAACTTGTCTTATCTCTTTCGCGGTTTACGACGTAAAAACTCGAAAGTGATTTATCGTAAATTTGTATAGGTTAGGTAAAAATGTTTGGCTCTCTCTCCATGTATATTCTTGCTCTGAGTTTTATATATTCCTTGGATATGTAACAAATGAAAGAAATGGCAGTTTTTGATGGTCTGTTGGCCTCATTTATGTTATTTGAACATAAGGGATGAACATGTATTGCTTAGATTCTTGGGGATGTTACGAAAAATGTATTTTAAAACGAACCGAGTGAGCAAATACGATACACCGTATGCCGCTTCGTGAAGGCACTCGTACTTCGCCCCGCGTTGATAGCGGCGAGAAGTACAATCGGAAGCAAATCAAAATAAACAATACAATCCCGGGAGGTTGAGTGTGAAGCCATAATTAAAATATCAAAAGAGCTGTGAGCGCAATCGCCGCGAACAAACGGCCGGATAGACTCCCCGCAGAGCTAAACACATCCGACCGGCCAGGGGTACCAGGAAACCAGGAAGTAAAGGAGAAACGCCGAGCAGAAATATACGCACCAACACCGCGTTGGATTATAGGATATCCTAGGGACGGTTGATATATTGGGTGTACCTGCGGTTCCAGTGACCGGCGAGGAACCGGTTATTTATTCAGTTCTTTTTGGAACCGGTTCCCGGTGCCAGAAAAAAAATCCACGATGGACATTTTTATGGTTAAGGAAGGATTCATCGCCATTTTTTTATTTCATGGAGAGGCGGGGAGGGGAAGAGGGGGTTGCTAGCGATTTCGAAAACGAAAAGAACAAGAAAAACATATTGTGCCCAAAAGAGGAACCGGTTCCTCGGACAAAGGATATCGATTATTATTTGCCAAAAAAAAGAACCGGTTCCTCGAATAATTAATATCGACGGTTTCAGTAATCGGCTTGGAACCGGTTCCTTAGTAACCGGGACAGAAACATCGACCGCCTCTAGATTATCCTAGTACCAGGCGGGGAACCAAATACGAGTAGTCTTGTACTCGAGTCTCTGGAAGCAGTTGATAGGTCAGGATGACGCTTTATTTGTTGAGGATACAAGATACAACAAAGGGAGCAGTAAAATAATGCTGTTATGACACCCCGCTGTTAGCGCGGGGCAGACACTCGAAGCGTCGCTTCCTTTGATGTCCAGAACACTGTTCTCGGGCCACATTTCAGATCATTAAGTACCGACTTCTTTGGCTGCTTGCCTGGTGTTTTTTTACTGTAAAAATATACATAACTTTTAATGAGGACTTGACGTGGTGCAATTATAGCCGCTAAATGACCAAAAAAAACCTATTTAGCATCGGGGTTCTTTAGGAGGAAAGCCCTGTTTTAAAAGAGTTTGTTACAACTCCAATGACACGTTATAGCCTTAGAATATTAACACGAAATGTGGCAAGTAACAAACACACTTACGTTACCAGTAAATTCATCATTCAAATATCGGTCATGTATGACAAAGATAGACATTCAAAGAATATGTGTGTGTGAACGAAATAGATGTAGGATCGGACTGCGTTCCATTTCAGTTAGTAACGTTGAATGCTCCGGTAAGAATGAGATATCACTTCGCTTACTCGCTTACGCGAATACGTCATTATGCTGGTCAACAATGGAGATAGTTGTGTTGTCTAAAATAATAAGTAATTTGCGCGTACTTCGAAATGAAATGTTATTCCTTGGCTTTTAGTAGTTTTTGCAGTGTAATTGAAACAATATCTCATCACACACGAGGGCATTTTGGCACTTATTTTTGTAATTTAATTAGATATAGTAAACGACCTCAAACGACGCGTGACAGTTTAGTACTAAATCGGCTAAATCACCGAGCACACCAACTAGCGTGGTTTTGCTTGCCGTGTCTATATATTTGTAACGTCATTGTACAACTCAGTGACCGCGACACTAGTATGTAGTGTGGAGATTCATAAATAATGCAATGCTGACGTCTAAGACTGATTTGTATGGCGTACTAAGATCTCTACCTCCCCCTGTAGAAAAATAAGATGTCGGTTTCAACGTGTGTTACAGTTTCTTATCTTTTTACACCACATTTCTGGAGTCATTCGATTTGGTAAAACAACACAAGACATAACGGGCCTCGTATTTTAACCTCTAGGAGACGGCCAACTACAATTGTAGTGTCAGAAAAAATCTCCCACAGAACGGCGCACTACAAGTGTAGTTTTGAGCATTTGTCATGTTCATCGCTAAATATTTAGTAAATTTAACAGTAAAACGTCGAAGTAAAAAATCTGTTGCATAAAGTTGTTCATTTTCTACCACATCCTTATAACAGATTTTCCTTTTTACGTATAGTTTGTTTTTAAAAGAACTTTTAGTAAGTTGTATCTCTTCTCACATTACTCATTCCTTTCAGCGCACGCATACAGTCTTAGTTGTCCCTTCGCCGTGTGAGTGTCGAGTTGCTGGCCGCTCAGCTATATACCGTTTATTGTTATATTAGGGTGTCCGTTTTTTTATTACTCTTGGAGTGTTTCTGTGCAAATATTTACTTTTATGAAGTGTTTCGTTAGCATTTATTGTGCGTATTATTTGTGAATTTAATATTATTGTATTGTTTTGCATTGACTGTTTGTTGAAAATACATATTTAGATTAGATTTTTAATCCTTTAAAATGAATGAAGAAAACATTGAAAACTTTGTGCTAGATTGCGATTCAGATTTTTCGATGAGTGATGATGAAGATTATATACCTGAAAATTTGGAGAGTTTGGAGGAATCATCAGAAAACAACGGAGATGATGAAATTGAAGATTTTGAACGCTTGGACGAAGATCCCTCCAATAATATAAATTTTACAAATTTCTCTCCAACATGGGGATGTGGCAACAACTTCCAGCCAGATGTACATAGTTTCAATCAGCAATCAGGATTAAGAGATTGCGAACTAAACCAAGAGAGTTGTGAGGCTGATTATTTTGAGCTTTTTCTAAATTCAGATGTCGTGACCATTGTTGTAATCGAAACAAACCGATATTTTGATACTCTAAAATCTCAAAAACATTTGCTCCAAATTCTAGATTGCACAAATGGAAAAATGTTACTGTTAATGAAATGTACGTGTTCATTATATTTGGAGAAACAATGCCAAGAGATCGATATTTATCTATCCTAAGCATGCTCCATTTTTCAGACAGTGAAAAACAACAGAAAGGTGACACTACACATAAAGTTAGAGATTTTGTGGATTTGGTATGCAGTCAATTCAAAAAATATTTTTATCCTTATGAGAATTTGTGCATTGACGAGTCTTTGGTTTTATTCAAAGGCAGATTGTGCATAAAGCAGTATCTTCCGGCGAAAAGGCACAAATTCGGCATTAAACTTTTTGTTATATGTGACTGTAAAACTGGGTTCGTTTTACAATTTGTTATTTATTGCGGTGCTAAATCTAACATAGAAATACCAAATATGGCAGAAAACATATCCGGGCAACTACTGACTTCTGGGAAAGTGGTTGTTTCTTTACTAACGGATTATTTACAGAAAGGTCATACAGTTTATACTGACAACTGGTATTCGAGTCCCTTTCTATTCACCTATTTGCACAGCAAAAAAACGAATGCCTGCGGTACTGTCAAAAAGACCCGAAAAAATATGCCGCCATTTGGAAACGTAAAAAAAGGAGATGTAGAATGCAAAACATCTGGCTGCCTACTTGCAATCAAATGGCACGACAAGAGGGAAGTACATATGCTGACTACATCGCACAATGCATCAATGAAAGAAACAGGAAAAAATAGCTGGAAAACCAAAGATCCAATAGTTAAACCCAATTGTGTAATTAATTACAATAAGAATATGGGAGGTGTTGATAGGTCAGATATGTTAATTACATTCGTGCAAAGTGTTCGCAAAACTATAAAGTGGTACAAAAAATTGCTTTTCGGACAATTGACGTAGTTTTAATAAATGCCCACGCAATGTACAAGTTACAAACAAAAAAGAAGTGAGCTTAACTGATTTTCATTTGGAAGTAATTAGGCAACTTATTTCAAAACACCATGTTCCTGAGTCAGCAAAAAGGTAAATCGAGTTGGCGATTATCCACTGAGGCTAACTGCCAAACATTTTCCTTCGGATGTTCCACCATCTTCCAATTCAAAGAGAAAATCAATTTATCGGGAGTGTCACGTGTGCAAACATTCATCGCTAAATCCTAAACGTCGAGTCCAGACACGTTATTGGTGTTACTGTTGTCAAGTTGCCTTGTGTCCCACTACATGTTTTCGAATATATCACACTGTAGAAAAGTTTTAATTATTAAAAGTGTCCGTCACGCCGAACAATCTCGTGGTCGCCCTTTCTAATGCAGACAAGTGGCTTTGCGTAAGTGTGTGCGTGTCGGCCGAAAAAATTTTTGTCTTGTACTAAAACAATTATCATAATTACTGTGTAAATAAAACTCATCATAAAATTTGATAACTTAATTGCCAAATGTACATTCTTCATGTGAAAAAAAGAAATTTTACGACTTGATAATAAATAAACAATCTGTGAGTGTTCCATTCGGGGAGTTGGTCATTTGAAGGTAATTTTTTTATTCACATTTCATCTAACACATAATAACCCAGGAAAAATATAATATTGGGTGTACAAAACTAATCTTACAACATTTAAGAATACTGTAAAATAAATAAAAATATTTTAAAACCTTCAGGTACAGCTAAATAATATTTCAAACCTGTAGTGAGCGTTAAACGTAATTTACGAAAATCCTGCCGTTTCAGGCAACCAATTCATACAAAATCTGCTCGTCTTCTAAGGGTTAATATAAGGGGAAAGGTTCGAGTCCCCCTTAAGTCTAGCCGACAAAGAGCTCACTTGCACGCGGGGCCACCTCGGAGGGCGAGGGGCGAAGCCCTGTGGCGGCTCAACTTAACGGGATGGTACGAAACTAATGGAACCATTCAAGTGCATTCCCAATAATCAATATGGGAACGAGCGCCACAGCGGTTTCACGGTACAAGTGGGATAGCCCACGCTTTGTGGATGGGACGGGCCAACCAAACCCGTAATGGGTAATTCAAATAATAACATTCTTTGTAGATATAGGCCCAACACCAAAATACACTGACCAGATATGCTACCCATTGACTAATGTTCTTCACTGAATGGTTTGAAAGTGCGAAATTGTACTAAATACTAACTAACTAACTAACCATCACGCCGTTTCCCCGAATGAGTAGGATGAGAGGACGGACCGCCATGTAACTCTGTCTTGACACACACTCCTTGCTTCATTCACAATCATACATCGTCTCATACATACTCTTCCGTTATTCTGACTCTTCACACGACCCGATTCAAGTATTCGATTTACTGTGCCATGTCTTTCGCGGGCGTCCTCGACTTCTTCTTCCATTCACTTTCGCATCATATACTCATAAACTCCTTTCTTCGTTCATTCGCTCTACTTGCCCAAACCATCTCGCCTTGCATTCTTTCCGGATACCCACATTTTGAATACGGTCATACATGGTTTTACCGCACACACGTCTCAAGGATCTCATTGCCTGTCTAAATACCAAAATAAGAAAAATTACATTTATTGGTAAATAGAATGGGTAAATGCTAGATTACCCAACTGATAATACAGGGAAAAATAGATGGTATAAGAAGTAAAGGAAAACGCCACACCTCCAAATAATAATACAGCCCATATTAACGACATTTCACCTCATGTGCACCTTGTTTTCGAAATCTACGCAACTAGTATAGATGAAGTTCCGAGCTGCAGTTAGCAGGGTGAAAGTTGACTTGTTGATAGCCAACCTCCGATAGAAGAGGGCGCCAGTTGAAGAAGAAGACGGAAAAGTGTATTTGGTGTATTTGGAAGAAAAAGATTTGGATCCGCTAGCAAATAATAGAAAGATTTAATCAATAACCGTGGAGTTACGTAACTATGTGATGTAATTAGAGGTGCATCTGGTCGTTAGATTGTATTTGGGGTGGATGGCTGGTAATCTCAACTCCACTAATTGCTGGCTGCCGTCGTAAATAAATAAATTGGATCATTATCCGCGGAGCGAATAGGATCAAATGAAACTGAAAACTTGAAACGAAGAAAGTAATGAAAATAATATGTAAAGACCTTGAAGTAACAATATATGGAGGGATAGCCAATTTGTTTTACCCAACCCATCCGAAATTGTAATAAATCACTTTTTCCGAGTTTTTACATCGTACACCATGAGAGAGAAAGAGACAGCAAATTTCTTGGACAGCTTCTATATACTGTCGCAATGATCTTAAGCTGACTATCTTCGCTGGTTAACGGCGGGACTCCGCCCACATTTTTTATTTTGCCACTAAACTTGACACAACTAAACGGTTTTTTAGGTCAGATGCTATATTTTTGTTGATAAAAATACTGTGCAAAAGTGGCTATACGAATACACAAAAACATTATGTCGATATGTGATATGAATGGATGTGTAAATACCGTAGCCTTAGTCTTAGCCACGCCCATTTGCGCCGAGTCATGTTAAAATCATCAAAAACAAGTCCAAAACTGACAAGACAGTGGCTTGGGCTATCTCTAGTGTACTCTAAGGTAGAGACTTTCGAACAGCTGAGCAACTAGGGAGACGAACAATGCTTGGTGGACAAAAGGCGGAAACAACACTCACCAATCGACGATGTTGTGAGTCAAACACCAGCAGTACAGAGGTAAACAAGTTGTCAACATACCTGAAAAAGAAAATAAAATAACATTAGTAAAATACAGAGTGATTGCAAATAAAACAACTGTAATCAATTACGTTACAAATATATAGACACGTTGTAGCGCTCTCAGTGGCAAGCAAAAACCACGCTAGTTGGTGTGCTCGGTGATTTAGCCGATTTAGTACTAAACTGTCACGCGTCGCTTCAGGTGGTTTACTATATCTTATTAAATTACGAAAAAAAAGTGCCAAAATGCCCTCGTGTGGGATAAGAAAGTGTTTCAATTACACTGCAAAGACTACTAAAAGCCAAGGAATAACATTTAATTCCTAAGTACGCGAAAATTACTGCAAATTACTTATTATTTTAGACAACACAACTATCTCCATTGTTGACCAAGATAATGACGTCTTCGCGTAAGGGGGTAAGCGAAGTGCTATCTCATTCTGTCCGATCGTACATCTGTTTCGACCATACACACTTATTCTATGAATGTCTATCTTTGTCATACATGATGATACATGACCGATATTTGAATGATGAATTTAGTGGCAACATAAGTGTGTTTGTTTTGTGTTTATATTCTGAGGCTACAACGTGTCTATATATTTGTAACGTCATTGACTATAATGCGTCAGACGTGCACAATCTTAACCGAAGTAACAAAACTACTGTACGGTGAAGAGAGAAACATTAAGAACATTTTTCAAACGTTGGTCATGCTTCTTTTTTAGTACATAAATATGTTTCAGTTGTGCTTCTTTTTCCATACATAAATCGGTGCAAATTTATGCTTCAATTTACCAAATTGCCTTTAACTCCAGCGACCATCTCACCTCACTCCAGTCGTAACGCCGTCCGTCCATCATATCAGTGCCGCCCCAAGGAGCGACCAGACCAAATATATTAGTCAACATAAGCCTATGAGTCAAAACACCTACCTGACCTATAAACGAGGATTGCGGGGGTATGGTAAAATCAGTCCCTTTCGTTCAGGTGGTATTATGAAACCGTGCCTGTCGGGATGTTGCGATACTAAAATACGGAGTGACGAGACCAAATATTCAAGTGAGCAGAAGACACTGAATCAAAAGTGTCTCGTCAATCTTTGCGTGATGGCTATGGGGATTTGTAGGGATATTTGGAGATAAGTGCCTTTTCATCAGGTGGCATTGTGAAGTTGCTCGGTGGGATGGTAATTTGAAGATGGAAGGAGGCAGAGGGTTACCGCTTTCGATTTCTGTCCCAGAAATAGACGGACGCTTTTAGCGGCGAAAATAATGCACGGGACCCCGATTTGTTGAACAAATAATGATTTTTTCTGCTTTAAAGTAAATACCATCGCCAATTTGTTTGACGTGGCACGAAAACAGAGGAAGTGTGGATGTAAAAATGTGACTAGCGACGGTAAAAGAATGCAGTTCACAGGGTGGTATTTAACATGAAGCAAAATTTGTTTTTATATCCTACTAACAACTGGCGAAAGGTGGCGTCGTAATGAACTAAGTAGAGTTGCTACCAATACTGAAATCACCAAGGCGAAGCTAGTAAATGAATCAATAGCCACTAAGATATTGCCTACACAGAATCTTATTATGTTTATATACATAACACAAAGAAACAAGAGCTCATACATAATATTTTGATGAAGCGATGACAAAAAAAGGACAAAAATATACTTTTGAAAGAACAAAGGTTTTGGTAGTCGTAAAGAATGACAAAAATCATTTAGACTGATGCCGAAAATTTCAAGATCATGGCTTGAGTTAACAAGTCTTGACAATCTGGACGTTGGAGAATGATACCCATAATTAGTAGAGTGATGATTGAGGAACAGCAATTCAATGTTTCTAAGTCTACGGCAAGGAATGTTGAGCTGGATAAGTCGCTCAATTTGGTTCAATTTCATTATAAATATATTTTTTTAAATATGTTTTATTGTTGTTATATTGTCCTATCATATTGTTCATGTGTTATTTTCTCACTGCTTTATATATATTTAGTAGTAGAACCGCTTTGTCAAATAATTTATTTCTCTTCCAGGTTCATATTATTTATAACCTGTTTATGTGTTATATTTTTTGCAATATAATATAACCTAAATATTATATTTATGTTGCACGATTGGAATAGTATTAATATTTTAGATGTACGATTATTTGCAACTTTTTTATCATCTAAACTGTGGGAGTAATTTTAAGATCATGACCCCTACATGGGGACACAAAGTGTTTATTTTTAAGTTTATCCTAGTATAAATGCAATGTTATTTTCAAAACTATCTAACCATCACGCCGTTTCCCCGCAAGGATAGAGAGGGAGGATGGACCGACATACAACTCTGTCTTGGCACACACTCCTTACTTCATTCACATTCATACATCGCCTCATACATACTCTTTAATTATTCTGACTTGACATGGCCCGACACAAGTATTTGATTCCCTAAATCGTGCCATGTCTTCCTCGGGCGTCCCCGACTTCTTATTCCATTCACTTTAGCGTCATATATTGTTTTCACACTCCATGCTATTTCGTATTAATTTAATACAAAAAAAACTAGTTTATTCTTGACACAGACGTCAAAAGGGAAATAGTGAGTAAATCGTGAAGCAGGGTAATTGGAATAAAATTTCAGACTTTTTTACGTGTGCGCAGAAATAACCATTTGCATTTTTCCCGTCTATCGTATCAGGATACAAGTTTTTGCAGACATTAACGCCCCACGCGGCGATCGAACGAATCGTGTACAGAAGACGGCTTAGCGTATTAATACTATCAGATTATTTGCGCACGCCGGGATTTGAACCACGGAGGCTGTCAAATACGTAGTATTATATGACAAAACACAATACGTTACAGACACAACTAATATTTCCGTCGTAGACAATTTCAGTGTTATTAATAGGAGTTACTATTTCGAGGCCCGAGGCAGAAAAACGCGTTTCTAAGGAGCACTCCGGACACAGGATGGGCTCACGCTCGCCCATTATAAAATATCCCTAAAAATAAACGTTTTCATTAGAAACATAAATACACGGCCCGAGTTTGTGTTCTGGATAACGTCTACCTCGCTGCGACATCACCTGCCGGTCACGTGCGAGCCTAAATTAGGAACTCGGGGAAAGGTGCGAGAAGCCGCGTTGTTTGTTTGTGAGGAAGCCCGCGCCGTATACTCTACTTCAGTCCATACGAGGGAAGCTTGGTAATGGCAGATTGATGATAAAACAGAAATACATAGGCAGTGGCATGCACAGAGTTTTTGATCAAGGTATACCTCAGAACAATAGTATTTATCTATTTACTTATAAATTAACGGACTAAAGTCCAATTACATAAAACACGAAATGGAAAAAAGAGCAACAGAGAAGGAATAGCACAAACATAATAATACATGAAGCGATGACAAAAATAGGACAAAATAAACATAAGAGAGAACATTCAAGTTATCAAGTCAAAGTTTTGGCAGAGTCATAAAGAATGACAAAAATCATTTAGACTGCTACCAAAAATTTCAAGACCATGACTTGAGTTAACAAGTCTTGACGTTCTGGACACTGTAGAATTATACCCATAATTAGTATTGTGATGATTGAGGAACAGCAAGTCATTATTTCTGAGTCTACGGCAAGGAATGTTGAACTGGATAAGTTGCAACAGAGAAGGTGAGTCAATTAAACAATTAATAATTTTGTAAATGAAAATTAAATCTAAGTCTTTCCTGCGCTTTTCTAATGAAGACATTTTCAATATACCAAGAAAGATACCTTGTGTAGTCAGGATTGTTGATTTTTTCCTGACTCTGGGGTAGCTGGGGCTAGGGTATGTATATATACAACTTAAAAATCTTAAAGTAGGCATGAAATTTTGTATTATTTTTTTTTTCTTGGAAGCATATCTTTTTCCCAGCGTTTTTCATTCATATTGAAAGAATGTCCAATTAATACACTATATACAGGAATACAAACCACGGGCGAAGCCGGGTAATACAAACTAAATGTATATATTTCATCTTCCAAATCACTCAACGCCAAAGTAAACTTATCGACATTGTCTATGGGCTTTATTTAATATGTTTACCTTCAAACCTAATCGCTTCAAATTGGTATAATAAAAAATGTGTCGTGCAAAAATCATATTCACTTTTAAAAGTGGTCAGAGCGTTAATAGGCAGGCCCAAGAGTTGAACAGCATTAGTAAGGCCTTAATTATTTATATTTTTCTTGTCTGTTTCACTTTTAGTTAATTATAGTACGCTACTTAATTCATATGGGTATTATTCAAGTGTTCGTTATCCAAAACATTATTTTATCAATGTTCCCAAATGAACGATTAGTAGTTCAGTGGACAAACGTGTCGGATTCCCACCCAGGCGTCGTGGGTTCAATTCCTCTGCTAGCTAAGTCCTCCATAAAATTGCACAAGCAACTTCTTCAGCCTATTATGATGGAGTAGGAGTATTTTAAATATTATCAGGTTATTCGTAACCCGGGAACGTTGGTATTTCTTTAAAAAAATAAATTGTTGGAAATAAAAATTTGGTAAAATATGTAATGTACTTTTTTTATATTTTATATTATTAATTAATTAATTATAAAGTATTTACATGTAATCGAATTTGTATTAACACTCCCGTTCCGAAGGGGGTGTAATGTAACCCCGACCGAGAGTTTAGTGCGATATCTTAGATATTGAAATATTATGAGTATACCTTCCGAGTATTACCTAAGATCTTGAAGTAACAATATATGGAGGGAAAGCTAATTATTTTTACCCGACCTACACAAACTTGCGATAAATCACTTTCTCCGGGTTTTTACGTCATACACCATGAGAGAGAAAGAGATAACAAATTTCATAGACCGCTTCTATATACTGTAAGGATGATCTTAAGGTCCTGGTTTACCGCGGGACTCCGCCCACATTTTTCATTATGCCACTAAAATTGACACAACTTAACGATTTTTTAGGTTATATGCTATATTTTTGTTGATACAAATACTGTGAAAAAGTGGCTATATGAATAAACAAAAACATTATGTCGATATGTGATATGAATGGATGTTTAAATACCCTAGCCTTAGTCTTAGCCACGCCCAGGTGCGCCGAGTCAGTTTAAAATCATCCAAAACAAGTCAAAAACTGACTTCACTGTCTTGGATAGATACTACTCTACCAACTCTATGCCTAAGATTATTTCATGAAAGCGCTTTATAAGCAAGGTCAAATGTAATAACTACGTCACCCCCCTTCGGATCGTACGCTCGTTTATTACTTTCAGGTGCGGAAAGGTTAATGTGACATTGCATTGTCGTTGAACAGATTCATCGCTCGCACTGCTACAGCCTTATTCGGATGGAGCTTTCCTACGAAATTTTCACTGTTTCCCACATTTTACAAATATATTCCTCGTTTACTAAGACATGCTCAGAGCAATAATATACAGGAGGGAGCACTTCTGTAGTCAGTATTGATGATTTTTGCCTGACTCGGCAAGACCTGGGCGTGGCTAGGACTAGGGTTAGGGTATTTATACATCCATTCATAGCACATGTCGACATAATGTTTTTGTTTATTTGTATAACCACTTTTTCACAGTATTGTTTTAAACAAAAATATAGCATATAACCTAAAAAACCGTTGAGTTATGTCCAGTTATGTCGCATATCAAAACGTGTGGGCGGAGTCGCCGGAGACGCGGGAGACGGAGAACATTCTTACATATCTAAAAGCGGTGTGATATTTTTGCTGTCTCTTTCTCTCTCATGTTGTACGACGTAAAAACCCAAAGAAAGTGATTTATCCCAAATTTGTACAGGTTGGGTAAAAAGAATTAGCTCTGTCTCCATATATTGTTACTCGAAGAAGAGATCCCTTGTTTATCAAGTTAAAATTTATTTTTAAAAAATCCTCGACTTGCGAAACACTCGCTAACGAAGTTACTCGCAATCCGAGGTTCCACTAAATTTAGTTATTTCTAACCACTGAAGAGAACACTGATAGCACAAGTGTGATGTGAGCGCGTACTTCTGGTGAAAATGATGAAACATTTTCAAGTTCTTTTTTGAACAGATAATCAATTTCATTGGCCTATTTGAAACCTGAGAATCGAAAAGTCTTATGTAAATTTGCGACATCAGTTTTCTTTGAAATTCGTATAGATCACACTTCTAAAGATTATCTGTGCAGTGTTTCTAACATTAGTCTAAGGTGGCCTGTGTGATTCCAGGCCATTGCGTTTTAAACTTGGCTCGTCAAACACTCTGCCAAAGCCATTAGAAAAGTCAATAAGGAACTAGGCAAACTTATTTTGAAACACGAGAAGTGTTTTCGAATAGAGGAACTCGTGGACGCTTTGGTGATGAGAATTGTTAGGTAAGGCTTAAGTAAATAGCTCAGTTGAAACCTCTCCCCCTTTCTTATAAACGATGATTGTAACACAAGAGTTGCAACGGAGCTCTCAGCGGTAGGGCAAAATGTGAGTTTTTTTTCAACGATTGTAATCATCACGGAAATCTGTATTACTATCTATTATATTAACTCTTTCCACTTCAATGTCGAATGTCACTCGACATTAATTTATATCCACCAGCTCCAATTACGATGTGGCCGACCAACATGCCTTTTCATAATGCTTTGAATTGTAATATAATATTTTAAAAAATTACAGAATTAATGCAATTTTAGCAAGGAACTAGTAAAATAAGAAAGAATTATGGCTTGGAGTGCAAAGGGTCAATAGGCCTGGCTTTGTCGTGCGTGGTTCGCGTAACCGCCGTGTGGGGCGCCAAAGTCTGTAAACACATTGTCTATGGCGATCGGCTGGTGTGACACTAGGAACAGTACGCGTCCAGTAATCGATTCAGTGCACATGTCACACAAAGATTGAGGCAAATTTACGAAGACATTGAAACAAAATCCGCCTGCAGATCGTAGTAAAAATAATATTTGCTAAGTATTTACTATTTTCAGCTGGCACCATGTTTTCTACCATAAGATATTATAGATGGTAGCTTGAAAACATCTATTCAACAGTCGAAAAAAAAGGACAAAGCCAGGTAGTGACTACTAATGTAAAATAATTATAAAATCAGAACGTAGTCTGACAAACGAAAGAATGCGGCTGACGACTGATGCGCAGAACGCATGTTAGTAGGAGGCGGGGCCAGCCGGAAAAAAAAACGCAAATCAACATTGTACGGATTGTCTACTTTCCCAAGAGCTTCGGCCGAGCTGCGCAGTAAATGAAGGGCCATCCACGTTGTTGTATTTGTCAAGTTCTACAGATCTACAAACTTGTCTGTTAAGTGGGCCAACAGAGGAACTAACAAAATACCAAAACCCACGACTCCACTGTTAATTTAGAATATTGTATGATATTTTTCGCCATGTTACGTAATCTTTATATTTAAACCAAAAGGAAGACCGGACACAATTCATTAAAAAATGTTGTAGCATTTTTATCGCGAAGTTTGCAACGTGTTTGGTAGTAGCCGGCGACATTGAGCGGGGAAGGTCGCTCAGTGTCGCCGATTGTTGCATGCATAACGCGGCTTAATTAAGCGCTGGAAGCATCTGCATTAGAATACTGATGTCGTGAATGCATCATCACAGCTCACGTATTTTTAGACGCAGCCAATGGGTGGGAATCTGAAAAAATTACATCACGGCTTTACAAAGCGCGTTTTTCTGGGAAAACAATAGTTCTTTGAAGATCTGATCGGACGTAAGACAAAGAAATTGACATAACATATACATAAGTCACAATATATGTGCCACAGAGCATGTTGTAACATCTCCATTATTTACAGTAGCGACGCCCCCGGTTGTATCGATAAGCATGTCGGTCTGTGAACGAAAATAATTTAAATGAGCACTGAATTGTTGTTTTCGAAACCCGTACGTTTATTTATGCAATCGTTCCCCTTAGAGATGGTCGATATCAGGATTGGGTGTACCAGCGGTTCTAGTGACCGGCGAGTAACCGGTTGTTTATCCAGTTCTTTTTGGAACCGGTTCCTGGTGCCAAAAAAGTTCCGCTAAGGAGATTTTTTTCGAAAATTACTAGCAAATCGACAAAAGTACTAGTCGGTAGAGATTTGAAAACGAAAAGAACTGGAACTGGTTGGAACTCGCCCAAAGAAAAACACCAAAATAACGGACAAAGGATATCATATCGACGGTTCCAGTGACCGGCTGGGAACTGGTTCCTTTTAACCGGGACAGGAATATCGACCATCTCTAGTTCACCTTAATACGAATTACGGGAAAGATGTGGCACGATCAAGTGAATCAAATACTTTATCGTCTCAAGTGTTAGAATAAGTATAAGACGATGTATAAATGAGAATGAAGCGAGACAGAATTGTATGGCGGTCCGTCCTCTCTACCTACCCCTGCGGGGAAACGGCGTAATGGTTAGTTAGTTAAAAAGTGTATTTGCGGAACATTCCTCAGTGGTAGATACTCTGAGTATCGCCCAGGTGAAACAGCACTATTCAGAATCGAAACGACGCGACGCGACGCTTGAAATGGGTTTAGCCGTTTTTGGTGACCAGATCTAAATAGCCAGGTACTTCCCAACCTTCTTCTTTTCACTACCATCAGCCTAACAACATACCCCGATTGTGGATGCCATTTTTTTTCATTAATTTACAAAGTGGTAGATACTCTCCAAGTATCGCCCTAGTAGACCAGCATTCAGAATTGAAACGTGTGTTTGGTGACCAGATCTAAATAGCCAGGTTTTCCCAACCTTTTTCTTCCCCATCTCCTTCCCTTGTCTACTACCTTCAGCCTCACAACATACTCCAATTGGATATGCCATAGTCTCACTGGCTCCAGACGGTTGGGAGCAGTTGGGACTCTTGTGCAGTATTGACTTTAAAAAAAGCAGAGAACAGAGTGATATTTGAACAGAATTTTCTAGCTGGTATTTCTTGGTCAAGGCAATTTTTTCAACTCGCAACTTTAATTCCAACATGATGCCTGGGTATTCAGATTTGTGTGGCGGTTCATTTTCTCTGCCTACCACTGCGGGGAGACAGCGTGATGGTTAGTCAGTTAGGGACGCTACCAAGAAGATAATTAAGCCTGATTCACACCAACGTCCGGTTCCGCTCAGTGCCGATATTGTTCCGCAAGAAAACTTATTGCTATGGTATGAATATCAATCAAGGAGTATGTGTCAAGACAAAGTTGTATGGCAGTATATCCTTCTGCCCACCCTTGTGATATTTAACTACTTATTTAGTTAAATAATTATTTTGAAGTGTAAAAATACTTACAACGCAGATTTTTTTTTAAACCATTTTTTTTATCACTAAATAATATTTTTAATAATTAATAATTAATAAAAATATTATTTAGTGATAAAAAAATGGTTTTTGATAAAAAAAATCTGCGATGTTAGTATTTTTACACTTCAAAATAATTATTTAACTAAATAAGTAGTTAAATATCACAAGGGTGGGCAGAAGGATATACTGCCACACCAATTTGTCTTGGCACATACTCCTTGATTGATATTCATACCATATCAATAAGTTTTCTTGCGGAACAATATCGGCACTGAGCGGAACCGGACGTTGGTGTGAATCAGGCTTTAGACAGATGTTAATGTCATAAATTAACGGAATAATTACGTGTACCATAAACTGCCATAAATTTTATAATACTTAAAGACAATCGCACAGGGATAGATAGAGTAGACAATTTGCATACATTAAACAATAAGTATTATCTCGACTCTGGACGTGTACGAGATGGTAAGATAGGCAATGTAAGAGGGTAATTGGATAATGGCCAGTTGGTTACGCTTCAGCGTTGTATTTAATCGGCTGCCGCGAGCTATTCCTCTAAAACACAACGAGGCACTGTTTTGTACCTTGAAGATTGGGAGGGGCCACAAAATCCTTAAGGTTGAAATTGCTTCGTCGCGTCGAACGCTCATCTCGAATTGCGAGTAAATGAGCTTAGGTACAAGATTTTTTTTTTTTCGGATCAGAATGTGATGAAATTCGCCACACTACGCAATTTATTTTTTTAATAATGAATACCGCACAAGAGTCCTAACTGCTCCTCTGGAGACAGTGGGACTATGACATCCCCAATTGGGGTGTGCTGTGACGCTAAAGGTAGTGGGGAGGGGAAGGAGATTCGGAAGAGGAAGGTTGGGAAGTACCTGGCTATACGGCTAAAGGCGCTTCAAGCAACGTTTCGATTCTAAATGGTGGTCTTTCACCAGGGCGATACTTAGAATTTCCACCACTCTGGAACGCTCCGCAAATATATTATGTATTATTTTATATTAAATAACATTTATTTGCGCACGCGATTTGAACTCGCTACCGGTGGATTTGTAGTTGAGTGTCATAACCACTCGACCATGGAGGCCAGCAATGTTACCCCTCAAGGAACAAAGTATCATAATAAGTACACTATTGCTTGAGATATTTTAAAACAATTTTGTGCGGCAAATATAATATTTATTATTTTATATGAATTAAGTGTAAAATAACACATACTCATTAAAAATATATATATTTTCGCACGGCGAGATTTTATCCCGTGACCTTTGGATTCGTAGTCAAGCGTCTAAACCACTCGACCACGGAGGACGGATGTAATAAAACCAACAAATAAAAAAACTTCATTTATGCCAAAACGTGTCTGGTCGCCTTATTTTATTTAATAATACAGAACCTTACAGAAACAATGTATGGTGAGAGAGCTAATTCTTTTTACCCAACCTACACACACTTGCGATAAATCACTTTCTCCGGGTTTTTACGTCGTACACCATTAGAGAGAAAGAAACAACAAAAATATCACACCGCTTTTATATACTGTAAGGATAATCTCGGTCTCCCGCGTCTCCAGGGACTCCGCCAAAATTTTTTGATTTGCGACTAAGCTAGACACAATTAAACGGTTTTTTTTTAATTATATGCTATATTTTTGTTGATAACAACACTGTGAAAAAGTGATTATACGAATAAACAATAACATAATGTCGACATGTGCTATGAATGGATGTATAAATACCCTAGCCCTAATCCTAGCCGCGCCCAGGTCTGCTGAGTCTGGCAAAAATCATCAAAAACTGACTATACTGCCTTGGATAGGTACCACTCTATGAAGAAGAAGACATGGCGGAATCGAGTGAATCAAATACTTAAGTCGGGTCATGTCAAGAGTCAGAATAACAGAAGATTATGTGGGAGAGGATGTATAGATGTGAATAAAGCAAGGAAAACAGAATCATGTGGTGGTACAACCTATTTTAAAGTAAGTTTATTTATTTTGGGAAAATTATCAGCAAATCAACTATAATTAGTACATACGAGGCCTGTTCAAAAGAAAATGTGAATTTTGAATTTTCGCGGGCTGTGTACATTAGACTATCGTTTTTTTTTGTTATGTTGGTACACATATGTTAGCATTATCAGCCATTTTGGATTTGTGGTTTGTTTTTGACAACTGGAAAGGTTAGTCATGTTTTTGTGTGTGTTTTTTTTTATAATTTTGAAAAAAATGGATCAAAGAATATGTATTAAATTTTGGGTTAAAAATGGAATAAAGTGCTCCAACGCACTTAAAATGTTGACTGTGGCATTCGGCGAGTCTACTTTGTCTCAAAAAAGTGTTTATAAGTGGTACAAGCGCTTTACAGAAGGCCGAGAAAATGTTAATGACGATGAGCGTCTTGAAGTTGTGGAAAAACAAATAATGAATTTTATTCTTTGATCCATTTTTTTCAAAAGTAAAAAATCTAAGAACACACAAAAACGTGACTAACCGTTCCAGTTGTCAAAAACAAACCACTAATCCAAAATGGCTGATAATGCTAACATATGATAAACATGTGTGTACCAACATAACAAAAAAAAAACGATAATCGAATGTACACAGCCCGCGAAAATTCAAAATGCACCTTTTCTTTTGAACAGGCTATGTATTTAATAATAAAACTTACAAATCATGCCTCTCTGCTGACGACAAATATTATAAATTTAAGTTAAAGGCATGCCGCTGAAAGGTCCGTTGTGATATCTTCCTCTTTCCCATAAACGACGCATGTAACAGAAAGAGTGTTACAACGGAGCTTCTCAGCGTAAGGACAACAGTTTGCGTGATCCTACCGTGGTAGACGTTGACAATTCAAATATTATTGATAGGTCATAAAGCCAATATTAGTTATGCCCCTTGGAAGCAGAAAATCAGAGTCCAAATATCAAATTAATTACATCGTCCGCTCCAAGTGTCCATTTGTTGTCCAACATGCCGTCAGCAATTGCTTGTTGGCCCTACAGATTTGGTCCAGCCGAGAGAAGCTGGACTGCCTGCTCGAGACACAATTGAGACAATTGAAGACCCCATGCGAGATGATTAATGCCCATCCCGTCAGAGCGAGGGTCAGTCGCAATGGCCGGCGGTGTCCAGTGTAGCGAAGGTCATAATAACTCTTTCTTGGAATCATAAAATATGGCTTAATATGACTTGAATCATTAAATATGACTTGATGAAGGAATAGTAGAAAATCTTCTGTGGACGAATTTGAATGACCATCGCGTTTACGTCTACAACATAACTAATAGTTACTAAGCGATTTCGTACTAGGTAGGTACTTTAACACTCCCGTTCCGAAGGGGGGTTCTAATGCAGAAGCGTGCACTCCATAAAGGCAAATAAGCACTGCCTACCCTGCGAAATACTCGCATAAAAATATGTATAACATTGCATTAAATAATATGAAATTCTTTTTTTTTTAAATAATCCTACATTTTCAAAAATACGCGCAAAAATTAGGTAATCGCACCGCCGCAAGCGCCTCACCGACTTTCCTACTACAACGTGTCAAAAGCAGTAACTACATATATTCGAACGCAGCTAACGTAAGAGAAGATAATTCTATGCTCACTAGACTACGCAAAAATCTTACTGCAACGTGTCAAAAGCAGTAACTACATATGCTCAAACGCCGTCAACGCCAGAGAAGATAATTCTATGTTCATTAGACTATGCAAAATATGTATGCTGTGGCGCGTTAGAGTGAAAGTTTGTGATAATATATTTGTTAGGTGTCTAAGGCAGTGCTTTTACAGAACAAATCCAATAGCAGTCTGTGATATTTGTTGGTATATATCTCTATTATCAATTAATCCGCTGTTTTTCCTACTGCCTACCCTGATCAAACAAACAGTGCATGCCACTGTTCTTATATAGAATCTTAGTAGTTATGTGGGATATCTTAAAAAAGTAAAGATTTTTATATTTTTATAGTGAATACCGCGCAAGTGTCCCAACTACTTCCAACCGTCTAGGGCCAGTGAGACTATGGCATTCACAATTGAGGTATTTTGTGAGGCTGAAGGTAGTGGGGAGGGGAAATAAATGGGTTAGAGGAAGGTAGGGAAGTACTGGCTATTCAGATCTAGTCACAAAACACGTCTAAAGTCATTTCAAGCAACGTTTCGACTTTGAATGGTGGTCTTTCACCGGGGCGATACATAGAGTATCTACCACTCTGGATAAAGATTACTGAAATATTATGAATACACTTCTCTCTAAGTATTACCAAAAACAAATTACCTAAGATTGTGTCATGAAAACGCTATAATAAGGAAGATAAAATGGGTTTTTTCAGGTATGGAAAGTTTAAACAATTTTTTATCATTTTGAGATATTTTTTTTAAAAGACGATTTATTCATTTTATGACAGCAAAATGAATATTTCAAAGCTTCTTGGCTCATAATAGAAATTATGCTGCTATCCGAAAATATTTAACCTAGAAATGCCAGAGAAATTGAAATGTGCTAATTTCATGACGCCAGAGTCCATCGTTCGAAAGGTTTTGCTACTTTCTAAACAAGATTTTCTACTTAATAGTTAAAGCTGTCTCATATACCAGCAGGCATAAACATATGCAAATTTAACCACAGGGTTTATTTATTTTTATTTTTATCTAAGACTTGTTTATTTATCGAGAGATTGTTTGCATACCAGGCACAACCTGGATTACCTCACGTTTTGAAATCTTTTGACCTCTGATTTTTTAATCGCGTGATATTTTTAAATCTTTACAACGCTTTATCGAAATATCACAACACAAGGTGAGCAGAGGCGATGTGTGCTAATCAAACACTCATCCTTGTACGTGCCATGAAAATAATATTATTACGCTTTGCATTACACTGAGTTTTATAGAAGAACATCTAAAGAATGCCCGTGAGGTCTGAGCATTTTCCTAGACAAGCTTAAGAATGCCTGTCTCTCTGAGCATTTCCCTTGACAAGCTAAATAATGCCTGTCTCTTTTAGTACTTTCCTAGACAAGCTGAAGATCGCTTGTGATTTCTGAGCATTTCCCTAGACAAGCTAAATAATGCCAGTCTCTCTGAGCATTTTTCTAGACAAGCTGAAGAATGCCTGTGATTTCTGAGCATTTCCCTAGGCAAGCTTAAGAATGCCTGTCTCTCTGAGCACTTTCCTATAAAAACTAAAGAATGCCTGTGAGCTCTGAGCTTTTCCATAGACAAGCTAAATAATGCGTGTCTCTATGAGCATTTCCCTATAAAAACTAAAGAATGGCGGTCTTTTTGACCATTTCCCTAGACAAGCTAAATGATGCCTCTCACTAAGCATTTCTATAGACAAGCTAAATAATGCCTGTGAGCTCTGAGCATTTCCCTATAAAAACCCCAACAATGCCTGTCTCTCTGAGCATTTCCCTAGAAAAGGTAAATAATGCCAGTGAGCTCTGAGCATTTCTCTAGACAAGATAAATAATGCCTGTCTCTCTGAGCATTTCCCTATAAAAGCTAAAGAATGTCGGTTAGTATGAGCACATCCCTTCCTTGTCCGGCCTAACGTAACTAACCTAACCGCACAATAGCGGGCTGTCCCTAATAAATTATCATTTGAGAATGTCACGCGACATTTGATACAACGCGACTAGAGCGAATTATAGTTAACAGCTCTACAGAAGTACAGTAGACTCTCGATAAACCGGCTTCGAGAAGACGTGCTCGGACCGTGTTTTCACGAATAAGGATCCACTTTAAAACGTATTTTTTTAGAAGCATAACAGGTTGTTGAGGAGATACGATACATTATATACGTCCTCAATGCTCGAATATCTATGTATGTATCGCGTGAACAGTAAATTCACAGCACAGATACAAAAAAAAAACAGCCGCAGTGGATTCTATCGTTCATTCCGTATTCACAAAGCTGAAAGGTATTTGACATTCGCGCATGCGCACTCAGTCCCGTCTGGCAAGGTCTTCAAATGCCGTATACGGATTTAAGAACAGCATCCAACGTACAAAAAACGACTTAAATGCTTATGGATATAATACACACAATAACATACATAATATTACGAATCGAGTGTACTATTTTTAGTGAATTATTTTGCGTCGCGTATTTTGACAGTTTGGCTTGAATAATTAAGCCGAATTATTGAATATCATTTATACGAAAGAAACACTTGAGAAATTTTGGATTTGATTAATGTTGCAGAGCGTAAAGGATTTATAAATCCAAATTAACCAAATTTTTTGTCGGTAATTGTATCTTGTTCGTGACCTAGTATATAAATCTGTATATTTGATAGTAGGTATATACTGACTATCCAGCATCCCTTCTACAAGAAGTCACCGACCACCAGATACATACCCCACAATATAGTAATCGACGACTCTTCACGAGTTTCAAATATGAACTGAGAAATATACAACAAATCAAAATAGCGGTCAATTACCATTAGGGATGGTTGATATCGGAAAGTGGGTGTCACTGCGGCTCCAGTTACCGGTGACTGTCGAGGAACCGGTTATTTATCCAGTTTATTTGGACTCGCCAAAAATAATTGTATAAATAGCAACCGCATCTTTCTGGCGAAATGCAAATAAAACGATATATATTCGCCATTTTTGTTTGCGAAAAATAGAAACCGGTTATTTTTGGAACCGGTTCCTACCGGTCGGAGAAATAATATTGACAGTTCCAGTTACCGGCTTAGAACCGGTTCTTTGTATCGAAACCATTATCTGTTCTTCACTACGAAAAATTAAAAATACCTCCAATATACTTTATTTTGAATGCCCTAAAAATGAAAAAATAATAATAAAGAAATGAAAAAAAGAAATAAAAATAAAATATAAATAAAAATTTAAGTTATTCTAAATTTTAAGTTATTGTGATATGGTTATTGTATCCTGCCAGAAGTGACCTACCAGGTAAGTATGTTGCTGTATATTTATATAAACTAAGAATTAATATTAAGTAGAAATTAAGATTTGTACAGCGCCCTTGAGGTGATTTTTCACAAAGACGGCGCTATACAAATTATCCAAATATTATTATTATTATTATCGACCATCTCTAATTAACATGGAGTCAAGCTAAAAAATCACTCATATTTGGATTAACCGGAGTTGTTTAATCGAGAGTTTACTGCACAAGTACATTAGCAGTGACACGGTTCGAGGAGTGGTCCCAAAAAGCCGATATATGAACTCAGTATAGCTGTAAAAGGACAATGTGATTTTTAATTGATAACGACACTAGACCAGAACACGAGAATGAAAAACACAGCATCAATGGACAAAACAACCTTCATGCTTGCGTCACCAATGACATCATCCGAAGAGACGAGATATTGCATTACCATATTTATATTTATGTATAAACACAGACCAAACACAAGTAACCGACGGTGGGGATAAACTAATCTTAAAAGGCTAGTACTTCAACGTGATAAATCGATGACGTTGCGATCGACATTATGCATTTTAATCGATGTAGACTAATCAATGGGCAAACTGAACTTTGAGATATCGAAATAGATTCAATTAGATCTTACAGAGCGGCATGATCAAAGAATCGGAAGATAAACAAGTATCGAAGCGACGTATAGATTAAAGAGGAAATCTCATTCACGAAAGATCTGTGCAGCAAAGAATTCGAGTGAAAAAATATATCATGACTCCAATCAAATATATTCAAATAGATCAACGGTTTTGAAGTTTTCTCGAATATAAATATACTCTACCTAACCATTACGCCGTTTCACTGCAGGGCCAGGCAGAGAGGATGAACCGCCATACAACTCTCATGCATACTCTTCTGTTATTTTGCCTTTTGACATGGCCTCAAATATTTGATTCACTTGATCGTGTCGTGTCTTTCTCGGGCGTGCCCAACTTCTTCCATTCACTTTCGCGTCATATATTACTCTCAGGCTCATTTATTCGTTCGTCCGCTTTACACGCCAAAACAATTTAAGCGTACCTTTCTTAATCTTATTCACCACGCTTGCCTTGCATTCTTTCCGGATATCCACAATTTTAACACGGTCATACATGTATAATATAATATACACGTACGTAAAAATAAAATTTGTTCTTGAAAGTTATTTACCAAAATACATGAGCGATCTATGATTAATCGGACGAGTGCTGACGTCATCGGAACCCACGCCACTAGCTACAGCTACGACAGTTAGACTGACAACTGATCTTGAAACATGTAACGCTACGCGACTCGATTACCAGTTTAAATTAAGCAATTGACGATTTAAAAAACTCCTTGGCAAACGCTCTCGTCATTCACAATCATGCATCGAGTCATTCGTTATACTGACCCTAAACGTGATCAGATTAAGTGAAATTGTATTATTGACTCACCTTCTCTGTTGCAACTCATCTAGTTCAACACTCCTTGCCGTAGACTCGGAGAAAATGAATTGCTGTTCCTCAATGATCACTCTACTAATTATGGGTATCATTCTCCACTGTCCAGAATGTCAAGACTCATTAACTCAAGCCATGTTCTTGAAATTTTGGTAGCAGTCTAAATGATGTTTGTCATTCTTTACGACTCTACAATAACTTTGACTTTACCTTGGCTTTGATTTGAATATTCTTTATTTTTTTGTCCTATTTTTGTAATTGCTTCATTTAATATAATGTATGTCTAGTTCTTTCTCTGTTGCTCTTTTGACCCATTTCGTGTTTTGTATTTTTTCGTAATTGGACTTGGGTCTGTTAGTTTGTAAATAAATGAATAACTATGAGTAGAATTCCTTATTCGGGCGAGTGTCTGAAGATTTCAGCGAATTGTTAGTGATGATACTGATGATGTTTGATTCCCAATAACCGCCTCAAGCTTTTATTGAGGAGTAAATACAGGCCACTATCGATTGGCAGCGGAATCCGGGCCAGCCGTTAGAGTATTTTTACCATCGCTGCGTTTCGGTGAGAACATGGTTATTACTGCCGACACGACTAAAGCGCAGAAAGGTTCCTAAGGGTAATCGATACATATGTTGAGAAATACCCAACGGCCATTCATAAAGAATACGAGAAGCTACACCGAGGTGAAGATGAATTATGTATATGTAGGTCAGAGTAGGGGCAGTTAAGATTGTAAAATCTAAGAAATTAACTTCGTATTGCGCCATATTCCTCCTTCGGCAGATGAATTAAGATGTGTTCCATAACACTATGAACTCTTCAAAGGGGAATGACATTATTATCCTGTTTAACCTCTAGTGTGCCGGAGGTGCCAATAGTCACCGGGCATTCATCATTATCTTTTAAGGAGTTTTTATCCAATAAAACCTGTTGTTCGCATATTTAAATGAACCAGAATCGCTTGTCAACGAAATAATCATAACATTGAGATATTTTGCATTGCGTTAAGTTTGCTACAAGTCGAGTAATAAGTGTTTGAAGTGAGTGTGGCAGAAAAAAAACAATTTTAAAAGTGACCTTTCTGTTTGTAATCACAAGAAAACCTCACACAATTTTATTATTATTTGGAAGGAAATTTATTCAGCCACACGAAAATATAATAAAACGACAAAAAAATAGTCACAGTTCTCAATCAAACTTTTTTTAAGTGACATGAGATAGAAAAACACCAGTTCTCCGAATATAATAATAATATTTGGATACTTTGTATAGCGCCGTTTTTGTGAAAAATCACCTCTAGGGCGCTGTAGCTATTCCAGAAAAACCAGTTATCATTAACATACAACTTGAAAAAATACGTAAACAAATTATCTGGAAGATAGCATGTTTGACAAAAACATCATTTTGTAAAACACAAGCGATTTATTACGAAATTACAGTCAGCAAGGTAGGACGGAAGTTGTACCTTGCGGGAATCCGGCATTCCTGAGGTTAACCAGAGAAAAGAGGCAGTAAAAATAAATCTATCAACAGAATCTGCGACCGTCGACAGCTAGCCATGAAATTGTGAAAATAATTAGCTATGATCCTTCAAGTACGCATTTAAAGATGATGCCACTTCTTCGCTAATTAATGATTCGACAGATTATTGATATTAAATGAAATATTGATGTACCTAACCTGTTTGTTTATGGCCTGTCATCGTAAAAATCCAAGTTCCAATGCGCAATCGATGAAATCATGTGTAGTTTTGAACACTTCATCTATCGCAGAAATCAATATATAATAATCTTGGAGTAACAATGTATGAAGAGGGAGCTAATTCTTTTTACCCAACCTATACAAACTTGCGATAAATCACTTTCTCCGTGTTTTTACGTCGTACAACATGAGAGAGAAAGAACTATACCACTCTATATACTCTAAGATAATAATAATAACAACAGTGATTTTATATAGCGCAGTTTTGTGATGCTGTTTTGTAGTGCCCAGAGTGGTTGATACTCTATTGGTGCAAGACCACTATTCAGAATCGAAACATTGCTTGAAATGGCTTTAGCCGTGTTTGGTAACCAGATCTGAATAGCCTGGTTTTCCCTACCCTTCTCTTCCCCATCTCCTTCCCCTCCCCACTACCTTCAGCCTCACAACATACTTAATTTGGAATACTCACTGACTCTAGACGGTTGGGAGCAGTTGGCACTCTTGTGCGGTATTCATTATAAAAAAAATGCTTCACCTCAAGTGCGCTTCACACTAAATAATGTAACCTAATATAGCAATGAAAAAATAATATTTGCATACATACAACAGATATGTATGCAAATTAAAACTATCCAAAATCACGATCGTTAGCAGTTATCATACATCATGAATGATTATGTATTGTTAAAGCGAAGAAATGAAATAATATTGAAGCATCAACATTCATCAGAAAAATACATAGATAGAACATAGTGATTACGTCATCAGCTATTCGCCCACATTTTTTCATCTGTTAATGTCTCAGAGCAATATAATGTACACACGAACTGTATGGCCGCATCTGAAGAATATTTTATAATAAAAACGATGATTTTAGATAATTTCAATTTGCATAAATAATATCAATTGTGTATTATTATCACATTATTATTTTGGGTTAGGATATTTATTTGGTGCTTGGTAAGAAGGACTCAATTTGTGTTATTTTGGCTTGAGCATTTAAATATATTTGAAATCCTTTATCAAATCTGTTAAATAAATAGCGTACCCGAAAAAAATAATTTAAAACTAATTTTAATTTCAATTCCAATACTTGATTTTAATTATTATTTAAAAAATATTTTTTTACCCCAAAAAATAGATTTTTGGCTACGTAAAAGTAAAAATCTAACGCACGATCTGAATGGGGGTTCTGATCTTGAGGGCATTGGTAGATACTAGCGTTGGGAAAAACTTCAATGTTTTGTGAATGCTTCACGAATTGCTAGTTCTTGAATGAATGAAGTTTTAACTGCCGCAAAATGAAATAGTTCACACGGAGCAGTCACAACGCTAAAATGAGCTACCAACTTCAATTGAAGTATTTGTTCAATGAAAAATGAAGGAAGTAGGAACTGCTGCCAAAAGAAGTGGTTCTTTAAAGTAGTTCTTTCGGAGCGGTCACAACGCTAGTAGATACTCTCCAAGTATCGCCCTAGTAGACCAGCATTCAGAATTAAAACGTTGCTTGAATGGCTTTAGCCGGGTTTGGTGACCAGATCTGAATAGCCAAGTTTTCACAACCCTTCTCTTCCCATCTCCTTCCCTTGTCTACTACCTTCAGCCTTACAGCATACCATAATTGGAGATGCCATAGTCTCACTGGCTCCAGACCAGTTGGGATTCTTGTGGTGTGTTTACTTATAAAAAATTAAAAATCTTTATGCACAAAACTCTCGTTCGGGGTTTCATTAGAACCCCCTTCGGAACGGGAGTGTTAACTACGCTTGTGACAAAATCTGTCCGATGCTGCAAACATTCTTTGGACCAGAGAAGAAGCTGTGTACCCTAAACGTTAAATTAAAAGAATCTGTTGAAAGGATGAGACGTTTATGGGCGGATGCTGTGTGCCGCGCGAGAAGATTAATATTTGACGATCAACATCAAGTCTGAAGCGGCGTCGTTAGCCACTACTAATGACGCTGTTTTGTAGAAAAGGAAAGTGGTAGCTACCGGCTACCGGCAGAGTGAAGATGGCTTCGTACCGCGGGATACGAACATAGACAATAATACTACGCGATGAAAGTGAAACAACGCGGTAGATTAGTGCGCACACGAATACGATCACCCGATGGCCTTGCGCCCGCTGCCTGAACAGATACCCAACTGCACACTGCACACGGATGAAAACAAACATCGACTCGATACTAAATCTGGAAGAAAGCGAAAACAGAGTTGTAGGACTGATGTTCAAACAAGACAGCCTCCGTGGTCGAGTGGTAAGACGCTCGAACACAACTAACAATCCAGAGGTCTCGGGTTCATACTCAGCTCATACAGCAAAAATATTAATCTTAATGAAAATATAATAACTTTGTACAAGCCTTCAGATATTACTTTTTTTATGACAGAACGGTTTCGCTTAGCCTAAACATCATCATGGTACAAAATTAAACTTCACAAAAATGGCCATGGCAACAGATTAAAAAATTTAGAAGCACTATAAATAAAGAAAGCCATTCAAATTAACAGTCATATTCTAAATAATCAGTTTAATTTGTCCAGTAGCCCAATATTAGGTATATTTTCCGTAAACTTATAAAATTTCTCATTATTCTTTAATCACCTTCTCAGTTGGCGTGTTGCCTCTTTCAATTCATATTATCTGTCTCTTTCTCTCTGTTTTTTTTAAAAATAATTTAAATGTTATTCTTTTGTTTTTTCATTTTATTTTTTTGTTTTTTATTGTATTCTCCTTCTGTATGTATATATAACCGCACACTATGTATTTTTTGTTCAGTTTGTACCCTGATGATGCTTAGAATAATCGAAACCAATCGGTCTTTTTTTTTTTACTTATTATTATTATTATTTTATTTTTTCTTATGAATTCTTATGAATTCATATGAATTCATTCTTATGAATTCATATTATCTGTCTCTTTCTCTCTGTTTTTTTTTTTAAAAATAATTTAAATGTTATTCTTTTGTTTTTTCATTTTATTTTTTTGTTTTTTATTGTATTCTCCTTCTGTATGTATATATAACCGCACACTATGTATTTTTTGTTCAGTTTGTACCCTGATGATGCTTAGAATAATCGAAACCAATCGGTCTTTTTTTTTTACTTATTATTATTATTATTTTATTTTTTCTTATGAATTTCTGTTAATTTTTATTTGCTAATATTATTATAACTATATTATATTATATTAATATCAATTATGGAAGGTATTGCATTGCACTACTCCTTCATACCTTCTGGAATAAAACATTATTATTATAAAAAATAACATAATACCTGTGATCTAGACAAAGTTATTATTTTTTCATTTCATTAAATATGTCAAACCACAAAGTGATTGCTTTCTACGGAAATAATTTAATCTTGGTCAATCATGCAAAATAAATGTAAGATTAGGTTAGACATTGCTCAAATATAACACAACCCTGTGAAGAAATACCACGGTGATTAACTGATTAGAGTGATTAGTCAAGAGTTGAATGTTCTGATTTCCAACATGTAATTCTTTCCGTACTAAATCCATCTCGCCATTGCGGAACCGTACCTCTGCATGAAGCAGTAAATCTACATAATGATCCGCGAGGATTGTGCCGAACGGACGATGAATTTAGGGCACCGCTGGCTGGACGATAAAAGCGGCCATTACTCCGAATATCTGCACCATAACGTCACCCATTATAACCCAATTTCTCAACGTCTGCCTCTCATACTTCAAGTGGTGTAAATTCTCAGAGGATATAGCCTCGGGGAAAAGTATTCTCGTCTAGATTCCTCTTCAAATTCGTGGCAAAGAATTGAAATTTTTAACACTGCTTGTTCCAGAGTGGCCACCATTCAGTATAACAATAACAGTGAACTTATGTAGCGCAGTTTTGTGATATTTCACCTCAAGTGCGCTTCATACTAAATTAATTAAGCTAATAAGACTAACTAACAAGGAGAAAATAAAATATAATATGTATACAAAATAAAACTATCTAAAATCATGATCGTTATCATAAATCTTGGGTTCAGATATGGGTAAAACGGTCATAAATTAAGGGTATAAAAATCGAGATGAAACGTATACATTCATATTAACATGTTTGTTAAATCAAAGAAAAGGTAATTAGATCGAGGACAGTTAACATTCAGAGTCAAATCGATGCTTGAAATTGCCTTTAGCTGTATTTAATGACCAGATCTGGATAGCCAGGTACTTACGAATTTCCTCTTCCCCTTCAGTCTCGCAACATACCCCAATTGGAAGCTATTGTCCCACTGGCTCCAAACGGTTGGAAGCAATTGAGACACTTGTACGGTTAACTATTTGTTTTAATGCTGTGCGAGAAGACGGACGGAGGCCGCCGTGGTAGCGTAAGAAAGGGAGTGGTTTGTATAGGATATACGCTTGAAGTAAGAATATACTCGTATATGGAGAGAGTTAAATATTTATAGCTAACTTATATAAATTTATGATTAATTATTTTCTGAGGTTTTTTGGGTGGTAAATAGTGAGCGAGAAAAAGATAAGAAAAGTTGTCACGTAATATCGCACCACTTTTCGGTATCTAAGCATGTTTTCCGTCTCCCGCGTCTCCGCCCACTACGTTTTGTTATGCGACATAACTCAACGGTTTTTAAAGGTTATGTTCTATATTTTTTGTTGATAAAACTACTGTGAAAAAGTGGTTATACACATAAAAAAAACAGTATGTCGACATGTGCTATGAATTGATGTAGAAAGGTGTGTCCATGAAAACCCTAGCCACGCCCGAGTCTGGAAAAAACAACAATCCTGACTACACTGTTTCGCAAAGCCTGGTATACTATTGTTCTTAGAATATACACTATTTCAATTACACAAGATCTAAAGGATGTTTGAAGAAGACACGAAAGATAAAAGCAGGTAAATTTGAGCAAGAAGATAAGGTTACATCATATTTACTCTCGCGGGGGCTGACGTAACCGGCTTTTTTCTTCAAACAATCGTAAAGATTGTCTTGAACCGTTGCCACACTAAAGTACCTCGTTCGATTCCTATCTGCGAGGTAAATAGGTCCCGAAGGCGGGTTTTGAAATCTGCAGTGATTTGACGCAAACAATCTTATGCATAGCGGTTTTAAAGCCAACACGAAAACTGGTTCCCAGCTTGGACATTGCAAAATTTTGTCGCAGAAAAGTTTTGAATAAATCAATAAACAACGTGAAATATGGATAAAGTTTTAAGATGGTGCCGAATTTAAAATACTCGGTAAAACTATGGCGATGTCAATGCGAATCCGATATATCGGTATCGCTATTTCGTCGTCAACGCGAAAATACCTCCTATGTGTCAAAAGCGTAATTGTTCAGGAGGAAATTAAAAACTGATTTTTGAGAGTTGAATTGAAACTTGAAGTACAAATTGAAACTCTACGCAATGTCATATTTAACTCATTTTTGTAGAGTTGGCCACATAGGAGGTATTTTCGCGTTGACGATATATTACACATCCCTAATTTTAACCGTCGTTCGTATACGTTCCGTTGTAACCTCTCCTTCTGTCACATGCGACTTTTATAAGACAAAGGGAGAGATAATAACGAATCCATGTTTAACTACTTAGTATGTGTTTGTTTTGGAATTGAAAAATAATATTTCTAAATAACAGGTTAACCTTTCCGTACCTTAAAGCAAAAATCAAACGTATAATCCGAAGGGGGATGACGTAGTTACCCCATTTGATCTTACTTATTAAAGCGTTTTAGTGACAAAATCTTGGGTATATATATTTAGAGAAGTATAATAATATTTGAATGATTTGTATAGCGCCGTCTTTTGTGAAAAATCACCTCAAGGGCGCTGTACAAATCATATTTTCTATTATTAGATATTAATTCCTAGTTTAAATGAGAAAATATACAGGTCCCATCAGATACACACATATTAACTTAAAATCATAATGTTTTTTTTTTCCGAGTTTTAGGGCATGGGAGCGAAATTAAAAAAGGACTTACTGAATTGGTCGTACAGTACAGGATTTGGTTAAAATTTGTAAATCTAAAGGTGATTCGTCGAGAAACAGATTATATTGAGATTCTTCTAATGAATTTAAGGATATGAGAGTCTGATAAGGTAAATTTTCAGTTAGGACCGAAATTCTGTTGGGCTCGTTATATATCTTAGTTCCGGGGGGAGTTTATTCCAAGCGCGATCTCCAAACTTAGTATTTGGATTGAGTTTGGGTTCTATCAGCCTTCCTAGTATAAATATATTCATAATTTTTCAATCGTCTTTATCTAAAATATTGCAAAAAAACTCTCGTTTGGGGTGACTTTAGAACCCCCCTTCGGAACGGGAGAGTTAACCAGATATTAAATGCAATTTTATTTTTAGAATGCAGTCGAATCATTATCATTTTTTTCCGCAATCAACGATTTTATAGTGGGTAACTTGAGAGATATGAAAGTCACTAGTATCGAATAACATAAAGCTATTATCTTTGATAATTGTGAATATCTCTACATTTGTAATTGCTTTTCTGAACCCTGTAATGGTATAATGTTCTCACGTCGTTAAGTTGTTTACTTATTTGATAACACCCGAAGCGCCCTTCGCTCGTTGGGAGACGCGTTGTACACTCTGTCATCCATAACTAAAGGTGACGGGTTTATTGGGTGATATTTAGGGCTCTCCCCACGAGCCACTGGTGTCACCGGTGGCACCGAATGCCGCGGGGAGAATTTATATCTCAGAGGGGAACCGATCAAAGTCACCCGCGTACTACTGCACCCTCAGAGCAATAATATACAGGAGGGGGCGCTTCTGTAGTCAGTATTGATGATTTTTGCCTGACTCGGGCGTGGTTAGGACTAGAGTATTTATGCACCCATTCATAGCACATGTCGACATAATGTTTTTGTTTATTTGTATAACCAATTTTTCACAATATTGTTATAATGTCAGAGTGGTAGATACTCTAAGTATCGCCCTGGTGAAAGACCACCATTCTGAATCAAAACGTTGCTTGAAATGGCTTTAGCCGTGTTTGGTGACCAGATCTGAATAGCCAGGAACTTCCCAACCTTCCTCTTCCCAATCTACTTTCCCTCCCCACTACCTTCAGCCTCACAACATACCCTATTTGGGGATGCCATAGTCTCACTGGCTCTAGACGGTTGGGAGCAGTTGAGACTCTTGTGCGGTGTTCATATTTTATATATTGAGGTTATATGCCATATATATATTTATATGTGTATGGTATATAACCTCAAAATCCGTTGAGTTATGTCCTGTCATGTCTCATAACATAACGTAGTGGGCGGAGTAGCCGGAGACGCGGGAGACGGAAAACATGCTTACATACCGAATAGTGGTGCTGTATAATGTGAGAACTTGTCTTGTCTCTTTCTCTCCCACGGTTTTCTCTCTCGAAGAAAGTGATCTATCGTAAATGTGTATAGGTTGGGTAAAAATATTTAGGTGTCTCTCTCTATTTATATTCTTGCTCTGAGACTGCAGCAAAGGAAATAAATAAAACAACGATAGGGTGGAAAACAGATAGAGAATCTGAAATATTATATCGCAAAGTGCAAACGATGCGATAAAGAAGAAGAGAAAGGGGGAAAAGTAAGTGGAACAAAATAAACAAACAAATGGGAGTGTGCGTTTGGATGTCACCTCAGGGCAATAACATACAAGAGAGAGCGCTGCTGTAGTCAGTTTTTATGAACTTTGCCGGACTCGGTTAGACCTGGGCGTGGCTAGCACTAGGGATAGGGTATTTATACATCCATTCATAGCACATGTCGACATTATGTTTTTGTTTATTTATTTAACAAGATCTCGTAAAAACAGTTGTTCACCAAATACATTAAGAGATGAATGATATAAAAATATTGTAGATACATGCATAGTGTAAAAAAAGAAAATAAACATTTATGTACATCTCACATATAGACAAGGTATTATATATCCAAAGGAGTTATATAAGTATAAACTGAAGTAGTGTGACGCACTATACATGATATAATAACGCAAATAAGGTTAGCAATGAAAAACAAAAAAAAAAAGATATAAGAGAGGTTCATTATTTTTTTAACATATAATGAGATAATCGTTGAATTGGCAAGTGTAAAAAAGGTGTGTAAAAAAATATATTTATTTTATTTAAGATTATGTAGATCGTTATGTACTTAAGGGTCACTTTTTCACCACTTTATAACCACTGTATAACCACTTTTTCACAGCATTGTTGTAAACATTAGGTTCTTAATGGTGGTCTTTCACCAAGGCGATACTTAATACTATGCAAATATACTATATATTATTTTATATTAAATTTAAAAACATTTATTTGCGCACGCCTGGATTTAAACCCGCGACCTCTGGATTCGTGGTCGAACGTCTTAACTACTCGACCACGGGGGCCGTCAGTTATTTATAAAATTATAAAGGCAAATATATTTCAACTGTCTGATGAGAAAGGAAGTTTCGAAAATAGTGTTTCAATTCGGGAAAGGTCGCTTAGTAATATAACGTCGATGCACTTCAAATATGGGCTATGTGACGTTTCGTACATTCTGAGATAATCGATAAAAACTGTTTTAAAAAATAACTAAACGGAAATTAATACTTCTGTTTATGGACAAAGTAGGAAAAGAATATTGCATTCAATAAAAGAATACATTCATTGCAAATTTTAATTATTTTAAACCAAAAAATCGCATTTTACTGCGATTTTTGCACATAACTCATATTCTATGCACAGTTTTCGTCACATAGCCCATATTTTACACTAGCTCTCACAATATTTCATTCATTTTCTTTTTTTAATTCTGTCCATTAGACACTAGTCTAGTAATAGTAAGATGGGATTATATTATCACTAAATATATGTGAATGTTTTATACATACCGTGACAGTGAAATTTTGTAGCGATATGCAGAGGATGTGGCATTTTTTTAGTACGTTAATTTTATACTGTTTTGGCAAATGTTTATTTGAATGATACTTTTTTTTCAACATTTTCAAGTATTAACACTTATCTTTGAGTCGTCACAACACCCAGACTTGCAGCACCCACATTTATGCAGATTTTTTTTTTAATATTATGAATAGACCGATCAATTACTTAATTATTTTATTAGTAATTGGCGCTGCAGCGGTAATTAATCGCGCAACCGTTATTTAAATTTCTAATCATACAAACATGAAACAAACAAATAATAATAAATATAAATAATAACAACGTAACAACGTTCCCTTATACAACATTGACATTATCAATTAGAACACAATTCACAATATAAAAAAAAAACTAAATTAATGATTTTGCTTCTATAATTCTTTCACGTACGTAAGGGAATCATCGAAAGGGTGATGATATTTGGCTATCACCAGTAAAAATTGTTGGAACAACTCTAACCAATCCTTCGGCTGATGCAATTTTTAAAAGATATCCCCGACGGTAAGTACTTCAGAATCCTGAACTCTGTGACAGCGGGATGCCCTACTTTCGTTCACGGTCTTGAAGTAATGCTGCAGCACCGAATGGACATTATTGACTTCTATCACAGTATGACTATTCTCCAGAAATATTCGTTCTACTGTGACTGATGAT
The DNA here is from genome assembly GCA_022651775.1 of Drusus annulatus. Classification (NCBI taxonomy): domain Eukaryota; kingdom Metazoa; phylum Arthropoda; class Insecta; order Trichoptera; family Limnephilidae; genus Drusus; species Drusus annulatus. The sequence goes on from JAGWCC010000028.1 coordinate 952,960, forward strand.
ATTTTTGATCACTCGAACCACTTGCCAGTATTAAGTTGTGATTTAGGTAATTGCTATCATCAGAAATTAATATGATCTCATTATATTGACGTGGCAAGTTCTATAAATAGTTCATAATGCAACTTTAAACTCGTTGGCGGTCACACATCCATCTGCTTCATGCCACTCGTTCACGTCCACATCATTGAACATGTAAAGTGAAATTGTGGAGTTGAGGTTTCTGTTTGTAGTAAATACCAATTTAGGACATAATAACATTGGCACATTGTTTTTAGTGTATTAAATATTGAAGATTGATAGCATGTGTAGAGTCGATAAAAAGACGATTCGACATATTATCGTCTATTTGAGGTGTGCGATAATGATTTGGAACAAGTAGTAGAAGATTTAACCACTTTTCCACTTCATCATTCTTCTTCATGATAACTGTACTTTCATGACGACACATTCTTATAGCACGTGTTGCCAGAAAGCTCATAAAATGCGCTTTTTCTTCGACCAACTTTTCCATTTCCAAAAACTATTAATCATGCGCAGACGATGTCCTTTTCCGTCATTTTCTGACAATAAAAATAATGTTTCTTTGCCACCTTTGGGTAATTGGTGTGAACATCTTATAGACTTTGATGACTTCAATTGGCTTTGTTCATATTTACCGCAATACTTTTTTATACCCGACATACCCTTTCCGCAAGATTCTCCGTTTCTGTTTTTTTTTTGATTTTCCGAACAACTGAAATATCAGAATTCATTGGTAAAGAAACATCCATATCAATTTGTGGGATTAACTCTCCAGTTAATCCACACAGACTTCTGTTTACAGTGATATCTTTGTTTGGTGTAGGGCCAATGTTTAGCGATAGGTTTGGAATAAATTTTCCAGTCACAGGACATAACATCACACTGTCATACATTTGACTGTCTGTTTCTACATCTCCAACATTCACAACCACTGATACAGAACTGCGCATCGTATTTAAATGTACATTTTCGAACAAAATCAAAATTGAAAACATAATTCAATAATTTTCGTGCTGATTTCATTGCAGTAATACAAATATGAATTCACTTGAAACTTGTTTGAATTTGTCAGCGAACAGTGTTAATTCCTTTACACTTTTGCTCTTGGTTATCATCGAAGAAATTCTTTCCTGGAAGAGAAAATTTACAGAATGAAATATAACTTTCAAAGCACACAAAACTATAACAATAATAAAGTAAAATGTTGTTAAAAGTTAGATAAATACTTGCAGATTTCAGAGCCAAATGATGTGTAATGCTTGGTTGAAAATGATGTGTTTCTTCCTTTTTTGGAGTTAAATTTTAGTATTAAGCCTTTCTTCAAACATAAAAAATACATTAACTTCAATAAATTTCCACAAAGTGCAGATATGTGAGGCTAATCACAACATTAAACTCAAATTACGACCATTCAAAGGGCAGTCATTTTTTATAAATTCTCAATGAATTTTTTGTCAATATTCTTAAGAAAATAGATAAAATTTATTAGAAAAAACATAATCACTTACCGCTACTTTACAAACCAAATGGTAACGTGCTATTAGGTGGAATTTCTATATTTAAAAGTCCAAAAACAGTTACCGCGCGTACTACGGCGGGAACAAGTTGAGAACTGTCTGCTGTAGAATATGGGCTATGTGACACAGGCGCGTTATTAAATATGAGCTATGTGCGCAGTACGATCACATAGCCCATATTTAAATGCAACATTTTGGCTGTTGGCACATGGTTCGTTTTCTATCTCCTGATCTATTTGTTATTATCACGTGGTTCTTATTTCAGAAGGTGGAGAAAAAAAAAAGAAATAAAACTGTATATTTAACTCATTTTCGTAAAAACCGCCACATAGCCCATATTTGATGTGCATCGACGATAAGTAATTTATTAAATTCAGTATGATAAATAGAGGTTTGTTACTATATTGGGGAACCTAAATACATTTAGAAATGAATTAAGATAAAACATGACTAAATTGGACAAAACATGCGTGGGTTTGTTCCATTTAAATCAATTTAAAGATATCTTATCTGAAGGACGGCGCTTACGGCCAACTGTTATTAAGTGCAGGTAATGAATATGGTAATTACCTCAATTACCGCTGAAATTATGTTACATTTTGTAATATCTATTTACGGATCGCGAGACCGGTTTTAGAACACGACAATAAGTCGCGAATCTGAACGGTATGCTAATTCAGGTGTTATGTCATGCTATCACAAAGAACGGCCTTAATTCAATTTGCGAGTCGCGCTGTCGGGAAAATTGCCATTCATAAAATTAGCAAGGTAAAGAATAAGAAATATTACCAATGGTAAGTATTATTATTTATTTATTAAATAAAAAGAAAGACAGACATTCCCGGGTTACAAATAACCTGACAATATTTGAAAAAACTCCTACTGCCATCATAATAAGCGAAAAATGTTGCTTGTGCAATGATGGAGGACTAAGCCAGCATAGGAATTGAACCCACAACCCCCGGGTGGGAATCTGACGCGTTTGTCCACTCAGCTACCGACCGGTCAAAAATGAACTAATGATGAATAAAATTTGTTTTAGTACTGAATTTTACGTTCTGGTCTTAATTTAAAAGTTAAGTACATTGATAATTTGTGTGCAAGAATTGAAAGGTGTGGGCTTGGGCGCGAAAATGAACAATCTGAAAGTATGTTGCCTGCTGATGCTGATGATGCAGTACTTATTTCTAAGAGTAAGGAAGATCTACAGTTTCTCGTATCTATGATGCACCAAGTGTAATGCTGAAAGAGTTGATAATGAATGTAAGTACAAAATGATAGTGTTAGAGAGAGAGTACGAGAACAACGTGCTTTATAGTTGTGAATGATGAATACTTGGAGCAAGTGGATGAGTTTGTGTATTTAGGAAGTATGTTCTAAAGAGATGGGGAGGTTGATAAGAATATTGAAAGAAGGATGAATGCGAGAAAAAGAAGTGAAGCCAACAGTCCACAATGGAGTGCTTATACCAACCCTGATGTATATGGCAGCGTGGCATGGAACTGGCGGAGGAAAGATGAAAGTAGACTGAATGCTGTAGAAATGAGATCGCTGAGGCGTATGTGCGGTAAAACCATATACCGTGTAAGAAAGGGACGCTTAGAAGGTTTAGGCATATAGAGCGGATGAACGATCAAAGGAGTGTGAGAAGAATATATGACGCGAAAGCGAATGGATGAAGTTGGGGACGCCCGAAAAAGACATGGCACAATCAAGTGAATCAAATACTTGAGTTGGGCCATGTCAGAATAATAGAATAGTATGTATGAGACGATGCGAATGAAGCAAGGAGTGTGTGCCAAGACAGAGTTGTACGGCGGTCCATCCTTTCTGCCTACCCCTGCGGAGAAGGCGTGATGGTCAATCAGTTAGTTAAGTACTTTGCTTTTTAAACCATACTAGTCTCTAACGGGTGTGGTTGTGGTAGCATTGTTTTACATCTAGCAGGCGAGGAAACTTAACACACAAATAAAAATGCAATAAGAAAATATATTAGTAGTTTTCGACGTACCAGGAATCAAACAGCCCATTGTTTTCTTAACATAATAAACACTTCTAAAACCTATGCACGCGCCGCAAGACCCATTAGCTGCAGTATTTATTGACTTTCCTCGTGGAATACCAAACAGCTTTAAACTTTGACACTTTCACGATGTGTGATAGGAATGCCTTCATTGAACAGATCAAAACTAAATCTTCGTTCACAAAAGGAGCTGTTTTTAAAACGATGTGATTCTCGGAATCGACTGTTCTCTAGTACCTACCGACTAAAAACATTTAAAGAGATGGTCGATATTCCTGTCCCGGTTAAAAGAAACCGGTTCCAAGTCACTGGAACCGACGATGTTGTTTCCGGTCACTGGAACCGACGATGTTATTTCTCTGAAAAACCGGTTCCTTTTTTTGGCAAACAAAAATCGACATCATTTGTCCGAGGAGGAATAGGTTTTTGGCGGAAAGGTCTCTTTGACGAGAAACCGGTTTCACAGTTTTTTTTTGTTGATTTGCTTTTTTTTAGTTTCACTTTTCGATTTCAAATCTTTACCTACAAGTGCTTTTTTTCGGAGAGGATTTTTTGTTGATTTGCTAGTACTTTTCGAATTGAATATAAAAAATCTCCTTCACGGAATTTTCTGGCACCAGGAACCGGTTTCAAAAAGAACTGTGTAAATAACCAGTTCCTCGCCGGTCACCGGTAACTGGAACCGCAGGTACACACAATTTTCGATATCAACCATCCCTACTTGATACATACATAGCAGCTAACTTCAGCATCAAAGACCACATAAATTAATCATTGAAACAATATCAATAATTTTCAACGAAATATGAAACTTTTTTTTCTTCTGTCTTATTCTATTTCATATTTCGTTGAAAATTATTGACATTGTTTCAAGAATCAATATCAAAAAGCTTCAGTTAATTAATTATAATTTTTAAAAATATATACAAGTATAATTTGATATTGATTCATTTAATGAATGGTGTGAAACTAACTGCCTAAAATTAAACATTGATAAATGTAAAATTATGTCATTTCATAGAACTCTTAAACCGATCCTCTTCAATTATAAATTAAATAGTGTCTCCTTATCTACCGTCAGATCTATAAAAGATCTTGGTGTCACTATAGACTATAATCTTTCTTTTCGTGATCACATTAATAATGTAGTTAATAAATCATTAAAACTTCTTGGCTTCATCAATAGAATTGCATGTGACTTTAAGAATATAAAGACTCTAAAAACCCTTTACTGCTCATTAGTTCGCCCTCATTTAGAATATGCTAGTGTAATTTGGTCCCCTTTCTATACCGTTCATATTCATCATATTGAATCCGTACAACATCGCTTCTTACGCGGTATTGCATGGAGATTGGGGCGAGAAAGAGGCGATTATTCATATGATGAAATTGAACAATTATTGAAAATGTCTTCATTAGAAAAGCGCAGGAAAGACTTCGATTTAATTTTCATTTACAAAATTATTAATTGTTTTATTGACTCACCTTCTCTGTTGCAACTTATCCAGTTCAACATTCCTTGCCGTAGACTCAGAAACAATGAATTGCTGTTCCTCAATCATCACAATACTAATTACGGGTATAATTCTCCAATGTCCAGAATGTCAAGACTTGTTAACTCAAGCCATGGTCTTGAAATTTTTGGTAGCAGTCTAAATGATTTTCGTCATTCTTTACGACTCTACCAAAACTTTGACTAAGACCATGGCTTGAATGTTCTCTCTTATGTTTATTTTGCCTTATTTTTGTCATCGCTTCATTTATCTCAATTTATATGCTATTTCTTCTCTGTTACTCTTTTTTATATTTCGTGTTTTATATGTATTTTTGTAATTGGACTTTAGTCCGTTAATTTATAAATAAATAAATAATTTACGTTTTGGGAAAGAAACATGAAAATATTTACATTGGCAGTACGATTCTTAGTCCACGTGAAATAGCTTTAGCTATGTTTATTAATCAGCTCCCAAATAGTTAGCTATTTACTTAGCCATCCTCTTTCATTGGAGAAATTCATAAAAGCACCGATATCTCGAAAACTAACGACTTTATTTACTAGTCAAATTTTGATATTCTGGTCCGTCAAGAGTTGGCTTATCAACCTTCCAATGGATAACGTTGACTTTTGAGACAAGCAACATTTAAAAAAAGGTTAAATATATTAATGATGCTTGCACCAGGAAAAACAGTGAACATAATAAAACCTAAAGTCGAAAAATTGAGCCTTTTAAACCTTAGAGTAACAATATAAAGAGACCGTACTAATTTGTGACAAATCGTTGACAAACTCGCAAAATATAGCTCTCTCTTTATGCTCGGTTCTATACGCATATGAGAAAAAGAGACAAACAATTGTTGAAACCAATACACGATTTGGGGCGTGCTGAATACCATGTCCGCGGTTAATTGATCTGGACGAACTTCATTCACGTTTGGAGTGTCAAGTGAACGGACTGTCAAAAGTGCGTAAATAGTTAAAAACTTGAGTTATTTTTTGTCCGATATCTAGCAAAACATCATGGCCATATGTGCTATACTTGGTTGCTTCAATCGAAGTACAAAAGGACCAAAAACAAACAGTTTTCACACGTATGTACCATAAAAATCGTCTTTTTTAGTTAGATCTCAAATATTTAACATTCTAACCTACAAAACAACTAGTAACTTACACCAATATGTAATTAATCTTTGGACTATTCGTTCCAATATAATAAACTTCCGTTTGAAATGAGTTTTAGTGGATTCGTAATATTTTTAACTTGGAGATATTTACTAGCTGTCACATAAGAAACCATTACATGGGGAATCCCCATATTGTACGGCTTCTGAAAATATCCCGGTCTCTTTTCTTTCTCATGATACTAACGCTAAATTGTTGGCAAACAGATAAAGACAGAATAGTGTTTATCTCTTAGTTATATTTATAATTTCGGTTACCTCCCCAGATTCAGGGCTATGCCAAAATTGGAATATTATTATTTATTTAATTATTTTTAGATTTCCAAAGGATGAAAAAAAGACGAGAAAAATCTAATTTCTTTTTTCTTTGATTTAACAAATATGTTAATATGAATTCATACGTTTCATCTGGATTTTTATACCCTTAGCTTCTAGTTAATTGTTTTTTTTTTATATCTATTGATGTGCACATGCACTATTGTACCCATTTCTGAACCTGTTCTCTGATGATTTATGATAACGATCATGCATTTAGATAGTTTTAATTTTGTATACATATTATATATTATTTTCTCCTTGTTAGTTAGAATTATTAGCTTAATTAATTAAGTATGAAGCGCACTTGACGTGAAATATCACAAAGTTCACTGTTATTATTATCTGCATTCGAAATTTCCTTACAAAATAACGCGGGACGGAAAACATCCCTACAATACTTAAAAGCGGTTTCATGTTTTGTGAAATTTTTTGTGCCTCTTTCTCTCTCATGGTGTACGACGTGAAAACGCAGAGAAAGTGATTTATCGCAAATTTATATAGGTAAAAAAAAAATGATCTCTCTCCATATATTCTTACTCCAAGGTTAAGAAAATGATTTAACATCTGTTATCACCGTACATTTTTTTTATTTTACTTTTGTTTGTAAACTATTTTGTTGATGGAACTGAAGTTCATTTTATAAGATGTATTATAAAATGTTCTGTACTAATAATTTAATTCGTTTATATTTTTATCTATAAATAAGATTTTAATAATCTTATTGATTAATGTATCTTTGAATAAACAAAAAAATATACAACATTCATTCTTTTTAATGATTTACAACTACCTACTCACAACAAAATACCTAATTTACTTAATTTGTGACAACCCTGTTAGTGATTTTACTCTGAGTTTAGGCCACACCCTTTGGTCATTGCTTGGTCAAAAAGTGCGGACAAAATTTCGCAAAGTTAGGCCTCTACGTTACTCTAAGTTTTAAACAGTTTTTTGTCGTTTAATATTTTTTGGCTCCCTGTGTGTGACATACTCATGTATTTAATTCCTGTTAGTATTAGAAGTTGCTACTGGTCAGTTAATTTATAAGGCATTATTGATAAGAAAGTACTTGCATAATATTATTATTAATTATAATAATGAATCATTATAAATCATAGTGTTATTTAGCTGTTTACTAATGCATGATGACAACTCCATCCTGCATTCGGATAATTTCTTTAAATGTTCAAACTAAAACATCATCTGATGACTAACCATTTCCATAACAGCTGACGTAATACAATATTGCTTAGCTTTCCATGCGAATATCATTAATTAATCTATTTGAACTTCGAACCGTACCATATTCAAAAAAATAAAGACTTGCGAGTTTAATATAATAATTTAAAAGTGAAAAAAATAATATATACATATATTTTAATTTTTTTTTTTAATGATAGTACGAGTATATTTTGTTTTAAACCACTTTGTTGTTGTGCATATAAATGTGTAGTAAATCACTAACTTTCTTAATATAAACTAACCTTAGTAGAGATAATTATATATAAGGTAAAGAAACCTAGTGAAAAACCTACCCTAACCTAACCTAACCACAAATAATGTAAATCTACTCACCAATCGACGGTGTTGTGATTCAAATATCACCAGTACAGAGGTTAACAAGTTGTAGACATACCTGAAAAAGAAAAGAAAACAATATTAGTAAAATACTCAGTGTTTGTAAATAAAACAACTATAATGCGTCAGATGTGAACAATTTTAACCTAACTAACCATCACGCCGTTTCTCCGCAGGGGTAGGCAGAGGAGACAGACCGCCAAACAAATCTGTTTGGCACACTTCATGCTCCATTCACATTTATACATCGTCTCATACATACTCTTCTGTTATTCTGACTCTTCACATGAGCCGACTCAAGTATTTGATTCAATAGATCGTGCCAGGTCTTTCTCAGGCGTCCCCGACTTCTTCTTATATTCACTTTCGCGTCATATATTCTTTTCACGCTCCCTTCTTCGCCCATTCGCTCTACATGCCCAAACCATCTAAGCGTCCCTTGATCCTATTCATTACGCTAACATCAGCCTTAAACTCTTTCCGGATATCCACATTTTGAACACGGTCATACCAGTACATGGTTTTACCGCACATACGCCCCAGGGATCTCATTTCTACAGCATTCAGTCTACTTTCATACTTCCTCTGCCAGTTCCATGCCTCACTGCTATATATATATATCATGTTTGGGTTAGGTTATAGGCACTCCGTTGCGGACTGCTAGCTTCGCTTCTTTGAACATTTTATTTTTTTTATTTACGCTAACAGCGTTCAGTCCTCCATTAATGGTATTTCCTATAAAAGAACAGTTTTGGCATAATATTCTATTAGCATTATATTGGCAGGTGTGCCTGTTATCTCATCAATATATATTAACAGAGATAAACCCCGCAATTAGACAAATGCGCCAGTTTGTAAGCGTCGTGCGATAAACGTGAAAAACAATGAGAGGACTTATCTGAAATGATTAAAAATGCGTGCCAAGTATTATGAGATGATATTCAAGGTAAATGAAATAGTGGAAACTTTGTTCAGACATCAACTTGTCCTAATTATAAATAAAAATAAGAACGACAAACACCCAAAATGCATTATTGCAAGATCAAGGAGCCCCATTCTAACTTTGCTATTCATTTGACATTCCCCTTTTTTTTCTCTAGATAAAAGCTTGGAGAAACAATGTATGGAGAGAGAGCTAATTATTTTTACCCAACCGATACAAACTTGCGAAAAATCACTTCTCCGGGTTTTTACGTCGTACACCATGAGAGAGAAAGAGACAACAAATACAATACTCCGCTTCTATGGAACTGTCACAATGATCTTGGGCTCTTGGGTCACCGCGGGACTCCGCCCACATTTTTTATTAAGCCACTAAACTTGACACAACTAAACGGTTTTTAAGGTTAGATGCTATATTTTTGTTGATATCAATACTGTGACAAAGAGGTTATACGAATAAACAAAAACACTATGTCGATATGTGATTTAAATGGATGTATAAATACCCTAGTCCTAGCCAAGCCGACTATATATAGACGTAGATATAGCTTTTTGAATAGTCATAATACAATAAATTGATTATTTGTCGTTCAGCAAGAATTAAATTGAAGTAACCAGCGGTTTTCTCTGAAATACCATAATAATTATTTATTACCTATCCGATTAATCACGTGAACATTTAAACAATTCGCATTACTCACAAAGACCACAAACAATGACATTATGTGGTGTTTTACAGAAAAATGTCATAATTTAGCTGGGAAATGTGAGGTAATGCATTAGGGACTTATTGGCAAGGGAAATTTACGAGGATGTGGTAATTCGTCCAAACGTTAATTACACTAATGTTTGTGAGGAATGATTTAAAGTGTCATCCTCACTCCTCGGTATCCGTAAAACATATATAAATATATTGTCAGTACATTCGTGCAGTAATAATATTAACAACTCTGCCAGTTGTGGAGTTAATTCGAATATAAACATGTCGCCTGCCATCGCAGGACGTGGGATAAGCATAATATTATCAGCGACGTGTGGTGACGTGATCCTAGCATAAAGCCTGATTCACACCAACGTCCGGTTCCGCTCAGTGCCGATATTGTTCCACAAGAGAGCTTATTGATATGGTATGAATATCAATCAAAGAGTATGTGCCAAGACAAAGTTGTATGGCAGTATATCCTTCTGCCCACCCTTGTGATATTTAACTACTTAGTTAGTTAAATAATTATTTTAAATTGTAAAAATACTAACATCGCAGATTTTTTTTTATCAAAAACCATTTTTATATCACTAAATAATATTTTTATTAAATATTAATTTAAAAAATATTATTTAGTGATAAAAATGGTTTTAAAAAAAAAATCTGCGTTGTAAGTATTTTTACACTTCAAAATAATTATTTAACTAAATAAGAAGTTAAATATCACAAGGGTGGGCAGAAGGATATACTGCCACACAAATTTGTCTTGGCACATACTTCTTGATTGATATTCATACCATATCAATAAGTTCTCTTGCGGAACAATAATGTCACTGAGCGGAACCGGACGTTGGTGTGAATCAGCCTTAAACGTGTCCTCTTAAGTCGTAGCGCGCAGTTTTTTTTGCGCCGTCCGGTAACAAAATCAAAGATGACTGTTTTTTTTTAGCTTGGAGTAAGAATATATGGAGAGCTATCTTTGCGAAACAGTGTAGTCAGGTCGGTTGACTTTAAACTGACTCGATAGAAAGAGAAAAAGATATGTTAAATAATGTTGGATCGCCTATTAGTTACCGCTCATATGGAATTCGAATCTATCCAAGGCAGTGTAGTCAGTTTTTGATGATTCTCCATACATTGTTACTCCAAGTTTATCTGTTTTATTTATAAATATGGCAAGCCACAAAGTTTTTGCTTTTTCTGAATATTTATATTTTTTGCACTATGAGTATATTGTTTTAAAAAAATAACAATATTTGTGTAAAATTTTTAACGTACGTCAATAAATAAATATCCACGTTGGATTTGTGTTTCGAATATTTTAATCAATTTCCTATTGTGGTTTTCCAACCGCAGACAGCTGTTTTTAATTATTCTACCAAAGAACGGTACCAATAATTACCGCCACATAAATAATCACTGCCTTTCGTTTCACACTTGTTGACGTTAGCAGGTCATTTTTAGGGCTTTTAAGAGGATTAACGCCTGGACCTAAACTGATCAGTGAACACAATGACCTTTTTTTACAGTTAGATAAAACAGCATGTCCACGTGCACGAACACCGGAACTAGCTGTCAGCTTTTATGTTTCCTCCATCCTATAACGTGGTTGGCTGCAACGTTTACTCAAGACCACTTGTACACTATCCCCAGAGATGTTATTATTCCTGACTTATTTGTCTTCACTCCTTCAGTCCTTACCAGCATTCACCATTTGTTATATTCGCTCTGTTTACATTTTTAGAATCCTTACCCTTTAATACTATAATATTCATTGTTTTAAGTGCCAACACGTTAGCTGTCTTAAATGTTATTTCCCTTTCTCTGCTTTAACAAATTTGTTCATATTTATACATGCTTTTCATCTTGATTTTTACACCCTTAACTTCTAGTAAATTTCATATTCGTAAAAAGCTTTAACTTTGTGGCTTGCAATATTTATAAATAAAGCAGATAAACTTAGTTTAAAAAACACTTTATTTTCAATATTTTGTCGACCAGTTTCGGCAGCACCCTTCCATCTTCAGAACAATATTAAAATTTAATTAAAATATAGAATACTGAGATATATATACATATTTAGGTGTTGGAATGAGAAGGGGCAATTGGGGGGATTATTAATCCCCTCAATTACCCCTTCTCCTTCCCATTCCAACACCTATATATATATCGCAGTATTCTGTATTTTAGTTTATTTTTTTTATTTATTACAATATAACATTTTGAAAAACAATATTTTATTCACAGTCCTCCTCACTAGGGATTCCTGTTTCAAGGGGGACTGTAGGTTGCTGCGTTGGTGTCACTGGTTCTACGATTACTTCATAATCTTTATAATTTCCTCGTATTCATGGTTATTGATCCAATTTAATCTTAATATTGTCCTGAAGATGGAAGGGTGCTTCCGAAACCGGTCGAAGAAATATTGAAAATAAAGTGGTTTTAAACAAAGTTTATTTGTCTTATTTATCTAGTAAATGTATTTGTGTAATCTTTAATAATAATAATAATAATAATAAAAGTTTTATTCCGGAAGGTATGCAGGAGTAGTGCAATGCAATATCTTCCATAATTGATATCAATACATTGTAATAATAATAGTAACAAAATAATAATGAACAGAAATTCATAAGAAATAAATAAATAAGTAAATTAAAAAATAAAAATACATGAAAATAAAATAATAATAATGATGATAAAAAAAAAATAAATAAATAAAAAAAAAAGTAAAAAATAAATAAAGAATTTAAGTAAGAAAATATTAATGGAGTATATTATATGTCCACAATTTACTGTTATACCCATATCTAAACATTTATTCACATTTATGATAACGATCATGATTTTAGATAGTTTTAATTTACATTCATATTTGTTATATATTATTTTTTCGTTGTTACATTAGGTTATGTAATTTAGTCTAAAGCGCACTTGAGGCGATCTATCACAAAACTGAGCTATATAAATTCACTGTTATTATTATTATATTATGTATTGGCATACCAACATCCTAAAAACCTTGGAGAAACAATGTATGGAGAGAGAGCTAATTATATTTACCCAACCGATACAAACTTGCGATAAATCACTTTCTCCAGGTTTTTAGGTCGTACACCATGAGAGAGAAAGAGACAACAAATATAATACTCCGCTTCTACGTACTGTCACAACGATCTTGGGCTCCTGGGTAGCCGCGGGACTCCGTCCACATTTTTTATTATGCCACTAAACTTGACACAACTAAACGGTTTTTTATGTTAGATGCTATATTTTTGTTGATATCAATACTGTGAAAAAGTGGTTTTGTGAATAAATAAAAACATTATGTCGATATGTGCAATGAATAGATGTATAAATACCCTAGCCTTGGTCTCAGCCACGCCCAGGTCCGCCGAGTCAGGTAAAAATCATCAAAAACTGACCACACTGCCTTGGATAGATTCGAATCCCATATGAGCGGTAACTAATAGGCCATCCAACATCATTTCACATATCTTTTTCTCTTTCTATCGAGTCAGTTTAAAGTCAACCGACCTGACTACACTGTTTCGCAAAGATACCTCTCCATACTATAAGCTAAGAACCTACACAAACTCATCCAAATGCTCCAAGGATTAGCAGTTCACTCTATACCACAATGTTTACGTAGAAAACGTATTTTTGTGGTAGTTTATCGAAGTGGGACATTAGAGTAGTTAACGGTAATTGTTTGAACAGTAATTCAGTAGCCTGCCTCGGTGTGTTGCTATTATTATTATAGCGTTGCGCAATCGCCAATCAACCCACTGGACTTCGCTAAACTCGGAGTAAAATCACTAACAGGGTTGTCACAAATTAAGTAAATTAGGTATTTTGTTGTGAGTAGGTAGTTGTAAATCATTAAAAAAAGAATGAATGTTGTATATTTTTTTGTTTATTCAAATATACATTAATCAATAAGATTATTAAAAATCTTATTTATAGATAAAAATATAAACGAATTAAATTATTAGTACAGAACATTTTATAATACATATTATAAAATGAACTTCAGTTCCATCAACAAAATAGTTTACAAACAAAAGTAAAATAAAAAATGTACGGTGATAACAGATGTTAAATCATTTTCTTAACCTTGGAGTAAGAATATATGGAGAGAGATCAATTTTTTTTTTACCTATATAAATTTGCGATAAATCACTTTCTCTGCGTTTTTACGTCGTACACCATGAGAGAGAAAGAGACACAAAAAAATTCACAAAACATGACACCGCTTTTAAGTATTGTAGGGATGTTTTCCGTCCCGCGTTATTTTGTAAGGAAATTTCGAATGCAGATAATAATAACAGTGAACTTATATAGCACAGTTTTGTGATATTTCACGTCAAGTGCGCTTCATACTTAATTAATTAAGCTAATAATTCTAACTAACAAGGAGAAAATAATATATAATATGTATACAAAATTAAAACTATCTAGATGCATATCGTTATCATAAATCATCAGAGAACAGGTTCAGAAATGGGTACAATAGTGCATGTGCACATCAATAGATTTAAAAAAAAACAATTAACTAGAAGCTAAGGGTATAAAAATCCAGATGAAACGTATGAATTCATATTAACATATTTGTTAAATCAAAGAAAAAGAAATTAGATTTTTCTCGTCTTTTTTCATCCTTTGGAAATCTAAAAATAATTAAATAAATAATAATATTCCAATTTTGGCATAGCCCTGAATCTGGGGACGTAACCGAAATTATAAATATAACTAAGAGATAAACACTATTCTGTCTTTATCTGTTTGCCAACAATTTAGCGTTAGTATCATGAGAAAGAAAGAGACCGGGATACTTTAAGAAGCCGTACAATATGGGTATTCCCCCTTGTAATGGTTTCTTATGTGACAGCTAGTAAATATCTCTAAGTTAAAAATATTACGAATCCACTAAAACTCATTTCAAACGGAAGTTTATTATATTGGAACGAATAGTCCAAAGATTAATTACATATTGGTGTAAGTTACTAGTTGTTTTGTAGGTTAGAATGTTAAATATTTGAGATCTAACTAAAAAAGACGATTTTTATGGTACATACGTGTGAAAACTGTTTGTTTTTGGTCCTTTTGTACTTCGATTGAAGCAACCAAGTATAGCACATATGGCCATGATGTTTTGCTAGATATCGGACAAAAAATAACTCAAGTTTTTAACTATTTACGCACTTTTGACAGTCCGTTCGCCTGACACTCCAAACCAGAATGAAGCTCGTACAGATCAAATATTGCGGACATGGTATTCAGCACGCCCCAAATCGTGTATTGGTTTCAACAATTGTTTGTCTCTTTTTCTCATATGCGTATAGAACCGAGCATAAAGAGAGAGCTATATTTTGCGAGTTTGTCAACGATTTGTCACAAATTAGTACGGTCTCTTTATATTGTTACTCTAAGCATCAAACTAACATCATAATATGATACGTGTATGAAGGTCGCTTTTAGTATAATAATAATACGTACGGTCGCGAGGAGCCGGAACATGTGGTGGGAAACGGGCGAATATAATTCATATTGAAAGATTTACCGAAATTATAACTGCCAGAAAGTCTCAAATCTAGAAACAGTCCAATCAAAGCTAATCAGACGTTATGGTGGCCTGCGTGGTCACGTGGTTAAGACGCTCGACTTCGAATCCAGAGGTCACGGGTTCAAACCCGGCGTGCGCAAATAAATTAAATTTAATTAGTATGTGTCATAGCCACAGAGCAATAATATACTCGTACAAGAGAGAGCGCTGCTGTAGTCAGTTTTGATGAGCTTTGCCGGACTCGGCTAGATCTGGGCGTGGCTAGGACAAGGGCTGGGGTATTTATACATCCATTCGTAACACATGTCGACATAATATTTTTGCTTATTCGTATAACCACTTTTTCACAGTATTGTTATAGCATATAACCTTAAAAAATCGTTGAGTTATGTCAATTTATGTCGAATATCAATACGTTTGGGCGCAGTCTACCGAGACGAGGGACACGAAGAACAATCTTACAATACTTTAAAGCGGTGTGATAATTTGGGAAAATTTGCTGTCTCTTTCTTTCACATGGTGTACGACGTAAAAACCCGGAGAAAGTCATTTATCCCAAGTTTGTATAGGTCGGGTAAAAATAATTAGCTCTCTCTCCATATATTACAGCGCCCTTGAGGTGATTTTTCACAAAAACGGCGCTATACAAATTATCCAAATATTATTATTATGCCTAAAAGCGGTGCTATATTGTGTGAGAACTTGTCTTATCTCTTTGTCTTAAACGGTTTTCCACGTGAAAACCCGGAGAAAGTGATTTATCGTAATTTTGTATAGGTTGGGTAAAAATATTTAGCTCTCTTTCCACATATATTCTTGCTCAAAGAAATTTTCCAACATTAAATAATGAGTTTTCTATACGAGAAGGAAAAAAATAATAATTAAAAAACTAGGTTATTTTGTGAAAATGTACTTCATATTTTCTGTCCTCTTGAACGATGAAGTACAGTCGTGATTTTAGGCAGAACACCTCTCTGGCTATGGTCATGCCATAGAACAGCTTGTAAAGCTTCTCGTCGTGGCGTAAGGCTTGCTACCTATGGCGGAGAATGATCCTGGACGTCTTGTTGGCCCTGGCGGTATTGCCGGGCAGTTCTAGCACCTTGGCGGAGCTGCCCGTCTTCCCGAGAGAACACAGTTATTTTTCTTTTCAAGGTTCCGATCTACTAGATCGAACCCGTTAATAACTCCTCTCTCACCTGCGTGAAAACTCCCATCGCAAGCCGTTTTCAGTTGTTTTTCGGTGGGCTGCGCACCGCCCACATCCTGTTTTCTTATTGTATTACAGTCATTTTCATCGAGCTTAGTCAAGTTAACTAACCAAACGGAAGCAGGATTAAATAATGCAAACATGACCCAATGAAACCTTACCTCAGCTCACTTTGTTCAGAAAAAAATTACCCTTAAAATCTGATAGTATTAATACGCTAAGCCGTCTTCTGTACACGATTCGTTCGATCGCCGTGTGGGGCGCTAATGTATGCAAAAACAATATTTGTAATTTTCGCTCATACGTAATAAAGTTTGAAATTTTATTCCGATTACGCTACTTCACGATTTACTCACTGTGTCCCTTTTGACTTGTGTTTATGTATTAGCTATGGTATTTCACCATGGCTTACACTAGGTCTTCTTAAGGATCTTCTGGACAGCGGGTAATACTAAATTATTGATTTCTATCAATAAAATCCAATAATTTATTATTGAATAAATATTTCTAAATATTCGGGGTCACTTGACAAAGTCACTAAGCCCGGCATCAAAAGTATCACTATCTTATCTTATTGAATTAAACTTATGTGAATGAAAGACGTTGTACAAACCAATAGTTAGAACGTATCGAACACAGCTAAGATATTATTATTGATTCTAGAGCGTTATCTTTGTTAGTCTAATTCAGGGATGGGTAAACTATCTCACCAGGTGTGTGTGTTTTTTTTTTACATTAACCCACACAAGAGGCCTCTGGAGGGAAATAATTTCCCTCAGGGCCTATGTCATCTTTGAGGATGCTGTGTGGAGGGTATTTTTTAGGGAAAGAAAGGAGCGAACCTGGGTCTTGAGGAAACCCATGTTGGGGGAGGGAGGAAACACAGAGGCCGGCAAATCATTTCACAGCCAATTGTTGAACACAAGAACGAGTCGTAAAAGCGTGCTGTTCTCATGTATCGAATGTCAACCGTAACGCGCGTTAGTCGAATATGTCCAATTCTTGAAAAAAAGCTTCAAAATTCACCGCACGCAGTAGCAGGCGATAAAAGAAGTGCGATTCTTGGTACACGACCAGAACCATGAAAAGTGTGATGTTATTCGTATTATTATTTAAAATTCGAACTTGGCCAGCATTTCAACAAAAAAATCCCAGATTCGCTAGTAGTTTAGTCCTTCTCGCATCTATTACAGCGACGGATCCATTGTACAGAATTCGCCTCCGGCAGCCGCAGCTCTGATTGATATTAGAGACAATAAATTGATCTAGTTAACCATCGGCAATAATACATTACAGATTCAGACCAGTTACTTTCATTCGTCGAATCAATAGGCAGAACTAATCGATCCACTATTTACTTACGACTGTTGAAAGTAGCCTCCTACGGCAAACGGAACGCGAAGGAATTTGTGATTTCTATTTAGATAGCTTTAGTAGCGACTTCGACCGTGTTAAGCTTCAATCCTTGACCATAGACGATGTGTATATTTAATTTATTTTTAAATACCATTATTTAAATCACATAATATATCTCGCAGCACGTGAATGTTGTTGATTTAATTAATTTTATTAAAACAATACAACGTATCTCTCCATAGGTCTACTAAAAGTAGGCTTTTTAATATAGCATGTTGCCCGTAATACAAATTGAATGTTAATCAAAGTATACAAGTGATGTTTAGTACGTACGTAAAAGCCCGATTTTGTGTTGAATTGCGTAGAAATCACTAGAATACCAAGAAATCGGATAAAATGTTGTAAAACATACTAATTTGTGTCCAATTATCGTACAAATATGTTGGCTAATTACAACTAGTAATTCGTATAATTAGGAGACATTTCGGGTGGGCGGTTTCCGAAAATTGTTACGCGTAATTAAATCTGGGTTTTGTCACATATTTCAATGACAGACTAGAAAAGAGTAGAGTGTTTTCAATCACACTCGTACTATCAGCAACGAACGTGGATAAACACGCCATATGCGTATAAATATAATCGATAAACCCTTAAACCTAACCATATCACAAGCGTGGAGGTGCTGAATTCGTCACAGAATATACCACAAGCAGCATTAATAAACGTGTGCTAGTGTAAATATTTACGGCTTTTACGCGCATTGCGGAAATATTATCATAAACATCCAAACATGGAGGGATTAATAAGAATTCTGACCAGATGGCTATAAAATGGTACGAAATAAAGAATCTAAACGACTTTTTATTTCTGCTGTCGCTCTACATAGAGCAGAGAACGTAGTCCGATCGTGGAAGTCACGAAGGACGGCTGTTCAATTAAGCGAATATATTGGACGACTTCCAGCTAAAACAAACATATCTCACAGGATAATAGACGGCTCGCATTTAGCATAGGAGCAGCCGGTAGAAAACTGAGTATATTGCAAGTAGTGCGGACTGGCCGGGAGAACAATTGAGCATTAAATCAATCTGCTGCCGTAGCAGCGGCATCGATACGGTATGGTCCGAAAATCGTGCTTGGAGTTCGTGAATCTCAATAGATTAACCAATTCCCAACAGAAGACAACGTATAAGGTGTACTACACCTCACATATAACCGCATAGACTACTGTGTGGGCTAACCAACGCAGGCCGCCTCTGACTAAACTTTATATTCAGCTGACCCCGTTATTTGATCTAAGCTGGTAAGGCGAATGACACTATTCTGCTAATTGAAAAAGTTAGAGGCGCGAATACGATTGGGTGTTAGGACACATACAAGTTCAAGGTTTCCAGAACGCCTCACGCTACGTGAGAAGACTACAGAGGGCCCAAAAGGCAAACTTCCTTCGTGACCTCACACCCAGGATGCCGAGTGTGAAGACAATACATAAAGCAAACAGTTCGACGGGTGACAAATTAATTTACATAATAATAATACGTCACGCCTCGAGACGATTGTGATAAAAGTCTGCAAATTGCGGCGATTCTTTTGTGGAGAGGACGGCCATGTCTGCGAGAGAAACTCGCGATGGAGACGGTACTGCAAACATGTAATCACAATGTTCCTCGGCTTCGGATTTGCATTTCAATTGCTGAGAAATTTAAGACCTGAAGATGAACTTTGAAGAATAACCTGAGAAGATCTCTCGCACTAAGCTTGTCTTGTCCATAACAAAGATGGGAGAGTGGCGCGACACGACACGACAAATGAATATTTAATAACTAACACCACCATTGGCTTGATTCTGAGAGTGGTCGAAAGCTAATGCCATCAGCGTCGCTGACAATGCTGCAGATTAATTCAGAGGCCGGCGGTTTATCAAATGATATCTGCCGATGGTCTCTTATGGAGGTGAAAGCTGCTCGGGGCATCTGACCGAATGAACCCGGCTCACCAGTTCCCAGACAATGATAATTAGTATTCTCGAAAGCGCTCTCGGAGGAAAAATAAATACCTGTGCAATTTGATTGGATTAATAATAGCTGGCACCGAGAAACGGGTTGCACCGGTGACTTGTATTAATATGAATGAATACACCTTACTTTAAACGAAAACTTCACGCTGAATAAATTTGCGTATTTTCTCTACCATTGCGTACGCCATTATATAAATTTTATGATTCTTCAATGACAACATTCCACTTGAAACGAGGGTTGGTAGAGGACGTACGTATTGTAATGTGCCAACCAGTTTAGCACATGTGCAGCTTACCCATGTCACTAAGCATTCTTACAAATCTTCTATTGTATCCTAATTGCATCCTTAATGTGTTTCTGTCAATTATATCCTAACATCGCTTTCTAAAACTTCTTTTGACATGTATAATTCCATAGACCACATGTTTGGACTCTGATACTTTGAGTTTGACCATACCCATATGGGGTATAAAACCAGAGCTATTCTGTAAAAGCACCCATTATTACTACTACTATTCTACCCACATTCCCTTTTCTCATCGCACTCCCGTGCAGTAGTAAACCATGTTCAGTTAAAGGTTTAATTATAATGTTATATAAATTCTTAAAATAAAAAGTATTCAAGAGAAAGTGATTATATTGTATTCAACATCCCCGAACAAAAGCGCGCCTTACAAAAGGGGCATTCTGTCGATCATTACAGTATTTACAACGTGTATATTTATAACACTTCGTCCAAGTACATTCACGACAAATAATTTCATTGACAATAACACAAAAAGGTGTTTGCTCCTGCAGAAGATAGTAGTAGTATATACAGTAGTAGTTGACGGCCTCCACGGTCGAGTGGTAAGACGCTCGCGTTCGAATCCAAAGGTCGCGGGTTCAAACCCGGCGTGCGCCAAAACTCTTATTAAATTAATATGTGTCAAAACACAATTAATTCATATAAAAATAATAAACGCTTGAAATGGCTTTAGCCGTGTTTGGTGACCAGATCTAAATAGCCAGGTACTTCCCAACCTTTCCCTTCCTCATCTCCTTCCCCTCCCTATACCTTCAGCCTCACAACATACCCAATTTAGGGATGCCAAAGTCTCACTGGCTCTTGGCGGTTGGGAGCAGTTGAGACTCTTGTGCGGTATTAATATAAAATAAAAAGTAGAAATTTTGCAATTATTTGAATGTCCAGCACACCAGAAATCAATAAGACGCAGGGGGGGGGTGTAGCCAAAGCCGGTCTCATTGAATTTATATCGTTGGTTTAATTATTTAAAAAAAACATGAAATAAAACACATTGCACCGGAGTAAAATTTGGTGATAACGAGTATTGCAGATTATGAATGTTTTAAATATTTTGATAAAATACATATTTATTTAAATATCAACGAATACCACATCCTTGACGATAACGACACGAATATCGCCTTCGCCATACAGTATTAATTTAGCCAAAATATTTCCGGAATTTACACAAAGTAAGCCTTCAGCAGTTAGTATTTTGCCACTTTCAAATTTAATATTTGAACATGACTGTAAATTATTTGATTAGATATGTTAGTATTTACACATCGTTAAATTTAGCCGTGTGGGTATTTCCAACCATCACAGAGTAGGACAAAATTAATATATTTCACCCTTAGAGCAATAATATACAAGAGAGAACGCTGCTGTAGTCAGTTTTTATGAGGTTTTCCGGACTCGGCTAGACCTGGGCGCAGCTAGGACTAGAGTATTTATACATCCATTCATAGCGCATGTCGACATAATGTTTTTGTTTATTCGTATAACCACTTTTTCACAGATTGTTATAAACAAAAATATGGCATGTAACCTAATAAACCGTTGAATTCTGTCCTGTAACGTAGTGGGCGGAGTCAACGGACACGCGGGACATGAAGAACATTCCAACAATACTTTATTAAAGCGGTGTGATAAATTGGGAGATTTTGTTGTCTCTTTCTTTCTCATGGTGTGCGACGTAAAAACCCGGAGAAAGTGATTTATCCCAAGTTTGAATAGGTTCGGTAAAAAGAGTTAACTCTCTCTCTCCATATATTGTTACTTCATGATTTGACCTTTATCGAGCAAACGAAGAAATTCCGAGATTCAGAACCAATTACTAGTTACCAATTCCTATCGTAATTAAAATCAATTAACCAAACAAAGGATAAATTTAACGGCATGATAAAGATGCGCTTAATTAGATATCGTTCCCGCGAACCTCTTATTAGATAAGATAAATTTTCGCTCGGCAATCTACGCAACGTTGGATTTACGAGTGTCTACGTTCCCGGCTACGGAAAATCAAAACACATGCATGGGCCCCTAGCACGAAACATCGATATAGATTTTATCGTCAATGTCAGTAATTTTGAATCGAACCCGACTGCAGACCGCCAACGAACAAAAGACAGTTCACATCGACTGAATTAAGCATGTTTAGTCGACGCGAGTAGGTGTTTCTTAGTTGGCGATCTGCAGTCGGGCTCGCGAACAATTCCAAATTATAGACACTGTCGATAAACTCTATATCGACGTTTTTTCGTTGATTTTATGAAATAATACGATTTATAAAAAAACTCTTGTGAATGAAATTGAAGTTTTGGTTAACAGATTGAAGTGGTAGGTAATATTTTCGGAAAAAATATGTGCGTGCTACATAGGTGCATAATAAGATACGACACTAGACGCTTGAAGATTATCCAATGGATTAACTTCTGAAACAGAGGCATAAACATTTCCAAAAAGATTGAAAAAGCTGACATAGGTTAGTTTGTGTTTTTATATCATTGAAATTAACCGATAATAAGATGTTTTCTCTCGTGTTGGTACCGAACGAAGCCGAAAAAAGCCGAACCCGATAGTCCCCTCCCCGCACCACGCACCTCCCCGCACTAAATGGAACACGGTTTAAAGTCAACTATTTTCAAAATCACATTTTTGCTATTCAATAATATGACTTATTTTATGATTACCTTGAAATACGCCCTAATCATAGGATTAATGCCCACTTTAAGTGTCGATTAGCTTAACCGCCTTTTAATGACCATTACAGTGTTGGATAACGCTAACGAGAGGTGAAGAAATATTAGAGAAATGTAACACCTGTATAGTACTGGGAACATTCATACAAATAATATAACATGAAATTCTGACAAAGGAGAAACGAAGACGATTGAAAAGTAAGTGACATTAAAGAATATTAGCATTTAATTAAATTTAATATTTTATCATCTAAATTAATACTTACTGTACTAGAATATTAAAGATGGCAGCACTTTCGTTCGTAGCTATTACGCGGATGCTTCCATAGCGAGCGCGTACGACAGACGCTTTACCTCAACTAGCGTTGGGAAAAACTTCAATGTTTTGTGAATGCTTTACGAATTGCTAGTTCTTTAAAATGAACCCTTCGCAGTGAACACTTCAATTGAAATCGAACTCGCAAAAAAGGGATTTGAATTTATCCGGTTATTTGTTCAGTTCTTTTTGGAACCGGTTCCTTGCCGAAATAGCACGTACTAGTCGGTGGCGCTTTGAAAGTCAAAATAACTGGAACCGGTTCCTTCCCAAAGTACTAGTGAGTAGAGATTGGAAAAGAACTGGAACTGGTTCCTCGCTGTTAGATCAATACTTTGAAGTTGGACTTCAATTGGAGTACTTATGATGAAGTCTTTTATAGGCTTTGAAGTTCACCTTCGCAACTGTACTGCTGCTGATTGAAGTAGTTCTTTGTAATCTAACTTTTATTGAAGTATTTGTTCAATGAAATGAAGTTAATGAAATTAATGAATGCTAAAATGAAGTATTTGTTCAAGGAAATGAAGTTATTGAAATGAATGGAGGCTAAAATGAACTACCGACTTCAATTGATGTATTTGTTCAATGAACAATGAATGAAGTAGGAACTGTTGCCAAAAGAAGTAGTTCTTTGAAGTAGTTCTTTCAAAGCGGTCACAACGCTAACCTCAACCCTTAGCAAGAATATACTTTCATTCCTTAAACTCATTGGAAGATTATCACCATTATCTGTTCTTCACAACGAAAAATTAAAAATACCTCCGATATACTTTATTTTAAATTTGCCCTCATGCCCTAAAAATGAAAAATAATAATAAAGAAATAAAAAAAAAAAAATAATAATAAAATAAAATAAATAAACAAAAATAAAAAATAAATAAAAATTTAAGTTATTCTAAATTCTAAGTTATTATGACATGGTGATTGTGTCCTGCCAGAAGTGACCTGCCAGGTAAGTATGATGCTGTATATTTATATAAACTAAGAATTAATATTAAGCAGAAATTAAGATTTGTACAGCGCCCTTGAGGTGATTTTTCAAAAAAACGGCGCTATACAAATTATCCAAATATTATTATTATTATTATTATGGAGAGAGAGCTAAATATTTCTACCCAACCTATACAAATTTACGATAAATCACTTTCTCCGGGTTTTTACGTCGTAAACCGTGAGATAGAAAGAGATAAAACAAGTCATCACATAATATCGCACCACTTTTCGATATGTAAGCATGTTTTCCGTTTCCCGCGTCTCCGCCCACTACGTTTTGTTGTTTATTTACGCCTGTTATAGGCTTTTATACAAATGTTAACATTTTTTTTTCTAGAACCTCATTAGTGTAAAAAAAAATGTAAAATAAAAATAAAAAAGATTATTGAACAGCAGATACAAAATATTGTAGATGAAAATAACTAATAATAAATAACAGGGTCAAAAATATTGTAAAAGAAAATAAAAAAATAATATATAGTTGTGCGACATAACAGGACATAACTCAACGGTTTTTTTGGTTATATCCTATATTTTTGTTGATAAAATTACTGTGAAAAAGTGGTTTTATAAATAAACAAAACAGTCGACAGGTGCTGTGAATTAATGTATAAATACCCTAGCCACGCCCAAGTCAGGAAAAAATCAACAATCCTGACTACACAAGCTATTCCTCCTAGTATATCATTGCTCTGAGCATGTGATATAATATTACAGTATTATTTAATTTGGATCCCATTTCTCACAGTGAGTAACATAACCCAAACGATGTTTTTTTTGTTACATTTTATATTTGAGCATAAATTAGAGTGTCGTGTCTCTTCTAAGTGCTCATCTTACCCCAATCACTTCAGAAGCAGACAACAACCAGTATGAAGTACTTTTGAAGTGCCTAAATAATAATTTTTAGTGGAAACAGATGCTTCGAGCATTAGTTTATAACACTTCAAACTCAATTATGTCATAAACCACACCCTTGGGAACCGTATGACATCGAATAGAAATCAAAGTTTTATTTTTGGTATATTTTATTTTTTAAAGTGAATGCCGCACTAGTGAATATTGCATCCCCAATTGGGGTATGTTGTGAGGCTGAAGGTAGTGGGAAGGGAAAAGAGATAGAAAATAGGAAGATTAGGAAGTACCTGGCTATTCAGATCTGGTCACCAAACACAGCTATAGCCATTTTAAGCGACACTTCGATTCTTAATGGCGATCTTTCATCAGGGCGATACTTTGAGTATCTACCACTCTGGAGCGTGCCGCAAATATAGTATATATTATTTTATATTGAGTAAATGTGTTATGACACATATTGATTAAATAAAATTTATTTGCACATGCCAGGTTTGAACCCGCGACCTCTGGAGTCATAGTCGAGCGTCTTTTGTGTCGTCCTTGTCAGTGTTTTCTTCTTCTTTTTTATACAGTGGACACAGGAAAATAATTTCAATTAGGGCCTGTCTTTTTTGGAGATGCTGTGTGGAGGGTCAGTTTGAGGAAAGGAAATGGTGAACTTAAGTCTTGGAGAGGCCCAAGTTGTAGGAGGGAGGAAACACAGAGAACGGCAAATCATTCTATAGTCGAGTTATTGAACAAAAAACTAGTCTATGTATGATACATTCAAAGACAATCATGTAATTTCATTATGTTTTGTTCCCTCTCTCGTTGGATGAAATTTTTTTTTTTTTTTTTCAAAGAAAGACAAGCATTCCCGGTATACGAACAACTTGACAATATTTGAAATACTCCTACTAACATCATAACAAGCGGAATGTGTTGCTTCTGCAATGATGGAGGACTTAGCTAGCACAGGAATTGAGCCCACGACGCTCGGGTGGGAATCCGATGCGTTTGTTCACTCAGCTACTAACCGGTCTCTACTTCATACTTAAATGGTAAACCAAATTAAATAAACCAGCAAATCATCTATTTTTCGATACACATAAGTTTGAGCCAACGTAAAGTTATTTTTGCACTTCAATATTATGACCTTAGACCACAATGTCTGTGCTGATGATGAAATGTTGATTTAAAAAAACCCACTACTCAGAACACACCTGTTTTTAAATAAACCTTTCTAGGAATTAAACAGGTACACAAAAGAATAATTGTTAAAGTAAAGCAGTAAAAGTTATCATTCAATTAATTAATGGCGCTTATCATTACTCCTATAGTTAAACACTAAAGATAAACTATACTATGTATCGTTCTTATCTTATTAATACCGTATACTCGCTGGAAATTGATATTAAAATGTAATATTTATCATTCCAAAATAGGATTGTAAAGACGATAGCAGCATAAAAATGTGTAAATAACGAAAAATTGAAACTTTTATATTCAGTATTTTTTTTTATAGTGAATACCGCACTAGAGTCCCAACTGCTCCCAACCGTGTGGAGCCAGTGGGACTATGGCATCCCCAATTGGAGAATGTTGGGAGGCTGAAGGTAGTGGAGAGGGGAAAGAGATGGAAAAGAGGAAGATTAGAAAGTACCTGGCTATTCAGATCTGGTCACCAAACACGGCTAAAGCCGTTTAAAGCGACGTTTCATTCTGAATGGTGGTCTTTCACCAGGGCGATACTTGGTGTATCTACAACTCTGAAACAGGCCGCAAATATACTGTAAATTATTAAATGTGAAATAACACATATTAATTGATTTATTTGCACACGCCAGGATTTGAACCCGCGACCTCTGGAATTGTAGTCGAGCGTGTTAACAACTCGACCACGGAGGACGTGAAATGCCTGCTATCTGCAATATCGCACAGATAACGCTGCACAGCTACTTGCAGCAAACCAATTTAATACCAGAGTGACCTGCTGTAAGCGCTGAAATAGGCCATTCTTTTTGACAATTTGATATTGTCCACTAGTTTAGTGTGGCTTGCATAACATTGAATGGACGTATATTTGGAAGTAGGTTTCTTCGTATAATTTGTACGAGAAACAAGGGGAAAAACAACGTTTTACTACAACGCTTTTAGAACTTGGCAGTCGTCCACACAAAGCGGAGACCCGGACGTGGGAGCCATTCTATAAAATTGACTCAGTCAAAATTAGGGAAATAATTGGAACTCAAATCGGGGGCGTGACGGGTGTTTCCGCTTTTCGCAATGTTCCAGAACTAAAAGTTTACGATCGTTATCTAGAGACTGAAAGAACTATCTCACAGTTGAAACGATCCTTCCATAAAAATGCTGAATTTAAACAAAACCAGGACACAATTACACAACTTAACTAAACTGCCAAGTTAAAAGAAGATTTAACCCCTGGAATGCCTGACTCCCGCAAGTTACAATTTCCGTCGTATCTTGCTGACTGTAATTTCGTAATAACTCACTTGTTGGCCTCATGATACCCTCCATGGTCGAGTTGTAAGACGCTTAACTACGAATACAAAGGTCGCGGGTTCAAACCCGCTGTGCGCAAATAATTTGTATGTAATTGATATGTGTTAACACACATTTAATTCTTATAAATTCTATTTAGTATATTTGCGGCACGTTACAGAGTGGTAGATACTCTAAGCATCGCCCTGGTGAAAGATTACCATTCAGAATCGAAACGTTGCTTGAAATGGCCGTGTTTGGTAACCAGATCTGAATAACCAGGCACTTCTGAACCTTCCTCTCATCCATCTTTTTCTTCTCACCACTACCATCACCATTACAACATATCCATATTGGGGATGCCATAGTCTCACTGGCTGTAGACTGCTGGGAGCAGTTGGGACTCTTGTGCGGTATTCCCCGAAAATTAGAAAAAAAACTTACGAATTACAAATTAATTTCTTTGTCAATTGTGGTTAATCTTCTCATATAGTGTTTTTGCATTGTATTTTTGGTTTTTCTGGAATAGCTACCTATACTCGGAGAATCGGTTTATTCTCCCTCATGTCAAAAAAAAAGTTTGTTCAAGAAATGTGAAGATTTTTTTGACATTTTATTGTATGCTCGTATGGTTGAATAAAAGTCCTTCCAAATAAAAATAAAATTGCATAGTTTTCTTGTAAATACAAATTGTAACGTCACTTTTTTTTCTGCCGCACTGACTTCAAATATTTATTACTCGACTTGTAGCGAACTTAACGCAATGCAAAATATTATTATAATCTATGGATTGATTATTTCGTTGACAAACTATTGCGGTTCTTTTAAATATGCGAACAACAGATTTTATAGGGTAAAACATCTGAAAAGATAATGATAGCTGCTCGGTGACTACTGGCACCTCCGGCACACTAGAGGTTAAATCTATTTACAAGTTCATATATGATGATGACTCTAATTACTGTAATATTTTTTTTATTGAATACTTCATTGTTTTATTCAACGCATCATGTGAATATTTTGTTAATGAATTGACAATCCTAACCTCAATATTTTGTTCAAATCAATGTATGTTACATATTATCTTTCTGTTAAATGTTTTTAAAAAAAGACCAACAAATGATTGAATTATTGACGAATGGATAAAAATCAAAGGTTCGAAGTGAATAGAGAAGACGTAGACAGATGATGCCAAAAACACCATTTATCAGCGGGAGACTTTGGAACTAATATATATGTAAAAACAGAGACCTCAACAAGAAGGTCTAATGACATACGAGCAACACCTAGATCAAATGGAAGACCTGGAATACATTTAAAAAATCTCATGTCTTGCAGCATTGTTTTTGATCATTGAATGGCGCTGTCAATTTATAAGTAGATTTAGTTTAATAGGCCGGCAGCTTGGTGGTTAGGTCGTGTTGTTTACGCCGTGTTCCGTGGGCTGTGGTTCGACACCCACTCGCGCTCCGCCATCTGGCCGGCCCTGGATTGGGTTTGGGCGCGTGGGCTAAACAACCGACTGCCAACACCCAATCATATATCGCACCCGTTGACAAACAGGGCTGCCACACGCACCTGGCTATTAATTAATTATACCGGAATTCTAAAAATAACTTTTCTCAATCTGTTTGCAAAAATACGGCTGTGGAACCGGTAAATTGCGTGTGTCCTAACCTCTAAACCCCACAAAGACGGTCTCCGTGGTCGAGTGGTTAAGACGCTTGACTGCGAATCCAGGGGTCGCGGGTTCAAATCCCGGCGAGCGCATATAAATTTGATTTAATTAGTATGTTGTTCACATTTAATATTTGTTTTAAAAAAATACATACGAGTAGTTAACTAACGGGACGTTCCAGAGTGGTAGAATCTCTAAGTACTGCTCTGTTGAAAGACCACAATTCAGAATCGAAACGTTGATTGAAATGGCTTTAGCCATATTTGGTAACCAGATCTGAATAGTTAGGTACTTCCAAACCTTCCTCTTTCGCATCTCCTTCCTCTCCCCACTATCTTCAGTCTCACAAAATACCCCGATTGGGAATGCCATAGTGCTACTGGCTCCAGACGGTTGAGAGCAGTTGGGACTTTCAAAAAAATTATGAAAAAGCAGGGAGCACTCTTGAACGGTGAGCTCTGACGTCGTGATATTTGCACAGAATTTTATATCTGGTATTTCTTGATCAAAGCAGCCAGCGCAACGCGGTCAGTTCGCAACGTCATTTCCATTACGAGCAATAAAGCTTTAAATATTCATTGAACTTATTACACTCATTAAGTCACTGAGCCTCAGAGCAATAATATACAAGAGAGAGCGCTGTAGTCAGTTTTTATGAGATTTGCCGGACTCGGCTAGTACTAGGGCTAGGGTATTTATACATCCATTCATAGCACATGTCGACATAATGTTTTTGTTTATTCGTATAACCACTTTTTTACAGTATTGTTATAAACAAAAATATAGCATGTAACATAATAAACCGTTGAGTTATGTTAATTTATTTCGCGTATCAAAACGTGTGGGCGGAGTCAACGGAGACGCGGGACCCGAAGAACATTCTAACAATACTTTAAAGCGGTGTGATAATTTGAGAGATTTTGTTGTCTCTTTTTTGCCATGGTGTACGACGTAAAAACCCGGAGAAAGTGATTTATCCCAAATTTGTATAGGTTGGGTAAAAAGAATTAGCTCTCTCTCTCTCTCTCCATATATTGTTACCTCAAGCGCCGAGCTATACTGTTGAAACCGGGTAATAAAGCTACTTATTTTATATGCAATTTCGAAAATAATTTGTTTACGCTGTAAAACGAAGCACACAACATTAATTTAATAGCTTTAGGCAGGGGAAATGAATACGAAACACTTATTTCTATAATTACCGCTTAAGAAACCATTGCGGAAGAGCATTATCATTGTAAAAATCAGCACGGGAATTCTCCTATAAACATTTATATCGGTCTTCCGATAGCAGTTGGCAAGGGGTTATAGCTCCACGCGTCCGGTTTCGCCCACCGCCTTCCTCATACCGGCATAACAATCCTCGCAATCTCTCTCCTGCCATCATCTCCGATAGCCACCTACGCGGCAGAGGCGTGCCTCCACAAAGGCACATAAGCACTGCCTACCCTGCCGTACTCGCATACAAATATGTATAAAATTGGATGAAATAATATGGAATCATTGCAACAAAATAAATCTATACTTAAAAAAATAAGCACAATTTATTTTATTTTTACAGTGAATACTGCACTAGAGTCCCAACTGCTCCCAACCGTCTAGATGTTGTGAGGCTGAAGGTAGTGGGGAGGGGAATGAGATGGGGAAGAGGAAGGTTGGGAAGTACCTGGCTATTATATTAAAATGGCTAGAGCCATTTCAAGCAACGTCTCGATTCTATTTATTTATCTTAAGTTAGATCACATCATTGTGTGTTCTAATATAAAAGATTTAATGTATAAGACATGATTTTTTTCAAACATATTTTTCTGACGACATTTTGTAAACCTTAAATTTTAAAAATATATATCGGGTTACAATTCTGAATGGTGGTCTTTCACCAGGGCGATACTAAGAGTACCTACCACTCTGCTAATCGAACCACCGCGAGCGCCCAACCCACCTTCCTACTATAACGTGTCAAAAGCAGTAACTACATATGCCCAAATGCCGCCAATGTTAGAATAGATTATTCCGTGTTCACTAGACTACACAAAATATGTATGCTGTGAGCTGTTGCACGTTCAAATGGCTCGTTTATGTAAGTATATTTGTGAGTGCCTAAGGCAGTGCTTTTACAGAAAATCAATTCAGAAATTCAAATCAGTGACATATCGTCGCCGGAAGGGCAAAAGGGCAGAGGCGCCATTTTGGGGAGTTTAACAAGATTACTGTAGTTTTTTTGTTATACTATTTCATCTTTCAGTCTTCAGTACCTGGTTGGATTTAAAAAAAAATGCTAACTCAGGTACGACACAAATGGTGAATATATTTTAGATGGCTGAAGGGGCATAAAGTCTTCAGAATCAAACGAAAGTCAGAGCATTCGACGCAGAAAAAAATTGATCAAAACTGCATTTTTAACTTATTCTCGGCCAAAGTGACGCTTAAGACCTTTTGCATTTCCAGTGACGATATGTTAGTGCCTATTATCAATCCGTTATTTTCCCTACTGTCTACCCCGATCAAAAACTCTGTGCCCGCCACTGCTACACGGTGCTGCTGACGTCAAGGAACCGCTCCAACTATGTTATTTACGTAACTGACTCAAGGTAGCGCTACCTGCAATCCACCTGAACTGCCGATTGAAATAGTCTACAGACAGTAAAAGACAGCTTGGTTTGCTTGTTTCTTGAACCGATCAGGATATGCTTTGAGTTACAACAGCCGGGTTTTCGCTATAACCGATTGGAAATTCTCGACACATTTGTAGGAACAACTTACCCTCAGTGTGATTCGGTATATTCTTGTCTAAACAATTAAGCCGATTTTATACTAGGGTCAAAATTCAACCTGGCCCCTTTTCTAGCCGATACGCTTCATTTGACGGCCTCAGTAGTCGAATGGTAAGACTATGACTACGAATCTAGAGGTCGCGGGTTCAAATCCAAGCGTGCGCAAATAAATGTTATGTGTAATAACACATTTAATTAATATAAAATAATTTAGTATATTTGCGGCAAGTTCCAGAGTGGTAGATACCATAAGTATCGCCCTGGTGAACGATCACTAATCAGAATCGAAACGTTGCTTGAATTGGATTTCATCGTGTTTGGTGAATAGATCTGAGTACTAGTACTCCCAACCTTCCTCTTCCCCCTCCAAATTGAGTTCAGCCTCACAACATGCCCCAGTTGTGGTGCCATAGTTCCACTGGCTCCTACATCTATTCGCAAAGCTAAATTTGGAATGAACCTTATCTAATGAATTAAAATCATCGCTTTACTAATTATGGGTATCATTCTCCACTGTCCAGAATGTCGAGACTTGTTAACTCAAGCCATAGTCTTGAAATTTTTGGTAGCAGTCTAAATGATTTTTGTCGTTCTTTACGACTCTACCAAAACTTTGACTTGACCTTGTCTTTGATTTGAATATTAATTTTTATGAATGTTTTGTCATTACTTCATTTAATTATTATGTATGTGCTATTCTTTCTCTGTTGCTCTTTTTTCCCATTTTGTGTTTTTTTTGTTATTGGACTTTAGTCCGTTAGTTTGTAAATACATAAATAAATAAAACTCCCAGTTACGAACAAAAAAATATTGGCAAAGGCACTTAAATAACATCTTTACATGTTAAATCAGGGATATATTCATTGTGAATCTGTACAATCTTTATGTATGTCAATATCTTTCTTAATGTATTTATTATGTTTAATTAATCTCTACCTTTATGAGCCTCTTTTTAATGTAATAACTCGTTTGTTCCCTTTTCTTTTATAACCCCTTTTAAAATGTGTTCGCCTTGGTAAAAAAAAACTTTTCTCCTTCTCGGAATATTTAGTTATTTTTCAACTCTTTGTGATAACATCACTATAGTAAATAATGTCATACAAAATGTATGCACAAATCACCTATGTCAGGGGTCGGCAGTTTGTCAAGTGAGAAGAGCCAAATTGACATAGAAACAGGATAACAAAGGTACAAGAGAGCCATATATATATAATACTAATTATGGGTATAATTCTCCAATGTCCAGAATGTCAAGACTTGTTAACTCAAGCCATGATCTTGAAATTTTTGGTAGTAGTCTAAATGATTTTTGTCATTCTTTAAGACTCTACCAAAACTTTGACTAGACCGTGGCTTGAATGTTCTCTCTTATGTTTATTTTGCCTTATTTCTGTTCATCGCTTCATTTATTTTAATGTATATGCTATTCCTTCTCTGTTACTCTTTTTTCTATTTCGTGTTTAATATGTATTTTTGTAATTGGACTTTAGTCCGTTAATTTATAAATAAATAAATATGTAATATACATGTACATATGTATAGGATATGGATGTATGGGGGGAATAAGGTTCGAGATGTTTGATTTAAAAATTGAATTAGAACGGTGTCAAATAGCTACTTATTTTTAATTGAAAACATGACTATAAATTTTCATCCGTTATTCTGCTTCGAAGTCTATTTTCAATTTGGTTCATAGTTGAGAATATTTGTTCGCATACATATGTAGAGATTGTGAGAATACCAAAAGCTAGGCTTTTTAACGCGTTATATGTGTCAGACAAACTATTCTATGTATCAAATATTATTGTTTATATTTTAGGCAGTTGTTTTATAGTTGTCCACTTGAGCTGAGAAATTAAATTACATTTCTCTCTTTCGAGTTCTTCTAAGCGGCTGGTCAGATCTGTGAATATGTTGCTCCACAGTTTCTTGCTTTTTAAATCTACCATATTAACTGTAGCTAGTGTAGCGTAGTGCCTTATTTGCTCTGAATTGATAGAAACGTGCACCAAAACTGTTCTTCATTTTTCGTAATACGCTGTTGATATAAATCGCATCAAAACAACTGTTTTTTTCGTAACGATACTTTCTTAAATTCTTGAGATGAAATAATTCACCTTCCTCTATATCGTAGGTTCTCAAGGTGGGCGATAACGCCCCCTTGAGCGATTGAGACTTTCAGGGGGGGCGGTAGAAGACCCAGAGAAAATTAGGGGGCGTTGGAAAAAATAGCCGGTCACTGGAACGGTCGATATTAAAAAAACACCAGGAACCGGTTCCAAAAAGAACTGGATAAATAACCGGTTCTTTGGTAAATAAAAAAAATGGGGAGGGGGATTCTAGAAAAAAAAAAAATTCTCAAAGTGGGCGGTGGGCAAAAGAAGGTTGAGAATCTATGCTCTATATCTTCGGTAGGAACTATTTTCAAAGCTCTACTTTTTCCAATAGTGCATATGCGATGGTTCCTTAGAGTATATAGAGTGGTATCTATCCAAGACAGTGTAGTCAGTTTTTGATGATTTTTACCGGACTCGGCGGACCTGGGCGTGGCTAAGACTAAGGTTAGGGTATTTATACATCCATTCATAGCACATATCGACATAATGTTTTTGTTTATTCGTATAACCCCTTTTTCACAGTATTGTTTTCAACAAAAATATAGCGTATGTCAAGTTTAATGGCATAATAAAAAATGTAGGTGGAGTCCCGCGGTGACCCAGGAGCCCAAGATCATTGTGACAGCACATAGAAGCGGTGGATTATATTTGTTATCTCTTTCTCTCTCATGGTGAACGACGTAAAAACCTGGAGAAAGTGATTTATCGCAAGTTTGTATAGGTTGGGTAAAAATAATTAGCTCTCTCTCCATACATTGTTACTCCAAGGATGGTTCATTTCCCTTGCATTAAGATGTGAAGTAAAGTCGACCATGAAATGTAATTTTTGTAACCACGTGTCTTCTTCCAATTCTTGTTTATTTTTTCGCGTAGGAATAATTTTATTTTATTTTGGAGTTTATGTCCGAGGAGCCGCAAACGTCTATGCATAGAGTCGCGTTGTGGCTCGCGAGCCGCTCTTTCCGACCCCTGTACGTGAATAATCGCTGCACCCGACCGAACACCGTGTAACGCGCATTCCTCCGGTTGCATCCGATACAGGTGTAAAAACCGACCGCGCTGCGTTTCCTAGGCAGATTAGCACTCAGCCTCCGCGCCCGTCCCGCTCCGGCCGGGAGGGAGCAAGGGGGAGGCGACGAGGAAGCGACGACGGTATTGACAGCCGATGGAGGAACGCACTATCGGCTAACGGGAGGCGACATTCCTCGCGAATATAATGTGGAACGAGGTAAAGTGGGGTGGACGGGTTTGTCGATTCCGGCTAAGAAAAAATAAAAATTTAAAAATACCAAAATAAGTATCAATTAAATAATGCACTTGATAATTTTTATTTTACATTTTGTTTTTTGCATAAATGCTTCAATCTGGTCAATCCATTTTAAAATCTACATAAATTCAATTGGAAAATCAAGTGAAGGTTTTGAATCTACCGAAAATATTCCTAACTTTTTTTTATATAGTGAATACCGCACAAGAGTCCCAACTGCTACCAACCGTCTGGAATCAGTAAGACTACGGCATTCCCAAATGGGGTATGTTGTGAGGCTGGAGGTAGTGGGGAGGGGAATGAGATGGGGAAGAGGAAGGTTGGGAAATACCTGGCTATTCAGATCATGGCTAAACATGGCTAAAGCCATTTCAAGCAACGCTTCGATTCTGAATGGTGGTCTTTCACCAGGGCGATACTTAGAGTATCTACCACTCTGGAATGGGTCGCAAATATACTGTATATTATTATTATATGTATTATTTTCTCCTTGTTAGTTAGTTTTATTAGCATAATAATGGTGAAAAGCCACCATACGGAATTGAAACGTTGCATGAAATGGCTTTAGCTATGTTTAGTGACCAGATCTGAAAAGCCAGGAGATGTTGAATGTGTTCAACTCATCTTTCAATCATACCAACGCCTCATGCAATGTATTGGATGATACCACCCAGAGTTGGTAAAGTAGTATCTATCCAAGGCAGTGAAGTTAGTTTTTGACTTGTTTTTGATGATTTTAACCTGACTCGGCGCACCTGGGCGTGGCTAAGACTAAGGCTACGGTATTTATACATCAATTAATATCACATATCGACATTATGTTTTTGTTTATTCGTATAGCCACCTTTTCACAGTATTTTTATCAACAAAAATATAGCATATAACCTAAAAAACCGTTTGGTTGTGTCAAGTTTAGTGGCATAATAAAAAATGTGGGCGGAGTCCCGCGGTAAACCAGGACCTTAAGATCATCCTTACAGTATATAGAAGCGGTCTATGAAATTTGTTGCCTCTTTCTCTCTCATGTTGTACGACGTAAAAACCCGGAGAAAGTGATTTATCGCAAGTTTGTGTAGGTTGGGTAAAAATAATTAGTTCTTCCTCCATATATTGTTACTGCAAGATACCATCGTTTCCCCATACTTGCGGCAGGTTGGACTGATCAGCACTTGAAAAACTAGCCCCGCAATAACAAGAATGGCAATCTCTGCAGATTACGCAAGAATTTCGTCCGAAATGAAGAAACAAAATGCAGCGACAAAGTGAAAATAAAATAAATGTTAATTTTGATATCCGAGTAGGTTTCACCTTTTGAATGCAACCCAGGAAAGTCCAATTTCTCGCTTTCAAACAAACATGGCAACATTATATTGTGCTATACAGATTTCCTGTTACCCCGTCCACCGAGGAATAAAAAAATAAATAATAAAGTTTTATTCCGGAAGGTATGCAATGCAACACCTTCCATAATTGATATCAATACATAGTATGTAATTATAATGTTAAGAAATAAAATGAACAGAAATTCATGATAAAAAAAAAAAAAATAATATAAGTAAAAAATATGAATGGAGGATTAGGCCTCATTTCTGCAAAACGCCATCAAGAGAGAGTCCATCCTGGCAGCGTTAAGATTGATGGGGCCAATAATTTACTCCAATGCGCTTTTATGCTTGAATTCGGGATCTGACGGGATTCCATAATGAGGTCATAAAAAAGGCAGCTTTTGATCAAGTAGATTTCAATTATAACAAGATGATTGATAAATTTTCTGCTTCGGATTTTAGCAGATAACTCTCCATTCAGAAGTGGTTATTAAATAGAAAGGTTTATTTGATCTAATGATGGGTTTAATCTTGGAGTAATAATGTATGGAATAATGTAGAGAGCAGTCTAAATGTTTTTTTGTCATTCTTTACGACTCTACCAAAACTTTGACTAGACCATATCTTGAATGTTCTCTCTTATGTTTATTTCGCCTTGTTTTTGTCATCGCTACATTTATTATTATGTATATGCTATTCTTTCTCTGTTGCTTTTTTTTCCATTCCGTGTTTTATATGTTTTTTTTTGTAATTGGACTTTAGTCCGTTGATTTATAAATAAATAAATAAAAACAGTCACAGATGTTCACTATGATTGTAGACTCAATAAGCGTCCATTCCAGATATTATCATTATATATAATTAAAATTGTAGCAGTCTGAAGATGCCCGTCAAAAGGTGAGAGCGGTCAGGTCATAAAAAAATAGTAGAACAGAGTTGAAAATTTGGTATTATTAAATCAATAGAATATTGGAGTCGCGGAAATAATAAAATAATATCGAAATTTTCATAACAACACCACAGTCACTGGACAAATTCCCCCTTTCACGTGATAAAACTAAATAACCGAGACAACATTTTCCGTGTTCATAACAAACTAAATGACTGAGGAAAATGTCACCATATCATAAAAATACATTAAATAATTGAGGTCAAAATTTATCGTTTTACATAACACGGAATAACTGACCCCCCAATGAGGGGGAATCCAAGCCTCCCCGTAGCACTGATAAAATTATCTACCGTCAAACCAAAAATGGATGATATAGAAAAACATGGTAGAACAATATAAATAATAATATGGTAGAGACTACTTTTAAATCTCGAAAGAACACCGCCATCATTACATAGCAAATGCAACTTTACGATAATTCACCAACCAGTGGCGTGCAGAGAGTTCTTTAATAAAGATCAGTGGCGGCTCGTGACTTTTTAGTGTGCTAGAGTGCTAAGATTGAAAAAAAAACGTCATGATTGATGTTGTTGTGGCCGAAAATGAATTTAAAAAAATACATATAAAAATATATATTGTATGAAGATTTTCAAGATTATTCAGTTTCCAATATATTATGACCCACCAAAACTGAAAAAACTTGATACAAAATTATAATTTTTTTTTTAATAAAATAAAATCATTTTCGTCTACAACAACATCAACAACGTCGTATTTTTCAATCTCAGCACTCTAGCAACCAAAGTCACGAGCCGCCCCTGATAAAGATACTATCACAAATAAGCCACTAAAACGCGCGCACAGCTTACAACATACATATTTTGTGTGGTCTAGTTCTAGTGAATATATAATAATCTATATTTTCGTAGAAAGCAATCTCTTTCTGATTTGACATATTTAATGAAAATCAACTTTGTACAAGACCACAGATTTTATTTTATTTTTTATGTCCGAGCGGTTTAGCTTAGCCTAACCATCATAAGGGTACAAAATTAGACTAAACAAAAAATACAAAGTGTGCGGTTATATATACATACAGAGGGAGAACACAATATAAAATCAAATAAGAGAACAGTGAGAAATCAATAATATAACATTTAAATTATAACAAAGGAACAGAGAGAAAGAGACACATAATGTGAAATGAAAGAGGCAAAACGTCAACTGAGAAGGTGATTAAAGAATAGTGAGAAATACGTATGATGATTAACATATATAACGATTAGTCCAACTAACGTATTTCTGAAATTGTAGATTTTTTTTTGCAATAATTTCGTAATATCATATTTTTAAGCGAGGGTAGGCAGCGCTTATGTGCATTTATGAAGTGCACGCCTCTGCCACCAACCATCTGTATAATATGCACTGACAAGAAAAAACGCTACCAAATACATATGAAAATAAATATTTTCAACTAATAGTGTTTTTTACGTATTAGGTTTTTTATACCACTTTTCAAATAAAACAGGAAAAGTTGGGTGTATTTCTAGTGTATAATAAAATTTGTTTAAGTTTCACGATAATGTCATCAAAGCCTTATCAAAGTGCGCATATATTTGCCAAAGGTTAAATTATTGTATGTTAATTAACTGCTAGGTGATAAAACTTTAATCTAAGAACTATAAATAGCGTCAAGCGAGTGATATTGAAAAATGTTTTTCTGATTGTGGTTTCTCGTCAAGAGAATAATATCATAACGAGCACAACCGCAAACCAAGCTGGAATATTTATCACATAAATTTGAAATCTTAAGCCAGGTTTAAATTGAAATAAATGTGCATTGTTTAAACATAATTCAGTCTGCGATACAATAAAAGGAACACAGATTATTAAAGGTTTTATAAACATATTAAATGATTTATGTGCAGATGTTTCAATGTCACTAAACGGATTTCAACGTTTGATAGAATACGACTTTCCAGAGCACTTTAGATAAGCAATATACCTGATATTGGACTACTGGATAAATTTAATTGATCATTCAGAATGTGTTGGGTCCGAAGCTGCGATAAAACACCGAATGTGTTTTCAGCTTCAGATGAATTTGGAAAATACTGGACTGTAAAACGATAAATACTACTTGATGCAAGTGTCTAATTATGGATGTGGAGAGATTATGGAATGAAGGAAGTAAGGAAACCAATTCACTCATCGATGAAATTGTTGATTATTCTTACATATTGGATTATTAACGAACACCACAACAAAAACACACTTTATTTAATATTATTTGATGAACAACAACAAACCGAACGACCAAGCGAGACACCAACGAACGAACGCGTTTTTTTCACACAACTCTCTTCTGTTTCTTGATTGTCTCTTGTTTTCAAACTCGGTGTTGTTGAATACGGAAATCGAATATATTGAAATGGTTGGATAGGGAATATGAGCACCGGTGCTTTTATTGAAGGTATGATCTTTTTCAATAAGATGATTGGGGAATTCTGAAAAACCGTGATTATTTAAGCATCTAAGATGTTCTTTGATTCTAACATTGACATTACGGGTTGTTTTACCAATATAAAATGTAAAACAATCTCTACGTTCCAATTTATAAATTCCTGAGTTCATTCATTCAACTTCTCAATAAAAGTAAAAGCGATTTAGTACTGGGACGTCAAAGCTTCAACACATACCTGACCAGATTTAAAAAAGAACAACATAAATGTGATTTCTTGTTTTGATTTCTTTTTCAGAATTATCTGTGTCCATTAAGGAAGGTTTACAGACTCTTATATCCTTAAATTCAATATGGATACAATTCTTGTGTTGTCTGATTTTCTAATCATGCTTTCATTTACTCATTTTCCTTTGATAAATAACCTTATTAAAAATGAATTATTTTTCGATATATGAATGTGAACAAAGCAAGAAGTATGTGCCAAGACAGAGTTGTATGGCGGTCCGTCCTCTCTGCCTGCGGGGAAACGGCGTGATGGTTAGTTAGTAATAAGACGGAGCGTAGGAATTAAGATTTGTACAGCGTCCTTGAGGTGATTTTTCACTAAAAAACAACGCTACCAAAATTATCAAAATGTAACTACTATTATTATTAAGGTGATAGTATATTGCACACTAATTATTGTAGTTTGATTTGATAGGAAATATCGCACATGGCCGTGGGCGTTTTCGTGAACATGTAAATTGAACCATCGACTCCTTGTTCGCAGTTTGTCGAACCGAATAACATTACGCATAACTATTCGCATAGTAATAATATTCGTGCAGTATTATCTTCAGATCGTACAACTCCATATTAGTGCAGAGCGGGGCCTGTTTTCTAAAGGGGAATTAATATATAAGCGATGCTAACACCCACCACCACGAGATGTTTGCAACTCATAATAATAATGTACGTTCAACCAGCAGTGAAGGTACTTTAAACAGAATGAACATTCATTTGTATTTTTTTTATATACTGACGGATCACTGTCCAATTACAAAAAAAAAAACATAGCACGGAATGGAAAAAAAGGATCAACAGAGAAAGAACAGCACAGATATTTTTTAATGAAGCAATGACAAAAATATACATTGGAAATAACATTCATGTCAAGGTCTGAAGAAGGTTTTCGTAGAGTCGTAAAGAATGACAAAAATTTCAAGGACCACGGCTTGAGTTAACAAGTCTCGACATTCTGAACAGTGGAAAATGATACCCATAATTAGTAGAGTGATGATTGAGGAACAGCAATTCATTGCTTCTAGGTCTACGGCAAGGAATGTTAAATTGGATGAGTTGCAACAAAGAAGGTGAGTCAATAACTTCTGGGCAACACGACGAAGGCATGGATAATACCACGCCAAGGACATAGGACATAGACGAAATTTTAACACAACTAAAGCGGGAATGGGTCACGTAACTACGGAGAGGAATTGGTGGGGCAATACTGTGTTAAATTGGAAACCTGGTTTAGTCAAAAGAATTGCATCAGAGATGGAGCGATGACATCAAAAGAATCGAAAGATTAAATTGGTAGACAATGACATAAAAAAGAACACTGGATGGACAAAAAAGGTCTATATCCAGAAATGCACAGACAGGTGTCAGTGTCCGACCTAGATCCAAAAATAGCTCAAAAAACTGGGGAGCCATGTTGTAGAACCAGGAGATAATACCAAAAATTTCAACCCTGGAGAACTCTATAAATAAACTAGATCATTGAAAAAGATACATCGTAAACACTTAACTACAACATATCATTGAAGAGAATCTCATGGACTATGAACCCTGTACCAAATACAAGTGAGGTGTAGCAATAACTATCAACTGTATGGATGGTTTGTAGAAAGAAGCAATACGCCACGGGCTAATTTCAGATTATGGAGCGGCTAGGTATTATCTCGGAGTAATGGAAACGATTGTCCAGTAAAGATGAGTAAAGTGAGCAGAACGACTTCCATTAATACATGCGTGAGCACCGTCGAGGTATTTGGGTCGTATACAATGTACTAGCACAACGCCGCATATCGCATCTTGCTATTAACCACACACTGCATGCTATAATAATACTTGTGTAGGTACTATCCTGCTTACTGGTCGGTACTTGAACTCATTCCACAGTAAAAGCAATCAAGAATCAGCATGTATAAGAACGATTTTATGAACAGGGGCTAAATAAATAGAATTGATTGTGAAATGATCGCTGATGTGACCGACAAATTGCTCCCTGGGTAAGACGCGCTTTTGTTCGGGGATGTTGAATAAAATATAATCGCTTTCTATTGAATACTTTTTATTGGAAGAACTTATATAATTTTTAATTAAACCTTTAACTGAACATGGTTTATTACTGCCTAGAAGTGCGATGGGAATTGAATGTGGAATGATACTCAAATAATAGTCAAACTAAAATCATCAGAGTCCAAACATGGTGTCTATGGAATAAAGCTGGATTTACACCAACGTCCGGATCCGCTCAGTGACGATACTGTTCCGTATGAGAGCTTATTGATATTGGATGAATATCAATCAAGGAGA
Organism: Drusus annulatus; assembly: GCA_022651775.1. NCBI lineage: Eukaryota > Metazoa > Arthropoda > Insecta > Trichoptera > Limnephilidae > Drusus > Drusus annulatus. The sequence goes on from JAGWCC010000028.1 coordinate 995,621, forward strand.
TTTTTTTTTATTAAAACCCATTTTTTTATCACTAAATAATTAAAAATATTATTTAGTGATAAAAAAATGGGTTTCACTCTAAAAAATCTACGATGTAAGTATTTTTACACATCAAAATAATTATTTAACTAACTAAGTAGTTAAATATCACAAGGGTGGGGGCAGAGAGGATATACTGTCACACAACTTTGTCTTGGCACATACTCCTTGATTTGATATTCATACCATATCAATAAGCTCTCATGCGGAACAATATCGTCGCTGAGCGGATCCGGACGTTGGTGTGAATCCAGCTTAAGATACACTTGAAAAACAAAAATGAGTTAAATGTGCAGTTTTGATCAGTTTTTTTTTCTGCATCGAATGCCCCGACTCTCGTTTGATTCAAAAGACTTTTGTAGCCCTTCAGCCATCTAAAATATATTTACCATTTGGGAGTAGGTTTGACTCAAGTGACCTAAGTTTGGGACTTTTATTAGATTGTTATCGCTTCAGAGTAACTCAGTGAGAGCATTGAGTTACCTGAGTTCAAAATCCAACCAGGTTCTGAAGACTTGAATTTTATTGTAAAAAAGAAAAAAAAACTTTTAAGTGCTCTGGTGGAAACTTCTCAAAATGGCGCTTCAGCCCTTTTGCTTTATCGGTGATGATATAATACAATAAGTAGCATTTTTAAATTACTCTTTAATATTATTTCCATTGCTATCGAGTGAACGCTCGGTAACAATATGCAGGAATGTTTGCTAATGACAATCTAGGTAATTGCATTACAATGCATAGTGCATTCGAACCACTTGCATAGATGTACGAATAATAAAACATTTGTGGTGGACTTTTGTTTGATCGCTATTACGTTGGTGATAATAATGATATTGATGATGTAGATAACATTAGTAAACCGAGTAAAAATATATTTCATTCCAATATTATTATTAAGATAAGCGCGATTTAAGACATTTTTTATTTACATGCTCGTTGTAACTTTAAGTGACCACTCAGGCACGGGGGCTCCATCGAAGTAGAGTTAAGAACCTTGCAGGGGGTGGTTAAGCCCTTGTCCCTTCATGCATCCAGGTGACCATCTTTTGACAATACTTCTGATTGATATTATTATTTTTACATGAACTCCACAAAATTTGTCGTTTTGGGGATGTTTTTTGAAGGGTGTTTTTGAGGAAAGGGAGAAATAAACCTGGGTCTTGAAGAGGCCCATTCTGTAGGAGGAGGGAAACACAGAGGGCGGTAAATCATCAGCCGAGCTGTTGAACACAAGAACGATTCGTAGAAGCGACCCGTTCTCATGTATTGTATGTCAACCGTGTACAAATTTTAAACGCGCGTTCGGCGAGTTTCCCGGCTATGCACCGGTGCCGAAGAGGATCAATGACGCAAGTTCCTCGGAGCATCTTCCATTAAAATACCGGTAGAACAAATACAACATTCCCACCTGACGTCTGTGCTCCAAAGATTGCAATCCGTTTGTTAAGATAGGAGATAATCTATCAAACAGCCCGTCGAAAATGTAAAATGAAAAATAATTTTCTCTCACTACGCATATCAACAGCCCAAAGGTAAAAAAAACAATATGGCCTTATCTATATCGTAAATACTGATAGCAAAAATCATTATGATATTGTGCTGACTGGTGAATGAAGCAAGAAGTGTGTACCAACACAGAGTTGTGTAGCGGTTCATTCTATCTGCCTACCCCTGCGGGGAAATGGCGTGATAGTAAATTGGTTAGAAAAGGCGAAGAAAAACAAAAAGCGAGTATTGTAAAATGATACCAAACCTATGTAGTTGTAAAGTAGAAGGAAACGATAACAAAGACAAACCTTGACCCAATAAAAATAGTTCTTCTAGGTATTCCAAGAAGGAATCTTATGACGTCATACATTCATGGCATCCATGGCCATAGATGAGTAAAGAACTACTCTTCGTAGAAAAGATAGATGACTAAACGAATTGTTTATAATCCGCTTCACATTGGAGGGAAAAAAACATAGAAAAATAACAACAACTATAGACAACAGCATCAAACCGCGTGTTCCATTGAATGACAGGTAAGTTCTAAGGTACCTACTTACATTAAACCAAGCCCACTTTACACACATTCCCACTATCAAGCGGCCGAATAACAGAACAGCTCTATAAAGTTTTCCGTGTCCAAAGGCAGAATTTGGGTTACAGTAAACGGGAGGTCAGGCGTTGGATAGGTTATGTGTTTTGATGAAACGTGACACAACAGTAAAAAATACTAGAATTGTGGGTAGAGACTAGGGACCGACTCGTAGTAAAAAATCAATAGTTTTATGCATGCCCATGCGAAATGCAGTTAATTATGATTCACGACGCATATAATAAGTGGAGAAGTGTAATCATTTCACACAAATCGTGACGAAAGTCATTAAAATAACGCAAACATTGAGAAAAAAAATGAAGGAAAATGAATCATTTACTGCAAGTTCGATGAGAAAGCTATGCATTTTTTTAACGAGGTTTCATTTATAAAAGTGTCTAGGTAACGCATAAGAACTAGGACAATCCGATAACTAGGAGGGAGCGCTTCTGTAGTCAGTATTGATGATTTTTGCCTGACTCGGCTAAACCTGGGCGTGGCTAGGACTAAGGCTATGGTATTTATACATCCATTCATAGCACATGATGTTTTTGTTTATTTGTATAACCGCTTTTTCACAGTATTGTTTTAAACAAAAATATAGGATATAACCTAAAAAACCGTCGAGTTATGTCGCATATCAAAACGTAGTGGGCGAAGTCGCCGGGGACGCGGGAGACCGAGAACACGCTTACATACCGAATAGTGGTGCTATATTATGTGAGAACTTGTCTTGTCTCTTTCTCTCTCACGGAAAGTGATTTATCGTAAATTTGTATAGGTTGGGTAAAAATATTTAGCTCTCTCTCCATATAGATTCTTGCTCTGAGATTAGGACCCTTAAAGCATAAAATTCCACACCCCGTCGCCTCGAAACTCATACACGATGTAGGTAACGAAAATATAGTATCAACGGAGCTGTATCGGACATATGAGCCTCCATCGGCCGCCTATTTTTAAGCAATATAAATATGAATATCAATATAAATATGTTTAGATACTAAGTAAGAATAATATGTTTAAATGTAAATTCCTTGTTGTTCCCCGAGCGAAATACCGCCCGGGAAACACGTTATCGCCGCGCGGCTGAAAATCATCTGTCGCGGCGAGCGGAGTAATCGGGCCTTTTACGTCCCCCCTCCACAAACGGTCAGGAGATTACGCTTGCAAGCGAGCTCCGACCCTTCTCCAAAGACAGCCGAGCGATTATGGCGCTCTACCGGCCGTTTACCGAACGATTTACTCGGATGGCAGTATTTACGCCGTACCCCTCTCTAGCGCCCGGAGGCTGGCCGCCTCGTTCAATGGACCGATCCTTCGGCCAATGAGGAGAGCTAGGCAGAGATTCGGCGTATTTCAAAATCTTATTATTGCGTAATTATGGTTAGGTATTAATTTGTAAACTAGATTTGCGGGAATTCAGTCATCGGTACGATAAATAAAAAGTACACAGATCTGACGGCTGAATTCCCTACTACATAATTGTATAAAATAAAAAGTTGTAATTATGTTAATTAAGTAGTTATAAGACAAAACATATACCACCACCCCTTATGTAACCCTCCTAACAAATTGTAAAATGTAAAACTTTGAAATTAATAAAAATGCTGGGAAGAAGTGGTTTATTGGAAGCGAAAGGTCATAAAGAGAGCTGATGCTGGTATATTTTGCCTTCCCGCTAGAAAAATGCTAGCAGGAGCTACGAGCTCAAAGAGGAGAGCTCGCAAGAAACTCGGGCGTTTTGAGCGCTCGAATCCCGGGTCCAGCGGATGCTGGGCCGGGGATATAAATACAGGGCCCAAACCGGTCCAAAGTAGAACACTCTCAGCATCTCTACCGACATCAGCTCTCCTGACTCTACGCTTCTGACCGCTTCTTCCGCCTGGACTCTACAACTTCGTTTGACTGCTTTTCCCTGGACCATCCGCCTTCTCCCGCCTTTGGAACTTCGACTTGCTGCAACCGACCCAGGCCCGCTTCGCTGATTGACTTGAAGAAACTGGCCCCTCAAAATTTATAGTCAATGTGCTGACAAAACGTCTGGTACATTGTGGTCCTTCGATTCAGGATCATCTCGTCTTCATCAGCAGCCAAGATGTCACCAACACTACGCTCAGGAAAGAGCACCCCGGAGGGATCTGCACCCGCTGAGGAAGATTCTCAAACCGCCAGCAGCACTGCGCCCCCCGATTGGGGCCAACGCCCAGCCGCCTACCTCGTCGAGCTGCCGCGGCAGCCCGGGCCCGGGCTGCCTCCCAGGCTGCTGAGCAAACCGCACCTTCTGACGCCTCTCCCGCTCTCACGGCTAGCCACGATTCATCGTCGGACAGCGAAGCCTCAACTGCTGACACACTCAAGCAGTTGCGACGTGAGATACGAGATGAGAGGCGCCGCAACCAGAAGCTGCAGGAGGCCCTTATCGCCTCATTACAGCAGACTCCGCGACCTGAATTCACCGCAAACAGGGGAGTCTGCCACCGTGCCGCCACACTGCATCACGAAGGAAGCCGACAACGACTTCATCCGAGGACTTCAACAAGGAGTCACTCCAGGCGCCATACAAGGCGACCATCAAGGCGCAGAGTACCGGCCCGCAGCATTCGTGACGACGATGCAAAGCCGTACAACCCCTCTGCAGCCTCATCAGCACACACAGGGCGCCAGGGTGCAAGGCGCCCACAAAAGTGCTACAACAGGTGCCTCAACAAGCACCAACATCGGGAGTCTGGGTCCAGCACATCAGCCGTACCAGCCTACTCAGATGAGAAATCAAGGAGCCGCGGAAATACCTACCGCTCCTTTAACACCGGAGTATGAGCCGGGAATAATCAACAATGAGAGCCTGGGACCAGCAAATCAGCCGTTCCAGCCTACTCCAACTTCAATTCAAGGGGCCGCGGAAATACCTACCGCCCCTTTTACACCGGAGTATCAGCCGGGTGCCAATACAAGATACGCGGAATTTCCGAGTCGTCCCACAGAGAACGAAACGGCGCGTCATACCCAGAATTGGGTCAACAACAGAGCAGATCCGCTCTCACAAATCGCCGCGGTCATGGCCGAAGCCTTCCGCAACTCTCAGCAAGGAGGATCACCAAGATCACAGCCGGAAGAAGAAAGCAGAATGGCCTCGCTGATCGCGCGCCAATCAAGCGCCAAGGACCTGCCGATGTACTACGGAGATGCCGTAGAATGGCCGGCCTGGCGTGCCCAGTACCATCAATCCACGCTGACATGCGGGATGACTCCCGCGGAAAATCTGATGCGCCTTCAGCGAGCGCTCAAAGGAAAAGCGCGGGAAGCTGTCAGCCCCTATTGATGGATCCGACACAAGTGCCGGAAATACTGGACGTGCTGGAGCACCGCTTTGGCGGCGCCCACACAATCGCAACGCTCGTGCTCGATAGAGTGAAGAAACTTCAACGCCTATCTGAAGATGCCTCAAATGAGGCCCTCATCGAGTTCTCAGGAGCAGTGCAAAACATTGTAGCGTCTCTCGGGAGCCTAAAAAGTGATTACCTCGTGAACCCGACCCTACTAAGTGAAATTGCGTCAAAAATGCCACTCGCGCTGAGAGTAGCATGGCTGCATCAAGTTGCTGACAAAGTAAACTCAGTGACGATTCAGGAACTTTCCGCCTTTTAAAACGGCTCACTAATGCGATACCTAGATCGGGGCTAGTAGACAATGTACGGCCGCGCGCTCGCCGCGAGCAAGTGTTCGCCCAAAGTGCTCAAAATAGTGAAAGTTATGTGAACAAAGAAAAGTGTCCGCAATGTGCTCACGCCCACAAAATTCGCGAGTGTCCGGTATTTTTGGGCAAAAGTGTTTCCTTGCGGTGGAAAATAGTGACAAGTGCGCGTCTGTGTAGCAGGTGTCTTGAGAGCAGTCATATGGCTCGTACGTGTAAAGTGCGCGTGTGGTGTGGGATAAACTCATGCAGCATACCTCATCACAAGTTACTACACGATCCGTCGCGTGTCACCGTGTCCGCCGGCCCGTCGCGCCCTAGCGCGGAACAAGGAACCGAAACAGTGACAAACACTACGCGTGGAACGGGCAGAACTCAGTGCTTCTGAAAGTGATACCAGTGACAGTTTGTGGCCCCGCAGGGCAAGTTTCAGTGCACGCGTTGTTGGACGAAGGGTCAACGGTCACCCCTGATTGACGCGCAAATCGCGGATGAGTTAAAGTTAAGTGGTCCGATTCGCGGTCTCCGAATACACGGAGCCAGCGGAATGTGTTCCACGGACAACACATCGCGGCGCGTAAAACTATCAGTGCACGGTGACGGTGAAAAATACGCGATTACGGCAAATACGGTCCGCAATCTTGACCTGCCGCAACAATCAGTGGCCGGGAAACGGCAAGTGAAACCAAAAACTGTTACTGGGCCAGGATAATGCCCACCTTATAGTGTCGCGAGAAGTGCGAGAAAATGCGGAGCAAAGAATGCTGTCACGTACCGCCCTTGGATGGATATCTCACGGAGGTATCAAGCAAACCGCGGACGGTATCACGCTTAATATCATCGGTGAGCCGGGCGCAGCGGATCGGAGCCTCTCTGAGCTAATAAAACTCAACTTCGCGATCGACTCACTGGGGGTGACGTCATCGGCTCGCGTGAACGCCGCCATACAAAGGGCAGAGGCTCTCATGAAATCCACTACGCGGCCCTGTGACACCGCCCGGTGGGAGACCGGCCTTCTATGGAAGGACGAAAATACGCGCTTGCCAGATAACAAGCAATGCGCGAAAAATAGATTAATCTCATTAGAGAAAAAGCTTGCAAAGGACAAGCAATTAGCGGCAGCTTACAAAGAAAAAATAAGCTTGCTTACCGAGCGTGGATACGCCCGCAAATTAAACGAACGGGAAGCGACCGCCGAGAGCCCGCGAAAGTGGTATCTACCGCATTTCGCGGTGATAAACCCGAACAAACCGGGAAAAATAAGAGTTGTCTTTGACGCAGCAAGCCGCTGCCGAGGCATCTCCCTGAATGATCAGCTGCTTACGGGCCCTGATCTACTTTCATCTCTTCTCGGAAACATATTACGTTTCCGAGAAGGAAAAAATACACTGGCGGCGGACATAGCCGAAATGTTCCTCCAAATAAAGATAAAAAAAGGAGGATCAAGCTTCGCAGCTATTCCTGTGGAGGGCGACGCCGCAAAGAAGAGCCACAAACATACATGCTGACATCCATGATGTTTGGAGCCACATGTTCTCCGAGCAGCGCACAATTTGTGCGGAACCACATAGCAGAACAGCAAAGGTGCGAATATCCGGCCGCAGCGTCCGCGGTCCGGAAAAAGTTCTATATGGACGACTACCTAGACGCGGTAGACACCGCCGGCGAGGCCGCCGCTATGGTACGGGACGTGAGCGCCCTTCTTGAAAAGGGTGGATTCCAGTTAACTAACTGGGCGTCCAACAGCTCTGCCGCTATTGACAAGGTGCCGCTCGAAAAGCGAGCCAAATCAGCCGTGCCGATAAATAGCGGAGAGAAAGAAAACGAGAGAATTCTGGGCCTCGTTTGGGATCCCGTGGGCGACCGATTCCTCTACAGTTTCCACGAGGCGGCCGCGGAAGAGATCATTCCCCACCCGACAAAAGGCAACTACTAAGCGTAGTTATGAAAATTTTTGACCCCGTTGGTTTTGTATCATGCCTAACGATAAGGTCGAAAATCCTGCTGCAAGCTGTCTGGAGATCCAGCGTCGGGTGGGACGAGAAAATAAAAGAGGAACACGTTCAAAAGTGGTCGGAGTGGCTACAACTCCTCCGCCACAGCGACGTGTCCATACCACGAGGCTGCCTGGAGGACCGAGGCAACGGCTTCCAGCTACACGTCTTCTGTGACGCATCTGAGGTAGCGTGTTGTGCCATCGCTTACCTCACACCGAAACGTCCCAGGAAGGTACAAAATCCACCTTCCTGGCCAGTAAATGTAAGGTGGCTCCACTAAAGCCCCTTTCAATTCCGCGCCTGGAATTGCAGGCAGCGCTGATGGCCGCCCGTTTGGCGGATACCATCCAAAGAGAAAGCCAGATGAAATTTGGAAAAATAACTTACTGGACGAACTCGACAACTGTTTTATGCTGGCTGAGGACTGATCCGAGGGCCTACTCTGCCTTTGTGGCTAACCGGCTCGGCGAGATCGATGACCTGACGGAGATTGGTGCCTGGAAATGGGTGCCCACTAAATTAAACCCGGCCGATATCGGTACACGGGACATCGAGCCGCCGGACCTCTCAGCCACGGGCGGCTGGTTCAGCGGCCCCGCATTCATTAAGCGCCCTGAATCAGCATGGCCTCGAGAGAAGGAGCCCCTCACCCCGCCTGACAACCAGGCCTTAGAAGTGAAGCCGAGCTACGTGGGCCTCACAGTTACGATGGGAGACGCTTTGCCGAAGATAGAGCGGTTCTCATCCTGGCACCGCCTCATCCGCACCACTGGTTGGATTCTCCGCTTCGTAAGACGATGCCGAGCGGGACCGAATAAACCCGTAGAAGGACCTCTGCGCACGGAAGAAATCCGCCAGGCCGAGACCATATGGGTCCAAAGGTCACAGTTCGACTCGTTCCGGGCCGAAATGCACGCTACGCAAAAGGGAGAAACCCTACCCGCCGGCAGCCCGCTACGCGCGCTAGCGCCCTTTCTAGGCCCGGACGGGGTCCTAAGGATGGACTCACGGCTAAAAGCGCTAAAAGGAGTGGCCATTAATGCGCGGACACCCGTGATATTACACGGAGATGATCCGTATACCCGACTCTGGATCCGCCATCATCACCAAAAGGCGGATCATCCGAGCTCGGAGAAAACAATGGCGGAAATAAGGAGCGGTTTTTTCGTAATAAAACTGCGAACAAACCTACGCCGCGCAGCGCACGACTGCCTCACGTGCAAAATAAGACGGAGTCGGCCGATGCCGCCGCTGATGGGACCCCTACCGGCCGCCAGGCTCACCCACCACGTGAGCCCATTCACAAATTGCGGCCTGGATTATTTCGGCCCTATGGAAATCACCGTCGGCAGGCGCAAGGAAAAAAGGTACGGGGCCCTATTTACGTGCCTATCAACAAGGGCCGTACATATTGAGCTCGCCGCTTCGCTCAACACGGACTCGGCCATAATGGCCATACAAAGGATGTCGGCGAGACGAGGCCAACCTTCCTGCATTTACTCCGATAACGGAACAAACTTTCACGGGGCTGAAAGAGAACTACAGGATGCGCTGGAGTCCGTCAGTCAAGACTCCAGAGTACAAGACTACCTGAGTACCCATCAAACAGCCTGGAAATTTATTCCCCCCCTGTCTCCCCATATGGGAGGAGCTTGGGAGCGTCTAGTTCGCTCCATCAAGAGAGCCTTGACCTCCACACTCAAAGAACGGGCCCCCCGAGAAGAGACGCTGCTCACGGCCCTAGCCGAGGCCGAGTTCACAGTCAACAGCTGCTCGCTGACCCACGTATCCGTGGACCCAAAAGACGAGGAGCCGCTGACCCCAAACCACTTCCTGCTAGGGACAGCGGGACTCCGGCCGCATTTATCTATGTATGCGGCCAATGAAGAAGAGGTCTGCTTACGGAAACAATGGCGAATCAGCCAGCAATTGGCAGATATGTTCTGGCGGCGTTGGATAAAAGAATATTCGCCCACAATTGCCGCCAGACAAAAATGGCATCAAATAAGCGCCCCCATCAAAACGGGTGATTTGGTACTCATCACAGACCCCGCCTTGCCCCGCAACAGCTGGCCCCGCGGACGGATAACAGAAACGATGCCCGCCGCGGACGGACAGGTCAGGACCGTGCGAGTCCGAACCTGCAACGGAGAATACGTGCGCCCAGCCGTTAGGATTGCCGTGCTCCAGACGACCCGTACGCCGGAGACCCCCCCGCAGAAGGACGCCCGCCGCCGCCAAAAGGAAAAGGCCGCGCGGGCCGCCGCTGGACCAGGGGACCCCGTCATGTCCGAGGATAGCTAGTGCCGACGAGGTCAGCACCTGGGTGGGTGTATCGGACATATGAGCCTCCATCGGCCGCCTATTTTTAAGCAATATAAATATGAATATCAATATAAATATGTTTAGATACTAAGTAAGAATAATATGTTTAAATGTAAATTCCTTGTTCCCCCGAGCGAAATACCGCCCGGGAAACACGTTATCGCCGCGCGGCTGAAAATCATCTGTCGCGGCGAGCGGAGTAATCGGGCCTTTTACGTCCCCCTCCACAAACGGTCAGGAGATTACGCTTGCAAGCGAGCTCCGACCCTTCTCCAAAGACAGCCGAGCGATTATGGCGCTCTACCGGCCGTTTACCGAACGATTTACTCGGATGGCAGTATTTACGCCGTACCCCCTCTCTAGCGCCCGGAGGCTGGCCGCCTCGTTCAATGGACCGATCCTTCGGCCAATGAGAGCTAGGCAGAGATTCGGCGTATTTCAAAATCTTATTATTGCGTAATTATGGTTAGGTATTAATTTGTAAACTAGATTTGCGGGAATTCAGTCATCGGTACGATAAATAAAAGTACACAGATCTGACGGCTGAATTCCCTACTACATAATTGTATAAAATAAAAAAGTTGTAATTATGTTAATTAAGTAGTTATAAGACAAAACATATACCACCACCCCTTATGTAACCCTCCTAACAAATTGTAAAATGTAAAACTTTGAAATTAATAAAAATGCTGGGAAGAAGTGGTTTATTGGAAGCGAAAGGTCATAAAGAGAGCTGATGCTGGTATATTTTGCCTTCCCGCTAGAAAAATGCTAGCGGGAGCTACGAGCTCTCAAAGAGGAGAGCTCGCAAGAAACCGGGCGTTTTGAGCGCTCGAATCCCGGGTCCAGCGGATGCTGGGCCGGGGATATAAATACAGGGCCCAAACCGGTCCAAAGTAGAACACTCTCAGCATCTCTACCGACATCATCTCTCCTGACTCTACGCTTCTGACCGCTTCTTCCCGCCTGGACTCTACAACTTCGTTTGACTGCTTTTCCCTGGACCATCCGCCTTCTCCCGCCTTTGGAACTTCGACTTGCTGCAACCGACCCAGGCCCGCTTCGCTGATTGACTTGAAGAAACTGGCCCCTCAAAATTTATAGTCAATGTGCTGACATAACGTCTGGTACAGGAGCTATCAGCGGGAAGACTTCGAGTGCAGTTTTGCTAGTTATTTCTCGTTAAAGCATGCAGGGTGAAAATTGCCCTTGTATGGTTAAAAAAATTTAGTAAAGAATGTATGCCTCTTCTCATGGGAGAGAATTATATACATGTCCTCCCAACTTTGTTATTTATTTTTATGGTGAATACCCCACAAGGGTCCTAACTGTTCCCTACCGTCTAGAGCCAGTGAGACTATAGCATCCCCAATTGGGGTATGATGTGAGGTTTAAGGTAGTGGGGAGGGGAAGGAGATGGGGAAGAGGAAGGTTAGAAAGTACCTGGTTATTCAGATCTGGTCACCAAACACGGTTAAAGTCATTTCAAGCAACGTTTCAATTCTGAATGGTGATCTTTCACCAAGGCGATACATAGAGTATCTACCACTCCGAACAGTCGGAACTATGCTATTTTATATTAATCAAATGTGTTATGATACATATTAATTAAATAAAATTTATTTGCGCACGCCGGGTTCCAACCCGCGTCCTTTGGATTCGTAGTCGAGCTACTTATCACTCGATTGCGCAGGCCGTCCTAACTGAAACTTTCACAATTTCGTAATAACCATTTTTTGGATTTGAATGAATAAATAAATGTCATTCCATGGGGCAGGTCAAGAATGACTATTTACTAAAGCGAGGTAGGTTTCGGAAAGGGCACCTACCCGACTGCTAATGGAGGTCATATTGTAAGAAAGGAAACCCCTCAGTCCCCGTGTTCACCGGCCTGGTCCTACCTGCCCTCAACAAATAAATAATAATAAAAAAACAGGCCCCACACTCCACAGGTAAAGAAGCACACAATGGACACAAGAACCATTGTTCGAGGAAAGATGATCGGCAAAATCCGTACCATCAAAAGTACTCGCCTAGTGATGGAAAGGGTGTGTTTAAATGCACAAGAAAAATAATAACGCGGGGCATTTTTGAACATTTTCGACGTGCTTTCGTAATTTGTAAACAGAAACTTAAAAAGAGACGACGGAGAGACGGGATAGGGGTAAGCTTGTGGGAGGAATAACAATTCAAATTGATTGAGCTGCAGATGAAATAGTGCTGCGAGATAATAAAATTGAACAAATAGTCGCGTAGGATGGACTGAAGGGCATAAGAATGAACACACAGTGCTACAAAGAATTAAAATGATGTGATATATTTTTAAATATGGGGAATAATATTTTTTAGTAAAAAATACTGCTTGAAACCCCATATATGATAGTATTAATACTGTTAAACGTCTGTCGTTCACACTTGCCATAAAAACATTCACGTGGCAGCTATAAACGAAAGTGCTGCCATCTAATTAATTCCCTCAAAATTACGTACAAAAATTCTTGTGCCTTAATAATAATAATATTTGGATGATTTGTATAGCGCCGTTTTGTGAAAAATCACCTCAAGGGCGCTGTACAGATCTTATTGCACTATAAAAATATATTTCTTCAACCCCGGGTTTATGCATAATCCATTAGAACCTGGTGTCATAACTTTTTCGGTCTACAATTTCTAGATCAACAGCTATAAAGCAACAAAAAAGAGTGCATGTTATGTTATTATCGTCATATTTTATAAAACACCCAATAAGAAAAAACAGTGTTCAAACTAGGACCAAGCGGGGTATTAAAACAAGTGAAAATATAAACTTGACGGGGCATTGTAGGTAGACAGTAGACACGCACTTCAAATACAATCTTTACGAGGGTATTTACTTATAGAATCTGGAGGATTGAACAAAGAACTCTTCGACCACGAGCTGTTGACATAGTCCTTTAGGGTTATATCTAAATGTAGTGTGGAAAAAACCGGTTCCGTGGTTTGTTTTGGACGCGTGTGGTCACTGGGTTGTGTTTCATTTCGTTTTTTAATCGATACTACATCTAACATCGGTGATTTAAAAACACCGAACAACATAAAATAACAATAAAAACTATTTGTAATGACACTATTATTTACGCACGTCAACGAAAAGCCAGTAAAATTGGGTAAAAATATAAGAACATAAATAAATAATAGTAACAGTAAGACCTAAACAACAACTGATCTATAGAAGCATTCACGTGGCAGCTATAAACGAAAGTGCTGCCATCTAATTAATTCCCTTAAAATAACGTACAAAAATTCTTATGCCTTCCACTATAAAAAATCGTAAGTGCGCCCCACTGAGTTTGGCAGGCACCTCTGGTCTGGAGCCCTGTCTTAAAAGACGGATTGCAGTCTTTAGAATAAAACAGACGTCGGGTGATGATGCTGTTTGTTCTACTGGTATTTCATCGGGAAGGTACTCCGGGTAACAACTGTCATTGATCCCTTCGGAAACTTTTTACAGCTAGGAATACACGACAAACGGGTGGCCAACATTTTGTACACAGCTCGGCTGTGGAATGATGCCGGCATGTGTTTACTCCCTCTTACAACGTAGGTCTCAAGACCCAGGATAACTTCTGTCTTTCCTGTAAATAGCCTTCATACGGCACCCCTGAAGATAACAGGCCTCCTGCATGGAATTAATATATTTCTAAATAATTAAATAAAAACACACGTTGTTTTAATCCACTTTATTTTTGTATAAGTCTACTAGTTTCGATTCTGCTGAATCTTCATCGGGACTTAAATATACAGTATATTTTTAAGTTCCGATGAAGATTCAGCAGAATCGAAACTAGTAGACTTATACAAAAATAAAGTGGATTAAAACAACGTGCGTTTTTATTTAATTGATCATGTCAATCCAAAAAGTGTTTGCTCATTCTGATAATTTATTTCTAAATAAATAAATAAAACGGAGAACTGTGAATTACACAAATAATCGAGATTCCAACAGCAATGGTGTCAAGACAGGCCTTCATTTTAAAAACAGACTCGTTCTTAGCGCCATCGATTAAAATATTTTGACGGTAGGCCGTCCATTTACGCGTTGACATTGACACTTTCCTAATAAAACCTAACCAAACCGAGATAGAGGTTAAATTGGGACCATTACGAAATTCCGATTGGCGCCAAGTCCGCCGCGCTACCAACACAACAAACGTTTTAGCGCCAACCGAACATGTTTTCATTTTCGCCCGGCTGTAAATTATTCTCTCCGCTCGATTTAAAGCGATAAACACGAAAATAAGATCCAGACTTTAAATATAGGTATTTCACGCTTCAGTAGCTATTCGTTGCAGTCAAACGTGCTCTCAAGGACAACGACTTTCAAACTAGGAAATAATATTTTTAAATGGCATAAGCAGCCGAATGCAAATAATGAAATCGATGTGGTTTTGGATAGTGTGCAAAAACTGAACATTTTAAAACTAGTATTCGAGGAATTTCTGTGGAAATCAATGTAAACAACTTGTTTTGTTTAGTAAATAAATTTAAAATATCGCTATTTACATTAGATTTGGGTAGGAAAACATATCAAGAAATAGGTAGGTACCTGGACAGAATATTTTTAGCGTTGCTCGCTTGAAGGAGGTGGTTCGATTGTTCTTTTTCCATGTCTAATTACAGATTTTGAATACTGTTCAATTTGTTATTTTTTTCCTGTTTAGTTACATATTATTTTGAATACCGTAGGATTGGTTCTTTTTTCAATGTCTAGTAACATATTTTTGAATACTGTTCGATTGGTTCTGTTTTCCATGACTTAGTTGCGGTCCGATTTATTTTTTATCATAATTTTGCGCATTGGCCACACCTCGATGTAGGTACTTGTCTCGTTAACTCGTAGATCCAACCGAGCTGAAAATATAAATCAAATAAGTACCTACCCACTCAAGTTTTATTTACCGGAGTAATGAATTTACGTATATGGATAGCGAAATTCTGATTAATTTACCAGCTACAAAACGTTAAAATTGTAGTAAACTAAATAAATAACAGTGTGAAGCAATTCACGATAAACCAGCGTTTTTTTTCAGTGTGTTTATTCAAGTGATGTTCGAAGGCGTACGGAACGAGATTAAATAATGGTGTAGCAAGTAAACCATATGCATTTTAGTATTCGATTTAGTTCGGACCAGTTGAGAACAGTGCTGTGGGCGTATGAAATATTATGTTTCCATATTCATGGCCAAACAGAGAAGTCTACACAGTCATTTAGCTCGTTCAATGGGCAAATTTAAAAATGACATAATACCAGGTGTCCGTGAGATGTTTGATACAATTCTAAAAATAACGTACCATTTTAATATTATCAACATTGTAATATTGTTACGAGTGTTTTATCATCAGCTTGATTGATGTTGCGAAAGTTTTGTATTTTTATTAATAGCCCTGTATTAAGTACCTAAGAAAACATTTACAGAAAACATAATATTTATTTTTTATCTAGAAAAACGACGACAAGAAGTATTTTTCAAGAGTGGGTAGAGAAGAGATACTAGTTATCTATGTTGTTTATAGTATTTATGTACTTTCCACATGTTGTCAGTTTACTGACAGGAGAATACTTCATTAACGCCTTCGCTAATGTTAGTTTGTCTGGCGTAGATGGGCCACGCAAAATATCCATAACTATCTGCATTCCTCGGGAGCACCCAGATTCCATTGGCTAGAAGTGTTCCTCGGGCCTCGGAATCCGGCTCTAGATCTATAGTCAGTGGGTTATACAGAGCGAGTACAGAGTTGCAGGCAGGGAGAAAAGAATTACAGGCGAGTGCAGGCAGCAAGCCCCTCGCCTTACCTGCAGCGCTGCTGGCCTGGCCTCAAACGGCCTTGGCTATCACCAACACTAGAATATCCCGTTTTCTGTCGCCCGTGCCATTCCGCGCGCTGCCGCTGCCAACGATGGTGACAAATCAGCCCATGTCACCTCCGCGAATATGCCATCCGAGTACCTGCCTACCTACACGGAGCTTTTTCAGATCTGATGGGGGCTTGATAACAGTCTAGTGCCAGTATTTAACTGGCAGCGAGCTACGAGTTGATGACAGGTAGACATAAGTAGGGTTACTTATGTTCAGGAACTTACCTAGATCTTCCACCAGCTTCAGCATGACTCCTCCGATGTGGGTTTCTCCCTTGACTCTCAGGGTTCTCTCAGTATCCATATCAGTGACGTAGACCCGGAGAGTCCACGACCCATCGCCGACCAAATAACCGTCGGAAATCATTTTTGCTATGTTCCCAGAATACACTTCGCAAATAAAAGAAATCACTTGAAACACTTATTTGTGGTAATATTCATTTTAAACTCGCGACCGCAAACTTTGGAAGACACCGACACTCCGATGAAGTTTTATAAATAAACAAAAACACGGACCAACTTTGTGTCTTCGGACAAACGTCAAAACACAGCCACACGACGGCGCGCGCTCCGAGAAACTAAAGTACGGTTTTCACGGATTCATCGGGGACAGCGTTCGCGTTCTGGCGTTCTGCGGTCTGCGCAATCCCGTCCGCCAACTCATTACGTTTCAGAACAAAACTAGCCACTGTGTCTCGCTTAAAAATACAATGTATGTTTCAAAAATCTTAAAAAAGTAAGTAGTGCATTCAAATATTAAATTGACAAATCATAGATCAAGTCAAAAGTTCAAACTGTCACGAGACATCTTAATTTTTTTGAAAGTTGGCAATGACCATTTACGGTATGGACCCGAATCGAGCCGAATGCTTCCGACTAAGCCCGAAGCGAATCTCCGGAATGCGCGCCGTGAGACGTGAGATGCTGGAAATAGTTTTCAATAAACAGTGTTACTGCCACCTGTGGTCAATTTCTCCTAACTTTTCGATCTAGATTTCTGTTTTACCCGCATTAGAGAACTCGTAAATCCATATTATAATAGTACCTAATTAATCAATATTTATCTTTTCAGAAATTGAATATTTGATCTGCAAATAGTTTATAAATTAACTTGGTTACGTATAATAATAGTATTTTTTATTTATTTTCCGTGTGTTCGATATTTCGAAATTGTGAACATCTCTAAAAGGATGCGAAGATTGAAGGATCGAATATTATTGTCTATGAATGTCAATAACGTCAAATTTGTTTTGGATTTTCATAGGTTTCCAAAAGTTGGTGTACGTAAGCCGATCCTCTGCGGAATAATAGAATAACGCATGAGATTGATATTTGTATTTAAGAAACATTCTATATGCAGCGTACACCCAAACAAGGAAGAAAACTAAAGTTCTCAAGGAAGAATGGCGTTAATATCCGGAATAAAAGTGGTATGTTCAGTGTATTCATTTGATTATTCTGTATGTTTTACGCGCCAAGTTTCTTGCAATGTGTCAAAGTGAACCTAAATTAATTGTCAATTCTTTGAAATTGATGCTAAAACCATGTTTCAACCAAACAAGTTCGAATTTCAACTATAAAGTTTCTTTGCATAAACTAACAATATTTTGCTTCTTAAGCAACAGGAATATAAAATTTTGCTTCTTAAGCACCAGGAATATAAAATGTACATGAAAATATAACGTTATTTAAGATTTTCAAGGCTAAAAGTATAATGTTGTTTGACTTTTGGTGTCGTCTTGCGCTTCCTCCTTGAGCCAACGTTTCGGACACTCTTAAAGTGTCCATCATCAGGGCAGATACCCCAAAGGACAAAGCAACATTAACAGTTAGTAATATCACGAGTAAGAGTGATTATAATATGGTTTAATACTTACATTTGAAACTTATTACATTTTCTAGAAGCGGCTTCCACCCCGAAAGTTTCTGAGAATGTGGACTCTCCCCCGTGGCTCAGCGACTCCCCGTGCCACTCCTCGGCGCCCTCGCCCATCCCCTTCCTCTGCACGCAGGATGGCTCCAACGGGGAGAATGACGTTGTCTGGAACTACTATTCCCCTTCCTCGGACAAGGACTCGGCCACACATGACACGCCCATTCGGAAGAGGAAGAAAAAGTTTATTTACAATGACTTCTCCCCTGTCGCCAGAATGCCCATGAAGAAGAAACTCATCAGACCGTCTCTAAGGAAGAAAGAATTCCTCAAAGGACTCAAAGAAGAACTGACAGCTCTAAATAAAAACGTTCAAGGATTGATGTGTTCGGTGCCGACTAACAGTGAGGCGACCTCGCCCGACGCTGATACCTCCTTCAGTGCTCCTGCCGGTTGCTGTCTGTTTGACGGTGTCATTAAACCACCGGAAGAGCCCGTCCGAGACAAGTACAATGTGAATACTTCTTCGCTAGCTCTTAAGAACAACGTTTTTGATAAAGTTTCCAAATGCGATAATGAAGGAGGTTTAGAGTCTGATGATTCCATGAATGAATTCCTGCTCAAGGCCAGCCAGATGGTCGAAGATGAGCACCTACATAAAACGAATACTAAAAATTGTGATAATAATATATTAAGAAATAATAGATTGTCCTTGACGTTTCAAAATAACCAAGTCACCATGTTGGGATCGCCTAAAATGAATCAAGATTCTTTCGATAACCTAATCGGCAATATGAATGACAATGAGATTGAATTTCTAACTCAAGCACCCCCCGCCCATAACATAGTTAAAAACAAATTAGAAAATAGTTCGCCAAAAGCTTCGAGTCATTTGAGGAATACACCCCGTCTAGCAAGTGCTAAAAAAAACACATTTTATTTTGTAAAAAACAACATTGGAAAGGTTACAAATATCAGCAAAGATGATCGCTGGGATGAAGAAACAGGGAGCTCCATTTTAAACAATATATCCAACGTGTCGAACTTGATGAGCACCAGTCTCCTGAACGAGTCTAGGAAGAAGTTTGGGCGCCATAAGTCCATGCCAGAGTCCCCCACGGCGCCGCAGAGTAAGAAGCAGAAGAGCAATGGCGCGCCCTGCACCTTCAGTCGCCACAGCACCATGCCTACGGTGACTGACTTACAGGATGTGGAAGGTACCAACTCCCCTTTATCACACATTTTGTTAATTTCCTTATCGCATTTATGTCAGCAGTTTCGTAAGGCGTGCACTCCATATAGGCACATAAGCACTGACCACCCTACAGTACTCGCATAAAAATATGAATAATATGAAATTATTGCAAAAAATAAATCTACACTTTCAAAAATACTTGGCAAGTTCAGCTTATCGCTCCGTCGTGAGTGCCCCACCGACCGTCCCACTAAAACGTGTCAAAAGCAGTAGCTACATATGCTCAAACGCCGCCAATGTCAGAATAGATTATTTTATGTTCACTACACTACACAAAATATGTATGATGTGAGCTGTGTGCACGTTCAAGTGGCTCGTTTATGTTAGTGTCCAGGCAGCGCTTTTACAGAACAAATCTAATAGCAATCATTGACATCTGTTGGTACCTATCTCTATTATTAATTTACCCGCTGCTTTTCCTACTGCCTACCCTAATCAAAAACTATGTGCACGTCGCTGGTCGTAAGCACTAAGGCTCTGGCTTCAAAGGTGCCTACATCTAAACATTCTTGAATATAAATATTATATAAAATAATTCATTTACATGAAGGGGGGGGGTCCGAATTATAGACATGTATAACCTAACCTAACCTATCAAAAGTTTTCGCCTACGGCAACCAATATAAAATAATTAATTTACATGAAGGGTCCGAATTATAGACATGTATATCCTAACCTATCAAAAGTTTTCGCCTACGGTAACCAATATAAAATAATCAATTTTCATAAAAGGGGGGTCCGAATTATAGACATGTTTGGATCTTCAAGAGTTGGTTGTTACGCATTATTGCCAATTTAAAATAAAAAAACTCCAATAATATTAATATTTTTCCTCCAATTTGAACCGAAGTATCAAGTTGATGGTTATTTATTTACGCCAACCCATAATCAATGTTTCATTTTCAGGTCTCTCCCAACCAATGAAGTGCACTCCAGACGAGATTAAGAAGAAACACCAAGCTGCCAGAGAGAAGCTGATGGCGCGGAAACTAGAACCCGGTTCTAAGAAAAGCAGTTCTCTCAACTCTCTCTCATCTAATCCTGAACACGATAACCATCAATCTCCGCCAAAGCTCGCTATTCAAACCGGCAGTTTCAAAGAGTGTAAAAGAGTCTCTAGTGTTGCTGAAAATGTTAAAAATAATGGTAGATATCCAGAGAAAAACGTTTGCCATTTGAATAATAATAACAAGGCTTCAACTGTATCTAAGAATATTAAAAGTATTGCGTTAGCGAATGAATCTAAAATTCAGGAAGAAATTGAAAGAAAACGCAAAGAAGCATTGCAGAAATTGCAAATGAAGAAAACTTTAGGCTTATTGAGGAAATGATCATGAAAGGAATGAATCTAAATGTGTGCTGTGAAATGAATTCTGTTAATATACAACAGTTTCAAAAATGTGTAATACGAATATCAATTATTTCTTTTTCAGTTTGATTTATGACAAAACTATGGTCCTACCGTTCAGAGCTCCGTTTCTGTTACAAGAGTCGTTTACGAGAAAGAGAGAGGTTACAACGGAGCTATAAACAGTGTGCCCATAATGTTTGCTTCTGTCAAGAAACAGTTTCAGATACACCAACTTTTTATGCAGGACATACAAAAACAATGTCATTTATTATTATTGATTTTAATTTGTTATTCATGTTCTTACAATGTTTTAAAATACCTTTTAATAATCATTTAGTATTGTTTTTTTTTGGAGGCCCCTAATTTTCTCTCGGGGCTACGTCATCTTTGGGAATGCTGCGTGGAGGGTCGTTTGTATTAATTTAATACATTTTGAAGTTTTATTTTTTGTAATATTCTAACTCTCCGTGGTGGACTGGGCGAATCTCTGCCAGCAAATTTCCTGCTGTGATTTATTTTACTGAATAAAGATTCTAGAAAATTTACATATTCTCAACAGTTGTGTTACTATTTCAATATTATTCAAATTTACAATATTTAGTTGTTGTTTCATTGGATAAGATGATTCTTTTTTAATGGTGAATACCGCACAAGAGTCCCAACTGCTCCCAATCGTTTGGAGCAAGAGGGACTATGGCATCCCCAATTGTCCCAATGTTGTGAGGTTAAAGGTTGTAGGGAAGGGAAGGAGACGGGGAAGAGGCAGATGGGAAAGTACCCGGCTATTCAAATCTGGTCACCAAATATGGGTAAAGCCATTTAAAGCAACGTTTTGATTCTGAATGGAGGTCTGTCACCAGGCTGATACTTAGAGTATATACCACTCTGGACTGTGCCGCAAATATACTATGTATTATTTTATTGATTATCGAAAGAATATTAACAATCTTCAAAGAGAAAGATTACGTATTAGATTATTTTATATTAATTATATGTGTATAACACGTATCAATTAAAATCGGCACACCGGGATTTGAACCTACGACCTTTGGATTTGCAGTCGAGGATCTTAACCGCTCGACTGCGAAGGTCGTCAGTGTCAAATATACTTTAATTTCCAAAAGTTTGAGTGTTCTAGTCTAGAAAACAAAAAATGGCATTTACCTACAAATGATATCTTTTAAACTAAGACACTAATTACAAGCAATTCAATATTCAAGCATGATTGCTACAACATACGAGTACATGAGGTGAAAGTACCACAAATTATTTTGAGGAAAGTGTAATGTGTATTCTTTATGCCATTGGTAGGAGGACAGCCATCAACCCATGAGGGGGGAGGTCTATTAACAGGCAATTAAGTGTTTATCATATAATGAAGTTAATAAATATGTAGTTAGCGAGCTTACGTCCTTCGGGAATACTATGTTAATTCTACTGGTATTTTAATGGGAATTTTTTTAACAGAGATTACCTTTCGGACCTATGTCACCTTTGGGGATGATGTGTGGAGGGTATTTTCAAGGAAAGGAAGGAGGCTTGAAGAGACCTATGTTGTAGGAAGGAGAAAACACAGAAGCCGTTGTAGGTTTGGCAATTACCCAAAATCATGGAAGGATGCATAGAGGTATTAGGTATGTTGCTATATACATCTATCGGGGAATGCGCGGAATTGTTCAACTTCACAAACCACTGGTAACTTTACGTTTTTTTATAGCTATGGCAGAATATGTACATTACTGTAGTCCACCATAACTGTTTTTTATAAGAGTGTTCGAGCAGGCAGGCAGCCTTACACTTGGCAATAGTTTTCTTTCTTCTTGTTAGATTCTTTACTTAATAATAATAATAATAATATTTGGATAATTTGTATAGCGCCGTTTTTGTGAAAAATCACCTCAAGGGCGCTGTACAAATCTTAATTTCTACTTAATATTAATTCTTAGTTCATATAAATATACAGCAACATACTTACCTGGCAGGTCACTTCTGGCAGGACACAATCACCATATCATAATAACCTAAAATTTAGAATAACTTAAATTTTTATTTTTATTTTATTTTATTTTGTTTATTTATTTTTTATTTTTTTTTTATTTTAATTTTTTTTTAATTTTTTAGGGCATGAAGGCAAATTTAAGATAAAGTATATCGGAGGTATTTTTAACTTTTCGTAGTGAAAAACAGATAATGGTGATAATCTTCTAATGAATTTAAGGAATGAGAGTCTGAAAAGTTTTCTTGGTTCTATTGGGCTTGTTACATCTTGATTATGGATATGATTTTCTGAAAAAAATGAGTTTTGAGTTTGGCTCTGAACTCTGTCGAGTCTTTTATTACTCTCAGATCATGTGGTAGTCCATTCCAGGCTTTAGGACCTGACACTCCGAAGGCGCGCTCTCCAAACTTAGTGTCTGGTGTGCGCTTTGGTTCTTTCAACCTTCCGATAGCCGATGACATTGCCGATCTAAGAGTTGACTGTCGCGAATTGGAATCTTCAGGAATACACAATTCCGATAAATAAGCCGGAGCCATTCCGTTAATTGATTTGAAAACCATCCAGCAAAGCTTAAACTGGATTCTTTCGGGACATTTAAGCCAGTGAAGATTTTTGAGGTGCTCTGAGATATGGGAATATTTTGATACGCCGGTGATAAGTCTTGCCGCGGCTTATGTTGGCTGCCTGCTTATTAACATGGAAACTCCCTACCCAACAGCTGCTATCATTAAATATCTGTGTCACAATTATAACATGTGATCAGGGCTTGGCGGGATGTGAATAAATTATATATCCATTTTGTAGGGCGAAGGTGAACTTTTTGACGCCCCTTCTAAAAAATGATTGTCGTCGTTTAATTGTAATAATAGCTTTCTTCGTTATTTTCTACCTGGACCCATGAGTATTTAGTATATTATGTATAGTATTAAAAATGCTTCACTTTAATACAAAATTCCATCACTGTGGTTAACACCACTCGTTTTTGACAGGTTTCCCATCGGAAAAATTATATGTTCAAAGTGTAAATATTTTGTTCTGTAAAATTTCAGAGTAGGTAATATCACGATTCGTGAAAAATAATAATAAAACAAAACAAATTCGTCAACTTAAAATTTATATGTATATGCAAAAATAAACCTTTAACTGATTTAAATACGTTTCAAATGCGTGTGCATTCACATTGTGAAAATACGTTGTCCTAAGTCTTGAGTCGAAATGGCTTGCATCGCTGAAAGAATGCGACATCACTATAAATTCATCTAATGCTGTCTTGTTTTTTCATTAATTTCGTTTGTGCCAATTGTTCTCTCATTTTTACTGCTTGTTTCTGCATAATTTTGTCTCATTTTCACAGCATGTGTGAAATTTTCGTTCGTACCATATATAGGTACTAACTAGTATCAAGTATACAACGAGAATTACAAGTGAACAAGCGCCGTCGGGTCGGGAAGTTACCAGTTCGATTGCCGTCCATGGATATAGTGTTTTTTTTTTTCATTTAATATAATATATAGGCGCGTAAAAAAAGGCACTGTAATTAGGTACTACTAGCGCCTTGGCAATCTGCCGCCTGGAGCGGACTGCTCCATTTGCGCCTCCACAGGACGGATCTGTGCCTATAATATGAGGACCATATACAGGTAATATAAACTTTATTGGTAGACTATTATTTTTAACATAGAGTAGCAGTATTTTTCCCCAACAGGTGGTGTAGATTCACCCTTTGCGACGATTCTGCAGGCAAGTAGGTACTGAGAAGATAAAAATATTTGAGTGGGAACTACTCGGAATGTTTTTATTTTAAAATACCTCAGTTCTCGTTAATTCATCTACTAAAAATACATGACAGTGGCTTGCGGTAAAGAACTCGAAATATTTTCTTTAAAATGTGGTCCAGGCTTAGAAAAATTCTTTTCATCTACGATTTCTTCGAATTCAATTGTACAGTAGGTAAAAATTGTAAATTTCCGTTTTAACTTATTTAAATTTAATACGCGAGGCTTTCGTTTAGATTACTGTTCAAGATTCAAGTCTACCATGCATATTTATTGTATCGGCCCACTCAAAGTGGGTTTATCACTGATCAGCACAAAAACTGAACCCAAATATGGATTAAGTAATTATGCTGGTGTTTCGTAACAAACTACACAAATAATGACCTATACCTGTATAGATTTGGGCAGTGGTGTCAACCGATTTCTGTACTAATGGGTTTCCAATAAAAAATAATCATACATACCTACGCGGTTACAAAAACATGCTACACTAAACCTACATCTGCGTAAAAACACGCAATCAATTATTGAAGTATTATAAATGTTTCAACAACAGATTTCC
Source organism: Drusus annulatus (assembly GCA_022651775.1). Taxonomy (NCBI): domain Eukaryota; kingdom Metazoa; phylum Arthropoda; class Insecta; order Trichoptera; family Limnephilidae; genus Drusus; species Drusus annulatus. Next base: position 1,020,464 of record JAGWCC010000028.1, read on the forward strand.
GGAATTTAAAACTTAAAATTAAAGGGTTGCAAAAGCCCTTTTATATAGGTACTAACGGTGGGTAAAATCCAGACATCAAATTTCAATAACAATTTTTAAATGTTTAAATTTCGTTACAATGAATGAAAAATTGCAATGGTTTTTTTCTTCTTTTTTTAAAAAGACAGACAAACATTCCCGGGTTACGAATAACCTGACAAAATTTCAAAAACTCCTACTACTATCATCATAAGCGAAAGATGGGACTTAGCAAGCAGAGGAATTGAACCCACAACGCCCGAGTGGGAACCCAACCCGTCTGTCTACTCAGCTACTAACCGGTTTTACTTAAAAGTTTCGAAGGCAATAAAACCTCCTACCTTGTGAGACGCATTCGTTATTTGTCTTCTTTCTAGAGACGACAGATAAATTTTAGCAGCCTCCGAGGGGAGATCATATTTCGTCCATCGTCTCAAGGGGAACTATAAAAAATGAAAAAAAAATGATTTAATACATATTTGTTCAGCCCTGAAGAAGGTTCAGGTAGAGCCGAAACCGGTTGGTATATGTATCCAATAAAGTGGTGTCAAAACAAAGTTGCAGTTTTCATCAGTTTTTTTTCTGCATCGAATGATCTGACTCTCGTTTGATTCTGAAGACTTTTGTGGCCCTTCAGCCATCTAAAATATATTTACCATGGCGATGATCAGACTATGAATACATTGAATATATTTTACCAAAATGTGAGAGGAATTCGCACGAAGACCACAAGTGTACGTAATGAAATTTTAATTAATAACTATGATATAATTTGTTTTTCCGAAACATGGTTGAACTCAACAGTGTTTAGTGAGGAAATATTTGATGAAAGGTATGTCATATTTAGAAGAGACCGTGAGTCTACCAAATCTGTTTCTAAGGAAGGTGGTGGAGTTCTAGCCGCCGTTTCGAAAAAACTTTTTATATCAAGAAAAACTGAATGGGAGAGTGACAATGAAGATTTGTGGCTTGTGATAAGATCCAATTCTCATTCCAACTCGCTCATTTATATCTGCGTTCTCTATATTCCACCCAGTGTAACTGTTGATCATTATTGTAATCAAATTGTAAAATTACAGGATCTGTATTTGAAACATTCAAATTACAATTCACAGTTTATAATTGTTGGTGATTTCAATCTCCCTGAAATTAAATGGTTACCTGAAATTTCATATAAGAATAATGTACTTTCTCCTTCTAACTATACAAGCCAAAAAGCACACAGTCTTGTCAACCTATCCTCAATTTGTAATTTATACCAATTCAATTATATACTCAATAGAAATAAAAAATTTGTTGGACCTTGTTTTATCTGATAAAGTGAACATAGACATATATACAGCACCAGGTTTAGCTAAACTAGATCACTATCATCCTTCATTTGAAATTAAGGTAAAACAAAATAAAAAACAATTTTTAGAATTGAATAAAAATGATTCAAAATACAACTTCAGGAAGGGAGATTATGATGTATGTCGACTAGACCTATTGTCCGTTAATTGGATAGCTCTATTTAAAAATAAAAATGTTAATAACATGGTACACTTGTTCTATGAAAAGTTATATGAAATAATTGACAAAAATTTTAAAAAATATATTTACAAATCAAAAAGTCAATACCCAGCATGGTTTAATCACCAATTGATTGCTCTTCTTAAGAAAAAGTACAAGGTTAGACTTAAGGTAAAAAAATATAACTTTCCATCAGATTATAGAGAATTCTCTAAATTAAGAAAAATGTCAAAAACAATGCAAAAAGAATGTTATAAATCTTACATCGACTCTGTTGAAAGTGGTTTACAAGATAATATAAAGGTGTTCTGGTCATACTCAAAATCATTACGAAAAACCAATAGTATTCCTAAAGTAATGCATCTTGATGATATATCCGCTAATGATGGAGAACAAATAGCAAACATGTTCTCTAAATATTTTTCATCTGTTTATACCGGGTCGAAATCCCCTTGTATAGACTCGAGGCCAAACATTATTAAACACAACCATAGCAATCTTGGTAAAATACACATTAGTGCAGATGTAATAAAATGTTTTTTGAGTAAAATAGATTCCAACAAAGGTCCTGGACCTGATAAAATCCCTCCTTTATTTGTCAGTTGCTGTGCAGATTCTTTATGTTTGCCGCTTTTTATTATTTTTAATGAATCACTAACCACTGGAACATTTCCTGACTTGTGAAAAGAAGCACATGTAGTACCAGTTTTCAAATCAGGTGATCAATGTTTAATAAAAATTATAGACCAATCAGTATACTTTCATGTTTTGCTAAGGTTTTTGAATCTCTAATATATAATAATATTTTTTCTCACTTTAAGCCCTTTCTCTGCACTAGACAACATGGGTTTGTTCCTCACAGATCTATCAATTCAAATCTTTTAGAATTTTGTAATTATGTCTGTAATTCATTTAATGAAAGATTACAAGTTGATGCAATTTATACTGATTTCCAAAAAGCTTTTGATAAAGTTAACCACTCCATCTTACTAAATAAGCTTGATCAAATAGGAATACATGGAGATCTTTTTCGCTGGGTGAAATCATATTTGTATAACAGAACACAACTAGTACTCATTAATGGATACAAATCATCCCATATAGTTGTAACTTCTGGTGTACCACAGGGATCGAATCTTGGCCCCCTGCTTTTTCTCATATTCATAAATGACCTTGGTTCAAAATTACACCGTGATTATGCCTTTTTTTGCTGATGACCTTAAAATTTTTCGTAAAATTAAGTCGATCTCCGATCATCAATTGCTTCAGAATGACCTCAACACACTCAATAAATGGTGTATTGACAATGATATGCACTTAAATGTTGATAAATGTTACACTTTAAACTTCACTCGAAATAGAATTACAAAGAACTTTTCCTACGTTATTAATAATACTATCCTTAATAAAGTTTCTTCGATAAAAGATCTAGGAATCACTCTTGATTCTAAATTCATATTTGATGTTCACATTAACGACATTAAGTGTAAATCATTCAAAATGATGGGATTTATTCACAGAATATGTAAACCATTCAAGGACCCACAATCAATTCTAACCCTTTACAACAGCTTGGTTAGAAGTAAATTGGAATATGGTAGCACTATTTGGAATCCTCATTACCACAAGTATGTAAACACTGTTGAATCTGTTCAAAAAAAAAATGCTAAGAATGTTATCTTTCAAATGTGGTCTACATGACCATCTTAGATCATATGATGCACGCCTTGAATACTTTAACATGGATACACTGAAAACTAGAAGGCAATTAACTGAGTTGATATGTCTACATAAAATAATTCACGGTCATCTCGACACTGCAATATGTCTTAGCGCTATTGAAATTAATGTACCCAATGCTCATTGTTTAAGACGCCATAGTACATTCCACCTGAATACATTCAGAAACAATATTGCCTACTTTAGCCCTCTATCGCAAATGTGCCGACTATATAATCTAATAGAGTGTGCTGATGTAGACATTTTTGTTGATGGTCTGTACGGTTTCAGACGGAATGTCATGTTATTGCTTAAAAGGGTGTTAGAGTAATTCCCTAAGTATATTTTGTATGTATCTAGTAGTAATAAGTACAAAAACAACAATTTTTTAAAAATTTAATGTATCTTGTCTATTTGTATTGTATTTATCAATGATTGTACACTAACTGGTTTTTTATAACTGGATTTTTTCACGAAAGTGATAACATCTGTTAAAACCCAGTATAAATAAATAAATAAATAAATAAATAGATAAAGCTTGACACGAGCGACACAAGTTTGGTACTTTATTAAATATTATTTACAAATGTTGAAAACGAAGTAGTGTTGTATATGAATATAGTTTAGTTTCTACTCATCATGGAAAGATACGCTTATACGATTTGTTTGTCAACTACAAATGAAAAAGTTATTAAATCTTTTTTGTTTGATACTGAAAAAGCTCTTAGAGAAAGTTTTTTCCATAGATTTTCATGAATAATCCGAACGATCTGAAAGTTCGCAGGTATTATTGTGGATTTCTTGGATTTATTTGAGAACAACAAGTCGATTGCGGCTTCATTCATTCACTTCGCTGAAAGAGGAATGTAATATAAAAGTGTCGCTTTATCCGGTTCTTCAATAATTCAAATCAAGGCAGAGGTGGTGTTAGAAAAGTTATCCGTATAGTGGGTTGGTACACTCGGTACACGGAGGAGGTCAGGAATAACGGTCACGAAACTCTATATGCAGGGACGGTTCGTGACGAGATAGTGGGAAGGGTTTTCTCATAATTTATAAAAGAAATAAAAACAAAAAAAATAATATGAAAAATATTCGACTTTCATAATTGATCCAATACTTCATCACACAACTACAGAAAACAAATAGAGCGATCTCAACTTATTGTCCAGAGTGGTAGATACTCTAAGTAAACCCCTGGTGAAAGACCACCATTCAGAATCGTTGATCAGTTGACCAAATCTTTTTTTTTTTAGTGTACATTTTTTTATAGTTAATACCCAAAGTAACAATATAAAGAGACTGTCATAATATGAGTCAAATCGTTGACATACTCGAAAAATATAGCTCTCTCTTTATGCTCGGTTCTATAAACGTATGAGAAAAAGAGACAAACAATTGCTGTTAAAAAGATACGATTTGGGGCGGGCTAAACGCCGTATAAGCAGTTTTTGATGTGGACGATATTCACACTGATCACTTATGTCAGTCGAGCCGACAATAAAATGTGCGTAAAAATATCATAACTCAAGTGAATTTAGTGAAATCTTAAAAAAAAATGATATGGCTATATGTGCAGTTGATGGATGCTTCAACCGAAGTACAAAAGAAGAAAAAAAAAACAATTTTCACAGGTATGTATCAAAGAATTCGTCTTTTTTAGTTTGATCTCAAATATTTAACATCCTAACCGACAAAACAACTAGTAACTTACACAAATATGTAATCAATCCTTGCACTATTCGTTTCAATATTAAAAAAAAACTTCCGTTTGAAATGAGTTTTAATGCATTTTAAAAATGTTTTACTTAGAGAGATAAACAAGAATCTCACATATTTTTTTAAGAACGGGAAACCTAAATTGTTGGCGAACAGATAAAAACGGGATAATGTTCATCTTTACTATTAGTGAGGTCTCTTTATATTGTAACTCTAAGTTAATACCGTACAAGAATCCCAACTGCTCCCAACTGCTCCAAACCGTCTAGAGCCAGTGAGACTATGACATCCCCAAATGGGGTGTGTTTTGAGACTAAAGGTAGTGCAGTAGTAGTTCCCAACCTTCCTCTTACACATCTCATTCCCTTCCCCTCTACCTTCAGCCGCACTACATACCCCAAATGGGGATGCCATAGTCCCACTGGCTTCAGACGGTTGGGAGCAGTTGGGAATGAAAAGTCCAAATTGACCAACTGTCTCCGAATACATACCTTCTATTGTTACAGTTTTTAGTTTATAATATAAACTAAAAACTAAACATGTAATGTTTTATGGGAAAGTATTTATCTATTTCGTTGTTAAATACGTTCTTATGATGTTAGTTAGACCTGCTTATTGTCTGTAATAAGTGAACACTGTGGGTACAAGATAAATCTTTTTCTCCCCCCATTGAATTTCTGAATAGTTTGCCATAGATCTACTGAATTCGGACAGGGTGACTTTTGTGGTTCATAAAAAAATATATGATGACCGTCGCGGGGCAGTGTTTTAGGCATTTGAATTTGAGTTTCGGGGAACGCGAGTTCGATTCTCGCACAAAACTATGGTGGCTGCGAGGTCTGGGTGTTGTGACAAATTTGAAAGATCTAATGAAAATGGCTCTACAGCTGTGTTGGGGGAAACGCGTTCGAGCCGCCACTGCCTAAACGTGCCTCACGTACCAAAACACTCCACCGATACATCCAGGTCTATCTTATGCGGGTACCTCCTCTCTCCAGTTCACAGACACACTGACGCAACGCGTGACAGAGTCAACAAACAACTTCTGTAAGAGAATTGCTCACAGGACTGGGGTGGAAGTGTTCGGCGTTCTCACAGTCACCTCTCTCGTCTCTTCTCTCTCCTCTCCTCTCTCAAGGTCCGAAGCCACAAGCCTGCTTGCCAACATTCCGCACACTGAGAATGAAACCTGTCCACTAGTCAAACCAACCTTCTCAAGGTTCTGTCGACCTGGCAGTCGGGGCAGTTAGTCGACGCCTTTCGGGAAGGGGGTCCGCAGCGACTGCCTCCTGTCACGTAACCCAACATTGCCAAGCGGCGGCTACACACAAGTGCGTCTGCAGGGCGCAGGCGCCGGAGTAAAATCAATACCCCCTATCATAAAACCGCCACAACAGTTTGCTTACCGCGCCGGCGGATAAGCGGAGAGCTCTCGCGTTATTTCGCCTGACGCTGGAGGAAAACCCGACGCCCGTTTCCGTGACGTCACGCCGTGAATGGGCCTACGGAGAGGGGGGAGGGAGGGCTGGAGAGAAGGCTCAGTGCTGCGGGAGCCGTCATCCGCTGCCACAGTCTCCACCGGAACACTCTTCACAGGACCACGGAGCGAGAGTAGAACTAAAGTGACAGGACTCGCGCCGCGAGCCTACCCTAGCGCCTAGGGTGAACTTCGACGCAGAAACTCTAAATATACCCTAAAAAACCAACAAAACACTTCGAAATTCTTTAAATTAGTACGAAAATTATCTAAAAACTCCCGTTTTTGTCTGTAAACACGATCCATTTGCGGTTTTTGGGTGTTTTGTTGTCTCCGCGTTCGCTCGATTAGCTTCGGTCGCGGTCTGCGCGGAGCCCAGCATGCGTTGGTGGCCCTCCTTGGGGCTGGCGCTGGCCTCGCTAGGGCTGGCGGCGGCCAAGGGGCCCCTGTTCACCAACTCCTTCCTGGTGCGGCTGAAGAAGGCGGGGGGCCCGCCGCTGGCCCAGCAGGTGGCTGACAGGACGGGCTTCGACTTCCTCGGACCGGTGAGTACCCAATCAACTATCAACCTTACCAAAATATACCAAAACATCGCTCTTGTGTATAGAAAAAACTCTTAGAATGAAATAACTACCGAGAGTTTTAACAATATGGTCATTTGTAAAACTTTGAAACTTTATCTAACTTAAATAATCGGTCAATGTACCTTCTGTTTGGCAATATGTTATTTTAAATTCGTCTTTCTGAAAAGTTTGTTATTCAAATAATTGTTTATTGTTTGAACTTTTGAAACTAAAAACAAAAATATATTTTATTTATCATGTTTATTATATTTAAATTGTTTAATTTTAAAGTTTAATTTGGATGTTTATAACATCGCACGCAGTAGATGATTTTTTCAAAATAGTGGGTGAATTTATCTTTACGTATTATCACGTATTTGACTATTAATGACCTATTGCAGACAGCTATAGCTTGCGATAATTAAAGAACCTGCATCGTTTGAATCGTGCGTACTTCGGTAAGCCAGGTTCAATAAGCCGCGAAGTAACGAAACAAACACTATTATTATTCCAGAAATACGCAAAAAAAAAAATTACCGCGTTTTCGCACATACTCGTATACCCCACTCGTAAAGTATAAAAAGTTATACGATCTTTTCTGAATGTGAGCAAAAGATGCTCATTAACTCACACTACGAAACAAGAGATAAAAGGATACATTTTTAAATAAGAGCCATTTCTAACAATGTAGGTATTGCGAGGGGTCTACCAACAGAGCCTGCGAAGGTTCTATTAAATGCTGTTGCATACTCTCCATACTGATAATGACATGCTTATTATGATGGCAGTAGGGGTTTTTCAAATATTGTCAGGTTATTCGTAACCCGGGAATGTTTGTCTTTCTTTTTAAAAAAATATAGAAAATGGTATTATTGTAATAGTTTATACACTAGTATGCACATATTGATTTGATTAGACAGCAAGAAACGTTCAATGTAGCAGTTGGGGACCTAGCACGAAACATCGATAAAGATTTTATCGACAATTACGGTATTTTGTAATCGTTACCGAGCCCGACTGCAGATCGCCAACGAACAAACGACAACTCACGTCGACTAAACACGCATAATTTAGTCGATGTTAACTGTAGTTTGTTCGTTAGCAAATTGCAGTCGGGTTTTTTCACATTTAATTCAAATAAAATAATATGTAGTATATTTGCGGAACGTTCCAGAGTGGTAGATACTCCTAGTATCGCCCTGGTGAAAGACCACCATTCAGAATCGAAAATTTGCTTGAAATTGCTTTAGCCGTGCTTTGTGACCAGATCTGAATAGCCAGGTACTTCCCGACCATCTTCTTCCCCATCTCCTTCCCACTCCCTACAGTTCACAACATACCCCATTTAGGAATGCCATAGTCCTACTGGCTCGGGGCAGTTGAGACTCATGTGTGATATTCGCATTAAAAAAATGATCGATAGACTGAAAATGTTGTCGATTTAAGAGTAAAACCAAATAAATACTTCGTTGTAATTTATTCTGGGCTCTTCCCTGCAGAGGGAAAATTGTCCCGATGATCGCTACCTTCAATAGTTAGGAAAGGGCAGCATTCTTAAAAGAAGTCAAGCGTGCCAAAAAAGCTTTAAAAATGTACAAATACGTTTTCTGTGCTAAATAATAAAAATAAGCGAAGCTAGCAGTCTACAATGGAGTGCTTATACCAACCCTGATGTATGGCAGTGAGGCATGGAACTGGAAGAGGAAGGATGAAAGCTGTGGAAATGAGATAGATCCCTGAGACGAATGTTGCGGTAAAACCATGGATGACCGTATAAAAAATGTGGATATCCGGAAAGAATGCAAGGCTGATGTAAGCGTAATGAATAGGATCAAGAAACGCTTATATGGTTTGGGCGTGTAGAGCGCATGAACGAAGAAAGGAGTGTGAAAAGAATATGTGATGCGAAAGCGAATGGAAGAAGTAGTAGAGAACGCCCGAGGAAGACAAGACTCAATCAAGTAAATCAAATACTTGAATCGGGCCACGTGAAGAGTCAGAATAACAGAAGAGTATTTATTTATTAATTAACGCCCTGATGCGGTTTTGTATAATAATTTAATATAAGTAGGTGCATGAGTACAGAAAATAATACAGATTAAAAAGGATATACATGAAATAATACAGTAAAAAGTAAAACATTTTGAGAAATGAATTGCGAAATGAATAATTAATAATAGTTCCCATACATTAGCGACAAATAAATATTTCATTTAAAAGTCTTTTAAATTTTGGGAAATTCGTATTAAAGTAGTCAATATTTGAGGTGTATTCTTTCCCGAGTGTATGTAGGCGAGAAATTGGTGCATGTATGTGGTTGTTGGTAGTGAAATTATTGTTGAAGAAAAGTATATTTTGCCGGGTTGCTCGCTGAGGTACTCTGAAGTTGATATGCATGAGATTATGTATGAATGTGAATGAAGCAAGGAGTGTGTGCCAAGACAGAGTTGTATGGCGGTCCGTCCTTTCTGCCTACCCTTGCGGGGAAACGGCGTGATGGTTAGTTAGTTAGCCAAATAATAAAAAGGATGACGCTAACTTCAGAATGTATCTAATCGTAAAACAAGGGCCATCGATTAACGAATGAATGTAGTTTGATAATTAATTAGTTAGTTTTTAGAGAATCCCTCAGCCCGTAGGTTTATTGATCGCCAGGGCCTGTGAGTCGCTTTACATCTGTCGCGTCTTGGAAGAAAATCACCACGGCCCGAATTAAAAATACTAATTAAAAGTTTGCTTTCACGAAGTAATTTACCCGTTTTTAATTATTCATTATTCATTGCGTCTTTGGTGATCTGATACCATCGGCCTCAGTACGCCACTTGGTGACTTCTTTAGGGTTTTCTTTAACAAAAATAAGCATATTATACCGACTCTAAGATTTATAATACCTACAAACTTTTTCACCAAGTGCTTAAGACTTGTTTAAACAACCAATTACACTAAAACAAAAAGTTTAAATCATAATGAACTTATCAAAGCTTTAGGATTTATTTTGATATTAATTGTTGATACAATATCAATGATTTTCAACGAAATATAAGACAACAAAAAATTAGGTTGCGACCGGGACTTGAACTCGGAAAATCCACTCTATTCGGGAGTAACGTCCCTACTTACATTCAACATTAATTATTTCTGCATACATATTTGGTTTACCCTAGACATGAGCAACTGTAGATCTTAGAAATCAGCACCGCATCATCAGCATACAATAGGTAACAGAGTGGTAGATACTCTAAATATCGCCCTGGTGAAAGACCACCATTCAGAATCGAAACGTTGCTTGAAATGGGTTTAGCCGTGTTTGGTGACCAGATCTGAATAGCCAGGTACTACCCAAACATCCTTTTCTTCATCTTCTTTCCATCCTCCCTAACTGTAGCCTCATAACATACCTCAATCGGGGATGCCATAGTCTCACTGGGTCTAGACGGTTGTGAGCAGTTAGGACTCTTGTGTGGTATTCAATATAATTTTTTTTAAATATTCTTTCAGATTGTTCGTTTTTTGCGTCCAAGCCCACACCTTTCAATTCTTGCCATGTAAATCTAGACGGTTGTGAGCAGTTGGAACTCTTGTGTGGTATTCACTATAATTTTTTAAAAACATTTTTTCAGTTTGTTCGTTTTTGCGCCTAAGCCCACACCTTTCAATTCTTGCTATGTAAATCTGTGTTGGTTGAAAGAAATCGCCTTCAGATAATCCCCATCAGCCCGGAAAATCCCAATCAATAAAGTTCCCAAGTGAGAAATTTTCACGCTTAAAAAGTTTTGTTTTTTTAAGGCCGTAATGCAAAAATGACCCATGAATTTATAACCAATGAATAAAAATTTTACTTTAAAAATTCCATTGAGGTTATAAAAAAATATTTAATGCGTACTTGAGTTCCATTTACATAGATTACAAATAAATAACAAATTAGAAATCAATATTGTTTAAAAACATTCCATTCAAAACAACATAACAAGTAATATAAATAAAATACAATAATTCTCCCTAATTTAATGTTTGTTTTTACAATGAAACGTAATAAGGTAATGAGCTCCATTCAGAGAAAAATCAATTGTATAAGGACAAAGGAGATACCTTAATTACCTTTGCAATTCTTTTCCAAGAAAGCTGTGAAACTCGAACAATGATAATTATTAAAAAATGTTTTTTTCTTTCCGTCGAGTATTAAAAACAAGGCTTTGTTTTTTCGGGTCCTGGCCTCTTCAACTTTAGGCTTGTTTCTGACGCGTATACTAATAATAATAACTGTGAACTTATATAACGCAGTTTTGTGATATTTCATCTCAAGTGCGCTTCATACTAAATTAATTATGCTAGTAAGACTAACTAACAAGAGAACATAATATATAATATGTATAAAAATTAAAACTATCTAAAATCATGATCGTTATCATAAATCATGAAAGAAAAAAGTTCAGATATGGGTATATGGTAACAGGGCATGTGTACATCAACAGATTAAAAAAAAACAATGTACCAGAAGGTAGGGGTATAAAAAATCAGATGAAACGTATGAAATCATATTAACATATTTGTCAAATCAAGAAAAGGAAATTAGATTGAGGACAGTTAATATGTTGGTACTTAAAACATTAATATTCAAGTATTATTATAAGTAAACGATTCTAAAGATGCAAACAGTGTAAATATAACAAGTAACAAAATAACAAAAAATATTTCATAACACTGAGTATATGCTTTTCAGTAGATAGTGAGGACATTGAGTTGTAATAATAGAAGTAAGAAGAAAACCAAGACAAAGCAAATTAGGGACGTTTTTAAAGAAATTAAATTTTATTAAGTTTCGTTTTGTAAGTAGGATTTTTAAGCAATTTGGTTTTTAAGACCCGTTTGAACTCTGCTAGGTTCTGTATGTTGCCAAGTTTTGGGGGGAGCTTATTCCAGATGACTGGACCAGATACACCAAAAGCGCGATCATAGTAGATAGGTTGTCTACAGGCGTTTGTCTAATTATAGACGGGGGACTTTCAAAACTGATATAATAAAGTTTGCGTTCTAATAATCAAATAATGCCTTTTCAGTAGGTATTCGTGTTGCTTGTAATACTGGATTAAATGGACCTTTTGTTCTTTTATCAACTTTGAACTTTAAGGTACCTTTATTTAAAGCGTTTTTGTTTAAAATGTCAAATACATATGGATTGAATATTAAAATTAAAAGGTCAAGTAAGTACAAAATATGACCATGAAATAAATATTAAAAAAAAGGTCTAGCACACACGACCAATTTAGTAATTAACAACTAACAAATAGAATATATTCATTATTACAAAATATTTTTCTGACAAAATTATCTACAACGTTGACATTCACAAACATAATACAAGAACATGCAAAGAAATTGGGCTGGAAATCAGACTACCAAAGAAGAATAAAACCAATACACAAAATAGCTTACTTTGTAAAGGGATGAAATGTTATAATGCGCTGCCGGAAACCATCAAAATTATACCAATTAATACGTTTTTAATTAGCCTGTATGAACCGTTTAAAATGCATTAGTAATATCAAGTAGTATATAAGTTATAATATTATTATTAAGTCAAAAATAATACGAATTGTAATTAGATACTTTGTAAACTTTGATGTACAAGTAACTAAAATACACTAAAAATAAATCCTTAGAAAACTTGGATCCATCTCAAGTGAGGATTCACATTGAGTACGCTAGAAGTGGCTTCATTGAGATAACAATTCTTCCGTAACCGTTAGATACCTCCTTATAAATGTTGTTCGGAGTGGTTATTTGCTATAATCTCTCTCTACTTTTGTATGGCAGGGAAATCTGATTACCAAACGACTAAACCTATCAAAGGTACAAAAATAATGTGAAAAAGTGACAAATAAAATTCTGCATTTTTTATGTCACTTACTACTGTTAAAAAAAGTATTTCTGTAATAATTATTTCAATATAATATTAAAAATAGTTTATTTAAAACGAAAATCAAAGTAAATTATTCTTAACATAAATGTTTATCAACACAAAATCAAAGAAAAAAGCTTCACGCATACAATTGTCACCATCTTGTGTCAAGCGTACATCAAAGTGTGAAGTGCTGTCGCGTCGTTAGTACTTTTGACGTAATCACATGGCAGCGCTATGGCGCTTCTCGGCACTATGTTAGAATTACATAATATATTATATTCTTCATCAAATGGCCAAAAATTGCAAAAGTATAATTAGATAAAGTGGACGAAAGCCTTAATATCTTATACACATTATTAAGAGCGATAGATATAAACTTACCCATCTGATAATCCAGGGGAAGACTGATGTAGGGTGCCGTATATTTGAAGCTAATGTGACTGGTACGAGCTCAGTTCGCTGAGTTATTCCAGGCTGCAGTCTATAGGGGGAAGAAAAATATTTAGATTGCACAAAATCTTTAAAAATTAAATTATACTGAATATCGCACAACAGTTCCAACTGCTCCCAAACGTCTGGAGTCAGTGGGGTGGGAGTCAATGGCTATGTTGTGAGGCTGAAGGTAGTGGGGAGGGGAAGGAGATAGGGAAAAAGGAAGGTTGGAAAGTATCTGGCTATTTAAAGACCAAACACGGCTAAAGACATTTTAAGCAACGTTTCGATTCTGAATGTTGTTCTTTCACTAGGGCGATTCTTAAAGTATTCCCCACTCTGGAACGTGGGAATATACAATATATTACATCTTATGAATTAAATATGGAATAACATTTATTCATTAAATACAATTTATTTGCGCACTCTGGGATTTGAACCCGCGACCTTTGGATTTGTAGTCGAGCGTCTCGACCGGTAAGGAGGCCGCTAAAGTACAGTTTTGTAATATTATTATAATTATTTAAGTAAACAGTCGAGTCGAGTTTGATTACAAACAACGGGGTTAAATATTAACTTCCGTTTCATGAACAATAAATGTCTTTATTCTAATAATTGTAACTAACTAACTAACCGTTTCTCCGCAGTGGTAAGTAGAGAGGACGGACCGCCATACGGCTTTATCTTGGCACACACTCCTTGCTTCATATATCGTCTCATACATACTCTTCTGTTATTCTGACTCTTGACATGGCCCGACTCAAGTATTTGATTGTCTTAATCGTGCCATGTCTTCCTTCGGGCGTTCCCCTCTTCTTTTTCCATTCTCTTTCGCGTCATATATTATTATTATTTTCACACTTCTTTCTTCGTACATTCGCTCTACATGCTCAAAATAATAATAATAATAATATTTGGACGATTTGTATAGCGCCGTTTTTTGTGAAAAATCACCTCAAGGGCGCTGTACAGATCTTACTTTCTATCATTACATATTAATTCCTAGTTTAAATAAGAAAATATACAGGAACATACTTACCTGTCAGGTCCCATCAGATAGACACAATTATTAACTTAAAATTATGATTATTATTATTATTATTATTATTTTTTTAAATTTTATTTTATTTAATTTTTTTTTTTTTTTTAAGAAAACATCTAAGCGTCCCATTCTTGATCCCATTTATTACGCTTACATCAGCCTTGCATCATTTCCGGATATCCATTTGATAATTTTAATTCCTACAATCTCCAAACAAAGGAATACTCTGCTCGTTAAAGCTCATTTAGACTGCCCGGGCGGCGAGTTTTTGCTAGTCTAGTCACGTAGTATCTGATCCCCATTCGTGTCCGCATCCTCTCCGCCTTCCGCCGAGACCCCTGAAGCCTTCGAGAGCTTCCCGGAAGTGGATCTCGGGCTCTTAGATGCAAATCTCTGGGAGTCTCGAGAAGTGGCCAGGCGGAGATTGCCTCGGAAGATTCATTCTATCTCTCTCCCGACTGCAGCTCCAAGCTCAACTTTAATCTCTTCCACGGAAGATAGGGGAGAGTGTTATTAATTTTGAGTTCGTTTTAAAGTTTGCACTAGCCGCGCAGAAGCACTATAAAAAGTTTTAAAATAAGTTCGTGTATAGACTATTCATATCTCTACGAAGATTCGGGATATTAAAGAATATTTATTAAGCACTTAGTGTATGTAATAAGGTTATTGTTTCTTAAAAAAAACTATTCTTATTTCTACAAAGAATCGGAATACTAAGTTATTTTAATTACATAAGGTTAGATTGTAGGTAGTAAGGCCAACATTTGCTATGTGCATTATTCACATTTCTACAATCATCGGTTCATTGAAGGTCCACCTTGGCCGCTGGACCCCCAGTACGGACCCCCTTCGTCTCCGTCCAAAATCCATCTTACACCCTCCCTAACCTTGCTAAGATTGCTATAACCACACAAAACAGTCTACTAAATTTCCCTTTAAGTTCTTATATATAAACAAATATATAAAAAGACCTACAGTATCAAAAGGTAGCCCACTCACCGGGTAGAAAAGATTATCTCCGATACGATATATACAATCACTGGGATAAATTATATTCATAATATACTAGACAGGCATCAAGTGTATGCATTTAGGTCATTATTTGCTACATCAACTAATCACATCTCTAAAATCGCCGAGATAGCGAATATTCATAAGATACTTAAATAGGCCGTATGTACTTAGGTCATTATTTGCTACATAAACTATGTGAATACATCTCTGCAATCACCAGGAGTTAGGTGATGTTGTACATGGCCCGTTAAAAAGAAAAGGTGAATTTTGAATTTTCGCGGGCTGTGTACATTCGATTATCGATTTTTTTTGTTATGTTGGTACACATATGTTTATCATATGTTAGCATTATCAGCCATTTTGGATTAGTGGTTTGTTTTTGACAACTGTAAAGGTTAGTCACGTTTTTGTGTGTTCTTCGATTTTTTACTTTTGAAAAAAAATGTATATTCTATTCTTTATACCAAATGATTTTCTAATTTTGAAACTGTTAATTCGTGGTTGGACTCCAGTGTAATGATTTTAATAATACCAAATTTTAAACTTTATTTCACTATTTTTTATTTAACACCTGACCGGTTTCACATTATGACGAGGATCTTCGGACTGGACCGTCATAAGGTGAAACCGGTCAGGTCTTAAATAAAAAGTAGTGTAATAAAGTAAAAAAATTGGTGTTATTAAAATCATCCAAATAAATTTACTAGCGGTCGGGTAAATTATTACAAACTACACTGTTTATATATTAATTTTATTATTTACGTCCTTATGGGTTATTACACAACTGTGCAGTAGATAATATAAAATAATAGTGACACAGAAATAACACGGAGTAAATGATTAACACACTAAAACATAAATAAGTTACTAGAGATATTACAATGAAATAAATTAACATTAGTATTTTTGGAAGAGGTATGCTATTATAGCCATCTTGTAATTTGATTCAGTGCAGTTGAATATATCTACTATTTCTGCGAAGGGATTACCCACTGCATGCAATTTAGGTAAAAGCGAGAATCTAAATGATTCGGACACTAGCTAATGTAATGTTATTATTATTAGAAAGGATTCTAAATTGTTTCTCAAGAAACGAACTTTTTTTTAAAGAAAGACAAACACTCCCGGGTTACGAATAACCCGACAGTATTTGAAAAACTTCTACTGCCATCGTAATAAGCGGAAAATGTTGTCTGTGCAGTGATGGAGGACTTAGCTAGCAGAGGAATGGAACCCACGACGGCCGAATGGAATATAACCATTATGCAATCACTTGAAATTTCGTGGAATATTTTTTGCCCTTGTTATCCGGAATTGTGCGATTTTCCGCATTTGTATAATACTCGTAGTTTGCCTTCGTTCACTATTCAAGCCTAAAATAAACTTTAACAAATTACTTGGTTGGAGCAGATTGTAATTTTTGATCGTTTCATCGAGGTTAGCCATCCCAGAGTTTATTTATCTTCATTAATTAAAAAAGTTTATTTGTTTTCAAAGGACTTTTGCAATTTTTGTTGTTTATTTTGGTCTTCCAGCTTTCCTTACCATAATTTTTTGGAGAAAATTAAAATCTATATACTCGTATATACTGTTTGGTTTTAGAACATTTGATAATATGAATCAAATCTCTGTATTTTAATTTTAGTTTGTATGCGTACATTCCCGAAGAAGGTTGAGTCCAACCGAAACCGGTCGATTGCACAAATACGAGTATAAATAAAATAAAGTGGCTTAAAACAAAAACATTTTTCAATCAAATTGTACCACTATCATTTGTCTCTTTAATGTTTTTGTGAAGAGCTGAATTTAAAAAATGCTTTTAAATAAATAAATAAGCAGCGAATTCTCTGACAGCACATTGTAAAAGTTTCTGCATTGCGTTATGCAAGCCGTTTATAGGTCACGGGGCCAAGCTTTTGAAAGCTCCATTCTCAGTATGCAGTGCTCCGACCGTCTGTCTGTAGTCCCCAGTATGGGGGCGGCAATGAGCCACGCTGGGCACACATTCCACTGCAACCAGCTCACACACCCGCACAAGCTTTCTACGTACGTCCTCGGTCCTCGTGTTGCTACGCCAAACTTATCCCATTTTACTCGAGAGAAACGAGAAAATGATACAGCGCTAATATTATATATTGAATTTTCAAAAGAAGCAGACATGCTGTGACTTGACATTGTAATTGGACCTACACATCAAAGGTATTACAGAAAAACTCACAAGTCTTATATATTTCTTTAAAAACCTTAGAAATGTGGTAAATAAAAATGATATGAAAAAAGTCTACTACGCATTATGTCACTCTCGAATCGAATATGGAATCATGGGATGGGGATCTGCAACATCTAAGTACATACATCAAGTGAATACCATCCAAAAGGGAATCATAAAAACCATTCTTAAAGTACCCATAAGAACACCTTCGATAGAAATCTTTAAAAGTTTTGATGTACCCAATGTACTACAAATATATGCCAAAAATATACTATTAAAACTATTCAAAAATAAGGAACCCCTCACTGGACCACGCATCCATGACACTAGATCAAATCAAAACGATATAAAAAACATACCATATTATAAAACCGCATTCGGACAAAGAAACTGTACATATTTAGCAACAAAACTCCACAACATCCTTCCTCCGGATATAAAACAAATAGAAAAACTAAACGAGTACAAATCAAGAATTAAAGTCTGGCTGAAAGAACTCAATGAGATAACATTAAAAGCAGTACTAAAAACGACATAGAAGACGCACCAAATTAGATGACATGAAATTACATAACTCTAGTCCGCCTCAGCACAGGACCCCCTAGTGAGGAGGACTAAGAAAAAAAGAAGAAAAAGAAAAGAAAAGAGAAAAAAAAAAAAAAAAAAACGATGATAACAAAGAGTGTTACAATTATAATAATTAATGTACCTAATTTATCTTTACTGCTATCTCTGTTAACATTTTCACACATACATCATATTTTGTATTTGCATATTTTCTCATTTATATAGATGCTAAATAAAAAAAAAAAAAAAAAAAAAATTTCAATAAGAGTAGGTATACGTAACTTTGTATAAGACCACAGATATTACTTTCATTTTATGACCGACCGGTTTCGCTTAGCCTAAGCATCATCAGGGTACAAAATGAAACTAAACAAAAAATACAAATATTTTCGAAGGAAGCAAAAACTTGGGGGTGTGACATTGTATATTAAATAAAACAATAAATTTTGTAAAACACGTTATTTAGTTGATGTAAAAGCCCTGACGAAGCTTGAGAAAAGCGAAACCTGGTTGGCGGTTAACTCAAATAAAGTGGTGTTTTACAAAGTTTATTGTTTTTTTTAATAAAAAATACAAAGTTTATTTACAGTATTTCCTGTATATATAACGGGACACGATGTATTTTTTGTTGAGTTTAATGTTGTACCCTGATGATGCTTAGGCTAAGCGAAACCGGTCGGTCATGAAAATTAAAATAGTATCCGTGGTCTTATAAAAAGTAATTGTTTTATTTCTCTAGAGAATAATTTGTTGTAAAACCACTTTATATACATATTTTACTGAATATAATATGATAAAATTATTATTAATTTAATCTATCCATTGAAAACATAAACTATAACTATTTAATGAAAGAATTAAACCTATTAAAACTTTTAGAGATAAGAATTATTGAATTTTTGCCTGGACTTTTAATTATAAAAATCGATCCAAAATTCTATTTAGTTGTAAAAATAATATTAGAACTGAGTCTTTCAGATACTCGCTTGTACCTAGATTGCATGTATTTGATTGAGATGCCCTTGAGGTGATTTTCCCACAAAAAGGGCGCCATAAAAGTTCTCCATTTATTATTATTATTTGGTAATACATACGTAGAGGTGGATGATGTATTTAAATGTATGGAATACAAGATGTACCCTGATGATGCTTAGGCTAAGCAACACCGGTCGGTTATAAAAGCTAAAATAATATCTGTGGTCTTATACAAAGTTATTATTTAATTATCGGTAAATATTCCGCTATCTAAAGTAAAGTCAAAAGTGTAGACGAAACTTCATATTTTTTTGGAACAATCGCCGCAAGTTGTGTTTAAAATTTTCTACTATAAATCACAGGTTTTTGCCTTTTTTGTCTTTTGAATGGAAGTTAAGAATAATAAATCAAGGACACCATTATTCACTCAAAATAAGCGCTCAAAATCTCGTCACTTTTCACTACTTACTCAAGACGTTTTTTAAGCTATCAACTCAAATAAAAAACGGTTTTCAATCTTATTAAAAAATACCCTTGCGTTCCTTCTTAGCAGCCAAAAGCTTTTCCGTTATTAAAATTAAGTTTAGAAAAGCTTTTTAGTGATTTTTGATTTAAATAAACCTCCAACGATGAGTTTTAATTGAATCTCTTCATCGCTCAAGTGTTTCACTAAGTTTTAAAGCACCGAAGGTTACTGTAATATTCCTCACCTCGAAGCATCTATGAGATCTGAGCGTTCAGCGGACAATGGCACTCGTCAAGATATTAAAGCCAAGCCGAGGGTCAATTTTAACCGTTTTGAAGTTTATGGAGGCCGTAATATGTATCTTGTACGTGTCATGGTCGTTTGTAGGAGTAATTTTCAATTAACGATGGGTGTTAATATGTAAACCATTCCCGCAGAGCTGTGAGCTGCGCGAGGCTACAATGATAAGGTGGGCACTGTTTTAATCAATCAAAAAGATTACAAGGGTCTCGCAATAACCGTCAATCATTGGATTAAATAATAATTCTCGTTTGCTGAATTGGTTTCGGTGGTTTTATTTACGGCCGTGGTACCGATTCGAGGATTCATATGAACATTTCAATTTTCTCGGAGATCTTGCAAGCGCAACTTGTATTTGGCGGAACTCATGCTTTACCTACTTTTCTTCTTATGGTCGTCTCTCATATCGAAGGTAGGCTATCATCGGGGAAATCTTCCGCCTGTAGGCTGCAGCCCTGTAGGTATCGAACCGTGTGGTGCAGCGTCTTTCTCTACTACCCTTTACATTAAACTTCTCCTCCATTATAACTAACCATCACGCCGTTTCCCCGCAGGGGTAGGAAGAGAGGACGAACCTCCATACAATTCTGTTTTGGCACACACTCCTTGCTTCGTTCACATTCATACGTCGTCTCATACACACTCTTCTGTTATTTTGACTCTTCACGTGGCCCGATTCACTTGATCGTGCCATGTATTCCTCGGGCGTACCCGAATTCTTCTTCCATTCACTTTTGCATCATATATTCTTTTCACAGATCTTTCTTCGTCCATTCGCTCTACATGCCCAAACCATTTAAGCGTCCCTTTTTTGATCCTTTTCATTACGCTTACATTAGCCTTGCATTCTTTCCGGATATCCACATTCTTAACACGGTCATACATGGTTTTACTAAAACATGGGATCTCATTTCTACAACATTCGGTCTACTTTCATCCTTCCTTTACCAGTTCCATGCCTCACTGCCATACATCAGGGTTGGTATAAGCACTCCATTGTGGACTGTTAGCTTCACTTCTTTGGACGATTTCTTATTAGCGCCAACAGTGTTCAGTCCTCCATTAATGGAGTTTCCTGGATTCACCCTTCTTTCAAAACCCTTATCGGCCTTTCCATCTCTCGTAAACATACTTTCTAAATACACAAACTCATCCACTTGTTCCAAGTTGCTTCTCGATTATAATTTTGGTAATCTTGTTTTGTATCAATGGAGTTCTTCTTTTATAATAGTACAAGTTCGTACGTATTTGTCATTCAATGAAGAATCGGTCACCGATCTACCCGTGATACTCTGGTGATGGGTCTGTAGATAAATATTTCAAAAACTTATATTCGTTTCAATGCTCGGTCAAGCGTCCAAGTTTCCATGCTTTATAGAAAAATAAAGGAAGCTTAACAAATCATTCCGATGATCACATCATCTGTTCAGGGTGTAGTATTATGAGGATGCGCTTGTATACTGGTTTACAGGTGGTCCTCGACTTTTGTATAATTCGCTATTTCATACATATTTAAAATTTAGATTTTTATCGACTTTCGACTTCATAGAAACTTTTGCAACTATAACAACCGAAATAGTTATAATAATATTATTAATTAATTTAGCTACAATGTCAACAATGAAGATTGAGTTAATGAAACCTCACTCAAAACCTTTGACAAATGAAGTTTTGATCAATCTACAAAAGATAAATGAAATACAAAATGAGGAAGAAATAAAAGAAGCTAACAACGAACTCACTGTTGAGACTTTGACAACCAAGAATATGAAGGAAGCCTTCAAACATCTTGTTAATTTTTTTTATCATCATGGAGGAATGTGACCCCAATGGAGAGCGTATGTCTCACGTACGAAGGACAATAGAAAAAGACACAGCGTGTTACAAAGCTCTTTATCTAGAAATAACAAAAAGAAAAGTACTGCTCAACAAACTCTTGATAATTTTATGAAGAAAAAATCAGATACTAATCAATAAAATGTTACTTATATGTTAATGCACCTCATTCTAAAATAAATACAAAGAAATACTTTTCCGTGTTTTTTAACATTGCTCTACTTCCGTACATTTCAACGTTCGTACAAATTTAGGAACCGATATCGAAGACCGTCTGTTCTTACGTTTCAAAGGCTTCTTTCCATTTATCGACCAGAAAGCATGAAATACACAAAATAGGAATAATCTAGCAACAGCACCGGATCCACCATTAGCTCAAACTGTTAAAAAAACATAGGCGCCATCTCTGAAGGGGCGCCGTGAAAATAAAGATCTTATAAATTTGGTTCAAATATTCCCTAAATCATACCAAAATTTCCCCAAATCATTTAAATTATTTTTATTGCGTTGGCAGCATCGCTGTGCATTGAAAGACTAGCGAAAATGAATGGTGAGTAGCTTTTTGGCACGGAATCTTTTACGCATTGCATAGTGGTTATTTGGACGTAAAGTCTGTTTTTGTATGGAGTGTTATACGTTAAAATTATGAGAAGCACTCAGTACTTACTGCACAGGGCGCTAGATGTCGTGGAACCGGCCCTGTCTAGCAAGTACTTACTACTAAGCCGTTCAAGATAAAAACGGTGTAAGGTGTTATCCAAGACCTGAGTAAATAACAAGAGTGCAGCGCATTGTCTGAAGTCTTTAAAAACATAATGAAACTGTCGCAGGCAGCACCTCGAGAATCCGTCGCTAATTGGTTAACACGTATGAACATGTTCCAGCAGCATTTTTCGCTGAAAGGGTCGATTAGTGAAGATGAAATATTCAAATTCCGGAACCTCCAATACCTCCTACCTTCCTGCCCTCCACCCTTCATACTCCCCGGAGCGGAGATTATTTAAATACTAAAACGGCGGCGGAGCAAATTCCGCCTTTGTCTCTGTGCCGGTTACATTTTAATAATGTTTCAAAGGCTTTTTCGTGCTACGCGGATTGCCTAATGGCTCCCTCACAGGCGCAACTAATTTTGTTTATCGACACACATTACGTAACATTTCATACGGGTTTTTAAAATGTATTCACTGTCGAAACAAGTATCTGCCTAGTAACTGAATCAAATGTTGAATGTCGATTGAGATTATCACATCTATGATGTTTACCTTTTTGTTTAATAATTACTTATTTTAAAATAGTACACATTATATGTTATGTTCTAATACAATTCTTAAATAAATATTCCTGCTGTTACTTCTCTGTTGCTCTTTTTTTCCATTTCGTGTTTTATATGTCTTTTTGTAATTGGACTTTAGTCCGTTAATTTATAAATACATAAATAATTTGTCAAATATCTTTATATCTCTGTACATCAATGAGTTTTGATTTTGTGACTTATTTTTTGTTTTAAAAATATATTTAAATATTCCCTGGTTACAAATAACCTGATAATATTTGAAAAACTCCTACCGCCATCATAATAAGCGGAAAATGTTGCCTGTGCAATGATAGAGGATTTAGCCACCAGAGGAATTGAACCCACGACATCCAGGTGGGAATCCAACGCGTTTGTCCACTCAGCTACCGACCGGTCAAATTTTAGAATAATAAATAATAATAATTTCCTAAAATTATCTTTATTTTGAGTAATTTTTGTCAAGTCACACGTAAGTCTCTAAGTTACAAATTATAAAGACGTGAATATTTTTTTAACCACCGACGGTTAAATAATCGTAATGAATTCTTAACCCATAAAATATGAGATTTACATTTCTGCAGTAGAATTGACCGCTGAAAGAGTTTGACGATGTCGACTGCTCGGCTTGCAGTTTGCAGCCTGAATTTTAATTGGAAACCGGCCCGCCGCGCCGTCCGCTTTGTAATTTCCTCTGAGGAAATGCATTCGCGCGGAGGAAATAATCTGCCAGCTTTTTCCTCACAGCGCTGTGCTGCCCTGGGAGCTGAACATTATGCATTCCTCTGCCAGCTGCCAACCGCTGTCTACCGGACAGTATTTTTATCCCCTTGTAATTTTAATTTTAATCTTTTCAGCAGAAAATTTAAAGGTTATAACGGATTGTGTAGATGGCAAGCTAGCTTTTTTATATTTTTTTTAGTGAATACTGCACAAGAGTCTTAACTGCTCCCAACCGTCTAGAGCCAGTGAGACTATGGCACCCTTGATTGGGGTATGTTGTGAGGCTGAAGGTAGTGGAGAGGGGAAGAAGATGGGAAGAGGAAGGTTAGGAAGTATCTGGCTATTCAGATCTGGTCACCAAATACGGCTAAAGCCATTTTAAGCAAAGTTTCGATTCTGAATGGTGGTCTTTCACCAGGGCGATACTTCTTTCTAGAGAGTATCTACCACTCTGGAACGTGCCGCAAATACACTTTTTATTATTTTATATATATTTAATGTGTTATGACACATATTAATGAAATAAAAGTTATTGGCCTACGCCGGGTTTGAACCCGCGACCTTTGGATTCGTAATCAAGGGTCTTACCACTCGACTATGGGGGCTGTCAAAGTCTGAACATTTTTTTGAATTGCCGGCGTGAAATCTATGTTAACCTTTCGAATCCCAATGGGGTGCCGCAGTTACCCCATCTGATCTTGCTTATTAATGAGTTTTCATGATATAATCTCAGGTAATTTGTGTTTGGTAATGAAGTATATTCATAATATGAGGGGCTTAGAAGCAAAGGCAGCAATCTCCCAATACGGTTCTGTAGCATTGTCAACTTTTGAATGATTATTATAAAGAAATGGAGAATGAAGTGTACAAAAATGTTAGTGCACATTAAACTAGGAACAATTTGAAACAATTATCTCTAAATTTATCAACATATTCACAAAATAAAAGTGCATTAAACGTTAAATCAACTTTCCAAGAAATAATTTAAAATGAAGGAGATTGCTGCCTTTGCTTCTAAGCCCCTCATATAATAATATGACCGGTTAGTAGTTGAGTGGACAAACGCGTCGAATTCCCACCCGGGAGTCGCGGGTTCAATACCTCTGATAGCTTAGTCATCCATCATTGCACAAGCAACATCTTCCCCTTATTATGATGGCAGTAAGAGTGTTTCCAATATTGTCAGGTTATTCGCAACCCGAAAATGTTTGTCTTTCTTTGAAAAAATAATAATATTTTAGTAATTTCTATCGAATATATCGCAAAAAACTCTTGTCGGGCGTGACATTAGAACCCCGTTCAAAATAACGATGTAAACGTTTGCTTTATCTTAGCAAAGCAATCAATGCACCCATAAATAAGGCGATATAAATAGAGTGAAGCTGCGTCTATCTAGCTTAGATATCTTTATTATTCTGTATAAACAGTTAATGACTATATGTTGGTATGGGTGAGCAAACATTATATAACCAGGGGTAGTTTTATTAATAATAGTATTTGTATAGTCGATACGTGCGCTAGATAACAATAAAGAAGTACCTCCCTGTGTGGATTTTTTAAGAGTATTTAAAAAAATATATACAGTATCTGATTCTAAGGCGTGACAGAAAACAACTGCTCTCGGTGTACTTTCCAATTGTTGCCAAGCGACAACCGTTTTTTGCGTAGATATCGTAAAAGAAACTCAAACACACGCAATGGCGTGTACAAAAAATTAGTACTAAGTCATCCATCGCTCAGCCAACATTTTCAGTGGATTCATTTTTTGTAATGCAAGTATTATACATAGACTTGGAATAAGAATATATGGAGAGGTACCTTTGCGAAACAGTGTAGTCAGGGCGGTTGACTTTATACTTACTCGATAGAAAGAGACAAAGATATGCTAAAATATGTTGGATAGCTTATTAGTTACCGCCCACATGGTATTCTGACATTTTTATAAACATATTTGTACACATTCAACAAAACAATATTAATACATCATTAAAATACACATTAATAACAGAAGGTTTGCCTAAATAATATTGGAAACTTTTTGTTGATTTTATGTCTTAATATCATTGAATACGTGAAAATTCTTAAGTTAGGTCAAAAATATTTAAAACTGTTGAAATACCTCTCAAAAGTGATGTTTTACAATCTTTGTTTGGTCTTATTTAAATATTCACGCTTGGCACATATCACCATCGTGTTTGATTTATTTGTATAACCACTGCAAGTTTTATAATCAACACAAATATAGGATATAACCTCAAAATCCGTTGACGTAAGTTACACGACTCGATAATGTGAAGTTGACGCGAACGGAGAACATTCTTACATACTTAAAAGTGCTGCAATATTATGTGAAGATTTTTCTTGTCTCTTTCTCTCTCACGGCTTACGACTTAAAAACCCGGAGAAAGTGATTTATCGCAAATATGTGTAGGTTGGGTAAAAATATTTAGCTCTCTCTCCATATATATTCTTACTGCAAGTACATAGACTTCCAAAATTATCGGTTTTTCGTAATCGGGGATTATTTGTCTTTATTTAAAAGTATTGTCTTAACAAAATAGTTACAAACTTAAAGATTCTTAGCGGCAATAGATTAGTGAGAGAATGAGTTGGCTACATTGTTTAAACGCAATTCAAGCCAATATCTTCACAAAAAGGGAGTACCGACATTACGGAAAATAATTTAAATCAATTTAAATATAAAGCAGATACCCTGCTTTCCGAAACAGCAAAAACTCTTGAACGGTGACTATGTCGTTCTTAAAATTCAAGTCAAAGTCAGCATTTTTTCCAGCTCTCAAATGAATTTCTTTGTAGTGAGAGCTTTATCGTATCCACTTAACTATACAAAAAAAACAATACACCATGTTGCTTTTCCCGTACCCTTTTTAACTGTTGAACAAAAAAAACGTCTTGGCATAGACTCCTTGCTTCATTCACATTCATACGTCGTCTGATAGTCTTCTGTTATTTTAACTCTTAACATGACCCGACTCAAGTATTTGATTAACTACTAGTAAAAACATCAAATCATTTTATTTTAAAGTTAAACTACTTCACCTAACCTAGTTTGACCGTTGCAGTGCCAAATATTTAATTTAAGTATGTTATAAAGGGGCAATCTACATTTTTTATGTCACTTAGTACTGTTAGAAAAAAAGTGTTTCTATTTAAATTATACGATTTTTTATTTTTTTATTTCAACGTTCTTCTCACCAAACTTCGAATAATGATAATTAACTCTAAAAATAGAACACAATAGTTTATTGACAAAAAAAATTAAAGAAAATGAAAATTAATGCTTATCAGAAATGTTTTCCCACACAAACTCAATGCAGTCTCTTTATACACTGTAGGCAAATCGAAATGGATCTCTTTACTGTGCTGCCATCATTATTGCTGCATACCACGCATCGCCGTAAATTACGCCCTGGTAATTTTTCTAAATCAAAATTCACCCTCGGTGTTGGTGATGTTCAAGGTATTTCAGGAACACTTTTAACACTGTACCAAATATATTAATTGATTAATTAATTAAAACATATTTAAATATAGTAAAACGTGAATTAAAGACAAAATCCCGAGTTCCACGCCCACAACTGTCACTAACGAGAGTCAACATAATATCTGTTCTGCAAGAAATGTTATGGACAATCATTTATCAAGTTTACCAACACGTTACAACAATAGTCATATTAAGTAAACATATTGGAAATTGTTCTATTAAATTAAGTCATCGCGTCTAGAACAAAGACAGCGTAAACAACCGGGTAAGTTACTACCTGAGATGATAGTTTCAATAAACCCAGTGAAGGGAAAACTAAATTCCGGATTTTCTGACAAGTTCTGCTTGAAGTAATGTGATATTTCTAGTATATATAGATATAGGTCTAGCCCTGTCCAGGTACAAAACAACAGAAAGGGAAATAGAACACCTGATGCCACGTACGTAGAAAGAAACCATTACCTATACGTGGAGTGCGATGACCGTTTCTAAATAAACAGAATATAAATACATATCGTTTATAATTACAAGGAACTACGGCTACATATTAAATCAACATACCTACTTTATTGAAATAATATCGGGTAGGTATATTTGTATCTTGTTACAGAGTGGTAAATACTTCCAGTTAACTGTGTGTGAGAGTAAAAAATAAACGTACGATCCGAAGCGGGGTGACGTAGTTACCCCATTTGATATTGTGTATTAAAGCGTGTTCAGGACATAATAATTTGGTAATGCTTAGAGAGAAGTAAATTCATAATATTTCTGTAATCTTTATCTAAGATATCGCAAAAAAAAATCGTTCGGGGTGACATTAGAACCCCCTTCGGAACGGGAGGGTTAAGAACCGAAGCCTAGCTTGAAACGTCTAATGGACGGCCTCCGTGGTCGAGTTAACACGTTAAGGCGCTTGACCACAAATCCAGAGGTCACATGTGTTGTTTCAAATTTAATAAATACAATATAATATATAGTATATTTGCGGCGTGTTCCAGAGTGGTAAATACTTTAAATATCGCCCTGGTGGAGGACCACCATTCAGAATCGAAACATTGCTTAAAATTGCTTTAGCCGGTTTTGATGAACATATCTGAATAGCCGAGTGCTTTCTGACCTTTCTCTTTCCCCTTTTCACACTACCTTTAGTCTCACAACATACCCCAATTGGGGATGCCATAGTCCCACTGTCTCCAGACGGTTGGGAGTAGTAGGAACTCTTGTGCGGTATTCACTTAAGAAAAGTATAGGAATCGTATTTGAATATTCAGGTACTTTCTAACCTTCCTCTTTATATTTACTTTAGGCTCACAACATTCTCCTGATTGGGGGTAACATAATTCAATTTAATCATTAATAAAAGAAAAATTGACATCTATGATTCTCACAACTAAGAAAGGATTTTTGATTTTGATTTTATGGATTCTTTCGTAATCATCTGTGGCTTATTCAAATACCCCTTATAATGTCTATCTAACTAGTACTGCGGCTCCTTGAAGTAACAATATATGGAGGGAGAGCTAATTATTTTTACCCAACCTACACAAACTTGCAATAAATCACTTTCTCCGGGCTTTTACGTCGTACACCATGAGAGAGAAAGAGACAACAAATTTCATGGACCGCTTTTATATACTGTCGCAATGATCTCAAGGTCCTGGTTCACGGCGGGACTCCGCCCACATTTTTTATTATGTCACTAAACTTGACACAACTAAACAGTTTTTTAGGTTATATGCTATATTTTTGTTGATTAAAATACTGTGAAAAAGTGGCTATACGAATAAACAAAAAAATTATGTCGATATGTGATATGAATGGATGTATAAATACCCTAGCCTTAGTCTTAGCCACGCCCAGGTGCGCCGATTCAAGTTAAAATCATCAAAAACAAGTCCAAAACTGACTTCACTGCCTTGGATAGATACTACTCTTAGAAATTTTTACGGTTTCTCTACATGAGAGAGTTTGGTTTTTACCCATGGCTGTTTCCAACAGCGTTTATCTCGGGAATGCTGGGTATCTGCAGCCTTAGTTCGAGGAGGGATATAGCATTACTGCTTTTTACTCATAAACTCCTGAACGGTGTATTATTAATACCTGACATCCTGGCAGAAATTGGATTTTATGTCCCTGATAATTTCACGCGTGGCCGCCAACATAGGCTTCTGTTTCTTCCCAGGTGCAGAACTAACTTACCAATGGTGATGCCCCTGGGAAGACTAACTAGGTTAATCAACTGCCTCGCAGGAAATTTGGATATTTTTCACACGAGCTACAACAAGTTTAAGCTATTAAGTTCTAACTATATTATGTACTTCTTGAAAACTATTTTTTTTTTGTTTTTAAACTTCTTTTTACTTTAATCTTTGTGTAATTATGATTACCATTTTTGTGTTTTTTGCAATGTTTTGGTGTAAAACTGTTTTTGCAAATATAAAATAAATAAATAAATAAATACTCTACCAACTCTATGTGCGGCTCATTAGGCCTTATTACTTTCACCATCTGATGGTTGTATTTAATTGACTGAGTTTAAGAATCTAAGAAAGGTATATTACTACTGTCACTGTCTGGGATTGATTGATTCTTCAAACTTATCGGTGCAACAATATTGAAACTTGGCAGTTTCTTATCGAATCGATGTTTCCCGACTCTTTTCAAAAGTGAAACGGGTAGGTATAATAATGATGTGATTGAATGAAATAAATTTCCGTCGCAGACCAAAAATAATAAACCTTCGCAGTGAAGTGAACATTATAAAAATGATATTTTATCGCACACCGAGGGTATTCCCCGAAAAAGTAATCAGAAATTCAATTTAATTTCTATTTTGAAAAAGATCCGACTTGATGATGACAGTCAACATTCGTTTTCATTTTTTCCCTCGGCTGGGACTAATGAAATACCCTCTATTATCTGGGGTGTTTATTTTGTAAGAAGGTTTTGTTTGATGCCTTCGAAGTGGTTTTGAAATTGACTTCTCAAATCTTCCACTTCTTCCTCTCCCCACCTCCGACGGGGGTGTCATAGCTCAACTAGCTCAACTAGCTCTGGGCAGTGGGACTCTCTTGCCGTGTTCACATAAGAAAATGTGATCGTCACAAGAGCTTCCTTGGTTATATACACAGTATTTATTACATGTCTTGTTTTTTCATATTTATTATTTGGTTCTATGCTATTTGTAATTCATATTTTCTCATTGATTTTAATACAATTTTATTCCACTATTTTTATTTAAGACTTGACCGG
The DNA here is from genome assembly GCA_022651775.1 of Drusus annulatus. Lineage (NCBI taxonomy): Eukaryota > Metazoa > Arthropoda > Insecta > Trichoptera > Limnephilidae > Drusus > Drusus annulatus. Next base: position 1,050,989 of record JAGWCC010000028.1, read on the forward strand.
TTTCACCTTATGACGGGCATCTTCAGACTCGTACAATTAAAGTAAATCTATGGCATTTATACTATTAGTGTCCGGAATGGAAGCTTATTGAGTCTCATAGTGAACATCTGTGACTTTGGGTTTGGTTTTATTGCCGACAGAGGCGGCTTTACAATAACATTAAAAAATATATTCGGGTAGTTTTATTACCTTCTGAGAGACGGGTTGACTAACGAATTAACAGTTGCAAAATTCACAGTTTCAAAATTAGAAATAATGTACTCATTGCTTTATATATTTACAGGTAGAACCGCTTTGTCTAAAATACTTTCCATCTCTTCCAGGTTCATTTTATTTAACGCCATTGCTGTTTCATTCATATTTCTAAATTATGATGTTTATATGCATATCTGTTACCTGTTTATGTGTTATATTTTAGCAAAATAAAACCTAAGTCTTACATTTATGTTATTTGATTGGACTAGGATTAATACCTTGGAGTTACAATATATGGAGAGAGAGCTAATTCTTTTTACCCAACCTATACAAACTTGGGGTAAATCATTTTCTCCGGGTTTTTATGTCGTATACCATGAGAAAGAAAGAGACAACATCATTTCATAAATTATCACACCGCTTTAAAGTATTGTAAGAGTCCTGAAGTAACAATATATGGAGAGAGAGCTAATTCTTTTTACCCAACCTATACAAACTTGGGATAAATCACTTTCCCCGGGTTTTTACGTCGTATACCATGAGAAAGAAAGAGACAACATCATTTCATAAATTATCACACCGCTTTAAAGTATTTTAAGAGTCCTGAAGTAGCAATATATGAAGAGAGAGCTAATTCTTTTTAACCAACCTATACAGATTTGGGATAAATCACTTTCTCCGGGTTTTTACGTCGTACACCATGAGAAAGAAAGAGACAACAAAATTTCCCAAATTATCACACCGCTTTAAAGTATTATGAGAGTGTCCTTCGTGTCCCGCGTCTTCGTTGACTCCGCCGTCAATGTTATGTCAATACGCCGTTATGTGAATTTACGTTGATATTCAACATAAATTGACATAACTCAACGATTTTTTAGGTTATACGAGTATGCTATATCTTTGTTTATAACAATACTATGAAAACATGGTTATACGAATAAACAAGTCAACATGTGCTATAAATGGATATATAAATACCCAAGTCCTAGTCCTAGCCACGCCCAGGTCTAGCCGAATCCAACAAAGCTCATCAAAACTGACTACAGCAGCGCCCTTTCTTGTATATTATTACTCTGATAATTTAGTTTTTTTTTACATTTTAAAGTCGTCTACAGGCCCGTTTAAGCTTTTTTACAAATCGTGATGAGCTTTTAATCATAACAACATGACTGTCATGCTTTTCAGCTGATCACGATTTGTTCAAAAGCTTAAACGGACCGACAATAGGCGTTTAACGAGAACCGGTCAAATGTCAAAAAACAGAATCGTGCTAATCATTGTGTTTTGATGAAAGTTTAAAACCCCTCAACCTAAGTGAGATATACTTTGTTATAGCTATATAAATAGACGCCATTGTTATTGAAGCGTCACTATGAAGTGATTTAATTTGAGAAGACAGACGTTAAACGTGATAGGAAAGCAAAAAAAATCGAGCTAAAGGTCGGGGCTAGTTATTTTTAAGAAAAGGCAGGTCGACTGAGTGAGCCATATTTAGTTTCGTCTCTCTCGCTTTGAGCTGATCACCTGTCGCTAGCAATCACCGTCCGGACTCCTCCACAACCTCCCACCTCCTCCCTCCCCCCTCCCACCACTGCAGGGCCTCTCATCCTCCCACGCTACTTCACTGGAGTAGATAATGCTCCCCAAGCCTTGGTTGGAACATGTGTCAGCTTTGCTTTGTGGATGCTGGGCGGATAGCCGGACATATTTAAAGTTAACGTTAATAATACTGAGCAGAGATACATTGTCTTCTATAGTTAAAAGAGCATTCTGTTGAATGTTTAGTGGTTTAATTTGAAGCGAAGCTAGCAGTCCACGATGGAGTGCTAATACCAACCCTGATGTACGGCAGTGAGGCATGGAACTGACAGAAAAAAGATGAAAATAGACTGAATGCTGTAGAAATGAGATCCCTGAGGCGTATTTGCGTAAAACTGACTACACTAGCGCTCCCTTCTGGTATATTATTGCTTTGAACGTAAAACAATAAAGAATAAAAAAAGGTCAAGATGTAACATATACTGATTTTGTAACTCCGAATACATGAATATCCAATGAGTTCATAAAAAAGGTTCTAAAAATAAAAACATCCTGTCAAAATACGCTTGTCACATTAATCTCAAATAAAACTGCGCGATTTAAAAGTTATCGCCAAATTGCGCATAATTCAACGTCAACTCACTTGGATATTTACGTGAAGAATTTATGCTCCGCAGTTCACGTCAATAGTTAAAAAAAACTCGCCTGCAATCAACTTGTCGAAAAATTGAATAAATCAACTAACTTTTCCGCCCCCTCTCATCACAACTGCCACCTCAATCCCCCCACCCCTCCCCTCAAATCTGACGTATGACGTACTGTGTGTATAAATAAATATCCCAGTTTCGAGATTAGTATTAAAATATTCATTATGTATTTCCAAGAAGGTCAGACAACAAAATTTTCTGAGGGGATGAAATTATTTTCCCACCTTCGTGTCTTGGTTTATTCATCAATAGGGGGTGATCATGATCATGGGGGGGGAAGGGGGTTCGCGGTACACAATCAAGAATTATTATTCATTAATCTTGGTCAACTTCTAATTCATTTTGAGCGAGAAATTTTATTCAACGTTACAAGGGTGTCTTTTTTGTCACGTAGCTTTTAAATAACGTGTTAGAAACGCCTAAAAATATTTAACAATATAATTTCGGATATGATGTTAGTACGTAACATTCTTAAGGGTCAGCACCCAAAAATACACACTTTTTGGTTTTCTAGTAGAAAAAAAACTATAAATTATTTACCTTTTAATTCCATACTGGTAGTTTGGAAAATGTCTAAGCTTTCAAGTGAATACAATTCTTAAACAGTTATCTTTTTAATTATTTATGAAACGCATACAGGAATTTCAGATAAAACGTTAAAAAATGCCTTTGCTGGTTTTAAAACTGCACTTTTTACTGATATTTCAGTATGTTTTTCTTAGAATTTAAAGGATTACAGTTAATAAATTATATTCACTGAAACTTTCGGGCATTTTTCTACTACCCATAGAAAATTTGCAGATAAATCATCTGTAGTATTGTTTGTATTAGAATGCCACAAAGTTACATTGAACGTCATTCTTGGGTGCTTACCCTTAAATTCAAAAATACTAATTCCTATTTCAGTTCGTAACATATAATGAATTTATGCTTCTTACAATTTTTTGGTGGTGAAATTTAAAAAAAATATGTATCCATATATATGTAAATATAATAATATAAATATATATATATATATATATATATATATATATATATATATATATATATATATATATATATATATAAATATATAAGTATATAAATATATATATATATATATATATATATATATATATATATATATATATATATATATATATATATATATATATATATATATATACAGATCCACCTCGATCCAAAATTTTTTTAAATGTAACAACAATATCAGGACTGAGTCATTTAAATACTGCTTGTACCTAGATTGCATGCAGTGAGTAATTCTATCGCAGAAATAGTAGATATATTCAACTGCACTGAATCTAGTTACAAGAAGGCTATAATAACATACCTCTTTCTAAAATACTAGTGTTAATTTTCTTGGGCGTAATCAAATCGTCGCATCAAATGTTTTTGGGCGCATTGTTATTTTTTATGTCATTGTTATTTTTTATGTCACTGTTATTTTATTTTATATCTATAAAGTTATGTAAAAGCCCATGAGGGCGTATATAAATAAATAAATAAATAAATAAATAAATAAATAAATATATATATATATATATTTATATATTTATTATTATATATATATATATATATATATATATATATATATATATATATATATATATATATATATATATATATATATATATATATATGTATGTAAATTTAAATTTATAAATACATCTGAAAAGAAGGTTCCGACATTCAGCCCCGAGCGGTAGATACTCTAAGTATTGCCCTGGTGAAAGACCACCATTCAGAATTAAAACATTGCTTGAAATCCGACCGTGTTTGGAGACCAGATCTGAATAGTCATATCCCGATTGGGGATGCCATAGTCTCACTGGCTCTAGATGAGTTGGGACTCTTGTCCGGTATTCAATATAAAAAAAATATTTATAAAGAAAGCTTTTGCCCCGTACAACATTAGAGATGTTAGGAAAATTTCCATAAAATCGCCATCTTTGGTTTGTGTCGATTGGTTTCAAAGAATACCTTCATTTGTTGGATTGGTAGAAATGGAGATCGCTGTGTTTGCTTTTAATACATACTTTCAAATATAGTTTTCGGTGGGAGAAAACTGAGTTTGTAGTTTAACTTTGTATTGAATTTATTACGTTTACAATTTGAATTTCTAAGGAACTGCATTATAAACTATGTTACGACACATATTAATTAAATAAAAGTTATTGGCACACGCCGGGTTTGAACCATGCTCGACCATGTAGGCCGTCGAAAATCTAATTAATATGTGTCATAACTCAAAACACATTTAATTCATATAAAAATAATAAAAGTATATTTGCGGCACGTTCCAGAGTGGTAGATACTGTAAGTATCACCCTGGTGAAAGACCACCATTCAGAATCGAAACGTTGCTTGGAATGGCTTTAGCCGTGTTTGGTGACCAGATATGAATATCCAGGTACTTCCCAACCTTCCTCTTCCCATTCTACTTCCCCTCCCCACTACCTTCAGCCTCATAACATACCCTATTTGGAGATGCCATAGTCTTACTGGCTCTAGACGGTTTGGAGCAGTTAAGACTCTTGTGCGGTATTCATATAAAAAAAAAGATAAAAGTTATTGGCGCAATTGATTGCTCCATTTGCTTTTACGCCCCTCATTTGCAATTCGGTCAACGCGGTTTTATGTTAAATTATTCATTTACTAAAGGGTTTCCACTATCTCATTAAACCATTCTGATTTCAGTGGTGTCTGTAAATATTTAATCTCAAATGCATTTACGAGTTGGGGTGGCGTCCGACGTCCTCACAACTGAAAGCTGCGCAGATTTAGTAATTACAGAATGACTGCAGTGGGACGTGCGCCACAGTCTAGAGTTGTCTTGTCTCGTTGACGATTAAGAGATAAAGTCGTCTCCAGGGACTTAGCGGGATGACGGAGATTAATTGGATCTAATTCATGCAAGGAACCGTGTCGTAAGATCTGGGACTATCTCAGTGATTACGTAAGATTAATTAATTGTTAACGTTTTACTCGATACATGGGCAGTTTGTTGAAATAAAACTTAGTTAATTTAGTGCCTCGCAACTTTACCTACTGTCAATGTATCTTATATGGTATCAAGAGAGTTTTACGGTCAGTATCTGTTGCATCATCTAGCATTGTGTAACAGATATCAACATTTTTTTTATATTATTCTACTTGTACTCACTGTCACTTACCTCAGAACAGGTTCATGTGATCTAGTGAGGTAGGTAATGTAAAAGAATAATGTAAGAAACAAAAAGTTGATAAAAAAAAAATAAAAAATAAAACTTAGGGTTAGGAGAAGGAGAAAGGATTGGGGAAGGTTGTGAGAAACTGGCTGTACAGATAGAGCTATCAGAGTTAGGTTAGATCTATTTTAATTAACGTGCCATGTATTTATAATCCGCGTTACAAGAGTATGTGGGCGACGATGAATGAATGTGAATGAAGCAAGGAGTTCGTGCCAAGATAGAGTTGTATGGCAGTCCGTCCTCGTTGCTTACCCCTGTGGAGAAACGGCGTGATGGTAATTTAGTTAGTTATAAAAATGACAATTACTTGAAGGTTTCGGTGGCTCGATCGGCAGCGACCTTACTCCCGGATATAGAGTAGAGGCTCCAAGTTGACGTCTCGGTCGCGATCTGATTCTTTTCTCATTTCATTGATAGTTATTGATATCGTTTCAATAATTTATATATTATTCTTTCGTATATTTAACACCCACCGTGAACAATATTCAAACCGAACATGGACGAAGATCAATCTACATTAACTAATGTAGTGAAAATATATTAAAAAGCACCACTTGTACATATATTCCCTCATCGTCTCAAAGCCTCGTGATGACTCTGGAATTGACACCCTGAAACTGCTGGTCATCATTTATTTTCAACCATTTTTATCTTTTTTCAGCCACGAAGCTTAAAAAAAAGCTGACCAGCAGTGTCCTAATTCGTTCCCCACCCTTTCTGAAAGCACTTTTAGATTTTTCGCCTCCACGAAAAATTGTCTATCATCTCCTGTTTTGGCCGATTACCGATCGATACGTACCGCAGCTTTTGATGATGAAATAGGGCGACAGTGTTAAAGCTTGTTTTATTAAATTATCGACCTCTGTAGTAGAGTTATAAGCTCCTTGACTCCAGACTAAGAGGTGGCTGGTTGACGGTTCGAAATATTAGCCGAGGGAAAAAGTGTGGTTTTTTCGTAAAAAGTTGCATATTGAATATGAAAAAAATAAAATAATTATGGGTGCTTCCAATTTTACCCTGATGGAGACCAATTTATTATTTTGGATTTTTTTTATTAAGTTGACTATTTTTATATTTATCTGGAAGCGAGTTATATAATGTATAGGCAATATATTCCAAAGATTTTATCCCATACTTTGAGGTGTGTGTAAGTGGAATGTGAATTTTATTGTTATTTCGTGTGTTATGTTGGTGAATGTCTTGATTGTAAAGGGGTTTGATGTTAGTGTGCGTTGTTTGCTGAGTAATTTGTAGAATGGTGCTTGTAATTTCATATTTGGGGAGGATCTTGATTGGAAGGATGCCGGTATTTGAATAAATGTCCCTGACACGAGTGTCCCATGGAAGATCTAGGACATTTCTGAGAGCTCGGTTTTGGACCACCTGGAAGTCAGAGATCATTTTTTTGGAGGCTTAGCCCCAGATATAGCAGAAATAAGAGGGGTGTGAGTGAATCATGGCATAATAAACCTAAGTGAGTAATGCAGTGGGAAGTAATCCTTGCAACCTATATAGAAAACCAGTTATGGGGGTAATTTTCTCTTTTACATAGTTTGTATGGAGATCCCGCGAGATCTGTGAATCTGTGATAAGGCCCAAATATCTTGTGCTCGATTTATTTTCAAGGTTATTATCTCCGATTTTGATGTTTAGACTGTAATTTAAAACGGGCCGAACATTTGCATTTTTACCTTTCCGTACCTGAAAGTAAAATTCAAACGTAGGACCAAAGCCGTGTAGCTTGTTAACTAAAGCGTTTTCATGACATAATCTTAGGTAACACAGAGAGAAGTATATTCATAATATTTCAGTAATATTTATCTAAGATATCGCACAAAACTCTCGTCTGTGGTGACACTAGAACCCCCCTTTGGAACGGGAGATAACGGGACCGTTGAGATACAAAAAAATGATAAATACAATTGAATCTTCTGTCTTTTTATTCAATCGTTCGATGATAACCAGAAATCGTTTCACGAGAAAAATGCAAGGCTTTGGCTCCGAGGGGATTCGCGAAATTCGAATCAACAAGTTGATTGAGTTCGTCTAATATCTCCCGAGGGGAAACCTTCGCGGGAACCAGCGAGAGGTTACAATCAACGTTATTCACGTAGAATTCCAATGAATAAAAGAGCTTTTTAAACTTTCACATAGATAAATATTAATCACAGTAACACGCTAATTATGAAATGCTTCCGTCTTATCCGCGCTGTGATATTGAATAGTCACCATTAGGTTTAACTAATTACTAACTTCATCAACATATGACCGGTCGGTAGCTGAGTGGACAAACGCGTCGGATTCTCACCCGGGCGTAGTGCGTTGAATTCCTCTGCTGGCTAAGTCTTCCACAACCTACCTCTTTCCCATCTCCTTACTCTCCCCACTACCTCCAGCCTCACAATACACCTCGATTGGAGATGTCATAGACCACTGACTCCAGACGGCTGGGAGCAGTTGGGCCTAAAAAATACATGAAAAAAGAAGTAATCTGAATAGCCAGGAATTTCTTAACCTTTATCCTCCTCATCTCCCTTCGTTCCAACAACTTCTTAAACTGCTCCGAGCTAGTTTGACTATGGCATCCTTTATTTAGGAAATTTTGTGAGGCTGAGATAGTGGGGAAGGTAAAAAAACTTAAATAAAGGTTGAAAAGTATCTGGCTATTTAGATCAATTAACTAAATATGGCCACAGCCAAATCAAGCAGCGTAACTATTCAAAATGCTGGTCTCTCACCGGGGTGATTTTGAGAGTATCTGCCGAAAAGAACTTTGCTTGGAAATACAAAGATGGCTGCTAATAGCGAACAAAATGGAAAAAATAATGTTAATAATTGGAAAGAACTAATATAAGATTGATAAAAATTGCAGTGTTTAAAAAGGTTTTGGTAGCACAGTTGGTAGATTGGTTACTCCTTCTTCGATTTCTTTTTTTTATAGTGAATACCGCACGAGATTCCTCACTCATTCTCAATCAATTAAAGTGTGCGCTACCGCAGAATGGAGTAGTTCTTTAAAGTCGAACTTCAATTGAAGTACTTGAAATGAAGTACTTCTTTGAAGGCTTTAAAGTTCAACTTCGTAACTGAACTGCACTAACTGAAGTATTTTTTCCAACGCCCCCTAATTTTCTCTGGGTCTTCTACTGCCCCCCTGAAAGTCACAAACGCCCACAAGGGGGCGTTATCGCCCACGTTGCGAACCTATGGTCTAGATCCAGTGAGACTATGGCATCCTTAATTGGGGTATGTTGTGAGGCTGAAGGTAGTGGGGAGGGGAAGGAGATGTGGAAGAAGAAGGTTGGGAAGTTCCTGGCTATTCAGATCTGGCCACCAAAAACGGCAAAAGCCATTTCAAGTAAAGTTTCGATTCTGAATGGTTGTCTTTCACCAGGGCGATACTTAGAGCATTTACCATTTTGGAACGTGCCGCAAATATTATTTTATATGAATTAAATGTATTATTACATAATATTGATAGTTTTTCAATTTTATTTCAATAATGAAGATATTAGTTCGTTTTTAAATACTAAATTATGTCTGAAAACACTTATGTGACTACTTTGATAAACAATTGACGTGATCAAAATTAGTGTTTTTTTAAACACATGATTTTTTTTTTAAATTCCACGAATTTGGGATCACATTTCACTTCGAACACTCATAGTTCAACTTCATAAAATTAATATTGCTGTAAAATAAATGTTTGAAAATATGTTTTTTACCCCTTGATAAAGTGTTCCGGGCAGTAAATCTTGAAATAAACTGCTCCAGGAAATGTAAAAAAAGCAATATATTACCCTAAACGAAAAACCTTCAACTTAGAGCCAAACTGAAAGCCGAACCCTTCAGAAAATCATATCCATAAATAAATAATAGCCAGACCCTTATTTCCCAGAGAATCCGTAGTACTTAAATTTAGAACCATAAAGAATTTTTCCTCTTTTTATTTTTCATTCTTGACAGTTTATCCCACAAACCCTCGCGAAATCGCTAAATATGTTAATACCAGTTTTGGTTTATTTTATAGTGCGTCTGTTTATCTATTCTTAAATTATTTATAATGTCAATTAACCACTCAGGCTTAAGTTATATTCGAAAAGTGCTTACGTAATTTTTCACCAGTGCTCACTTTTTCAATATTACGTTTGAAATCTTAAAAAAACACCACAGTGTTTTTGTAAAAGAATTTGTTTGACCTTTCGTACCTGAAAGTAAAAATCGATCCGAAGGGGAGTGACGTAGTTGCCCTTGCCTTGTTGACCTTGCTTATTAAAGCATGTTTATGACATCGTCTTAGGTAATTTGTTTTTGGTAAAACTTAGGGAGAAGTATATTCATAATGTTTCAATAATCTTTATCGAAGATTATCCATTAATGGAGGCCTTTGGAGCAAATAAAAAAAATGACAAGAAAAGCGAAGCTAGCAGTCCACAGTGGAACGTTTATACCAACCCTGATGTATTATTGTATTATTATTCTAAATATGCAAGTATAAAAACAATTTATTTCGATTATCTCAAAACAATGCACAAATCTCACGTAATATCGTGTCATTTGCGCCGTGGCTATTTTAAAGTGCAGTTCGTTGCATCCGCTTGTCGTTAGGTAAAATGAATAACAATTTGTATTTATCTATTCACTGTTTTTTTTAATTTTATTTGCGTGAAATAATATTTATAGCTCATGTTGTAGGATTCTATGCGAGTGAGAAACAGTAACATGATGTGTGGATATCAAGCGGCTATAGACTTATGATATATCAAAGGTTGGGTTAGGTTAGGTTGAGTTTAGTTAGATTATGTATGGCAGTGAGGCATGGAACTGGCAGAGGAAGGATGAAAGTAGACTGAATGCTGTGGAAATGATATCGCTGAAGCGTGTGTGCGGTAAAACCATGTATGACCGTGTTAAAAATGTTAATATCCGGAAAGAATACAAGGCTGATAAGCGTAATGAACAGAATCAAGAAAAGGACGCTTAGATAGTTTGAATATAAGAGTGAATGAAAGGAAAAAAAGAATGTGAAAAGAATATGTGACGTTAAAGGCAACGGGAAATCGGGGATGCTCGAGGAAGACATGGCACGATCGAGTGAATCAAATGCTTTAGTAGGGTTTAGTGCCAAGATATAGCTGTATGGCGGTCCGTCCTCTCTGCCTACCCCTGCGGGGAAGCGGCGTGATGGTAAGTTAGTTGGTTCATCTAAGATATCGCACACAACTTTCGTTAGGGTTACGTTAGAACCCCCCTTTGGAACGGGAGTGTTTTAAACACGATATTAGCTATTTTAGCTGTAGTTTATAAAATTCTCGTGGAAGAGTCTTGATCTTACAAAATGTAATATAAATTGCTAAAATGTACTTAGTTTTTTTTGCTCTTTTTAAAGACTTTATCGTATAAAGCAAGTGTTACCCAAGCAAGCTCCAAATCAGTTCAAAGTGCTATAACCATTTTGGTTTATTTGTTTCGTAACTAAGATTTTCCAGAGCCTGAAAGTTTTCTGATATTGGGAAAGAATAGAAAACTTCCAAAGCAGATGTTTCCCGTCACGTGACACACATATGAGATTTTCCTCCCCCTCGAACCACCCACAACTCCCCCATGCTCCTTTATTTCCCACCCGCACGCGTTCCCAGGCAGAGAAAATGCCATCACAATCGTGTCATACATAATATGATAATTTTGGTGAGATAACACGGTTATGGCAGTATTTTTAACTTAATAACTCGAACTGTGGAATATTGCTCCCTCGTGAAAAACGTTATTGACTGCTTGGGGTGAGTCGGATATTTTATTATTTGTGTAAGCCATTCGCGAGCTTTAACGTGTTGTGAATTTCCATGCTAATGCTTTTAGTTTTCTATTTGATTTGTTTCCTAGATTTCAAAAACGATTTCACTTGCAATTCGTTTCCAGTTGTCGTTGGTGATTTTGATTATTTTTTTGATCTAGAACTGTGTTTCGGTTTGTGTATTTTTTATCTACATATTTACCTACTCTTTATGAATCTATCGCTGATGTATATAGCAACATTATTTATAAAAGAATGAGCGAACGAATTTTATTTGTTTTTTCAACGAAAACAGATATGGATAAAAATTGCATTGAACGCAGTAAATATTTGCATTTTTATTAGAACATAATTATAGTAAGTAAATAACTAACTAACTAACTAACTTACTATGACAACATTTCCCCGCAACGATAGGCAGAAAGGCTAGACTACCATAAAACTCTGTCTTGGCACACACTTCTTGCTTCATTCACATCCATACATCGTATTCTGGTATTCTGACTTTCGACATCGCCGACTCAATTATTTGATTCACTTGATCGTGTCATGTCTTCCTCGGGCGTCCCCGACCTTTTCTACCATTTTTGCATCGTTTGTTTTCTCGCACTCTTTTCTTCCATTTCTTAACACTATTCATAACGTTTTGCATTATTTCCGGATATCCACATTTTTAATAGGGTCATACATGGTTTTACCACACATACGTTTCAGGGATCTCATTTCCACAGCATTCAGTCTACTTTCATCCTTCCTCTGCCAGTTCCATACCTCACTGTTAAACATCAGGGTTGGTATAAGCACTCCATTGTGGATCTCCAATCAGGATGCAAGGTTGATGTGAGCGTTATGAATAGGATCAAGAAAGGGACGCTTAGATGGTTTGGGTGAATAAACGAAGAAAGGAGTGTGAAAATAATATTTGATTCGAAAGTTAATGGAAGAAGAAGTCGAGGACGCCCGAGGAAGACATGGCACGATAAAGTGCATCAAATACTTCAGGTCATGTGAAGAGTCAGAATAACAGAAGAGTACGTATGAGACGATGTATGAATGTGAATGAAGCAAGAAGTGTGTGCCAAGACAGAGTTAAATGGCGGTTCGTCTTCTCTGCCTACCCCTGCGGTGAAATGGCGTGATGGTTAGTTAGTTACGTCTCAAGGATCTGATTTCTGCCAGTTCCATGCCAGGGTTAATATAAGCACTCCATTGTGGACTGCTAGCATTGCTTCTTTGGACACTTTTTTTTATTTGCGCCAACAGCGTTTTGTCCTCCATTAAAAGAATTTACTGCGTAGATTGGAATTTGCAAGTTGGTGCCACCCAAATATCTATAATATTCACTTTCACTATGCAATGTGTATGTGTGTCAATCAATAGTGTTAAAATATTTTCGGAAATTAAATTCCGCAGTGCTCATTTCTGACGTTAGTACTGCTTTCATACGAAGGCATGTCGTTTATTGTAATACCCCTTTTTTATTTTTCATTAAATTTTACAAAAAAAGTTACGTACATTTGGAAATTATACCAAATGTCACACAACATGGATATTTGCTACTACTACGTGTCCCTTACTTCGTTAACGAGGAAGTATTGAAATAAAATAACCACCAATTTGAAGCCACATGTCAACAAGTGCGTCAGAGGCTTTCGTTACAAAAACAACTATCAAACCAAACTTTATTTTCTTTTCCCAATTTTTCAAGGGCTTTATGTGAAAGCTTAACAATAGCCTTAAAACAAATACAGCATACAACGCTCTAAACAATTGTATTAGATAATTATTACAAATATTTCGATAAACACCGACTCTGATTAAGTTTCTTGTGTAATGAAAAACGTTGAATTTTTCAGGTAAAGCTTTTTGTGAAAGCTTCACAATAGCCTCAAAACAAATACAGCATACAACGCTCTAAACAATTGTATTGGATAATTATTACAAATATTTCGATAAACACCGACTCTGATTAAGTTTCTTGTGTATTGAAAAACGTTGAATTAAAAAATCGTTCCTGAAAAAATGTTGTATATCTAAGCGCTCCATGATTGTTCTGACGTCATCGGAACCCACGCCACTAGCTACATTTCTGTCATTTTCTCTTGGCGTACGTACAAGAGTAGGTGTAGAGTAAGTAGCTAAGTGGACAACCGCGTCGGATCCCACCGGGAAAATTAAAAAAAAAAAAAATGAGTACATAACTAGGAACGTATTTTTTTACACTTATATACCATTACACATTTTTAGGTTTTTCTCAGGTTTTTACGTCGTAAACCGTGAGAGAGATAAAACAAGTTCTCACACAATAAAGCACCGCTTTTAGGTATGTAAGCATGTTCTCCGTCTCCAGCGTCTCCGGCGACTCCGCCCACTACGTTTTGTTATGCGACATAACAGGACAGATCTCAACGGTTTTTAGTGGTTATACAAATAAACATCAACACTGACTACACTAGCGCTTCCTCCTGGTATATTATTGCTCTGAGGTTGTAAACTCTATTTCTGTTACATGCTTGAAGTAACAATATATGGAGAGAAAGCTAATTCTTTTTACCCAACCTAAACAGATTTGGAATAAATCACTTTCTCCGAGTTTTTACGTCGTACACTACGAGAAAGAAAGAGACAACAATTTTTCCCGAATTATCACGCCGCTTTAAAGTATTGTTAGAATGTTCTTCGTGTCCCGCGTCTCCGTTTACTCCGCCTATAACTCAACGGTTCATTAGGTTACATGTTAAATATATTTTTATACAATACTGGAAAAAACGGTTATACGAATAAACAAAAACATTATGTCGACATGTGCTATGAATAGATGTATACACATCCTAGCCCTTGTCCTAGCCACGCCCAGGTCTAGCCGAGTCCGGCCAACTTCGTATAAACTGACTACAGCTCTCTCTACAGCGCTCTCTCTTGTATATTATTGTTCTGAGGTTACATGCATCAATTACGAGAAAGAGAGAGATGTAACAAAGGAGCCATCAGCGTTGTATGTACGCTTTTGTACCACGTCCGAAACAATTATCTTGTAACCAGCTAGAATACATAATATATTAAATGGCGTTCGCAATTAAACCTGATACTTTGCCCACTCGGAAACAGAGCTGTATTAAAGCGGGACTGGTGTTATTTTCTGAACAGAATACTTATACGCAGAGGCGCCGCATCTGTATGTCCAGTGTGTGCGGTGCACGCGGGCACCCGAACCGAGGGGCGGCCTCGCGAACAAGCTTCTCTGCACCGATTGAATCAACCTGACGGCCTGTGGTAAGACGCTCGAATACAGAGGTCGCGGGTTCGAACCCGGCGTGTGCAAAGAAATTTTATTCAATTAATATATGTCATAACACATTTAATTGATATAAAATAATATGTAGTATATTTGCGGCACGCTCCAGAGTGGTAGATACTCTAAGTATCGCCCTGGTGAAAGACCCCCATTCAGAATTGAAATGGCTTTAGCCGTATTTGGTGACCATATCTGAATAGTAAGGTTCTTTCCAACCTTCCCCTTCCTCATATCTTTCCCCTCCCCACTACATTCAGCCTCACAACATACCCCTATCGGGGATGCCATAGTGTCCCTGGCTCTAGACGGTTGGAAGCAGTTGAGACTCTTATGCGGTATTCAGGTTAAAAAAAAAACACTCGTTTCGGCAATATTTATGACTAATTCATCCGCTCATCATACATTTCAGATAATTTCTTATCTACAAGTAAGAAATCTAACGTGACGCTGTGAAAATCTTAACTCTTAGGCTTCATATTATTACTTAGATATATTAGCATATTACTAATCATTTATATTATATACAGAGATAAATACAATTATTTATATTATAAACAGAGATAAATACAATTATTTATATTATACACAGAGATAAATACAATAATTTATATTATAAACAGAGATAAATACAATAATTTATATTATATACACAGATAAATACAGTTATGTTATTTATTTCTAGTTCGGTTGGTGTTTATTTAAAGTATTTATGTTTATTGTTAGATTTTAAGTCGCGAGAGAGAATTTCATAATAGGCTCTTTGAATTCATACTACAGTACAGGGATTTGATTTAAATGTGCATCTCTAAATGTAATTCTTCACTCAAAAAGAGACAAATTATGATGAAAAGCTCCGCTGACCATCTCAACCTTCCTCTTCTCATCTCCTCCGTCTCCTACTCTTTTCAGCCTCACGCCATACCCCAAACGGACATAGCTATGCAGAAAGCATCCAAGCCCAAAAAGATGAAACTGAGAAAAAGGTGTTTGAAAATATCACGATAAAAAAGCATTAATATGCGTAATCGGCATTTGTAAAGTGAATATCAGTGTTATTTTCTTTTTGAGCATTATAATAAATAAGTTATTATAATCTATCAGTGTGTTTATTAAATAAAACAAATTTATTTAAGCTTCAATTTAAGTAAAATATCTACAATGTTCGTTAGTAAAAAAAAAAAATTACCAAAAATAGTTTGTATTTCACCAGATATAAATCTCGAATTTATCCATAGGAAAACATGTAAGACTCGATTTTGGTAATTTGTGGGTTGGACGCTTTCTGCATAACTACGTCCAATTGGGGTTGACATGGTTGACCACTAGCTCCGGGCCATTGGGGATCTTGTGCGGTTTTCAGATTAAAAAAACAACAGGAATAGTTATACAAATAGCATTGGGCTGTAGGGGTCGGGGAGGGGGTGGGCGGTTTTTCGGTCGGGTGACCGGCGGCGGTCCTGCTCGTACTTTGCCCATATTTCCAGCTGTTAGTTTCCCATCTGCCTCGGGTGTCGGGTTATTCGGTATTAATTATTGCCTAATGAACTGTTTCATTTGTCATTGTTAATAGAAGAACCTTTTTGGGGAGCTTTTAACCCCGAAGTGATTATTTTTCAGTAGATTGGAATTTATCGTTCCACAATGGTAGTTATTCTATAATTCCATGTAATTTTTTATTTGATTTGTTTTAATAATGAATATCTTACAAGAGCCCCAACTGCGCCCAACCGTTTGGAGTCAGTGGGACCATGGCATCCTTAATTAGGGTATTTTGTGAGGCTAAAGGTAGTAGGGAGGGGAAGGAGATGGGTAAGGGGAAGGTCGAAAGTACTTGGCTATACAGATCTGGTCATCAAACACGGCTAAGGCTATTTAAAGCAACGTTTTGATTCTAAAAGTTGATCTCTCACCAGAGTGATACTAAATCTACCACTCTGGAGCGCGACGCAAATATACAGTATATTATTTAATATTAATTAAATGTGTCATGACATATATTAATTAAATAAAATTTACTTGTGCACGCCGGGATTTGAGCCTACGACCCTGGATTCGGAGACTAACGTCTTAACCACTCTCCACGGAGGCCGTCATATTATGTTTTAAATTTAAATTTTTTTGTTAATTTATTTTCAGCCGTACTGACGTAAGCTAACTTAAAATATTTATTAGTCGACTTGTACTAAACGTAACCCAATGCGAAATATCTCTATAAGTTCACTATTTTATTGAAACGTGTTTGTGGTTCATTAAAATATGAAAACAACAGGTTTTAAATGATAAAAATTACTGAAAGAGAATGATAAATGCCCGGGTCCTATAGGACCTTCTGGCACACTAGAGTTAAGTAACATAAAATTCTATATTTTATAAAATGGGCTTTATACCATCGAAATTCAGACTCCGGCACGCCAGAGACACGTAGGCGTAGGTACTTACCAGTTTTCAAATTAATATATTTTTACGCTAGTGATTTACTCAACCATTTTATGGTTCAAATACCCTTTTTACATAGAAAAATATACAAAGAGTATATTCAATTCCATTTCAGCTGTAGAATGACAACCACCAAATTCTCACCGTGTTATCTGTTAACAGAGAGAGAAAAATATGCTTAAAATAATACCAAATATTCCCGAAGGCAATACAGATTCACAACCTTTATGTCTCAGGGACCGAAGAGGGCTGACACGTCTGAATAAAATATTTTCTCCTTCGTGAAAATAGTACAGAATACTCCAATCACACATATAAGAAAACATAAAAAAGACAAGTTTTCGTAATAAAAAGGTACGTTATGAGTCGTATGGGAGAAATTTAAAGAAATTGTTGGAAGGAGTAGAGGAGGTTATCAATATTATGTAAACCTGGTCGAATGCAGGAAACTCCATTGATGGAGGACTGAACGCTGTTGGCGTAAATAAGAACTTGTCCAAAGAAGCGAAGCTAGCAGTCAACAATGGAGGGCTTGTACCAAGCAGCGAGGCATAAAACTGGCAGAGGAAGGATGAAAGCTGTGGAAATGAGATCCCTGAGACGTTCGTGCGATAAAACCATGTATGACCGTTTTAAAAATGTGGATATCTGGAAAGAATGCAAAGCCGTAATGAATAGAATCAAGAAAGGTATGCTAGAGCGAATGAACGAAGAAAGGAGTGTAAAAAGAATATATGATGCGAAAGTGAATGGAAGAAGTTGAGAACGCCCGAGAAAGACATGGCACGATCAAGTAAATCAAATACTTGAATCGGGTCATGTGTCAGAATAACAGAAGAGTATGTATGAGACGATGTACGAATGTGAATGAAGCAAGGAGTGTGTGCCAAGACAGAGTTATATGGCAGTCCGTCTTCTCTGCCTGGAAACGGCGTGATGGTTAGTTAGTTAGAGAGCCTACTATTGATTTGTATTAGTATACCCACGCACTGGCTTTGCCTATGTGGGAGTTTTTGTTATGTTTACATTGTTTTTCCTTTTTTGTTATTTATTTTCTTTATGCATTAAAATATTTTTTTTTTGTTTTAATTATTTTTATTTTTTTGTCAATAAAATGTATGTAACAAAAAATCAAATAAAAATAAATAAAAAAAAGATGGTAATAAGAAACAGATTACGGTGAAAAGCTTTCACTGACATTGCCCATGGTCAGACTACTCGCACTTTAAATTCCAGCTGGTCAGCTTAGTGTAAATAAATGATGTTCGGTACTATACTCTAGATAATGAATTTTTCATAATGTTCATCCAAGGAAAATTAATAAAGAAAATTAGAATAGGATTTAGTTCGGAACCACCACTCATAATGTATTGACTGATAATAAAAGTACGTTGTACGACCAACAAAAAATGACCATTGGAATTCCAATACCCTTAGATGGTGTCCTCGATTGGAAAAAATGAAATCTTCCAGGAAAATATAATTTAACTATTCCGCTTCAAGAAGCCAGCTATATCTTTGATATTCTGTTGTTATTTGTGAATAAATTAGGCCCTCTCCGCTTCGGTCAGGCTGTATAAGGAGGTAATAAATGCCCGCTGTAAAAATGTAAGCACTCAGCCCAGCGGGGGGCGACTCCCCCGCCGGTCCCCTCGACGAGGTGCCCTACTTAATAAGGGATCTTACGAAGAGCGAGCCATATTAATAATTTATGGGGCATTATATACGCAGAACACATGCGGTTAGCATAAACTGAAGAAGATATTCTCCGCACGGAGATATGTTAGCCAAACAGTATCGGAAAAACCATAAAGATACTACATTTAGAAGAAGGGAAAATAAATGCTGATAAAATGTACAGTGGGGCAAGCGGGCAAATGTATTGGCTTTTCAACTGTGTAGGTAGATTTATAAAAACAGAAGTTTCGTCTTATTTTTCCGCAAGATTCGATCCGTTTTTTGTCACGCTGGAATAAATAAACTTGCAGGATTCGAAAGAAAACTCTTCCTGCCTTCTTTACGTTACACGTGATACGTGATACGATATACGAGAAACGTAAAACAGTATTCATACAAGCGTGAAATAAGCAATAGTGTTATTATGTGAAATAAGATGTTTCAGTTGATTTGTGGTTTCAGCAAACAAATAGATGTATTAGCTTAATTAGTAGAGTAGTTTTCTGTATAGTAGGTAAATGGCTGCGCCACGTCACTTTTACAGATTTTTTAAATGTCATCTCACTTCACTAGGAAGGGGAAGGAATGAAGGAATGCAATTATTTTCTTAATACTTTTAGAAGAAAACGATTGCACTTCACAGTGCCTTTCTAGGTATGTTGATAACTACATTTGAATTGAAAGAATATATTTCAAAATTACCTAATGTGACCCTTGAACCTTCGAGACCAATGTCAAGAGATAATAATAATAATAATAATAACAGTGAACTTATATAGCGCAGTTTTGTGATATTTCACCTCAAGTGCGCTTCATGCTAAATTAATTATGCTAATAAGATTAACTAACAAGGAGAAAATAATACATAATATGTATACAAATTAAAACTATCTAAAATAATGATCGTTATCATAAATCACGAAAGAAAAGGTTCAGATATGGGTATAACAGTGTATGTGTACATCAACAGATTAAAAACAATTTACTAGGAGCTAAGGGTATAAAAATTCAAATGAAACAAATTAATTCATATAAACACATTTGTCAAATCAAAGAAAAGGAAATATGATTGAGGACAGTTAATATGTGGGCACTTAAAACATTAATATTCAAGTATTGTAAGTAAACGATTCTAAAAATGCAAACAGTGTAAATATAGCAAATAACAAAAGAAAATAAATATTTTATGACAATGAGTATATGGTTTTCAATAGATAGTTAGGACATTGAGTTATAATGATAGAAGAAAGGAGAAAACCGAAACAAAGCAAATTAGGGATGTTTTCAAAGAAATTAAATTTTAATAAGTTACGTTTTGTATGTGGGATTTTTAAACAATTTGGTTTTTAGGACTCGTAAGAGACCTAGAGATATCATTTATCAATGCCATACTCCGTGTCATGCTATGCTGGGCCAGTACCTCCACGTGAAATTCATAGCGGATCGTGTGAACTTTCAATCAAATAATGTATTATTTATTGAACGGCTGAGTGGACAAACGCGTCGGATTCCCACTCGGGCGTCGTGGGTTCAATTCATCTGCTAGCCCAAGTCCTCCATTATTGTACGAGAAACATTTTCCCTTTATTATGATGGCAGTAGGAGTTTTTCGAATATTGTCAGGTTACTCGCAACCTGGGAATGCTTGTCTTTCCTTTTGAAAAAACACTGTTTGTTCTCTATAAGGGTCCCATTCCTCCTAAATTGGAGACTTTGGTAGCGCGTTTCACCAAGTAAATACATAAGATGTATGAATCACGGATATTAACCGTGCATTTTCACATAAAGATACCTTAGACACTATTTTTGGACTTGTTTTAGTAAATCTAAATTATTTGTGCAGGTGCCTACTCTATTCACAAAGGTGTGAACGAGGTATACCTATTGGAATGTAAAAGGTTTCATTCACTACACGTTTATAATCGAAACCAAATTCAGGTAACGTGGTGTACACTAAGATATGTATTTTGTAATTGTTTACTGGTGAATGTACAACTGAAACAATGAAATTAAAATTTTATGTTAGAATAACAGTGAAGTTCAGACCCAAACCGTAATCTCGCTGAGTTAGTTGCAACTTTCCAAATTGTTCTAATAAATCTGCTAATGGCTCTGCATGTTGAATTTAACTACCATGCCTCTTTGGTGCTCATGTTGGTTTAACTAATCTTACCATATTATTATGGCAGCACTAAAGCACGGTGGTTTTATAAAGCACTCAGTACAGGCTCTGTGTTTTGCGACTAGGATTAACGAAGTATAATATATGCATAGTGATTTAATCATGAATGTAAGTGAGGCAAAGGAAAGGGAGAATACAACATCATTGTGAACTCTAGGAGCAAGTGGATGAGTTTGTGTATTTAAAAAGTATGTTCACGAGAGATGGGAAGGCTAATTCAGACATTGTCATACGGGTAAATACAAGAAATTTAACGAATGGAGGACTGACGAGTTGCAAATAAAAAAATATGTCAAAGAGAGGGAAGCGTCCACGGTGAATTTCTAATGCCAAATCCTAAGTATGGTAGTAATGCATGAAACTGACAGAAGGAGAAAAGCAGACAAAATGTAGTAGAAATAAGATCCCTGAAGTGGCTGAATGGTAAAAGTAATTTTGACCTACGACGACAGAGGAGGATAATTCGACGTAGTTATGCAGAAAGCATCCAACCCCAAAAAGATGAAACTGGGAAAAGGCGTTTGAAAATATTACGATAAAAAAGCATTAATATGCGTAATCGGCATTTGTAAAGTGAAAATCAGTGTTTTTATTTATTTATGAGCATTATTGTAAATCGGTATTTTATAATAATGCTCATAAATAAATATCACAAATAATAGAAATAAAATAATCGACGCGTTTATTAAAAAAATGTGTTTTTTATGATATCTTACATTTTATAATGTGTTTGAACTTCAATTTTAGTCAAATATCTGCAATGTACGTTAGTAAAAAAATCAATTACCAAGAATCTATTGCATTTGGAGCTTGGACGTTTTCAGCAGATTTAAATTTCGTATTTATCTATGGAAAACATGTAAAATTCGATTTTGGCAAATTGTGGGTTGGACGCTTTCTGCATAACTACGTCCAATTAAAATAAAACGTATTACCAAGAAAGGGCCGTAAGACGTAAGTGCCTACATCGGTTGGACGTGGAAAGGGGTATCTATAATTAAATAATAATAACAGTGAACTTATATAGCGCAGTTTTGTGATATTTCACCTCAAGTGCGCTTCCTACTTAATTAATTAAGCTAATAAAACTAACTAACACGGAAAAATAATATACAATATGTATACAAATTAAAACTATTTAAAATTATAATCGTCATCATAAATCATGAGAGAAAAAGGTTCAAATATGGGTGTAACAATGCATGTGTACATCAACAGATTGAAAAAACAATTTACTAGGAGAGCTAAGGGTATAAAAGTTCAAATGAAACGTATGAATTCACACTAACACATTTGTTAAATCAAAGAAAAGGAAATTATATTGAGGACAGTTAACATGTTGGTACTTAAAATATTAATATTCAAATATTATAAGTAAACGATTCTAAAAATGCAAACAGTGTAAATATAACAAGTAACAAAAGAACAGTAAATATTTTATGATAACGAGTATATAGTTTTCAGTAGACAGTAAGGAAATTTAGTTGTAATATTACATGTAAGGATTAGACCGAAACAAAGCATATTAAGGACGTTTTTAAAGAAATTAAATTTTAATAAGTTACGTTTTGTATGTAGGATTTTTACACAATTTGATTTTTAAGACCCGTTTGAACTCTGCTAGGTTCTGTACGTTCGCAAGTTTTGGGGGAAGCTTGTTCTACATGACTGGGCCAGTAAGTGCTAAGACTTAGAAGAAGTAAGAATGAGTATTTTGTCAATATTATGACATGCTCAGATATATTAAGCGTAACTCGCTGACATTACGTTCAATTTGACGTGATCATTTGAGTAAACAATCTATTAATACAGACGTGATCATCACCCCCTGTGGTGCGTAGTAAGCACGTCACGGATGTTGGTTTGACGTGGAAGTTTTATGATTATGTGTATTTATGGCCGATGACACTTAAGGCTTCTCACCCCACCCCGGCTCAAGTGACACCCTGTGATCAGTGCACGGAGGCTCGTTAGCGATTTGATTGTAGGCTGTCGTTGTCGGTGCACATTGCTCCTGGTTTGCTGACAGATCGCGAGTTGCTATATCGTGTACCAAATGACTTGTCATACCTGTATGTCCTCATAAATTAACTTTCGTTGGTAGGCAATGTGCTTTGAATTATTGCTAAAGGAATATTCCACCAAATGATTCCGCTTAACTATATTTCCCGACGACCTATAGATTGAAAATACATTTCTGATTGCTAGACTGATCGATGTGAGCGTAATAAATAAGATAAAGAAAGATTGTGCAAGTAGAGCGGATGGACGGGGAAATAGGTGTTAGAAGAATATATGAAACGATAGTGATAGTAGAAGAAGTCGGAGACGTCCGCGAAAGATATGGTACGATCAAATTAATCAAATACTTGAGACGAGAGTCAAGAATAACAAAATAGCATGTATGAGACAATGTATGAACGTGATCTTTCAGGCAAGGAGTGTTTTCCAAGACAAAATTGCGCGGCGGTCCATCCTTCTTGCCTATCCTTACGGTGATAGGGCGTGATGGCTATTTATTAACATATCTAAAAAAAAAACCTTTAAGAACCCTTTTGATTTGCACATTTAATTAAGTTTCAGTCTTAGTATGAATAAAAAAAGCCGCCGTCCGACCGTGAGCCTAAAAACACGTCAAATCTGTGCTTAACGTCAGCATGAATTCAACATTAAACGGTTATAGTGGAATCACATGTTTTTACATTTTGACTTCCCTACATTTAAATAAAGGGATATTGTATTTCTCCGCAATATAATAGAACATAAACGAACGCAATGGAATTTTTTATATTCTAAGGCTAGCGGCTATTTTTTTGGGGAACGCCCCTCACCAATTTATTACTAGGGAAGTGCGTGCTCTTGATGTGAGGATTTACCTTCTTGGTTTTCACACAGTACATGGATATTAGATTATACCTATAAATAATCGTAGCCTCTGGGCACGTGACGCAGAAATCCTCGCGACCTTCCAGCATTTGGTAATAATGTTCCTTTACTACTAAAATATGGATACCGCCATTTCATCTCACATATTCCTTCTCACACTCAAAACAAACGAAAACCCAACAAAGGAAAATAATGCCACATTAAAAACTAAGCGAGGCGGTTTTTATGTCCTCTGTGAATACCCAAGCTTTATTAGAGATTAGTAATGTATTATTATTGAAGGGTATTTTGCCTAAAAGCCTCTTAATTCAAGTCGAGAACATTCATATTTTTATAGAGATTATATGGCCCTAATCCCTGAGCTGGGAAAAACGATTTAGTCAGTTTATCTGCGAATTTCAGTTGCTACGTCTAATGACTGATCCTTGCTACTTAACGTCTGCTGTAATAAACGCACACTTTAAAGATTTTCTTTTTTATTCTGCACTATAAAAGGAACTCGCTAAGCTACCAAAGTAGTTTTTCAGAAGGTTAATTTATAGTTTTTTTTTACATCGGCATATTTAACGTTATACAGGTTGAAGAAAAATACTTAATATATCTATTATAAACAATTACACCTACTCAAATAAAAATCAATAATCAAACATAGGTATTATATGGGCATATTCAGCATGATGCATTATAAGGTCCAAACTAAAGTACGCTTCTGGTGTATGGCCCCCATACCAAAATAAATATATAGAATTATTGAAACAGATCCAAAAAAAGTTTGTCAGATATTTGTATATGAGAATCCACGGTGAGTACCCGAAATGTATGCGTCATAAAGATTTGCTCTCTGAGACGCATTACCAAAGTCCAAAGTTCCAGTCGAGAAGGAGTGGGATCCTTGCAGTAACAGCGTACAAAATATTACAACATTTGATAGACAATCTATACGTCCTAGAATGCTATAAGTTGTTTGTGCCAAACAACTACTGCCAGGGGCGACACCACGATCTGCAGAGTATTCCACGTGTTGGCTCAGCACAGCATGACACGGGGAATGGTACTACTGAATAAAATGTCTCTTGATATCTTCAACATAAACCCTAAGATTTTAAGAGACGCGTTGACAATACATCTTGATAGATTTTCTTTTTTATATTACTGTTCATATGTATTGTAAATGGAAGCAGTCTGTAATACACAAAAAAAAATAAAAATAATAATACTATATACCTCGTATTTAATACCGATTGAAGAATAATAAGTGAAGTACCTATAAACATGATTCTCAAATAATAATGACAGTAAAAACGGTATAATTTCGATTGTGATGTGAGCACGTAACATTTTAAAATTCTAAATTCATATATTTAGTAAATATAATGAATTTATGTCGCCATTCTTGTCAGCATCGTTGTCTTTCATGCAGTGTAAATAATATTGTTTGTGAGTTAGCGGCCTTCCGTGAAATACATTAGACAGTAAGGAGAAGGGGGCAGTAGATTT
Source organism: Drusus annulatus (assembly GCA_022651775.1). Classification (NCBI taxonomy): domain Eukaryota; kingdom Metazoa; phylum Arthropoda; class Insecta; order Trichoptera; family Limnephilidae; genus Drusus; species Drusus annulatus. The sequence goes on from JAGWCC010000028.1 coordinate 1,076,430, forward strand.
AACTAAAATCGGTTCAGGAAAAGGCGGTAATTATGTTCGTTAGCTAAAATCTTTTTATTTAAATAATTACACACGTTGTTTTAATCCACTTTTATTTTTGGTATATGTCAACTAGTTTCGATTCGGCAGAATCTTCATCGGGACTTACCAGTATATTTTTAAGTCCCGATGAAGATTCAGCTGAATCGAAACTAGTTGACATATGCCAAAATAAAAGTGAATTAAAACAACGTGTGTTTTTATTTAATCAATCAAGCCAATCCGCAAAGTGTTTGCTTATTGTGATAATTTAAAATCTTTTTCATGGGTATTTTTTAGCAAGTCTACAGCTTGAAAAATCATAAATGCATAAAGAAAGATATTTGCACACATAACAAATTACAGAAAGAATAATGATTTTTAAAAGGCAGTACAAGCTAGTAAATATTTAAAAAAATTACTCATAATAGTAGAGATTTATTAAATAAACATCATTAATACAAAAAAAAGAAATTCACACATACAGGGTTTTACAGAGAGGAAATATCTCTGATTTATAAAGTTATTGAGAAAATATCCTCTAAGTGCTTTTGCCAATATTTTATTGTTCGCAGCTGGGAGTTTAAATCGCTGGGTGATGCGTTGTATTGTAAGGAGTCAATTCCACATTTAGTTGTGTGAGTAGATGAAGATAAGTATATTTGATTTTGCGATCTTGTTTCCTGCTTGTGTATTTGATATGATTTGAAGAAATCCAATTGAAAATATATTCACAGCCGAATAACAGAAAACATAGCTTCTTTGGTTCCTCGTCTGGCCAAATATATTAATGTCAAGCTGTGTATTCAAAAATCATACTCTCACCGCTGTTGAAAGAATTGTCGCCAACCGTACCGACCCCAGAGCAATAATATACAAGAGAGAGCTGCTGTAGTCAGTTTTGATAAGTTTTGCCGGACTCGGTTAGACCTGTACGTGGCTAGGGTGGTTATCCATCCATTCATAGCACATGTCGACATAATGTTTTTGTTTATTCGTATAACCACTTTTTCACAGTATTGTTATTGACACAAAAATATAGCACAAAACCTAAAAAAACCGTTGACTTATGTCCATTTATTTCGCACGTTAAAACGTGTGAGCGACGGAAACGCGGGACACGAAGAACATTTTTACAATACTTTAAAGCGGTGTGATAATTTGGGAAATTTTGCTGTCTCTTTCTTTCTCATGGTGTACGACGTAAAAACCCGGAGAAAGAGATTCATCCCAAATTTGTATAGGTTGGGTAAAAAGAATTAGCTCTCTCTCCATATATTGTTACTCCAAGGGACCAACATTCAAACATATTTTAACATGAAAATATTCGCCTTCAAATTAAAATGAAACGAACGATTTATAAAAAGGAAGTAAAAGGTTGATAGAAAAAACAGATTGATTTTATCGAATGGAGCTTCATTCGCGTAATTAACTTCCGGTCGATTTCAATCGCGACCTATTTCCTCGTAGGAGATGGATTGAAATTAAAACGTTGATAAAATTCTCATCGCTTCTAGCTTAAAGAGTTTTCCGAGTTCTAGCATTTTCCGTTGCAGAATACCGGAAATGTAAAATAGCTTAAAATAAATGTACCCTACAAAAAAAAAAACGGTTGTGTGGAATAGCTCACACGGCATGTGATAAATAATGACCGTTAATATATTGAAATGTTATACGTCGGATCGGAATTCTCGTTGGATTTTTTGTTTATTTCTCGATCCCTGTGATTTATAGCACCGTATCATGATTGCTCCTGGCAACCGATACTCGATTGTAAGTCCCGAGTAAGCTTATTGTACAATAATTAATTTCGTCAATCCCTGTTGAAAACAAGGAAATTTTTAAAGGTCGGAGAATGAAACACGCCATTCAAAATCAATTTGAGATGAAAACGAAACAAAATTATTAAGAAAATATTTTTAATTTCGCATCAGAATTCTGATATTTTTTATGTTTTATAGTATGAATTTCCCATTGCATGATTGGTGTGAGGCTAAAGGAAGTAAGGGAAGGGGAAGAGGCCTCTCTTTACTACCCTTACCTGGCTATTCAGATCTGTTCACAAAACATAGTTGGGGCTATTTGTATTCGTGTATTCGCAATAGTGATCTTTAACCAGGGTGATGTTGAGAGGGTTTTATAAAACTGTAGAACGAGGTTGCAATATAAAATATGTTACTCAATGTGAGTTATGTTAAAGACAAGTACTTTCCGTACTATACCACTATAAACGCACACGCACAACCGCACAACACGCACAACCCTAAGACGCACAGGCGTCACTGATAAGAAGTGGCGCAGAAGACAGGAACTGGGCGGTGCGCAGCCCGCCAAAAAACAACTGACAACGACCGTGGCGGGAAATTCGCGGTGGTGAGCGAGGAGTTATTAACGGGTTCGATCCACGAGATCGGAACCCCGAATTTTCCTGAAGGAAGTCTGAAGAAAGAGAAGCATTTTCTCTGGTAAAAACGGACCGCTGAGAAATCACAACTACGCCAAGGTGTTGGAACTGACCGGCAATACCGCCAGGGACAACAAGACGACCAGGATCATTCACCGCTATATGCAGCATGCCATACGCCGCGAAAATGGGTCCTACAAGCTATTCTATGCCAAGACCATCACCAGGGAGTGTTCTGCCTAACATCCCGGTCGTTCTTCAGCATTCGAGAAAACCGAAAATATAAGTACCTACGTTTTCATGAAAAGAAACAGTACTAAATTAGTGTTCTTTTCCTCTCATTTAAAAAACTCATTCCTCAATATTAGAAAATACATTGTGTGATGTGTGATTATTACAACAATCAAGGATCCCCCCAAATATGATCAAGATGATATCCCACTTCCTGAGAGAGAGAGGTTAGGTTACATTTGACGCCCAACATTACATTTATTTAGAATGTATGATATATGATGTGAAATAACCTGCATGAATTGTGGAAAAATAAAGTATTTGCTAACGGTTACCGCTCTGCTACGGAGGCGGTCAAATTGATGATAGTTATTGAAGGCATTTATCAAAACCTTTTAGAAAACGTATTAGAAGAACGGAGAACGTAGTTGAAACCATTCCATTAACAAGACGTCAAATTTAATAAAAGATCTTAGGAACTTCTATAAAGACGAACATAAAACTCTATCTTTATAGTAATATTCCCGGCGCCTTCAATTTCGTAGGCACATTTTTTCAAATCTTTCAGCCTGCCGAAATGCTCGAATAAAGAGAAAAACAAATCGAATTACACCCCGAACGAAATGGCATTTAAAAAAAATATGTATTTTATTAATGCGCAATTAATTTAGAAAAGTCAACGAATTTCCAGGGGTCTTAAAAAGTGGGCACTTAAGCCAACAGACTGGACCTTTTTAATTTTACTGGGGTGAGGTATTTTCAATTAATGAAAAATATTTAACTAAATTTTCGCTCCATAACACACGTGTTCATTTCTACTTATTTTTGTTTAATACATGGCCTGTTCAAAAGAAAAGGTGAATTTTGAGTTTACGCGGGCTGTGTCACGTTTTTGTGTTCTTCGATTTTTTACTTTTGAAAAAAATAGATCAAAGAATATGTATTAAATTTTGCGTTAAAAATGGAATAAAGTGCACCAACGCACTTAAAATGTTGACTGTGGCATTCGGCGAGTCTACTTTGTCTCAAAAAAGTGTTTATAAGTGGTACAAGCGCTTTACAGAAGGCCTAGAAGATGTTAATGACGATGAGCGTCCTGGAGTTGTGGAAAAACAAATCATGGATTTTATTCTTTGATCCATTTTTTTCACAAGTAAAAAATCGAAGAACACACAAAAACCTGACTACCCTTTCCAGTTGTCAAAAACAAACCACTAATCTAAAATGGCTGATAATGCTAACATATGATAAACATAACAAAAAAAATCGATAATCGAATGTACACAGCCCGCGATTCAAATTTTACCTTTTTTTTTAATACGCCTCGTATATCAGTACATTTTGGATTATTATCCATCAAAGTAACTTATTCAATTATTTATCATTGTTATTTTCTTTTATGCAGGTATGTTTTATTTTATTTTAATAAAATTCCCAACAGCACCCAACCGTGGAGCCGGCGGGACTATGGCATCCCTAATTAGTGTATGTTGTGATACGGAAAGTAGAGTGGGGGAGAAGTAGATGGATAAGAGGTAGGTTGAGAAGTACCTGGCTAGTCAGATCTGGTCACCAAACACGGCGAAAGTCATTTCAAGCAACGCTTCAATTATTTACAATTTTGAAACTGTTGATTCGTGGTGGAACTCCATTTTAATGATTTTAATAATATCATTTTTTTACTTTACTAGCCGAATGTGTTTTTGGACGTTATTGTAAAGCCGCCTCTGCCAGCAATAAAACAAAATCCAAAGTCACAGATGTTCACTATGAGACTCAATAAGCGTCTATTCCGGACACTAATACTATACAATAAACATGTTTGGAACTGTTTACAATCCTCCTAATTTATAATTATATACATTAATAATAATAGTGCTACTTACTAATTTTATTTATTTGTATAATTTTTTGTTTATTTTAAAGTGGCTTTATTTTAATTTTATTTTATATTTTCTTTTTCTTTTTATATATTTTATTTTATATTTTCTTCTATATTTTCTTTTCCTTTAATTGTATTTTCTTTTATATTTTGAATTTTTTTACCATATAGTTCGAAAAATGTCCTCCACATCACATGTGAACTCCTAGCGTGGGGGACAATGTATATAAAATATTGTAAATAAACATGAAGTTAAGTAAATAAAAAAATTGTATATATGCCATAAATTTACTTAACATTGTACTAGTCTAAAGATTCCTGTCATAAAGTAAAACCGGTCAGGTCTTAAATAAAAAAAGTGGAATCAAGTTAAAAAATTGGTTCTCGTTTTATTAAAATCATTAAAACGTTTCGATTAGTTTAGATGACGTCTTGCCTTATTTTCAACTGTTATGAAATACGAGTATATTCGCGTTGATCTAAACATTACAGAAAGAGTTACGTAAATTTATCCACGTTAAATCTGACCGTTGAAGAGTATTTAAAATCTAATTGTGTGTTCGAAGTTTTTGAAGGTTGGCTGGTAACAAAACTAAAGACAATTCCAATTATGCTTTTAATGGAATCGGGTTAAACGATTTGCCGTAAAGAAGTGCGCCACATGCCGCGAATGGAAATAACATTTAAATAATGCTTTTGGGGAAAAAAATATAATTTCTTCAAAGTTATGTGAAAGTTCACAGGGAAACCATTAGCACTGTTTCCATCGGTAGCTTCTCTCGTGCAAATTGCTATTAGGCCCCGCAAAAGATTATTTTGTTGAAATATTTATGTAACAATTTGACCGCTTTAATGTAACTTTGAGAAGTTCTATCATGTTTAACAATCAACGAAATATAATAAATTGACCATCTGAGGCGCGGGTGCTCCATCGAAGCCAGAGTAAAGTTAGCTTCTCGGAAGTTGGGCGTACTGCACAGGGCCCACAGACACTTTAATGGTACGCAACTGCTGATCTTGCACAAATCGCAAGTGCGCCCCACTGTTGAATTTGGCAGCCGCCTCAGGTCTGGAGCCCCTAAATACCTGTGCAGAAACGGGCCGTCCATTTGATATATTCTTATATCTTAACAAACAGATTGCAAACTTCGGAGCACAGACGTCAGGTGGGAATGCTGTCCTTGTTCTACCGGTATTTCAATGGAAGATGCTCCGAGAAACTTGCGTCATTGATCCCTTCAGCACCAGTACATCGTTGAAAAACTCTTATGTTCAGCAGCTCGGCTGTGAAATGATTTGCCAGCCTCTGTGTTTCCTCCCTCCTTCAACATGGGTCACTTCTAGAAGCCCGGCAATGTTTGAAATCATTCGGCGGCCACAGATCGGATTAATTTTCTGCAACACAGACTTTGTGTTGCCATAAAATTTTGTGTCAAAGTTAGGTAGGTTAATTGAAATCATGTATAATGTTTTATTTATTATTTTGCTTTGATCTAACTAGCGTTGGGTCTAGGCTAACCTTCTCTCAGTTCGAGCAGCCTCTCTGTCTCAAGAAGTGGGATGTCAACTCGATCATACTTGGGTCCTTTGTTGTAAACAATAAAAATACTCCCAATAATCAAACAATATTTTTAGTATTCAAGAATGGATTTTTTATATGAAATGGAGAGAACCCTAATTCACAAATCAGGAATGTTTCTTTAGGTCAAAACGTTCTTTATATTTTAGATATTCTTGAATGATGAAAAACGGCTGGGATGTTAGGCAGAATAACTCCCTGGCGATGGTCATGCCGTAGAATAGCTTATAGGGCTGCCCGTCGTGGCGTATGGCATGCCACAAGTGGCGGAGAATGACTCTGGTCGTCGAGTTATTCCTGGCGGTATTCCCGGTCAGTTCGAGCACCTGGGGGTAGTTGCAATTCCTCAGATGTTCACCTTCCCAAGTGAACACACTTTTCTTTCTTCAGATTTCCTACAGGAAAATTCTGGGCTCTGATCTCCTGAATAATATCGTTAATAACTCCTTGCTCACCTCCATGTATCCCTCGGCAAGGTTGTTGTCAGTTGTTTTTTGGCGGACTACGCACCTCCCATTTTGTCTTCTGTGTTGCTTTTATTAGTGACATCTGTATGTAAGCTTGGTCTACTTATCCCGATTTCAGTTCTGCCATAATTTTTGCAATATCTTAAACGCGAGAATGGTCTCTAAATCATATTATCGTTATCCTAATGGTCCACTTTTCAAAACCTCAATTTTCGATGTCGTTGTAGATTTTAGATACCATGTATCTTAGACTGTCTGGCCGATGTTGTTTTGTTTCCCAGTATTAAAATTACTTCAACGTTTCTGAAGTGGTAACAAAAATAAGCGGTCGATCAAAATATGTATTCTTTGTATTCCCTGCGACCTTCAAAGATATGAAGTGAGATTCGTGAGCTCTTGCATAATGTACGAGTATATAATCCTAAGGATTACCTTAATTATCATACTCGGGCCGAGTAGAATATTTGGTCTCATAATGAAGGCTTCACTCAACTTCCGTTCTATCTCCGTCAAACATAATATTTTTAATGGTGAATTTTGCCATTGGGGTATTTTGGAAATGTTTTTTCCCGGTTTTGAAAATATCTCGTATCTAATTTATTTCATTTAAATAAAAAATAATTTTGTTTTAAGCCACTTTATTTATACACATATAACAATTCGACCGGTTTCGGTTAGACTTAACCTTCATCAGGAACGTATAAGTATAAACTTATTTTTATACGTTTATACTTATACGTTCCTGATGAAGGTTAAGTCTAACCGAAACCGGTCGAATTCTTATATGTGTATAAATAAAGTGGCTTAAAACAAAATTATTTTTTATTTAAATTATAATGTCAAGCTACAAAGTGTTTGCTTCCTTCGATAATTTAATTTATTTCACCTATTTATGCGCAACGACCCAGTCAAATACGTGTTTTATATAAACCCACATAATTATATGAGCTCAACGCTTTGTTTAATACTGTTTAAAACAAAGGAAATCGTAAAAGATAAAAAACTTCTTTTTTGGGGAGCCCAAGGAATGTTGGCGCATTCAACACAAATTCATTCAAAAAACTGAGACAAGATGTTTGACTGTCTTAGACTATCGAAACTTTTACCTGTCCCATTTCTTCTAGCCTCGAAAAATTCCCCAATTGGGAGTGCCATAGTGCTACTATATCCGGCAAATCGGAACTTTGTGCGGAATCGCATAAAAACCAACCCTCTCGAAAACATGCACATTAAACGACCGGGTTCATTTTGCTACCCCGGTAGTGTTTAGTTTGCGATAAAACCTTTATTACTGTTGTTTTTTATTACATAAACAAACGAAGGCTGTTAAATATTTATTTATTCCGCTTGCCTTAACGCTTAGCGTTATTCTATCACATTTTAATTACACTTTGCGATAAATTATTAGCGCGAGTAAGCACCTGATTGCTCGCTGAATAACCATTAAAAATGCTTAAAATTTATCAGAGGATTTCAGTCGATAGTAAAAAAACTGTTTGCTACTCGCGAATTTAAAGTTGAAATGGTAAAAAAGCAATTTTCCGTTCGAGGAAAATCGTCGCGAGGATTTCACAGAACACAGGGTTGAGGTTATGAAACGGTTCCACCATTTTGAATATTGAAGTGTGAAGGATTTCACATAAAATATTCACATTGGAATATTGGCAGCTAGTTTAATATGAGCGCCCGTGAAACGGCACACTTAGCGGAATACTAATGAAGATGGTTTGATTTGAATTAATGCGATATTATGAATACAATTATTCACGGCAGCTGCTGTACGAGTATATGCGAGCCCTGGGGTAAGAAACTACGTCTCCCTTAATATAGGGCGTTTCTAAAAAAGATAACCGATGATTCTGAAAGTAAAAGTGCAGCACACTGTTGAGTTTTGTAACCAACATACATTGTAGATTCCGCTGACATAACGGACGGATTAAAGCCTCTGGAACTAGTACTGGGCGTTGATGATAATTTGAAACAACGCCACCGTTATCGTTTGCCGACGTTGACGCGAAGATATCGATTTTAAAACAGTTGGATTGTTGGTGCCGTTGGGGGTGTTATTTTATAACAGCTATATACTACTGACTTGACACAGGAATTTTCCAGTGGGACAGACCCAGAAGAATCCCTTAAATTTTGTATTTACCAATATAAATAATAAAATAAAATAAACTTGCCATCCGTAAATTCAATTGACGCCAGAGGCTATGTATCGGCAGTTTCAGATAGGAAAATCCACAAAGACGTCTAGTAAGGAGGTATACAACCAAAAGATCATCTCAAATTACGCGTAATATCGCTCACGAAGTACACTCTTACACCTTTTCGTTTATTTGGCGCTAAAGCTAACACAATAGGTACATAATACTCAGTGAGTGTTAGGACTGCGTTGCGTTGAATAATATTCGTATGTAGCTATTGATACCCAACTGTTATCGCAAAATTTCGTCAATGGCGTTGGACCTCGACGGTGTCTAGCTGTTATTTCCGACGACTATTTATATTTTCATACAGTACTATTTGGACCACACAACTTAAATGGAATCTACAACATTTGTAAATGGATGTCAGTTTTATGACTCGTTCTTGCCCACAACAGCTCGGCTGTAGGATGAATTTCAGGAATCTTCGAATCTTTGAGTTTACTTATTCCTTCCCTTTAAAAAATGTTGACTAAGCCTCGAGGGAAAATTTTGAGCCTCCCTCGTTGAGTTGATATAAATAAACCTGTTTTAACAGACAACCACAAATTTCCTGTGTACAAAAGCAAAGACGTATTCTCCGAAAACCTAAATTTACGAACGTATGTAGCACACGCTAAAATAGTGGGTAACTTAAATTTAAACACATGTGTACATTGTGCTACACAGCTTTGGAAACGAAGCAAAATTGGTAATGCCCTGCATATTTCAACATTATGATTATAAAAGCTTTTTGCAGAAGAATAGTGTGGCGTCTCTGAGGAGGGATTAGGATCAAAGGCCACTGTGAAAGGTTTATGCCTTATTTCACCATCTCTTTTATTATTTCTAAAAACTTTTGATAAAGATCCAACTTATAAAATACTGATTTTATTTCTCTCTGATTGAATACATTAATTTTTTTAAAATACTTGTGTTCAACTCATTTTAGTACCTATATCGCATATACCCAATACAACGCATTACCCAATGAATTAAAACTCCCAGTTGCGAAAAAACACATTTTTGCAAAAGTACTTTTTTTCTCAACAACTTTATAAATCAGTAATATATTCTTTCTGTAAAACCTTTAAGTGTGTGCATATATTTCTTAATGTATTCATGATGTTTAATTAACCTTTACTCTTCTTAATGTATTTACTCGTTTGCTCCCTTTTAAAATGTGTATGTCCCTGTAAAATTTTATCCTTCCAGGAATAAGTTTTTTTTTAAGTCCTTGGGAATAATGAATCAAGATCTTTTTTGTACTTTATTTTCATTTTAATAAAAATAAAACATTTTTCTTCGGTTAAATTTTAAATTAGAATTTTGGAAGCTGCAGTGTTTTTTACATTAAAGAATAATGTGCGTAGGGAAAGCTTTTGCAAGATTTTTTCATTTTATTTCATTCCAGGCATTCCTATATTTATTCCTACACATTTAAATCATCAGCCCCTGTTCGTTTGTTACTGGATGAAGACAGCTCATTGCTTAACGTTTGCACTTGTTTCTGCCGAAAATGCTTATCTCGTCGATGCAATAAATAATTCTTTATAAATACTGGTACCATGTCTTAATAAGGATATTAACATAAAGTGATGATTGTAATGGAAAAGATTAAACTAATAACGTTTTAATGCGATTAATATACGATATGAGATATGATAAATCCCAAGAGGAACGGCGATCCATTTCCAAAAATATTTTAACTAACCACCTCCTATCTGTTCTACTAACAAAAGAATCATTATTTTTCATGTGGTACGAATCCAGAGGTCCCGATTCAAATGCCAGCATGCGCAAACAATTTTTATTTAATTAATATGTGTTATTTCACATTTTAATAATACAAAAAAATATATAGTATATTTGTGGCACATTCCAGAGTGGTAGATACTACAAGTATCTCCCTGGTGAAAGACCACCATTCAGAATCATAACGTTGTTTGTGATAGCTTAAGCCGTGTTTGGTGACCGGATCTGAATAGCCAGGTTCTTCCCAACTTTTTTCTTTGCCATCTCATTCCTTTCCCCACTACCTTCAGCCTCTCAACATACCCTAATTGGGGATGCCATGCCGCCTGTGAAAGACCACCATTAAGAATCGAAACGTTGCTTGGATAGCTTCAGCCGTGTTTGGTAACCGGATCTGAATAGCCAAGTACTTCCTGACTTTCCTCTTCCTCATCTTATTACCCTCTCCCGCTACCTTCAGCCTTACAACATACCCCCATTAGGGGTATGTTGTAAAACTGAATATGCCCACCGGCTCTAGACGGTTGGGAGCAGTTGGGACCCTTGTTGTGAGCAATACGCACGCGTCCGGTGTGGCCATACGAAAAAAATGCCAGTCATCAAAAAATCTTTAAAAAAATTGCTGCGTTTCACACACCGAGCAGGACAATTGACGTCTAACAAGCCAAGCTTAATATATTGTTCCCGTCGTAGATTAGGTTTATTGGTGATTATTGGAACAGTACCTACTCCTGTGTCACTCGTACACTCGCAGGTACGTGACAAGCAGTTACCGGGCGCTGTTACCTGCGGGTCGCTGTTATCGGAGCTGTCACTAATCGCAGTTGATTACACCTCTAAATCACTATGCATATCCGACATATCACACGTCGAAACCAACGCGCACATACATATCCACGTCATGTCCAATGATGACGTCATCGCCTATTATCATCGCTCGTGAAACATTGCCTATGAATATCACTAGCGAGTAGTTGTCGAATTATGGCTTTGTCAATACACGAGCCAGTGACTGGGAACGCTAAACGTATCGTGTTATTTACGTTGGTGATAATAACGTAATCAAATAGTGGTGTGATATAAATCATACATCTCTGAGAGGGGATGCCATCACGAGAACGGGAGCGAGGAAGTTAAATGAAAAATATACCCAAAAGGTACAATCAGATAAGTTAGACACATAGGTGTAGCAGATGAACGAAGACATTCGGAGATGTTTCCAGGGAGGTATACCTACCAATCATGGCATGACTCAAGTTAAGCAAGAACTTGAGTCATGCCATAAAGCGATATTTGACTAACTAACCAAGTTCACTCTACCCTTTTATTCAACAAACCTTCAAAGTTAGACCGGTTAGTAGCTGAATGGAAAAACGCGTCGGATTTCCACCAGGGTGTCGTGCGTTCAATTCATCTGGTAGCTAAGTCCTCCATCGTTGCACAAGCGACATCTTCCGCTTATTATGATGGCGGTAGGAGTTTTTAAAATATTGGCAGGTTATTATTATTCGTAACCCGAAAAAGCTTGTCTTTCTTCAAACAAAACAAAAAAGTTAACCAAACTAAAGTAAGATTTGAGTGTTTTAAATCTTTGTCACATTGTCACCGTGTGTCGATCCGTTAAAGCTTTTGTACAAATTTTGCTCAGCTGAAAGGCGAAACGGTCACGTCGTTATGCTTGTCAGCCGATAACAATTGCTGAAACGGGCCTAGAACGTTTAACGGGGAGCAAAGTTGGGAAGTACCTGGATATTCAGATCTGGTCACCAAACACGGTAAAAGCCATTTAAAGCAACGTTTCGATTCTGGATAGTGGTCTTCACCAGGGCGATACTTGGAGTATCTACCACTCTGGAACGTGTCGCAAATATAATTTATATGTGTTATGACACATATTAATTAAATGAAAGTTATTGGCGCACGCCGGGTTTGAATCCGCGACCTTTGGATCCGTACTCGAGCGTCTTACCACTCGACCAGGGAGGCCGTCAAAATGGCACCAATCGTTGAATTGTGACGACGTCATGTGCGAGGAATGTTTGAAACACCCCGACCTTAATATCACAATAAGGAGCGTTAACCGCATATTGAATTAACGACAAAATAACTTAGTTTCGGGAATGTAAACAAGAATATAACATCATGTTTGCTTGAACTCAGCAACGGGAAAACTGCGGGGACTAAAGTTCGAACTGTTTACTGCTATAATTAATTAGTGGTCTGTATGTGGTCGCTGTGGCTCGACCGAAACTGAATATTCCGAAATCAGATACACCTGAAAGGAAAACGAGATGATTATTCAAAGCGGGGGGAGATGGCGCCATCTCTGTTTGAAATCTGTTACGGCAGAGTTTGTAATTCAAAATGGAACCGCGATTAGCATCTCTTTCTGCCGGAAATAGAACGGCAGAGCCACCGTGCCCAGCGAAGCGGACATATTGCAAAATGGAGGACCGGGGGAAATGGGATTGAGCCCTCGGCCATATTGTTTCAATTTCGCATTAAAACTAATATTTTATACCTCGTTAATCTAAGCCTTTGTCATAACTTCAGCAACTAGCGAGTGTATGATGTGTTTTCACACGATAAAGTAATGCTTTTAATCAACCTTTTTAGACACTGGGGACTGGAGTTGCCGACACGAATAAGTTAAGTGTTAACTTAATTATTTGGCACTAAGTATGAAGGTAGACTCATTGCCTGGTGACAGTTTATTTTAACTAACCCATATTCAAGGCATTTTTATATATTTTTTAATTATAGGTATCAACTTACAAATGCCACAACGGAAGTAATCTTCCCAACAAACCTTCCATTGAGATGCTTGGTGTAACCTTAAGTGACCAGTTAAGGCACCGGGGCTCCATCGAAGCCAGAGTAAAGTTAGCCTCTCAGAAGTTGGGCGTGTTGTACAGGGCCCGCAGATGCTTCAATAGTACACAACTGCTGACCTTGTACAAATCGCAAGTACGCCCCACTGTTGAATTTGGCAGCCACCTCTGGTCTGGAGCCCCTAAATACCTGAAAAGGACCCTTGACTCTGTGCAGAAACGGGCAGCCCGTTTGATATATTCTCCTATCTTAACAAACGGATTACAAACCTTGGAGCACAGACGTCAGGTGGGAATGCTGTCCTTGTTCTACAGGTATTTCAATGGAAGATGCTCCGAGGAACTTGCGTCATTGATCCCTTCGGCACCGGTGCATAGTCGGGAAACTCGCCAAACGCACGCCCAACATTTGTACACGGTTGACATTCAATACATGAGAACGGGTCGCTTTTACGACTCGTTCTTATGTTCAACAGCTCGGCTATGGAACGATTTGCCGGCCTCTGTGTTTTCCTCCCTCCTTCAACATGGGCCTCTTCAAGACCCAAGTTCACTCCTTCCTTTCCTCAAAAAAACCCTCCACACAGCATCCCCAAAGATGACATAGGCCCTGAGGGAAATTGTTTTCCTCAAGGCCTCCTGTGTGGAGTTATTGTAAAAAAAAAAAAAATGACATCACAAAGGTTACACTAGGGCAATAAATAAGCACACTAGCTTTGGAAGCACTCAGCACAATAAAATCTACAATCAATTAATATTATTTATTTATTTAGTACACTCACAGTGAGTTTTACATAAAACTACCTTTTAGTTTGTACATACAGTAACAGAAGTGAAAATTATTTTCTCACATAAAAAAGTAAAAATAATAGTGAGCATTTATCGTGGCTAGAAAGGCAGAAGAGGTTAAGCGACACTTTGGTCAAAAACGAGTTAAATATGCAGCTTTTATAGGTTTTTTTTTATGCGTCGAATGCTCTGACTCTCGTTTGATTTTGAAGACTTTTGTGGCCCTTCAGCCATCTCAAATATATTTACCATTTGGGAGAAGGCTTGACTCAAGCGTCACAAGTTAGGACTTTTTTTTAGCTTTTAGTTGCTTTGGGTAACTCAGTGAGAGCATTAAGTTAACTTTTTTTCTAAATCCACCCAGGTACTGGACTTATGATTTTTTTTGTAAAACAAAAAAAAACTTTGAAGTGCTCAGGTTTAAACTTCACAAAATGGCGCTTCAGCCCTTTTGCCTTTCCGGCGACGGTATGTATGGTAGTAAGGCTTTGCGCGGGCAGAAGAATGATACAAATAGCCGCTGTAGAAATGAGATCCCCGAGGCGGTTGTGCGGTAAAACCATGTATGACCGAATCAAAATTTTTGATATCTGGAAAGAATGCAAGACTGATTTAAGCGTAATGGATAGGATTAAGAAAGGATGATTAGATATTTGGGCATGGAGAGCGGCTGAACGGAGAAAGGAGTAGGAGAAGAATATATGACTTGAAATCGGTGGGTAGAAGAAGTCGGGGACGCTCGAGGAAGACATGGCACGATCAAGTGAAACAAATACTTGAATCGGGTCATATCAACTAACAATCGAGTCCGTAGAGTGCATAGTGTGGTACCTTTCCAAGGCAGTGTAGTCAGTTTTTGATGATTTTTACCGGACTCGGCAGACCTGGGCATGGCTAAGACTAAGGCTAGGGTATTTATACATCCATTCATAGCACATATCGACATAATGTTTTTGTTTATTCGTATTACAACTTTTTCAAAGTATTGTTATCAACAAAATATAGTATATAACCTAAAAAACCGTTTAGTTGTGCCAAGTTTAGTGGCATAATAAAAGATGTGGGTGGAGTCCCGCGGTGACTCAGGAGACCAAGATCATCACTACAGTACATAGAAGCGGTGTATTATATTTGTTGTCTCTTTTTCTCTCATGGTGTACGACGAGAAAACCCGGAGAAAGTGATTTATCGCAAGTTTGTATAGGTTGAGTAAAAACAATCAGCTCTCCCTCCATATATTGTTACTTCAAGATCGAGTCAGATTAACAGAAGAGTATGTATGATACCACGTATAAATGTGAATGAAGCTAGGAGTGTGTGCCAAGACAGTCGGGGTGGCAGTCCATCCTCTATGCAAACGGTGTGATGGTCGATTAGTTAGTTAAACTGGTAAAGCTTCCGTTCACCAATCGAAGATTCCCACTTCTTTATTATATTAAATAGGTCAGGCATTTATTATCTATTTCCTAGATTAATTCAGAAAGTTTCTCAACTCTACGGAGATTCCCTGTGAAGATAATTGAAGTCAGTTGACCTTTGACTGAGTGGATGCACACTCCATTAAGGACTTTGGAGCCGAAGGTGAAGTTTTGAACTCGATCTGATATCCGCAGTCTATCGGGATAGCACTCAACTTGTTTCAAAGTCGAGTCGTGGGAAATCGGAATGTGAAATAGTATCAGATCTCAGATAAACTGTGTTTGCATATTTAAACGTTACTATGAGGAGGTATAGCTGATATTTTTACCCAACCTATACAAATTTCTCCGGGTTTTCACGTCGGATACCATGAGAGAGAAAGAGACAAGAAAAGTCGTCACATAATGTTGCAGCACTTCTAAGTATGTTAGGATGTTCTCCGCTCGCGCTAACTTCGCATCATCGAGTCGCACAACTTACGTCAACGAATTTTGAGGTTATTTCCTATATTTTCATATTTGTGTATGTATTTGTGTTAAAAAGAACGGTTATATAGTGCAGTTAGAATTAAGCTGGACACATAAATATAGCACGAAACACGAGCACAAAATCAAATACACTTATCGTCATCTACTCACATAACTAAATATGGAATTAGCCCCTTACAATACATCACATCACATATACGCATTACCCAATGAATTAAAACTCTTAGATGCGAACAAAAAAATATTGGCTAAATACTTAAAGGATATTTTCTCAATAACTTTATAAGTAAGTGATAAGACTGATAAGTTTATTCCTTCTGTAAAACCTCTGCGTCTGTGAATTTATTGTATTTGTGATGTTTATGTATAATAATTAATTTCTTTTGTTGAATCTCTTTTTGATGTATTAACTCGTTTGTTCCCTCTTCTTTTGTACTCCCTTTTATAATTTGTGTGGCTTTGTGAAAACATTATTCCTTTTTTGTAATTTTATCCTCCACGGAATGCGTTTTTTTAACTCCTTGAGAATAATTTCAAAAAAAAGTATTTTTTGGACTTTACTATACTTTTAATAAATACAAAAATTAAATAATAGAAAAAGTCGGTTTATATCTGGTCGAAATGTATTACAGCGGTGATATATCGTCGCTGGAAAGGCAAAAGGGCTTAAGTGACACTTTGTTCAAAAATAAGTCAAATAGTAATATGCAATTTTTATCAGATTTGATAATTTTGATAAGATTTGTGTGGCCCTTCAGCCATCTAAAATAAATTTACCATTTGGGAGAAGGCTCGACTCAAGCGACAGATATTTGGGACATTTTAGTTTTTTGCTCCTTCAGGTAACTCAGTGAAAGCGTTTAGTTACCTGGGTTAACTTTTTTTTCAAAATCCAATCAGATACTGAATACTTATGAATTTTATTGAAAAACAAAAACTTTAAAGTACTCTGGTGTAAACTTCCCAAAATCACCCTTTTGCCTTTCCCGTAACGATATATATATATATGTACGAGTATATAGTAATATATTGGACAAAAAATTGATTGGGGTGACATCAGAACCCCCTTCGGAATGGAAGAGTTAATTACACACGAGTATTACAATAATTTTCTTGAAGAATAACTTTTATGGCTCACAATCGAACTTGTACTCCAGCTAAGTAAACACCCAGGACTAAGTAATATGTATTTCGCCATACTTCAGTGTAAACTGTTCATTCTTTAGATTGTAGGTAGCATTGTCGTTGGGTAATCTGGGAGAAACCGATCCAACGGAAGCGCAGTGCTTTAAAGTCACAAGTTGCACATGCCCCCGGGCATAAAGTATTTCGCTTAATATTGCATTTTCTTTTCTTCGAACTTTCGAGAAACGCTGAGCTTTGTGCGATGAAGTTTGTTTAAAATAGTTTTTATATCTCAGCATTTAATATCTTTCACTGCAGTGCCAGATCCACCATACGTTAAAACTAACTGTGCCAAAAAAGATAGGCGCCATCTCTGAAGGGGCGCCGTGAAAATAAAGATCTAATTTAAATTTGCCACCATGGGATTATTATGTTTTCTATTGCGCTGGCAACATCACTGTGCATTCAACGCCTGTCAAAAATGTATGGAAAAATATCATAGAATTTTTTTACGAATTGCATAATAGTTATATGAGCGTAGAGTTTGTTGTTCTGCGGTGTGTCGTACGTTAAAATCGACCAGATCCAAAGTCGCTGGGACTATGGTATCTCCAATTAGGGTATTTTACGAGGCTGAAGGGAATCAATCGGGGAAAGAAATGAGAAAGATGAAGGTTAGAAATTACCAGGAAGTGAGGCTGCAAGATTTCTCTGTGACTTTAATGATTTAATTTCGTGATAAGATAATAAATGATAGTTCTCACTTTCTTTTTTGAATGTGAATACCGCACAAGAGTTCCAACTGCTACCGGTAGTCCGGAGCCAGTGGGACTATGGCATCCCGAATCGGGGTATGTTGTGAGTCTAAAGGAAGGTTCAGATTTGGTCACCAACCACGACTAAAGCCATTTCAGGCAATGCGAGGAGTGTCTACCACTCTGGATTATTGAATCAACATAAGATTTCCGAGAGTAATTTCTCCTTCCAAAATACTCAACTGGCCTTTTGGATGATTCCATAATTGTTCCAAATTTCCAAAATTGTTACTTACAATGATAGTTTTCTATGAACACTATGATTTTCAATAAGATAAAATATTACCATCCCCGCATATACGCAGAAACTATCAATAAGCAATAGAAGCTAAGCCAACTAAAACCAAATGGCTCTCGAAAATAGCTCCGATGATCTCCAAGTTATTCTGGTCTCCTGGCCATTTGTATTTGATTAAAAAACCTTCACCTTTAGAGTTGGAGCTGCGTACAAGTGTGTCAGAGGATTCCATGAATCGGAAAGAACTGTAAACAATGAATATTAACCCTTTTTACTCTACACAATCTCCACACTCTAGTGGGACGACGCTGAGCACGAAGCACAACATAAAAATAAATTGCCAATATCATCAGTTCGAATATTTGGTTGAAAAAAGAATACTGCCGCCTTTAAATTGCTAAGAATTAGCAAAACTGAAGAATTCCAGATTATTTCCAAAGCTGGGATGAGCCAGATGACTTATTTGAGACGCATTGTGAACATATTTTCTACTTACGGGCTTAATTCTATTTAGGCTCGGCATCAAAGGAACCAAGAAAAAGTTAATTTATTTCTAAAAATGATAACATAACCGCCTTTCTCTTGGATTGCGTGTAATTTGAACACGTAAACTCTTACTCCGAGGTTATTGCGTCCGTGTCTCGTGTAAAAAACTGGACTTACTCGAGAAAAAGCTGAAAGGAAAACTGTTCATTTTATGAATCTTTTTCGCTTACGTTTCAGACGAGAAAGACAAACATTCGACAAAGAAATGCCCGAGAAATTTTCAAGTTCACGAACCTCCGGGGTGCTGATGTACGAATGGTGCGATTGTACGAAAAACCATTACATTTTATTGTGAAAAAAGATAGGCCAGATCTATTTACTCTTGCGATATCAAGACGCAACGCTTTTTTTTTGTTTTTATATCCCTTTCCCAACTTTAGAAGATCTTATTTCCGCAAATACTGAAATATAAAAAGCTTTTTTGACAGAATGCCCAATTGGATAAAAAATAACCCTAAAACGTCTTTTTTCGAATAATCCACAAATAGGTTAAGAAATGCCCTTTATAAATGTTGAAAAGCAAATTGTTGAACGACTTGAAAACGAGTGTATTATTTTTTGTGTTTTCTTTTTTGTAATATCTTAAAATTCTCATAACTTTTCTTTGACGGCCATCATGGTCGAGTGGTAAGACGCTCGACTACGAATCAAAAGGTCGCGGGTTCAAACCCGGCGTGTGCCAATAACTTTTATTTTATTAATATGTGTCATAACACATTTAATTCATTAAAAATAATGTAAAGTTTATTTGCGGTACGTTCCAGTGTGGAAGATACTCCAAGTGTCGAACTGGTGAAAGACCACTATTTAGAATCAAAACGTTGCTTGAAATGGCTTTAGCCGTGTTTGGTAACCAGATCTGAATAGCCAGATATATTCTTAACCTTCCTCTTCCCTATCTATTTCCCTCCTCACTACCACCAGCCTCACAATATACCTCAATTGGGGATGCCATAGTCTCACTCCAAACATGTCATACCCGTGTAGAAAAATGTTGAGAGCTTATCTTTACCGTTTAGATTGAGCTTTCAAAATATTTTTACCCTAAATGGGATGCCATACAGCGTTATGCTCTTTCATATTCCATCAAGGGAGAAAGTATATTTTTTTAAGGCTACTATTACATTGGATAGTCGAAATCTGCGCTAGCAGGCTAATTTTACAAACTTTAAAAGTTCAGACAAAGAAAATGATATTGATTGATGATGATTGCTTGTCATGAAGTAAGAAGCTTTAATAGATATTTAGGTACTTTGGTAGCATGTACGAAAGTAAGTGTGCAGAAGTGATTTGTAAGCGGTAGAGATAGACGATTTCCTAGAAGTGCACTGCAGAGTGAATACATTACCACAAACCAGTGGCAGCTCGTGACTTTTTAGTGTGATAGAGTGCTAAGATTGAAAAAAAAACGCCACGATTGATGTTGTTGTACCCGGAAACGATTTTTTTTTCACAAAAATAAAAATCTTTTTTGGCTACAACATCAACAGCGTCGAATTGTTCAATCATAGCACTCTAAAACACCTCTCTGAAAGCTTCTAAATTAGATTTTTAAGGTACCTTAACTTTCACTTTTTTCGATTTCACATTAGCAATGTAGACTTGACGCAGTTTTTAAACGTACAAAAATCAACTCGCCGAAGAAATGTAGCGGATTCAACAATGCTATTTAAAATCCCATTCAGATGAGTTGAAAGAAATGAACTTCTTTAACGCTCTTCACCAGATATCACTATTTTTTTGTTTCCCTCGTTGCAAGACCAATTCTAAATAAAACTCTTTTATCTACAGATCTACAAATTCATTCAACTCGAATTATTACCACATTGATATTTTCAACTCGACTATACTCGTACGTGACACTAAACGAAAAACCACTAGGCGACCGCGCCCAAACTAGATTTTCATCTACTCCCGTCCTTCGTCCCATTATCCTAATCCTATATTCACCTCTACCCTGCCCCCTCCAAACATACTTAAGCTAACTGAAATAAAACTGTATATTTTCACACCTTACTCATAGCATTTATCGTCAGCAGAGGAACATTAATAATTGGCATTATTTAATAATTTGATTAATATGTATCGCCCTTGAGGTGATTTTTCACAAAAACGGCGCTCTACAAATTATCAAAATATTATTATTATCGTCGTTGGAAAGGTAAAGGGGCTTATGCAAAACTTGAGGTGATCTTTCACAAAAACGGCGCTATACAAGTTATTAAAATATTATTATTATTTGGTCAATTTTTTTCTTGCGTCGAATGCTCTGACTCCATATTATCCATATTAATATATTTACCATTTGGGAGAAGGCTCGACTCAAGCGACACAAGTTTGGGACTTTTTAATTTTTTGTCGCTTCAGGTAACTCCGTGATAGCATTGAGTTACCCGAGTTAACTTAAAAAAAAATCCAACTAGGCACTGAAGACAAAACCTTTAATGTGCCTTGGTGTAAACCTCCCAACATGGCGTTTTAGCCCTTTGGCCTTTTCGGCGACGTTATGTTGATTGCCGATGAAGAAATATATAAAATAAAATAATTTAATAAATAATAAATAACAATAAAATATTTTGTATTTCAGATTAATTTAATATTGTCCTGATGATGGAAGGGTACTTCCGAAACCGGTAGACAAAATATTAAATAAAAAAGTGGTTAAAAACAAAGTATATATGTTCTATTTATAAAATAATTTAAATGAAAGTAATCGAATTTTGCTACAGCGGTAACAGCCATTAACAAAACAAACAGTTTGCAGCGCAATCATAAATTCACTTTATACACTTGAAAATGAAAAGACCAAGTTCCCTTCCTGCCACTGGGAGGGGGTGGGAGGCGCTAAACCAGTTGTGGGAATGACATTTTATTAAGCTCGCCATCTGAACTGTAAATTAAGGGAACAGTTTTACAGTTCTACTGTACCAAATGTTTTAGATCGCTCGAGTTCAGCTGTAAGTGATTTATAGCTTCACTTCTTTTGAGAAGGCGTTTACCAACATATTGGAAATAATGTTTTCGGATATTGATTCAATGTATGCTGGGAGAGAGAGGTTTTGCAAAGGTCACCCACAGTAAAGATGGTTTGATGATTTGAAGAGAACTACAGTCTTTAGACGAGGAAAAGCCGCTAAGAATCGTCAAATTTGGAAAAAAAATTGCGTCTGTCCAAAGCTTCAATGCATTGAAAAAAAAGTGCCCAGTCGCAAACGACGTAGAATTTTTATGACATTGTAATAATTAAGGGAGATCTATATTGTGTGACTTTTGAGGTAGAGATCGTTTGACACAGTGTGAAAAGAAATCAAAAGATTTGTTTTTCAACGTAAAAGGACCTCAAACCAACATAAAAGGTAAGCATTCCATTTTAAATATTTTATTGACAGAGATCTAAATATTTTTACCGAAACTATACAAATTTACAATAAATCACTTCCTCCGGGTTTTTACGTCGTAAACCGTAAGAGAGAGAAAGAGATAGTATTTATAGATTCTAAAACTTACCTGTGCAGGCAGTCAACTCGTCTTCTGGACGCCTAGACCGTTAGTTCGTCCCATCTTTGGCTGTCTGTAAAGTTGAATTAACTATTTTTATTTATGAAAATGATTTCTTCTCAATTCGATATAATACAATGGGGTACCATCAATAAACAAGCTCGAACACTTCCCCATATCACATAGCCAATATTCAATATCATTTCTGATAATTCAATATTACGCGGATGTTTATGGGGTATTAATGAAGTTAGTTTTCCATTATTATCACACGATACAATCAGATTGCAAAGGCAACTTGTTAGTAACACAACATTTTGATAAAAAATAAATTATCTATTATTTTCGTATTGTTATAGTAGCGCATGAACGAAAAAAGGAGTGTGAACATAATATATGATGCGAAAGTGAATGGAAGATGAATTCGGGGATGCCTGAGGAAGATATGGCACGATCAAGTGAATCAAATATTTGAATCGGACCACGTGAAGAAAACTCTGTCTTGGCACACACTCCTTGCTTCGTTCACATTCATACATCGTCTCATACATACTCTTTGGTTATCCTGACTCTTCACATGGCCCGATTCAAGTATTTGTTTCACTTGATCGTGCCATGTCCTCCTCGGGCGTTCTTGACTTCTTCTTTCATCCACTTTCGCATCATATATTCTATTTACAGTATGTAAATAATCTATTTTAATATTTTTTATAGTAAATACCGCACTAGAGTCCCAAGTGCTCCCAACCGTCTGGTGCCAGTCAGACCATGGCATCCCCAATTGGGAAATGTTGTGAGGCTGAAGGTAGTGAGAGGGGAAGGATATGGGGAAGAAGAAGGTTGGGAAGTACCTGGCTATTTAGATCTGGTCACCAAATACGGCTAAAGCCATTTCAGGCGACGTTTGAATTCTGAATTGTGGTCTTTCACCAGGGCGATACTTAGAATATCTACCACTCTGGAACCACACATTAACTAAATTAAATTTATTTGCGCACGCAAGGTTCGAACCCGCCACCTCTAGATTCGTAGTCGAGCGAATTACCACCATGCAAGCCGTCAAAGGATTATGGTTGAGGTGCTTCAAACTTCAAACATCGTCATATTTGATATCGTCACATTTGACATCGTCATAATTCACCGATTAGCGCTAATTTGGTTCCCGTTAAAAAAATTGAAAAGTTTTGTTCAATTTCACCAGCTTACTCCGGGCACGCATATACGCCAACAACGCACGCATCAGTTTTTCTCCAATGTGCAAATGGTAAATATTATACATAATATAATATGTATTAATCGTGTTTTACTTATATCATCAAGAAAAGGTTCTAGAAACATCTGATACAGGTTTGCCCTCCCCTTCTCCCGCCCACCCGCCCGGCGCTGGCTGCGAGAGTTGCCAGGAGCGCAGAAGAGCAGGGGTTAACTGCCGCCGTGAACGGGGTTAAGCTGGCGCCGACGTGCTATAAATTACTTCTCGCTTTCCTGCGCTCCTCGCACCTGTCTCTTACAAGTACGGGGATTTGCACCTTTAAATACCAAATAAAGGCAAATATAGATTTTCTCCATTCTCTCTGATTTGTGTGATTTTGGATAATCTTTCAGTGATATACTACTCAGAGCAAGAATATATGATAAAAGAGGTAAACATTTCAACCCAACCTATACAAATTTACGATAAATCACTTCCTCCGGGTTTTTACGTCGTAAACCGTGAGAGAGAAAGAGATAAGACAAGCTCTCACTCAATATAGCTCCGCTTTTCGGTATGTAAGCCTCCGTCTCCGGCGACTCCGTCCACTACGTTTTGTTATGGGACATAACAGGAAAGAACTCAACGGTTTTTCAGGTTTTTTCCTAAATTTTTATTTAAAACAATACTGTAAAAAACTGGTTATACAAATAAACAAAAACATTATGATGACATATGCTATGAATGGATGCATAAATACCCAGCCACGCCCCAGTCAGGCAAAAATCATCAATACTGACTACACTATCGCTCTTTTTCACGGTATTGTTATCAACAAAAATATAGGATATAACATCAATAACCGTTGAGTTATGTCGCATAACAAAACGGAGTGGGCGGAGTCACCGGAGACGGGAGAGACGGAAAACATGCTTACATACCGAGAAATGGTACGATATTATGTGACAACTTGTCTTATCTCTTTCTCTCTCACGGTTTATGACGTAAAAACAGGGAGAAAATGATATATCGTACATTTGTATAGGTCGGGTAAAAATATTTAGCTCCCTCTCCATATGTATTCTTGCTCTGAGGTTGGAAGCTTCTGTGGCCAAGTGGCAAGACGCTTAACAATGAATCCAGAAGTCGCGCGTTCAATTCCGGCGTGCGCAAATACATTTTATTTAATCGACATGTGTCATTACACATTCAATTCATATGAAATAACATGTGGTATATTTGCGGCACGTTCCATAGTGGTAGATACTCTAAGTATCACCCTGGTGAAAGATCCCCATTTAGAATCGATTTGAATAGCCAGGTACTTCCCAACCTTCTTCTTCCCCATCTCCTTCCCTCTCCACTATCTTCAGCCTCACACCAAACCCCAAGAGGGGATGCAATGGTCTCACTGGCTCTATACGGTTAGGAGCAGTTGGGACTCTTAACTATAAAAAAGCCAAGTGGTGAATGATTTCGACCGGTTAGTAGCTGAGTGGAAAACGCCTCAGATTCCTACCCGGGCGTCGTGGGTTCAATTCCTCTGCTAGCTAAGTCCTCCATCATTCCACAAGCAACATTTTCCGCATATTAATATGGTACTAAGAGTTTTCTAAATAGCGTCAAGTTATTATAAGTTATGAATGTTGGTCTTTCTTTAAGAATATTTAAAAAATACATATTCGAACGACAAAACCAATTATGTTTTGTGGTAAAAAATGGATATTAAGATGCTGTTTTGACACCATTCATGGACCACAGAAGGTTATGGAGGACAATTGAAATTTTTATCAAATTTAGATCTTGTCGAACATTTGAAAAATGATGCCGACTTGTGATGCCAGTATTACATAAGATTTTCTACATCATTTTTAAATGTAAGCAAAAACTATCTAGTTTACTTCGTTTGTTAATATTATTACCTCCTTCGCAGAGAGATTTAATACTGTATCGGATCATTGCCAGGTATCAAAAAGTTCTAGGAATGGAAATTAACCAAAACCAAGCATTTGACCCCCGGCTAAGTAGAAGATTGATAAAGGTAAGCTATCTACCACGGATAGGTCTTAAACAAGCAGTCGAGGATACCCACAACCAGAAGTGCGCACTCCACATAGGCACATAAGTACTGCCTACCCTGCCGTGTTCGCATAAAAATATTGGATTAAAAAAAATATACCCTTCAAAAATACGCGCGAAGTTCAGCTAATCGCACCACCACGAGCACCCCACCGACCGTCTATAACGTGGCACAAGCAGTTAACTACATATGACCAAATGCTGCCGATTTCAGAGTAGATTGTTCTATGCTCGCTAGACTATACAAAATATGTATGCTGTGAGCCACTCAAGTGGCTCGTTTGTGTTAGTGTCTAAGGCAGTACTTTTAGAGAACAAATCCAAAAGCAATCACTGATATTTGTTGGTATCTATCTCTATTATGTTCACTGGACTACACAAAATATGTATGCATGTATGCTGTGAGCTGTGTGACTCGTTTGTATTAGTATCATTGTGAGTGCTAAGGCGGTGCATTTACAGGACAAATGCAATAACAATCAGAGAAATCTGTTAGTACCTATCTCTATTTTCAATTAATCCGCTGATTTCATTACTGCCTCCCCTGATTAAAAGGTCTGTGCGCTACTGCCCACCACTTTCCAGAATCGTTTAAACGAACAGATGGGTCCCCTTGTCGGTTTTCACGTCAAGACTTGAAAACAAAACTACCACGAAATGATTCTGAACGCTTCCGACTGTCCTTGCAGAAGACAATAGTGCCACATACCCAAAGTGGCCATGAAAGCATAAACTATGTGATAGTGTGTAGGCCGAAGGATTATAAGATACAGAAAATTTCCGTGGCCGAAAAACGTCCGTCAGTGGATGGGTGTTCGGGATAAATTTGATGAAACGGTTCAGATTGGTCGAGAACAAGCTTGGATGGTCATCATTATTATCATGGTAACCCTCTCAGAAGTTGGGCGTGCTGTACAGAGTCCGCAGATACTTCAATAGTACACAACTGCTGACCTTGTACAAATCGCAAGTGCACCTCATTGTTGAATTTGGCAGCGACCTCTGATCTGTAGCCCCTAAATACTTGGAAAAAAAAACATTGACTCTGTGCAGAAGCGGGCGGTCCGTTTGATAGATTCTCTTATCTGAACAAACGGATTGCAATCTTTGGAACACAGACGTCAGGTGGGAATGTTGTCCTTGTTCTATCGGTATTTCGATGGAAGATGTTCCGAGGAACTTGCGTCATTGATCTCTTCGGCACCGGTGCATAGTCGGGAAACTCGCCAAACGCGCGCCCGAAATTTGTGTTCGGTTGACTTTTGATACATGAGAGCGGGTCGCTTTTACGACTGGTTCTTATGTTCAACAACTCGGCTGCGGAACGATTTGCCGGCTTCTGTGTTTCCCCCCTCCTTTAACATGGGCCTCTTCAAGACCCAGGTTCACCTCTTCTTTTCCTCAATAAGACCCTCCACACAGCATCCCCAAAGATGACACATGCCCTGAGTGGAATTATTTACCTCTTGAAAAAATGTCCAGTGTATAGATTAAGCTCAGCTTTCAATATAATTTTCTATAAAAATGATGATTAGACTTAACTAATTTTTAGAGATGCAATAGAACTCTGCTTTCGCTCCTGCAAATGCAGAAGTTCTGCATATTTTTCACTTCCGCCTCACATTTTCGCTTTTGAAAAATTATAACAAAAGCTTAACGAAAAATTTCTAGAGACAGTAAATGAGCTTCTTGGCAACAGTGGTGGGGTGCGCGACGTGGGGGTGTGGGTTGGGGGTGAGTCGTGGAGCAGCCGCACACGCTTGCGCTAGCCTGATTTGTTTTGTTTTGCAGGATGGTAATTAAATGACAAGCACAAGTTTACGTCTTTTTTTCGTGCTTTTTTTTCTCACTTGCCTACCTTTATTGTTTGTGTACGGTATTGTTTAATGATTACAGTGTTTACCTTATAAACTGTGTAGGCATCCTGTTGGTCTCCTATTTATATTAGTAAAGTGCCCAAATGATATAAAAAACAAGGCCTATTTGGAAATATTTTGTACCATTGAATGACTCGATAGCCAAGTGTAAAATATATGAAAAAGTGTACTCTCGAAAAAGACGCACTACGACTGCGTTAAAAAGTCTCTTGGAGTCAATATTCCAAAAGATTTTAAAATATCAGATTGGTGGATACTCTATTGGTGGATAATCGGTGAAAGACCACCATTCAGAATTGAAACGTTGTTTAAAACGGCTTTGGCGGTGCTTGTTGAGCAGATCTGAATGGCAGGGTAGTTCCCAACCTTCCTATTTTCCATCTCCTTCTCCCCACTACCTTCAACATCACAAAATACCCCGTTTAGGGATGCCATAGTCTCGCTGGCTCTAGACGGTTAGGAGCAGTTGGGACTCTTGTGCGGTATTCGCTATAATATATTTAAAAAAAAACAAGTTTTCAAACAATCTTTAGTTGCAAAAAAAACACAAAATGATTCTTCAATTCTGGGCGCATAAGTTGTTACAACAATATCTACATAAAATTACTGTTTGAATTTATCGTATCAAAAATTTCAAGAAATGGGAATATGATTGCTGAAATGATTACTCTGCAGAATATACCTTTTAATTTTGTTGAGGCGCAGGTTTTAGCCGAATAATGAATGCTGATTTTCCTCGATACAAGCTTAGGGAATATATTTTTTTACATCCTCTTTTGCAATGAGTTTTTTTATCAATCATTGCACACATTACCAAACAAAATTGTTTAAACACTTTGTACTCTATCTGTCCCCGTTGAATTTCTAATACTTATAAAATACAAGCTTCCGCTTCGGTACCCGCAAAATGAATACATAAAACAATACCCGCTTCCGTTACATCTCCATCATAAATGTTCTAGTGAGGTTTTCTAATTAACCTTATACATAACAAATGTGAAAGCCGTGAAATTCCGGCGAACTAACGTTCACGCACGACACGTAACACATTTGAGATAAGGAGCGAGAACTTAGTTCTCGACGAGTTGTTCCTCTGAAGATAGTTAGAGAGTTCTTCAACAAACTTTCATAAAAATATACAGCTATTTATAAAATATTGTTTTTTTAAGTGAATCTTTCTCTCAAAGACTAAGTTTAAACAATGGTATTTTAAAACACTGAGTATTTGTTTGAAATAGAGTTACATTTTAATTAATGTGATCATAATCAACTATAAATAATTTTCCTTGCGAGTACATACGACCGTAGGGGTGGGAACTTTTCATAGTTGGCACTAATGCTAATTGAAATTATCAAATTATAAAAATAATCTCTTCAAATCCCTATCCACCTAATAAAGTACCTACCTATAATGTATTTTATATTTTAAATGGGTGGATTGAAGTAATTAATGTTTTTTCTTAGCAATTACATCTTGTGATTTTTCAAGGGTGACAACTAGTTTTATATATTCAAAGTAGGATTTATTTTACCTTTTACTTGACTACAGTTAATTATAAAGAACAAAACTTGAATTAAATAGCATTAAAAAGAAAGGCACCCAGCTGTTTCAAGGCTTTTATTATAACCTGTTTTAATTACGTGTGATGACATTTCCTAAAATTAGTTAATTATTCTCTGCTTCACATGACAAATTATTACTACGTTTGTACTGCTCGTATTATGAAATATATTTGACGGCCTCCATAGTCGAGTGGTTAGACGCTTGACTACGAATCCAGAGGTTGCGGGTTCAAACCCGGCGTGCACCAATCACTTTTATTTAATTTATTTGTGTCATAACACATTTAACCATTATAAAATAGTATATAACAGTAAACTTTCAGCACGTTCCAGAGTGGTAGATTCTCTAAATATCGTCCTGATGAAAGATCACAATTCAGAATCGAAACGTTGCTTGAATGGCTTGAGTCTTGTTTGGTGACATGACCTGAATAGCCAGGTAATTTTAAAACTTCCTCTTTCCCATCTCCTTTTCCTCCCCACTATCTTCAACCTCATAACATACTCAAACTGGGAATGTTATGAGACCGGCTCCAGACGGTTGGGAACAGTTGCGACTCTTGTGCGGCATTCAGATTTGAAACGTTGAATGAAATGATTTTAGCCGTGTTTGGTGACCAGATCTGAACAGTCAGGTAGTTCCCAACCTTTCTCTTCCCGATCACCTTGCCCTCCCCACTACCTTCAGCCTCACAACATACCCCAATCGGGGATGCCATAGTCTCACTGGCTCTAGACGGTTGGGAGCAGTTGGGACTCTTGTGCGGTATTAACTGTTGAAAAAAACAAACCGAAATGGTATGCGCACTCAGAAATAGGCAGGTGTGTCGAATTCGTCAATAGTTATAATAATAATTTTTTTATTTATTTATATTACTAATATTCTTCTCTTCTGTAGTTAGTATTCATGATTTTGCCAGACTCGGGCGTAGCTAGGACTAGGGCTAAGGTATTTATACATCCATTCATAGCACATGTCGACATAATGCAGCGTTTATTTGCATAACCACTTTTTCACAGTATTGTATTGTAAGAATATGTATTAAATTTTGCGTTAAAAATGGAATAAAGTGCTCCGACGCACTTAAAATGTTGACTGTGGCATTCGGCGAGCCTACTTTGTCTCAAAAAAGTGTTTATAAGTGGTACAAACGCTTTACAGAAGGCCGAGAAGATGTTAATGACGATGAGCGTCCTGGAGTTGGGGAAAAACAAATCATGGATTTTATTCTTTGATCCATTTTTATTTAAAGTAAAAAAATCGAAGAACACACAAAAACGTGACTAACCTTTCCAGTTGTCAAAAACAAACCACTAATCCAAAATGGCTGATAATGCTAATATATGATAAACATATGTGTACCAACAAAATAATAAAAAAAACCGATAATCGAATGTACACAGCCCGCGAAAATTCAAAATTTACCTTTTCTTTTGAACAGGTCATGTATTCTTGCTCTGAGGGTAGTAAGCATCTTAACTTAATTATTTCTTTATTTACACTTTTACGAATATTGGTAACAAGATATGGCAGCCCCACTCTCCACTCCGAAATGCGAGATCATTCTTTATTAAAATGCTTTCTGTACTAACCTTAACGAAATAAATCATTAATTTGTTCAATTTTCTTTGTTCCAGGTAAGTTCAGCACAAAGATCAACGCAAAAACAGCGGAGCGATCAGGTATTTGTATTGCGAATTGTGCGTAGGCATTGTGCTCCGGCATTAATTAAGGAGTTGATTAAACAAATAATAAAGGTAGGTAGATAATCATTAAATGAATTCCTGGAAATTTTGACTAAACGAAATTGTTAAGCTTTGGCATTTACCGTCTTACTGAGAAAAGTTTGTAATACCGAAAAATGATTTGTTCGTCAAACAAATTGTATTAAAATATTTGCTCAGAACAGTTTTACTTATTTTATTATTTACGCCTATCAAAGGTTTTACACTTTTAAATAATTATTTTGAAGTGTAAAAACACTTACAACGCAGATTTTTTTTTTTAAACCATTTTTTTATCACTAAATAATATTTTTAATAATAAATAATTAATAAAAATATTATTTAGTGATAAAAAAATGGTTTAAAAAAAAAAATCCGCGTTGTAAGTATTTTTACACTTCAAAATAATTATTTAACTAAATAAGTAGTTAAATATCACAAGGGTGGGCAGAAGAATATACTGCCACACAAATTTGTCTAGGCACATACTCCTTGATTGACATTCGTACCATATCAATAAGTTTTCTTGCGGAACAATATCGGCACTGAGCGGAACCGGACGTTGGTGTGAATCAGCCTTACGGCACCGGGGCTCCATCGAAGCCAGAGTAAAGTTAGCCTCTCAGAAGTTGGGCGTGTTGTACAGGGCCCGCAGATACTTCGTTAGTGTACAACTGCTGACTCTGTACAAATCGCAAGTACGCCCCACTGTTGAATTTGGCAGCCACCTCTGGTCTAGAGCCCCTAAATACCTGAAAAAAAAACACTTGACTCTGTGCAAAAACAGGCGGTCCGTTTGATAGATTCTCCTATCTTAACAAACGGATTGCAAACTTTGGAGCACAGACGTCAGGTGGGAATGCTGTCCTTGTTCTACAGGTATTTCAATGGAAGATGCTCCGAGGAACTTGCGTCATTGATCCCTTCGGCACCGGTTCTTATGTTCAACAGCTCGGCTATGGAACGATTTGCTGGCCTCTGTGTTTCCTCCCTCCTTCAACATGGGTCTCTTCAAGACCCAAGTTCACTTCCTTTTCTCAAAAATACCTTCCACACAGCATCCCCAAAGATGACATAGGCTCTGAGGGAAATTAATTCCCTCAAGGCGTCCTGTGTTATTGTAAAAAAAATAGCGAAACATTATTTAGACTCGTCCCACTGAGCGTATTTTAAGCAGATTACAAAAAAAGTTTACTGCCGTAATCTGTGTCACTGCCGCAGCTGGGCAAAAACATTATTTGCATCATTCGAGTACAATGCACCGCCGTTATCAACATCCTGACAAAATGTGTAGCCGTAGTGGTAGTAAAGAGACAGGAAAACATTTCGATTCGGATATAAAAAAGACGTAAACGGCTGTTCAGCACACCTGGTATAAACCTTTCAGTGTTTACGAGCTGTTGGTGTACACGAGTTATCTAGGTATTTTCTATGTATCCACCAGATAGGATTGTATTATTTAAAATGTAATTCCAGATGTGATGTGATGTCAGTACGTAACATTCTGAAATTTCAAAATAATATAATTCTTATTTTCAGTAGATACATATTATTTATTTATTTATTTATTTATGAGTCGTAAAGAATGGCAAAAAACATTAAGACTGCTACCAAAACTTTCAAGACCATGGCTTGAGTTAACAAGTCTTGACATTCTGGACATCGGAGAATTATACTCATAGTTAGTATTGTGATGATTGAGGAACAGAAATTCATTGTTTCTGAGTCTACGGCAAGGAATGTTGAACTGGATAAGTTGCAACAGAGAATGTGAGTCAATAAAATAATTAATAATTTTGAAAATCAAAGTCTTTCCTGCGCTTTTTAATTAATGTCGCCATGTTTGCGATAGTTGACGGTGCAATGGTTAGCGTAGTTGTCTTCCATGCAGTTGATCGGGGTTCGGTTCTCAGCCTTGGTATATATTTTTTAATATTTCATCAAATTATTATTAAAAAAAAATTATTAAAAATATAAATAAACGTAGTCCAAAACAATCTTAACGTATTATGTGAAGAAAACGCTTGACGTGATTTTTCACAATAACGGCGCTGTACAAATTATCCAAATATTAAAAGATATAGCTTGATTGATAGGTAGCATTTACAGTGAAAGCAGCTCGTTCCAGAGGAATGTTTGAATGATGTAGATTGGTGGATGGGATTTGTCAGGATTCTCCCATCACTCGAGCGGAGAGAGCGCCGATAAGTGATGGAAACTTACCTCCACGTAATTAGGGAGCTTACAAAGTCCAGAATTTTGTAGAAAAGGGAAAGCTTATGTATTTTTCGTGGTGTTTTGATGGGAAATCAATGGAGTTCTGTACGGTACTAAGATCTAAGTACTAAGATAATATTATGATCCGATTGAATATGATATTAGCATTCCTTACTGTTCGTGCTTTATGTATTGGCATTTCATTTATTTACCAACCAACGAATTATTGTCCAATTACAAAAAAAACATATAACACGAAATAGGAAAAAAGAGCAACAGAGATAGAACAGCAAATACGTAATATTAAAAAAAGCAATAACAAAAATAGGACAAAATATACTAAAGTCATAAATTTATTTTTATTTAATCAACAAAATATACGTAAGAAAGAACATTTAAATCAAAGCCGTAGAGTAAAGTTTTCGTAGAGTCGTAAAGAATGACAAAATTCATTTAGACTGCTACCAAAAATTTCAAGACCGTGGCTTGAGTTAACAATTCTTGACATTCTGGACAGTGGAAAATGATTTTTTATAGTGAATACCGCACTAGAGTCCCAATTGCTTCCAACGGTCTAGAGCCAGTGGGACTATGGCATCCCCAATCGGGGTATGTTGTGAGGCTGAAGGTACTGGGGAGGGGAAGGAGATGTTGAAGAGGAAGGTTGGGAAGTACCTGGCTATTCAGATTTAGTCATCAAACACGGTTAAAGCCATTTCAACAAACGTTTTGATTCTGAATGGTGGTCATTCACCAAGGTGATACATAGGGTATCTACCACTCTGGAACGTGCCGCAAATATACTTTTTATTATTTTATATGAATTAAATATGCTATGACACATATTAATGATAATAATAATAATAACAGTGAACTTAAATAGCGAAGTTTTGTGATATTTCACCTCAAGTGCGCTCCATACTAAATTAATTATGCTAATAAAATTAACTAACAAGGATAAAATAACACATAATATGTATTCAAATTAAAACTATCTAAAATAATGATCGTTATTATAAATCACGAGAGAAAAGGTTCAGATAAGGGTATAACAGTGCATGTGTACATCAACACATTAAAAAAGCAATTTACCAGAAGCTAAGGGTATAAAAATTCAGATGAAACGTATGAATTCATATTAACATATTTGTCAAATCAATGAAAAGGAAATTAGATTGAGGACAGTTAATATGTTGGTACATAAAACATTAATATTCAAGTATTATAAGTTAGCGATTCTAAAAATGCAAACAGTGTAAATATAACAAGTAACAAAAGAAAAATAAATATTTTAAGACAATGAGTATATGGTTTTCAGTAGATAGTGAGGACATTGAGTTATAATAAAACAATGATATAATTGAAACCCGTAATTAGTATTTTATCTTTCACTTTCAGCAACATACGGTTTTTACGTGAGTAAAGAACGTAAGTAGAAAGCTCTGGTAGATAACGAGAGATTTAAAGAGATTGAAAAGGTCTCCCCCTCCACCGCTCCCAGCCCCTTATCCAGATAATCCCGGAGGACCAAGGCCCCCCTACCTTATAAATATTTAAATAGTTCAGGTTTAGGGACTCGATAAGAACCTGTATAGCTCCGCTCACCTTTACTTACCTGCCTTCAGCGCTCTTTCCTGCTGTCTCGAGAGTATAGTGAAAACGTACATATTTAGACTAGAAGGAAATTTGCTGATTGCTGACAGTATGGGAGATCTACAGTTTCTCGTGTCTAGGATGAACCAAGTATGTACTCATATGCAGAATGAGTTGATGATGAATGTAAGTAAGTCCAAAGTCATAGTGTTTGAAAGAGAGAGTACGAGAATAGCGTGTAATATAGTTGTGAATGATGAATACTTGGAGCAAGTGGATGAGTTTGTGTATTTAGAAAGTATGTTTACGAGAGACGGAAAGGCTGATAAGGATATTGAAAGAAGGGTGAATGCAAGAAACTCCATTTATGTATTATACCAACCCTGATGTATGGCAGTGTGGCATGGAACTGGCAGAGGAAGGATGAAAGTAGACTGAATGCTGTGGAAATGAGAACTTTGAGACGTATGTGCGGTAAACCATGTATGACCGTATTAAGAATGTGGATATCCGGAAAAAATGCCAGGCTGATGTGAGCGTAACGAATAGGATCAAGAAAGGTACGCTTAGATGGTTTGGGCATGTACAGCGAATGAACGAAGAAAGGAGTATGAAAAGAATACGAGGCCTGTTTAAAAGAAAAGGTGAATTTTGAATTTTCGCGGGCTGTGTACATTCGATTATCGTTTTTTTTGTTGCTATGTTGGTACACATATGTTTATCATATTTTAGCATTATCAGCCACTTTGGATTAGTGGTTTGTTTTTGATAACTGGAAAGGTTAGTCACGTTTTTGTGCGTTATTCGATTTTTCACTTTTGAAAAAAATCGAAAAACACACCAACAATATGTTGTCAGCTTTATTTTTAACAGTTGCCTATTTTTGAAGTTACGCTTTGATTTTCCCGTCTCTGTTTGGTTAATGTATTTTATAGAAGATGTATTTACATTGGTGGTTTGGTAAAATATTTTATGACAGTACTAATAGGTACACATCGGGGTATTATCTTTTGTAAATTTCCTTATGTAATGTCTCTGAGAAAAATTCCAGATAAGGTTTTACTCTGATATATTTATGTGTATAGCCTATTTATATCCATGCATAAAATATTCATATTTTCTTACAAATAAAGCTTTTTTTGTTTGTCCATTTTCGTTACAATACCATTATATTCCAGTAAATAGTATTTTGGCCATCTGTTGTTTGTGATTTCTTCAGTTAACATAATACAGTCGGACTTTATAATTAAGTTATTTTTAATTAGAATAAATTCACCAAAGTTTCTTTGAATACGGCTTATTTTTAAATACATTATGAAAACACCGCCCATTTTTTGCATTCATATTCTTGAATTATGTAATTATTTTCAAGTTGTTTTGATACAAAATCATCCATTTTAATGAGGTGGATTTCGTGTTTTAAATAATCATTGGATGTTTTCTTGGTTAAAAAAATATATAATTAACTTTAAAGCTTTATGATTTTTATTTTAATATTAATTATTGAAATAAAATAAACAACCTTCAACGTAAATATAAAACAGAAATGCTAGAAACTAAAAAGAACAACGGACGCGGCCGAGACTCGAACTCTAATCCTCTACTTTATCTAGAAGTAACATCTCACCCAATTGAGCTACTGAGATCTTATTACAAGCCGGCATTTTAATCGCTCTCATATTTATTTAATAATAATTTATAAATAAATATTAATAATTTTCAAAGTAGTATGACATCGATGAAAGGTTTCGGTGGCTCAATTGGCAGATACGTTACTCCCGGATAGAGTGAAGGTTCCGAGTTCGAGTCTCGGTCGCTCGGTCTCGTATTCTTTTTAGTGTCTGTCTTTTTCGGTTTCATATTAATGTTAAAGATTATTGATATTATTTCAATAATTAATCTTCTTGAGTCATCGCATTTGTTTTGCTATTTTGTGACATGAAACTTACAGTTTTAACTATTGAGTAGATAATCGGTTGGGAAGGTTTCTGGTTAATTTTGATTAGAATTCCAGCAGCTGGAACATTTGGGGGGGGGGGTGTCCCAGAAATTAACATTTACGGTATTACATTTACATTCGGTATTTAGAGCAGTGCATACATTTGATTTTATCGTTTTATCCAGACAGTCAAAAGCAATATGGCCAAATCGTTGACAGTGGTAACACTGCGTCAGAGCGTTGCAGTCTTCAATAAACCATATATCCTCAAGAACCCCAAGTTGATTGGAACAAGCCTTATTCAACAAAACACTTTACAAACACGCGAGCGCAGAAACTATATAGGGTCCGCCAAATAACTTTTTTTTTTTCAACTAGTGCTTATTTCGTGAATGGTAACACTTAGCTCATGTCTGATTTGACAGATAATTAGTTTTATCCTTCCGCTGAGCGAATATGGTTGTGTATACGCTTGAACAACGCTGGAAAATATTGCGACATTACTTTGAAAATCATGGTAATGTTGCAGAATGTGTGCGAAAATTGCGTACGGTTTTTGGAAGAAGAGAAGCACCGTCAGCTCCGTATGTTCGTTATCTTGTGAAAAAAGTGAAAGAAACTGGCATCCTCATCGATAAACCAAAGCGTGAAAAGCCAAAAACAGTGCGTACACCCGAGAATATCGATGCTGTGGCAGAAAGTGTGCGTGAAGCGCCATCAACATCAATTCACCGTCGTTCTCAACAATTGAACATTTCGGAGACATCATTGAGACGAATTTTGCATAAAGACCTTGGTATGACGCCATACAAAGTCCAATTGGTTCAGGAGTTGAAGCCAACTGACCATCCAATGCGTTTTCGCTTCGCTGAGTGGGCCTGCGATCGACTTACAGAAGATGCCGATTTTGCCAAAAAATCATCTTTTTCGGATGAAGCTCATTTTGATCTTGGCGGGTATGTAAACAAGCAAAATTGTCGTATTTGGGGCACAGAAAACCCGCACGCATACATTGAAAAGCCGGTACACCCAAAACGAGTCACTGTTTGGTGCGGATTTTGGTCCAGAGGCATAATTGGGCCATTTTTCTTTGAAAATGAGCAAGGAGTGGCCGTTACAGTCAATGGCGATCGTTATCGGGCCATGTTGAACGAATTTTTGTTCACAAAAATTGAAGAGGAGGATATTGGCAACATTTGGTTTCAACAGGACGGCGCTACGTGCCACACAGCCGAAGCTACACTCGATGTTTTGCGCCCTGTTTTTGAAGATCGCATTATCAGCCGCAGAGCTGATGTCGTTTGGCCACCTCGGAGCTGCGATTTGACACCGTTGGACTATTATTTGTGGGGTGCCCTCAAAGATAAATGTTACGCCGACAAGCCAGAGACAATTGACGCTTTAAAGGACAATATTCGTGAAGCCATTGGTGAAATACAGCTGCACACAATCGATAATGTGCTTAAAAATTGGACCGATCGTGTAGGCTACTGCATGGCCAGCCGAGGCAGCCATTTGAATGAAATTATTTTCCATTATTAACCGGAAGGATTGTACTTATAAATAAAAAAAGAAATTTGAGAAAATATTCAGTAGTTTTTTTTTTATAGCATTTTCAAAAAAAAAAAGTTATTTTGCGGACCCTTTATAAAGGCTGGTCGCACTTCAGCGGTTGGTTTGACCTCAGATTTGATAGATAGTCGGCATATAAGAAAAAAAGCACTTACGATATTGCTCTTTCAGGAAAAATATTGAATGCTTTTAATAACAAGTACTCCATATAAATAGATTTGATAAAACCTTACCACCATAAGCGTGTACTCCATAAAGGCAGACCTTCCTACTATAACGTGTCAAAAGCAGTAACTGCATATGCTCAAACGCCGTCAACGTCAGAGTTGATTATTCTATGTTCGCCAGACTACACAAAATATGTATGGTGTGAGCTGTCGCGCATTTAAGTGGCTCGTTTATGTTAGTATCTAAGGCAGTGCTTTTAAAAA
This sequence comes from Drusus annulatus, assembly GCA_022651775.1. Lineage (NCBI taxonomy): Eukaryota > Metazoa > Arthropoda > Insecta > Trichoptera > Limnephilidae > Drusus > Drusus annulatus. The sequence goes on from JAGWCC010000028.1 coordinate 1,114,889, forward strand.
AAAAAATAATAGCAATCAGTGACATCTATCGGTACCTATCTCTACTATCAATTAACCTGCTATTTTTCCTACTGCATATCCTGATCAAAAACTCACTGTGCACGACACTGCTTACCACCACCTACTTTTCACCCCAAAATAATTTTACATCATCTTTTCTCAACCTTTTTAGTGTCACGAACCCATTAAAAGCCAAAAAAAAAGTGTAAAAAACCTTACGACCCCCTCTCTTTATATTTTAACGTTTATCGAAGTTTTACATTACTAACGCGAAAAATAATATGTTTAAAATTGCCACGATTACCATCTGCCACTTCTTACTTGTGCGAAAAGGCTTCTTGTCTATGACAGCTTTAAAAAATAAATACAGAAATCGTCAATTGTCACTTGAAAATAATCTTATGTGTGTTTCATATGAAAAAGGATAAAAGTAGAGTGAATGCTGTAGAAATGAGATCCCTGAGGCGTATGTGTGGAACACCATGTAAGACCGGGTTAAAAATGTGGATATTTGGAAAGAATGCAAGGCTGATGTAAGCGTAATGAAAAGAAATAAGAAACGGACGCTTAGATGGTTTGGGCATGTAGATTGAATGAACAAACAATGGGGTGAGAAAAAATGTATGACGCGAAAGTGAATGGAAGAAGAAGTTAGTGACGCCTGAAGAAGACATGGCACGATTAAGTGAATCAAAAAATAAAAATATATGTAAGAATCAGCTTAATTTTAAGTTATTATGATATTGTGATTGTGTCCTGCCAGAAGTGACCTGCCAGGTAAGTATGTTGCCGTATATTTATATAAACTAAGAATTAATATGAAGTAGAAATTAAGATTTGTACAGCGCCCTTGTGGTGATTTTTCACAAAAACGGCGCTATACAAATTATCCAAATAAATACTTGAATCGGGTCATGTGATGAATCAGAATAACAGAAGAATATGTATGAATGTGAATGAAGCAAGGTGTGTGTGCCAAGACAGAGGAGTATAGCGGCAGGTATAGGTATATGTAACACTTTATTATAACTTGAAATTCATTATTTAATAAAAGGATTTTTCGTATCTGTGAATAATTTTTTTGACAGATTGCGACCCCCCTGTCTGATTGAGACTCCCTGGGGTAGGGGGGTATGAATGAATAAAATGTATGTTATCACGTGCGTAAATATACAAGGTTGATGCAGGACGTGCCTGGTGAAATTTTTCTGCTTTTTTAACGTAAAAACAAATTAAAATCAGCAATGCACAATAAGGGTCGGGGCGAGGGATTGAGCGGTTCCAAGGCTGAGTGACTATTAACGACATGTGACAGAATATATTGAATTTAATGCAAATCTGAGTGTTTCCAAGTCTACAGAAAGTTTTTACTAAGGTATTATCGTGATTGATTTTAAGGGTATTATGCCGTGTTATGTTTCCTCTTTTAGCCAACATTTCAGACAGCCTCCTAATGTTCACCATCAGGACAAAGGACACCGCAGGACCTCAGAGCAATAATATACAAGAGAGAGCGCTGATGTAGTCAATTTCGATGAGTTTTGCCGGACTCGGCTAGACTAGGACTAGAGCTAGGGTATTTATACATCCATTCATAGCACTTGTCGACATAATGTTTTTGTTTATTCGTATAACCACTTTTTCACAGTATTGTTATGAACAAAAATATATCATATAACTTAAAAACACATTGACTTAAATCTATTTACGTCGCAAATGAAAATGTGTGGGCTGATTATTTTCACTGTTTTTTATAGATTTTAAGTGCCATTAGAGAGAGAGTGATATGGTGAACGTAGCAACACATTAACACATAAGTATGAGGAGGACAACCTACTGGCAGTAGATCGGGTTAGGGCGTTCCTTATACCTATTTCGTCCGTACACACATATTCTTCGAATGTCTATCCTTGTCATACACGACCAATGTTTCAATTTACTGGGAAGTGCATGTGTGTTTGTTACTTGCCACATTTTGTATAAATATTCTAAGACAATGACGTGTCTGTATATTTGTAACGTCGTTGTTTTTTATTCCATTTTTCTCAGAGACCCCTGTATTACTCTGAAGCGGCACATTTATATGAATTCTTTTGAAAACGTTCCCACATTGTAGTTGCTTCAAGTAAACAGTTCGTATGCGCCATTGCGTCACAAGGATTCAGAATAAAGACGATTGTCTAGTGAACCAGCTTCTACAAAATGAAGGAACTTCAGGCAGTTTCCAGAAGTTTAAGTAAAACAGAGATCTGTAGTACCTTTGTATGGACCACTTCATTTAAGTTTAAGGCACATTAGTTTCGGACACAACCGTGCCTCTATCAGGGTAGACTATTTATATACTAAACAGATTTGTTGGAAGAAATTGTCACCTAGCCCTAGGTAAGTCCTAGAGTAGTAGATACTTTAAGTATCGCTCTGGTGAAAGACCACCATTCAGAATCGAAACGTTGCTTTAAATGACTTTAGCCGTGTTTGATGATCAGATCCGAATAGCCAGGTACTTCCCGGCTTTACTTTTTCCCATACTCTTCCCTTCCCCACTACCTTCAGCCTTACAGCAAACCTCGATTAAAGGCTGATTCACACCAACGTCCGGTTCCGCTCAGTGACGATATTGTTCCGCAAGAGAGCTTATTGATATGGTATGAATATCAATCAAGGAGTATGTGCCAAGACAAAGTTGTGTTGCAGTATATCCTTCTTCCCACCCTTGTGATATTTAACTACTTAGTTAGTTAAATAATTATTTTGTAGTGTAATAATACTTACGTCGCAGTTTTTTTTTATTAAAAACCATTTTTTTTATCACTAAATAATATTTTTACTAATTATTAATTATTACAAATATTATTTGGTAATAAAAAAATGGTTTTTGATAAAAAAAAAATCTGCGATGTTAGTGCTGGATGGCAGTGTGGAGGGTCTTTTTTAGGAAAATAAGGAGTAAACCTAAGTCTTGAAGAGACCCATGTTGAAGGAGGGGGGAAACACAGAGACTGGCAAATCATTCTACAGCCGAGCTGTTGAACACAAGAACGAGTCGTAGAAGCGACCCGTTCTCATGTGTCGAATGTTTACCGCGCGTTTGGCGAGTTTCCCGGCTGTGCGCGAGTGCCGAAGAGATCTATGACGAAGTTCCTCAGAGCATCTTCCATTAAAATACCGGTTGTTGGGAAGATTCCTTTCGTTGAAGAAAATTAAATTGTCTTTACGATCCCTTTTAGTCGTAATCAGACATGATTGGGTCTTTGAAACATTAAATTCGACGAGATTATTCTTACCCCAAGAGGAGATTCTCTCGAGGTAATCGTCCATTCTCTCCATCAAAGCCCTCCGAGCCGTTGTTGTTTCTGTGCCCTTTGGAGACTTGTCAAACATAAAACTACCATAAACTGTACTGTCATCCGCGTAACAATATATTGATGCCTCAGAATCAATGATATTATTACGTTACTTGGCCAACATTTTGTACTCATGACGTATTCGTAATACTATTGATTAATCATTAATCATGCATAATCAAACTCAAGCCACCGTAACGATAAAATGTTACTGGGCCAACACTGAGTGCGCGTTAACCATGTGTACACACAACAAAGGCTTCTCTCGCAACAATAAATTCCGTTTCAGAGAATGAAACCAATGAAAACGCCTCGCTTCCCAGCCTCGGAAGCCTTAAAAACTTTAAATTTTTATTATGAAATTGGTTTGATTTTGCCAGCTTTGCCAATAATTTAATGGGTGAATTAATCTTCCAATTATATCAAATGGTGAACCTAAATGTTTGATACATTCAGTTGTTGCTTTGCAAACATCGCAAATAGTGATTTCCAATTTTAATGACAAAATAAAAATATGGTCTTTATTATTCCAATCTGATTCTACCCTGGTATTAATCTTAAGTCAATAGACGGTCTGCGAATATAAACCATCATTTGACAAAAGCCTTAAAACGGGATGAAAACTTTTCCCACCCCCAATTTTGTTCCTCGGCTACAGAAAAATGGTTTTCTGTCTTTTTTCATCGAAGCTTGTTTATTCCCAGACATCTGTAGAAGAAGTTTGGTAGTCATATCTACCCCTAGTCTTTAGATACATCAAAAAACTCTTGGATGTGCCAAAACAGACAAAACAGTTTGATAGACACCCCTATCTGTACGGACGAATGGTGATCTTTAGAACAAAGACGTCAGATGGCAATGCTGTATATACTCGTATTCAACTTGTTTCACGTGTGGACGGAAGGTGCTCGTGACGTAGTCCCGTGTGGAGTTTAAATATTTAATAAAAGAAACGAAATAATAATGGCAAAAAATGGAGTCGAAATATATAGACGAAAGCAGAAGATTTTTACCTGTTAGCATCTAAACTCACCAGTATTATAACATATTTTCATGCAATGATGGACAAATCCTTTATCTACAACTAAACAAAAAGTACCACACTTTTTCACCGCCCGCGACATATTTTTATTTGTTTTGACACCACTTTATTAGATACATATACCAACCGGTTTCGGCACTACCTGAACCTTCTTCAGGGTTGAATACATATTTGTTCATATAAACCGGTTGGTATATGTATTTAATAAAGTGGTGTCAAAACAAAGTTACTTTTATTTATAATTTAATTATGTCTTACCACAAAGTGAGTGCTTTATGTCGAAGTGTAATATTATTTTTTCGAATGAGGCAAAAACTTGGGGGTGTGACATTGTATATTAAATAAAACAATAAACTTTGTAAAACACCACTTTATTAGAGTTAATCACCAACCAGGTTTCGCTTTTCTCAAGCTTCTTCAGGGCTTTTACATCAACTGAGTTGATGTAAAAGATGTAAAAGCCCTGAAGAAGCTTGAGAAAAGCGAAACCTGGTAGGTGATTAACTCTAATAAAGTGGTTTTTTACAAAGTCTATTGTTTTATTTAATGTAATATTATTATTAGCTTTAGATGTATCAAAGATAAATGTATTAAAACACAGACAAATTATTCTAATAGCTGTGTGAAACACTGTTCTGTTTTGTTTTCCACAGAGAAGTATTCCACGTTAAAAAAAACTTTAGTTAAGCTAATAAGTGATAAGGTTATTTTACTCACGTAATAAATGAACAAAGAAAATGTTTGAGCTAACCATTACGGCGACGTGCGACGTGAATTATTCTATAATAACTCCAAGAAAACCTTAAACGAAAGTTAAACGTAAACCTTAAAAAAACGCAAAGAAATCACAAACGACTAAAATATTATTTTTCTTTCTAAAAACTTTGGAGAAATTTATACAAGGCAGTAATTATTTGAATTCGTTAAAATTAGTCAAAAAGATTTTCAATTAATGTGGGAGATTCAACGAACTTATTAGAAGTTTTAAAATGGCGGAAACATCAACAGTACTTAGCGGTTCATTGAATTCATTATTTAATAATCGATGATTCGATTTAAATAGCCAGTGAGATGGCTCATTTCGAGAGTAATTAAATAAGTTTTATCAGAATATCAATAGATCTATTTAATTAAGGGATTCAAAGGTCAATGTGCCTTTCAGAGGATTCTTGTCTAGACTCTATTCTTGATGACATAATTAGGTTATGCAATAAGATTTCTTACACGTTGAATTGTTTATATGACCGCCTTCGTGGTCGAGTGGTTAAGACGTCTGACTACGAATTCAGAGGTCACGGGTTCAAAACCAGGCATACGCAAATAAATTGTAATTAGTTATTATTTCAAGCAAAATAAATATTAAACAAATAAATATACTCTCAGTATCTCCCTGGTGAAATTTCACCATTCTGTATCAAAACGTTACTTCTAAATGCTTAAGCCGTATTTAATGACCAGATCTGAATAGCCAGACACTGCAGTTTGATGGCGAGAGGTCACGTGTTCAAACCCGGCGTGCGCGAATTAATTTTAATTAAATAATATATGTTGCAATACATTTGATTCATATAAAATAATATATAGTATATTTGCGGTACATTTCAGAGTGGTAGATACTCTAAGTATCGCACTGGGGAAAGACCACCATTCAGAAGCGAAACGTTGCTTGAAATCGCTTTAGCCGTGTTTGGTGACCAGGCCTGAATAGCCAGGTACTTCCCAACCTTCCTCTATCACATCTCATTCCCTCCCCCACTACCTTCAGCCTCACAACATACCCCAATTAAGGATTACATGCCACTGGCTCCAGACGGTTGGGGGCAGTTGGGACTCTTGTGCGATATTGACATAGAAAAAAAACACGCGCCGTTTAAACTATTTTAAATTAGCGAATTTAATGCAGTTCGTTGTCACCAAGCGTCCTTTGCTCGTCACTCATCCCAGCGGATAAACGGAAGTAAAATATTCACGCGCGCGTCACCCGTTCAGTAATCCCGTCACTTCGGGCACTTCCCGGGGGAAATCTGTGAAAACAATGGGCTTATTACGTCACTATGACGTCATAAGATCCTCGAGGATGCTATGCCGAGGTGTTGCTTGCTAGTCTTTCTGCTACAGATTTTTTTGTTTTGTTTTAAGTTTCTAAACAACGACTCAGTTTAGTTTGGCTATAAGCAGTTAAGTATTTTAGTTTGGTTGTGCCTCAAACCATTTTTTTACATTAACTCACAGACACTCACACAGAAGGGCCCGAAGGAACTAATTTCTCTCGAGGCCTTTTTCATCTTCGGGGATGCTGTGTGGAAGGTCTTTTTGAGAAATGGAAGGAGTGAACCTGCTTTTTGAAAAGGCTCATGTTGTAAGAGGGAGAAAACACACAGGCGTTCATCATTTTGCACTGCTGCTTTAAACCAAATACCCTGCGTAATTATTAATTAACCCACTTTAAAACGATACGTGTGTGCATACATAAAATAACTACAAATTAACTATAAATAATTTTCTTTGCAAGTAATTAGAGTGTGACAAACGAAAGAATGCCGCTGACGGATGATGCGCAGACACGCATTTTGGTAGGAAGTGGGGTCCGCCGGAAGACATCGCCCATCACCACTGCACGGATAGTTTTATTTTTACATTAACTCCACACAGGAGGCCTTAAGGGAACTAATTTATCTCAAGGCCAATATCATCTTTGAGGATGCGGTGTGGAGGCTCTTTTTAAGGAAAGGGAGGAGTGAACCTGCGTGTTGAAGAGGCCCATGTTTTAAGAGGGAGGAAACACACAGGCAGGCGAATCATTCTACAGCCGAGCTGTTGAACACAAGAACGAGAGGACAGATGAGAACGTAGAAGCGACCCGTTCTCATCTGTCGAATGTTGGCCGTGTACAAATGTTTCCCGGCTGTGCGCCGGTGCCAAAAACATCAATGACGCAAGTTCCTCGGAGCATCTTACATTGAAATACTGGTAGAATGAGGACGGCATTGCATCTGACGTCTGTACTCCAAAGATTGCTAGACGTTTGTTAAGATAGGAGAATCTATCGAATGGACCGCCAGGGATGACCAGAGTTTAATCCTTCTGGTGTGGACACAACTATAAATGTAGGAACATTAGAAGTATTTCAAATTCAATAGCTAATATCATTTTAAAACAATTCACCTCTACGTTTTTAGCATATTTATCAGTTTTAATTATTCCTTTAATTGATGATACAATGTATAAAAAATACAAATAATTTAATTTAATTTATTATTCCCAAGGAGTTTAAAATGAACCTCATTCTAGGAAGGACAAAATTATAAAACAAAATTGACAATATTTTAACAAGATATACAAATTTTAAAAGGCAGTAAGATAAGAAAAGGGAACAAACGAGCAAATACATTAAAAAGTGGCTCAAAAGAGTGAATATTAATTGAACATCATAAATACACGTACATTAAGAAAGTTATTCACACACAAGAAGGTTTTACAGAAAGGATGTATCACTGATTTATACAGTTATTGAGAAAATATCCTTGAAGTGCTATTGCCAATATTTTTTTGTTCGCGCCACGAAGTTTTTTTTAAATTTTATTTTATTTATTTTTAAAGAGAGACGAACTTTTCCGGGTCATGAATAACCTGAAAATATTGGAAAAACTCCTACAACCATCATAATAAGCGGAAGATGTTGCTTGTGCAATAATGGAGGGCATATCCAGCAGAGGAATTGAACCCACGACGTCCTTATGGGTATCCGACGTCTTTTTCCTCTCAGCTACCTTAACTGGTCAATAAATAATACGTTGTGTTGTATTGTGTATATGCGATGTATTGTAAGGAGTTAATTCCATATTTAGTTGTGTAAGTAGATGACGATAAGTGTATTTGATTTTGTGATCGCGTGTTGTGCTGGTGTATGTCGGAATTAAAGGCTGGTTTAATGTTGGTGTGTAACGAGTGTCGAATTATTACACAATTAATAATTAACCAACATTAGCTTTTCATCTCCGTTTAAATTTTAGATTTGAATTCATTTACAGTTAACAGTGACGAGAAAATGAAAAGTAATCCTTCAACCTCACATACCTCAATTGGGGATGCCATAGTCACACTGGCTCCAGACGGTCGGGTGCAGTTGGAAATCGTGTGAAGTATTCACTTTAAAAAATATTTTTCAAAAAGTAAAACTCTCGAATCCTGAATTCTCACGTCAGATAATTTACATAGCTTTTTTTCGACTGGAATTGTGACACGACTATTTTAAACTCGCAATGCCATTTCCGTTTAATACCAATTTAATCTTCGAAAAATGAGGGACGACTGCATGGTCGAGTGGTAAGACGCTCGACTACGAATCCAGAGGTCGCGGGTTCGAACCCGGCGTGCGTAAATAAATTTTATTTAATCAATATGTGTTAAAGCACATTTGATTCATATGAAATAAAATAAAGTATATTTGCGGCACGTTCCAGAGTGGTAGATACTCCAAGTATCGGCCTTGCTTAATTGAAACGTCGCTTGAAATAGCTTTAGCCGTGTTTGGTGGCCAGGTACTTCCCAACCTTCCTCTTCCTCATCTCCTTACTCTTCCCACTACCTTAAACCTCACAACATACCCCTATAGGGGATGCCATAGTCTCACTGGCTCTAGACGGCTGGAAGCAGTAGAAACTTGTGCGGTGTCCACGTAAAAAAATAAAAAAAACGAGTTGGTACGAATTTTTCAAATGTTGAATAAGAAGATTAAAAAAGTTTAATTTTCAGGCGAAACCGATAGGTAAAACAAACAAACAACCAAGAACAGTTCTATGAACTTGTCACTCTTGCGATATTCTCCTTACATTCTTTTCGTTTGAAAGTATTTCCAGCTTTTAACTCGGCTGCTCACAACTCAAACATTTTATTTGTTTCCTCGCTTTGCGGACGCAGCATTACCTACAGCTCGACAAAAGTATTTGTGCAATTCCTCGCGAGAGCACAATGTTATTTCCGGGAAGTGATTCTGGATTAGGGATGTCAAGAGAAAAAGAAAACTGCGGAGTTTGTCGTAGTTATATATTCAACGTATCATTTACTGTTCCCAACTGTCTGGGGCCAGTGGGACTGTAGCACCCCTAATTGGGGTATGTTGTGAGGCTAGAGATTTCGGGGAGAGGAAGGAGATGGGATAGATGAAGGTTTGAAAGTACCTGGCTATTCGCATCTGGTCACAAACACGGCCAAAGCTATTTGATGTGACGTATGTATATGACCGGTCGGTAGCTGAGTGGACAGACGCGTCGTATTCCCACCCGGGCGTCGTGGCTTCAATTCCTCTGCTGACGAAGTCCTCCATCATTGCACAAGAAAAAATTCCGCTTATTATGATGGCGGTAGGAGTTTTTCAAATATTGTCAGGTTATTCGTAACCAGACAATATTTGTCTTTCTTTTTTAAAAAAGGTTTTTTTTTTGGTGATCTTTCTCCTGGCAGATACTAAGAGTATCTACCACTCTGAAGCGTGCCAAAAATAGACTTTGTATTATTTTATATGAATTAAATGTAAAATAATATAGATTAATTGGATTAAATCTCGGGATTCAAACCCGCGACCTCTGGATTTGTAGTGGAGGATCTTATCCGCTCGAACACGATGTTTGTCAAAACATTAATAAATATTATTGCTTTTATAAATTCGTTCTAATTTATACACAGCTTACCTCATATCCTTTGTCCACTTTTCAGCAGAAATTAGTTATAGACGATGTTATATCCAAAAACTGCGATAAACACCGAATGCTATTCGTGGATAAAATGAGGATTTAAGCCAATTCACTCACCGATGAATTAGATGTTTTAGAATTCTTGAAATCTTGAATTCTTCTTGAACACTATGTTGGAAGCAACAACACAACCTGCCACGATCGACGACGAAGCCAGAAGAAGGCAAAAACCCGCGACACGACGATCACCAACAACGTCTTCTTCTTCTTTTTGTTGCAAGGTTGTTCAATAATAAACCGAATGGAAAATTGGCGGGATAGGTAAGGACTTGATAATAAACAAAAGGTGAGAACCTTGCATGTTGTCTATTTGAAATTCAACAGACGAAGTACCTGGCTATTCGGATCTGTTCACCAAATACAGCCAAAGCTATTTCTAGCAACGCTTCAATTCTGTCTTTCACCAAGGCGATACTGAGAGTACCTACCACACTGAAACATGCCGCAAAGATTCTACACAGAAGTGCTAAGATAAAAATTGTTCTACAACAGCTTTTAATAAAGTTAGGACATTATAAAAGGTCGGATGTCTTCTCATTTCAAAAGTCAAATATAGCGGATGTCCAGCCGTGACCTTTTATCTCTCAGCATTAAATTACTGTGACAACAGACGCTGATATTGTTTGTGTTATTACATAAGAAAAACAATTTCAAATATTTGTAGAAATTTTATCATCGGCGCTGTTTAAACATTTTCGTTCCGTCTGAATTTAATTTAAAGAATGCGACATTCGACCTTTGCCTTCCTGACGAACCTACAATTAAAAAAAAAAGTATTAAAAAACAAACAATCAAACTGGGCGATGCGCATTTTGCCGAAAAGCAACTGACCACGGCCTTACCGAGGGATATTCACAGAGGTGAGCAAGTAGTGACCGATATTAACGGGTTCGATCCAGTAGATCAGAACCTCGAAATCTTCTGGAAAGAGTCTCCTCGAAATTACCTCGGAAAAACGAATAACGAGAGGAGAGCAACTACGCCAAGTGCTCGAACTACCCGGCAATACTGCCACGGACAACAATACGACCAGGATCATTCTCCACCATACGCAGCATACCATTCGCAGCGAAGAGGAGCCCTGCACTCTGATCTACGGCACGACCATTGCCAGGGAGGTGTTCTGCCTAGCATCCCGACCGTTTTTCATCGTTCAAGAGGATCAAAAATATGACGTTCGTTTTCACCAGAGCAAACATTCCTAATTTGTGAATTAGTGTTCTCTCCATCTCATATAATAAAAAAAACTCATTCCTGAATACAAAGAAGCATATTAGTTAGACCTGTTACTTAGTAATGTTTTTTTCTTTTCTTTTACAATATTTTTGAACCTGTTATTTATTGAATATCATTAGTTATTTTTGTATCTGCTATTCATATTTCTTTCTTATTCTTTTTTAATTTTATTTTACATAATTTTTCGCACTTATGAGGTTATTGTTAAAAAATATGTTAACATGTATGTATGTAAAAGCCTATAACGGGCGTAAATAAATAAATAAATATTGTGTAATTATAATGAGTATTTTTTTTATTATTTACAACCAAGGATCCCCCACAAATACGATGGAGATGACATCGCACTTCCTGAGATAGAGAGGTTAGATTAGGTTACATTACAATAGCTGTTCTTCAGAATTTCTTAGAAGCGTTAAAAAGTATTTAATTTTATTTTATTAGGTGTTTTATGTTTGCTTCCGCCGTCCAGAATTAAAAAAAAATTAGCACGATCATTGGGAGTGACTCAATAAGCAATTTAAAAACGCCTCAAAGCCATGGGAATGATTCAGAAGCAAGGGAATTAGATGCCGTAGTAGATGCCTACACGAAATATGCCATACATATTTTGTGTAGTCTAGTAAACAAGGAATAATCTATTTTGATGTTGGAGACGTTTGGGCATATGTAGTTAGGCATATGTGTAGAAAGACCACCATTCAGAATTGAAACGTTACTTGAAATGGCATCAGCTGTGTGTAGTGACCAGGTCTGAATATCCAAGTACTTCCCAACCTTCGTCTTCCCATCTCCTTCCCCTCCCCACTACCTCCAGCCTCACAAAATATCCCAATCGGGGATGCCATAGTCTCACTGACTCTAGACGTTTGAAAGCAGTTGCGATTCTTGTTCGGTATTCACTGTAAAAAAATAGTTGAAGCCGAGAGATGTTGAACGGCGTTTGTTTGCTTGTGAACAGTTGGTCGAAAGGCAAATACGGAAGGGATTTTTGCATTAAATTGTGACAGGAGACACAAAATGAGTTTATTACGATACCCCAAGTGCAGAAAATCATAAGGATTTCCCGGCGATGCTTCAACGTCGACGGCCAAATCGAATATCCGGCTCCAAGGCTTTACTAAAATTGTTGAAACAATAAGGCACATTCCACTGTGGCACTAATGAGGCTGGAAGTTTTGCCCCACTATCCCTAACTTTCTCTTTTCCTAATTAAGGTCACATCGCTTCGCGCTGCGCCTGGAAAATTAAGCACAGAGTACGCACCAATTTACATCAAACCAACAATTACATTTGCCTGTGACAGGAAAATGTAATTATTTTTCTGTTCAAGAAAGAATTTCCTCTCCACTTGGAATTAGGATGGTCCTGACCCGTCCCACCTTCCACCTTCTACATCCAGATCCATGTCTGTTATCTGTCACTTAGCCAAATGAAGTTAGCTGCAGAACTAATGAAGCACGTCTGCCATGTTGAATCCTAAATTCAAAATTTCTACAGGCCTATTTGATTCGCCAGATCCTAATGACTTTACGAGGAGCGAGACATTATCAAAGTACTCTGAAGGACCTAAGAGTATATAATATAGCCCTAACTTAGTTATATACTGTATATTTCTAAGTCACGGATTTCTTTTATCTTCTACATTACGAAAGGCATTTACGTATTAAATTAGACCCTAACAAAACGATATATTTCTTTTAAAGGTAAATGGAGTTTTTTTATGTGAATATCGCACTAGAGTCCCAACTGCCTAGGGACAGTGAGACTGGCATCCCCAATTAGGGTATCTGAGCTGTGAGGCTTAAGGGAGAAAACACGGGGAAGAGGAGGATTGGGAAGTTGCTGGCTTTTATTGTTTTGTTTTGTGAATACCGCACAATCGTCCCAACTGTTTCCAACCGTCTAGATCCAGTGAGACTATGGCATCCCCAATTTGGGTATGTTGTGAGATTGAAAGTAGCGGGGAGTGGAAGGAGATGAGGAAGAGGAAAGTTGTGAAGTACCTAGCTATTCAATTCTGGTCACTAAACACGGTTTAAGCCATTTCAAACAACGTTTCGATTCTGAATGGTGTTCTTTCATCAAGACAATACTTGGAGTATCTACCACTCTATAGCTATATATCATTTTATATGAATTAAAATTTGAAATAAAACATATTTATTGAATAAAATCAATTTAAATGTAACACGCCGGGATTTGAACCAACGACTTCTGGATTCGTAGTCGAGCGTCTCAACCACTCGACCACGGAGACCGTTAAAATATGTACTTCCAGTTAAAGTATAAGGTCATTGTTATAAAAAATATTTTTAAAATCGAATAAACAAATTGGTCCCAGATGTTCCAGATGAATCTATTGAATGAATGTCAATTCAGATCACAATTTATTGTATTATTCTTTATCGAGTATGACTCCAGGCACTCCACAATTGCCTTGGCGCAGGTGTTTTTCCCATGCCACCCCTATTACTGTAAAACTTCATGCTTCTCACATTGTATTACGCAATACCACCCACTCAACTCTCATTGTAATAGCATAAGAAATTATTAAATCCATCTGTTTCCGACATATTTTAGTTTGAATAAAATGAAAGTAAAATAATATAGACACATTGTAAACAGTATTTCTATCCTGAAAACTTTGAGAAAATTACAATACGATACTTTTCTTTTTACACATCAGGGTGATTGTGTTATTTTAATTTAACTTTTTGTGTAATAATTCTTTTGATAACGTATAAAAGAATTATCAAAACAAGTATTTTCTCAGTGTGAAAATTTATATTTATGTTTAAGAGTGATATTACGTAACACTTCATTCAAATCACACAAAAACGAGATTGGAATAAAAATATGTACACTTTAAATAAATAACTAACTCTCTTTTTCAAACATGATGACTTTGGACTTACTTATATTCATCATTAACTCATTCTGCATGCATACTTGGTTCATCCTAGACACGAGAAACTGTAAATCTTCTACTCGTATGCTGTTAGAAATCAGCAACGATATGCAACATACTTTCAGATTGTTCATTTTCGCGCCCAAGCCCACACATTTCAAACAATTATCCTTGTGGAGATTGAACAACCACGGGGGCATTGTTTAACACCTTTTGTGATTTCAAACCATTTCGTAAGATCAGCGTTAACGTTAGTTGCAACGCTCTCCTCGTACAATTGCTTGCACGAGTATAAGATTCGTGCAATGCGTTTGAAAAGCTGCTGAAAAATATTGTTGATATTGCTTTTATTTGTTTTCGCAGCCATTCTTTGGACAAGATACCAACTGATTAATTGATAAATACTCTTTTTAAGTAGTGAATGCGTTCTTATAATATCCCATAGTGTAAACCGTCGATTTCTCTAATAAAATTTACAAAAAATGTGAATCACAACAAACACGTTTGTGTAAATAAGTTACGTATTTTTTTAGCATGTTTATTCCACTGAATTTATCGAATCCATTGAGTGTAAACGCGAACCTGAAAAGAACCTCCAACGTTATTGCGTATTCCCTTTAGCCCCAAAGGAATAAAAATCAAAGCGTTGAAACATTTCGTTCCGATTGTGAGTAAATGGTTTTTTTTAAACTTGGGTAATGCCTAGGTTAAGGAAATATGAAAGAATCCAACTAAAGTGGCGACCTTCGTAAGCTTTCAGCTTCTTTGCAAAAAGCGTCGTGACGTTCGATAAACTTTTGAGGTGTTAAATCCAAGCACTTTCACTCCGCGCCACACAATAGACGTATTTCAATGGAGTATTAATAAAATACATTGTTCCATTGTCTAGGTGAAACGAAAAAAATAAAACTGGTTAACAGGTAAACAATAATAATGCTTTGCTTATTTATATGGCGTAATTTTTGTGAAATATCACCTCTAGGGCGATTTACAAAACTTACAAGCTGTGGCTAAATTTACCATAAAACTATCTAAATAACTAATGCTATAGCTAAAATTACCATATTGATTTGTACACATTAGTTATTCACATTTGTCGAGGGCTGTAAAAAATTGTCGAACTTTTTGTTTAGCTGTAGATCGAGGATTGAGGATTGCGGATCATTCCGTGAAAAATATTATTATAATGGTGAGTTTAGATGCTAACGGGTTAGCCTAGCTGTGAGATTGGGAAAATTCTGTTATTTATAGACATGATTTTCTGAAAATATGAGTTTTGAGTTTGGCTCTGAACTCTGTTGAGTCTTTTATTATTCTCAGATCATGTAGCCTATTCCAGGCTTCATGAACTGACCCTCCTGCAGGACGCTCTCCGACTTAGTGTCTGCTGCGCCCTCTGGTTCCTTCAACTTTCCTTTATCGAGAATTGGAATCTTCAGGAATACACAGTTCCGATAAATAAGCAAACAGTATAAATAGAAAAATAAGTCTGTTAGCTAACAGCTCAAGTAAAAAAGGTTATTGAACTTTTAATACGTTGCCTACATTGTCAAGTTTAAAGAATATATAATTAAAACGTGATCAAATAAAAATAGCAATAATAAAAGAGTAATTACCAAATATTGCCTCAGTCATTTGGTAAGGGAGATATTTTCACTTCATCGAAGGAAGCAAACACTTTGTAGCTTGACATTATAATTTAAAATAAAAAATAATTTTGTTTTAAGCCACTTTATTTATACACATATAACAATTCGACCGGTTTCGGTTAGACTTAACCTTCATCAGGAACGTATAAGTAGAACGTATAAGTATAAAGTTTATACTTATACGTTCCTGATGAAGGTTAAGTCTAACCGAAACCGGTCGAATTGTTATATGTGTATAAATAAAGTGGCTTAAAACAAAATTATTTTTTATTTAAAATTATTTTCACTTCCTTTATTAATTTCATTTTTTGACTTTGACACCGAAAAACTTTTCTTTTTAAACATATAAACAGAAAAAGAATTTTCTGTAAGACATTCAATTGTTTTAAGCAACTGAGTAATTTGATTATCTTTGTGGGAATAAATGAGTTTCATTTAAAATTTTAAAAACTCTTCGTTTGAAAATGGGAGGCCATATTAAATTTGGGAACAGCTCAACATTTATCGTAATTCTGAATTATTAAGGAGGTGCTAAGACTCGAAGGGCCCGCGAAACAATCGCAAAAGGAGAAGAAAGCACAACACGGCATTAAAACCGTCACCTCCATCACGGTAACACTCAATTTAATTATTTAGTTTAGTTGGTGGTGTAATGGTCAGCATACTTGTCTTCCATGCAGTTGGTGGAGGTTCGATTCTCGGTCGCAGCAATTTTGAAAAATATATATTAAAACAATATTTTATTATTAGTTTAAATATTCTATCTGAAAAGAAGGATTCAAACATCTAGCTTTACAAACCCTACGGTTAAATTGAAGAAAAAAATAAATACAGGCGATCGTTATTGTGATTTAGCAGCATGACAATGCTCGACCCCATGTTGCGAAAGTGGTCAAGACATACTTGGAAACGTGGAAATTGAAAGTCCTACCCCAGCCGCTATATTTTCCAGACGTTGCTTCTTCTGACTACCACTGGTTTCGATCAATGGCACCCGACCTGGCTGACCAGCACTTCCGGTCTCACGAAGAAGTAACAAATTGAATTGATTCGTGGATCTCTTCGAAAGATGACCAGTTTTTTCAACGAGGGATTCGTACGTTGCCCGAAAGATGGGAGAAAGTAGTGGCCAGCGATGGATAATACTTCGAATCATAAATGTATAGCCAGTTTAAACGGCGGCATAAACTTATTATATATACTGGAAATAAGAATTGTGTATTTTAGAATGTTACGTACTCACATCACAACCGAAAGTATGTTGTTTAATAAAAATAATAATTATAACGCAACAGTTCTTACTGCTCGGAACAAGTGGGACAAACAAATCATCACCTTAAGGAATATAGTGAGAGAGAATAAAATGGAGTGGAATGGGAGGACGTATCATTAAAATGTTAGCATGGATTCAGTCGATCCATCAATCTGTATATTCCCACTGGAAAAGGTATTTCGTATTTATTTAACGTAAGTTTATTTAGTTCTTGATAAAAAAAAACAATCCATTTCATATACAGTAAGCACCCGAGGGCCTTAAATCCTGAAGGATTCTCAGACGGCTGACTCGATCATCTCGGAATATATAATACATAATATATTTCCCCGAATATGTGTGTGAAAATTTGACAGATTGCCTAAAGTAGCGAGCAAATATTAACTCGAAATCCACAAACCCACAGTACCTTCCGCTACACACACGGAGAAGTTACATTGAATTTCATCAAAGTTTTGATTCAAGCAAAGCTTTATGGCTACTGTCTCGTTAGCGTAAAGAAAAGTTTATATATTAATTTGAATGAACTAAACTAATATAATTGTTCCCAGTGGAACAGCTTACACGTGTGAGCTAGCAATTAATTTTCGAGGCAACGTATTCGTATAGGAGTGAGAAATCATGATAAATAATTAACTTGTCTATTTACAAAATAATCGTAAGACAATGTAATAAATTCATTGGAATAAGAGTGGTGTAGCTGTTACAGCGAAACTGTTACAAATCGATTGATCAGTTAAAAGAAACATTTTATCAGAAAAGTAACAACTTACTCATGGAAAATTGACGGAACCTTAAACCTTAATATAATATAAATTTGAATAATTATATGTAGGTACCTAGCTTAGTATTTTTATTTATTAAAATGTTATACGTGTAGTACAAAAAATACATTTTTGATAACATATTCCCGAAGAGTTAGGAGGAAAAAACAATAATATTTTTACAAACACATACAATTTTTTTAAGGTAGGTACGCGAACTAACGCGTAAATACATAGAAAAGAGGTTCATAAAAGTAGAGATTAATTATACACTAAGAAAGATATTCACACAAAGGTTTTACAGAAAGATATGTCACTGATATCGCAGCCAAAGTTGACACATACACGATATTTACATAGTTGCATTTATTGTATACATCATATTTAAAAGTAGTTATTGAATTTCAGATCAGTAAGATTTTAGAACAACTGTAAAATCGTGTACTTAAAAAAATACAAAGTCTGATATATTTTTCTAATTCCGCACAAGAGTCCCAACTGTTTCCAACCGTCTAGAACCAGTGAGACTATGGCATACCCAACTGGGTATATTGTGAGGAGGAAGGTAGTGAGAAGGGGAAATAGATGGCGTAGAGGAAGGTTGGGAAATAACTGGCCATTTAGATCTGGTCACCAAACACGGATAAAGCCATTTCAAGCAACGTTTCGATTTGGAATGGTGGTCTTTATATATTATTTCATATTAATGAAATGTGTTCAGACACATATTAATTATAAAACATTTATTTGCGCATGCCGGGTTTGAACCCGTGACTTCTGGATCCGTGGTCAAGCGTCTTACCACTCCACCACGGAGGCCGTCTTCTGCCGAATATTTTTTAATTTTTAAAAATTTATTTATTAACTTTTTGTTTTTTACATTATTTTTTTTTTTACATTACCTACCTCACTAGGTCATAAGAACCTCTTCTGAGGTAAGTGACAGTGAGTACAAGTAGAATAATTTTTAAAAAATGATGATATTTGTTACACAATGTTCTAGTTTGTCATGGTGAAGAATTCCAATTGCTATTTTAGGAGGTCTTCAATTTCCTTGCGGTCCTTACTCATTAGCCTTTAGTAATGTTTTGATTAAAGGAATACATATTGGTGATGGCTACAGTCTGTGGTGGGAGTTTGTTGTAAGTGTGAGGCGCGATGCACATAGGGTGTCTTTGACTTTTATTTGTACATACTATAAATAAATATTAATGTGCCGTAGATTAAAATGTAGTTAGTAATAAGATAGAGCCTAAGCATTAAGAATTGTGCGGCGACTTTGAAAAGATTTTTGATTATGACCGGTTTGTAGCTGAGTGGATTCCCACCCGGACGTCGCGGGTTCAATTCCTCTGCTGACCAAGTCCTCCATTGCACAAGCAACATTTTCCGCTTATTATGATGGCAATAAGAGTTTTGCAAATATTGAAAAATATAACTTCGTAACCCTGTAATCTTTGTCTTTCTTTAAAATAATATTTGAATAAAAAATGACGTTATAAAAATTATCATAATATTATTAAAGCAATCGACGTTTTAACTTGTTCGTCTACTGTTTTCCGTCCATCACTTATCAGTTCACATACATCTTATCAACAAAAGGCTCTACCGACCCCAAAAAACACATTGACGAGGTCAATAAAAGTAAAACATGACTTTATTCGGCTTTATTTTCTTCGGTTTCAATCAATCACTTTCCAAAAATAGGCGAGTATCGATTACACGGGCAAAGTGTTTATTTGCGTCTCCCAGAATAGGGGAAAGCGGGAAGGGGGTAGAGATTTTCTTTTGTGGAAGCGACCGCTTCTCGGAATATTCCATTATTTGCAGCGAGACATGATAACGCTATTAGAGGAATGACTCCTCCGCACAACACATTCTCTATCTCGCGAAATCCAATTCAGAAAAACGTTTAGAGAAGGATTGATAGCGGAATTGACTCCTTTTCATATTGCTTTCTTCGTTGGGCCCATAAATAATACCGTCACCGGAAAGGCAAAAGGGCTGAAGCGCCATTTTGGGATGTTTACACCAGAGCACTTCAAAGATATTTTGTTTTACAACAAAATTCGTAAGTCTTCAGTACCTGGTTGGATTTTCTCTAATTATTCTCTCGGATTAACTCTATTCATTGAGATCTTAGAGTACATAGAGTGGTACCTATCCAAGACAGTGTAAACAGCTTTTGAAGATTTTTGCCGGACTCGGCAGACCTGGGCGTGGCTATGACTAGGACTAGGGTATTTATACATCCATTCATGGCACATATCGACATAATGTTTTTGTTTATTCGTATAACCCCTTTTTCACAGTATTGTTATCAACAATAATATAGCATATAACCTAAAAAACCGTTTAGTTGTGTCCAGTTTAGTCGCATAGTAAAACATGTGAGCGGAGTCCCCGGAGACGCGGGAGACCAAGATCATCCTTACAGTACATAAAAGCGGTGTGTTATTTTTGTTGTCTCTTTCTCTCTCATGGTGTACGGCGTAAAAACCCGGAGAAAGTGATTTATCGCAAGTTTGTATAGGTTGGGTAAAAAGAATAAGCTCTCTCTTCATACATTGTTACGAACAGCATTTTTAAAACTAATCTGCAGCTATACGGTAGATCCGACGTTGCTACCGACTCAAAAGAATTTTCATAAAAATGAACTACAAATTTATAAAGGCTGTAAAAAATAATAAAACACTCGCCGTGCGATTGTTCTCGACCTAATGGCGTGCTTTGCGTGCAATTTGTCCCACGGGCCCCGCAAAACACACATTCTGCTTTTTGAAGTTTAACAGGTTAAGTTTTCTAGACCACTCTATATTCTTCAACGAAATGGCCATTAGAATTCAGGAAAAAATTATTTGTACACCTTGACGTTTTTGAAATGTTTACTTGTTATTTAAATTTTGATCCCCCAAAGAACATAATGTGTAGATACCTATTTACAAATGGAAAAAAAAAACATTAAAATACAGTTGTCAGCAAGAGATGAGATGCTGTGATATAGTTTCTTTGTGGGTAAATATAGGGAAATGTCATATTGAAACGAGTTTAATTTAATTTTTTTAAATAAGGATTAAATTGTTTTGCAACCTTTAGGCTCTGATTGCATCTAAGAAACCAACCAAATAACCATAACGCCGTTTCCATTCACTTTCATACATTTTCTCAAAGATGCTCTTTTGTTTTTCTTACTCTTGAGATGGCCCGACTCGAGTGTTTGATTCACTTGACCATGCTATCTCTTCCTCGGGCGTCCATGATTTTTTCATTCACTTTCGTTCCACACATTCTTCTCACACTCCTTTCTTCGTCCATCTGCTCTACCATGCCTAAACCATCTTATCGTCCCTTTCTTAATCCTATTCATTACGCTTGCATTATTTCTGAGTTTTAACATTTTAACACGGTCATTCATGGTTTTGCTCCACATACGCCTCAGGTATTTCATTTCTACAGCATTAAGTCTACTTTCATCCTTCCTCTGATAATTCCATGCCTCACTGCCATACATCAGGGTTGGTATAAGCACTCCATTGTGGACTAATAGCTTCGCTTCTTTGGACGGTTTCTTATTTGCGCCAATAGTGTTTAGTCCTCCATTAATGAAGTTTCCTGTATTCACCCTTCTTTCAAAATTCTTATCAGCCTTAAGAACAGACTGACTTATAGATACAAATAATAAATATCACTTGTAAATTGAAGAATATTGTTATAATAGTCAGAAAAAGTAATATCAATTTAACAATTACGCACAAATTCTACAGATTACGTAACAATGATAAAACCAAAAAAATAACATAAATTGTCGTTATAATCATGTAAAAATCTTAAATAAAATTACAACATTTCCCGTAGCTTAATACGTATTTTTAAAGAAAAGAATTCTTTAAGAAAGTAAGTGGGTACATAAATAAGTAATTTTCAAATTGTGGATAAAATTCTGTGGATGAAATTCTCTGAATATTACGAAACCAAGAAAGCTAAAGAATTACAAACAAAAAATATTGTGATTATATCAGCTTTAAATCAATATTTTAATCAATCGGTGCAGTCTTAGTAAAAAAAAAATGTGGGATAAAGTTTAAAAGAAGTGATATTTTTAAATCGTTGTTATGTTAGGTTAGGTTAGTTTTTGTGAATCTCCTCCTCCTCCCCATTACCTTCCATCTCACAACATACCCCAATTGGGATGCCAGTCTCACTGGCTCTAGAAGGTTGGGAGCAGTTAATTGCAATAAATGTACTAGTTAATTGTCAAATGATAGTCTTTAAGGTTAGGTAGATCACGTTTATTTAAGAATTTAAACACGCTGACGTAAGTAATCACCAAACAAGAGGTGTTTTCCGTCACGAAGTGTCAGCGGGCAAATTCCTCTTTCCCGCTAGAAACATCTTTCCCGCGGGAAACACCTTCCTCTGCTAGGCTGTTAGGTGGGCCCCGTTGCTAGCCATGTAAATATTATAATACGCCTAAATAGGCTTTATGATATATTTATAAATTCACATTTTTACTATTATTATTTGACCAGTCGGTAGCTGAGTGGACAAACGTGTCGGATTCCCACCCGGGCGTTGTGGGTTCAATTCCTCTGCTGGCTAAGTCCTCTATCATGGCACAAGCAACATCTTCCGCTTATTAAGATGGTAGCAGGAGCTTTTCAAATATTGTCAGGTTATTCGTAACCCCGAAATAATTGTCTTTCTTTGAAAGAAAAATAAATAAATTATTAAAAATCGCTTGTCTCAGAGCCAACGTCTTTGTCGAGGAGCTTATCCGTAAAACACAATTACATCTATTTCACATCTAAGTTAGCGACTTATGGTAGCTCTCTGTTTTACCGTCTCCCGCCGTCGTGAAATCCGTAATAATACTCAGTCTTAGTTGATAATTGTCGCAGAGTGTAAACGCTTAAACTCGGTTTACAAAACTCAGGTTAATCTCGCACTGAACTGAAGCGCAGCTAAACGCTGATTGTTATTTACGGTCTCAGCTGTGACAAGCCACTGTCTCCAGTTCTACGGTTCTACTGTACAGTCTACTGCGGTCTACTGCGCTCTAATACAGTCTACTAGCTTAGTAAGCAATTCCATGACCCGGTTTCGGTCCCAAGGGCGAACTAATTCCGGCTGATTGAATTCTATTCACAGAGGTTCGCGATGACTTGGCTAAGGGTTACAATGTACGGATGTAACTAAAAACCTTTTAAATAAATAACCTCTCTTTTACAAAATTTACGGAGAAACACTTAGATATCAAAAAGACAGACATTCATAAAAAAATAATTTGTGTTTTTTAAAATGGTAACATCTTTTAAAATAATGTCTTATGAAACAGTAGTTCAAAAAAATAATCTATTAATCATTAATTACCTGTTAATCGCTATTTTTAGATTTTCTTTTTATTTCTATTATTAGCTGTTTAACATAGAAAAATCGATCTAGGTGTCAAAAAAACAATTCATGACAAGGCCTAATTTTGACAGCCTACGTGGTCGAGTGGTAAGATGCTCGACTACAAATCCAGAGATCGCGGACTCAAACCCGGTGCGCGAATAAATTGTATTTAATTAATATGTCTTATTTCACATTCAATCAACACAAAACAATATAGAGTATATTTGTGGCACGTTCCAGAGTGGAAGATACTCTCAGAATAGCCCTGGTGAAAGAAAACAGTTAACCTTCCTCTTGCTCATCTCCTTCCCCTCCCCACTACCTTCAGCCTCACAATATACTCCAATCGGGAATGCCATATTTCCACTGGCTCCAGACGGTTGGGAGCAGTTGGGACTCTTGTGCGGTATTCACATTATTTTTTGTTGTTGAAATTATCACTTTCCGGTTTCGCTTTTGTCAAGTTTCACCGGGGTAGTTTTTTAAAACTGTTTGAATATACTATCCCGATATTAAATATGAAAGCATTTGTTGGATTTCAAAGAGATAATGTGTTAGGTTCTTACGTACTTGTTTTTCATCCAGTTCATACCTTATCCAACCATTACACCATATTCGATTTTCGTATTCATAAAACCGAGTCAATCGAAAAACGGAAGAGAGTTATGAGAAAAAACGCGTTCGTTCGTTGGTGTCTCGCTTGGTCGTTCGGTTTGTTGTTGTTCATCAAGTAATATTAAATTAAGTGTATTTTTGTCGCGGTATTCGTTAATAATTCAACTTTATCGGTGAGTGAATTGGTTTCCTTACTTCCTTCGTTCCATAATCTGTTCCACATCTATAATTAGACACTTCCATCAAGTAGTATAGTTTATCATTTTACAGTCCACTACCATATATTCCAAATTCATTTGTAGCTGAAAACACATTCGTTGTTTTATCGCAGCTTCGGATCCAACAGCATCACTTTCATATTTAATATTTATTTAAAAATTAACGGACTAAAGTCCAATTACAAAAAATACATATAAAACACGAAATGGAAAAAAAGCGACAGAGAAGGAATAGCAAATAAATAATAATAGATGAAGCGATGACAAAAATAGGACAAAATAGACATAAGAGAGAACATTCAAGCCATGGTCTAGTCAAAGTTTTGGTAGAGTCGTAAAAAATGACAAAAATCATTTAGACTGCTACCAAAAATTTCAAGACCATGGCGTGAGTTAACAAGTCTTGACATTCTGGACATTTGAGAGTTATACCCATAATTAGTATAGTGATGATTGAGAAACAGCAATTCATTGTTTCTGAATCTACGGCAAGGAATGTTGAACTGGATAAGTTGCAACAGAGTAGGCGAGTCAATAAAACAATTAATTTTCTAATGAAGACATTTTCAATAATAGTTCAATTTCATCACATGAATAATCGCCTCTTTCTCGCCCTAATCTCTATATTATGTCAGATCACAAAAGTGATTTCTTTCGACGAAAATGTAAATTATGCTATTTGAAATATTATTCTGGAGAATAGAAATATCCCAAAACATTATCAAATATTATATTATTATGTATGCCCTTGTCCACGCACGGAGGGGTGGTTTTTCATGAGACATGTTTGTATTGGAGAGTTGTGGCTAGTGGCGGCGTTAATAGCTGTTCGCTGTTAAGTGTGAAGGATCTATCTCTTGCTCTTGGCTTCTATTCATTCATTATTTTAACGACCTTTCACAATAGATGCCCTCCAAGGGTAAAGGTTAAAACGCGATCCTTAGGGTCCAGAGTATGCCTTCGATTTTTATCGAAAATAAATACTTGGAATTTTAAAAAATATTCTTTTATAGTGAATACCGCACGAGAGTCCCTTCTGTCAACTGCTCCCAACCGTTTAGAGCTAGTGGGAATTGGAGTGTTCTGTGATGCTGAAGGTAGTGGGGAAGGGAAGTAGACAGGAAAGATGAAGGTCGGGAAGTACCTGGCTAAACATATCTGGTCATCAAACCCTGCTAAATCCATTTCATTGCTGAAGCTTGACTATAGCGAAAACGGTATATAATAATATCTACAAAAAAAATAATGTGAATACCGCACAAGAGTTCCAACTGCTCCCAACCGTCTAGAGCCAGTGAGACTATGGCATCCCCAATTGGGGTATGTTGTGAGGATGTAGGTAGTGGGGAGGGGAAAGAGAATGGAAAGAGGAAGGTTGGAAACAACCTAACTATTCAGATCTGGTCGCCAAACACGGCAAAAACCATTTCAAGCAACGTTTCGATTCTGAATGGTGGTCTTTCACCAGAGCGATACTTAGAGTATCTACCACTCTGGAACGTGCCGCAAATGTACTTTATTTGATTTTATATAAATTATATGTTAAATAACACATATTAAATTGATAACATTTATTTGCGCATGCCGTGATTTGAGCTCGCGTCCTGTGAATTAGTATACGAGCGTCTTACCACTCGAGCACGGAGGTCGTCAACGTTCATATCATCTTAATTTTTTAAATATATTTACTTCCCAAAAGATTTACAACAATTTTACAATTCTATGGAAAGCGAAACAACCAACACTTAAAAAAAATATTATGCCAAGCAGAACTTCATAAAATATAATAGATGTAAAGTAAGACATTTCCTTGTGGAAATTAACTGAGATATCGAAGGCTTTTTGGGTGTTGATTATTAATTTGTCGTCTTGTTACAATGAATCATGATTTAGATTGAATCTGACCTTTTTTATTTTCTTCTTCCAGGTTCTCAGTTCTGATTCAGAGTTTCACTTCGCTCACCGGGCCCTTCCTCACGCCAGGACACGAAGGAGTATACCACACATGAGGTTATTAAAGAGGGACCCTGAGGTAAGCCATACTTCCTACATATTAACATATTATCCAGCAAATTACTTTGACGGTGGCGTGCACAGAGTTTTTGATCAGGGTAGGCAGTAGAAAATACAGAGGATGTAACGCGACAAGGCGCGCGGCCCCGAATACTTTCTCGCTCCCGTCTAAAGCATTGTCTCTCTCTAGAAATGTTAAGCTGTGTGGATCCAGGGCCGGACTCCAACTGGGTAATCGCCGACGCAATTCTAGGAATTTCATCTACTACTCCCACTACGTGCTAAAGGCCGCTATCCGCCGGCCTATAAAAGGCGCTGCTCGTCCTTGAAACAGCAGAGACCCAGAACAAGTCTCAAGGCCTGATACTGATAGCGCGTTGTTCCCTTTCAGTGAGGTCTTTGAGTACTTAGTCAGAGATCTAGAACCTAGTCTCAAGACCTGATACTGATTGCGTGTTGTTCCCCCTCAGTGTGGTCTTTGAGTTCTAAGTACGAAATATCTGTAAGCGTTCGATAGGATTTTGCGCCGTCGGCCTTTCAGTTTGCTTTGTTTGTAAAATATTGTTTGAAGTTTTAAAGTTATAAGGGAAAACCCTTTCAAGTCTCTTTTCATTTATTCTTGTTTAAATATAAAATAAATACTACGTCTCTGTATCAAATTCCACTCACTCTTTTAATATAATACATTCTTTCTAGTATAAATTGTCGCCAAACGTGTGACTACGAAGGGAAAAAATGAAATACGGATTAATTTATAATAAAGATAGGTACCAACAGATGTCACTGATTGCTAGTGCATATAAAAGCACTGCCTAGCCACGAACAAAGACACTAACACAAACGAGCCACTTGAACGCGCAACAGCTTTTCAACAATCTTCTCTGGTGTGCGCGGCGTTTGGGCATATGTAGTTACTGCTTTTGATACGTCATAGTAGGACGGTCAGTGAGGCGCTCGCGGCCGTGCGATTAGCTGAATGCTGCGGGTTGTTTTGAAAGTTTATTTATTTAATCGAATATAATTCATATTTCAATGCGAGTACGGCAGGGTAGGCAGTGCTTATGTGCCTATATGGAGTGCACGGCGCACGCCTCTGCTTGTGTATATCGGTGTCATCATTCGTGCTAGCCTTTGGAGAGTCCTGCATGTCCAGCACGACCGCCTTAAAAACGTCAACATTGACACGTTAAAGGTTTTTATCAACATTATCGATGATTAGTCGACCTTTGCCAGCATGCCCGCAATCGGTGATGGGGTTCTACAGTTCTAATCGAGTAAAAGTTGCTGAGTATATCTTGACCGCCTTTTTTAAACATTGTAACTCCACAAAAGAGGCCCTGAAGGAAATTGTTTTTCTCAGAGTCTATTTCATCTTTGGGGATGCTGTGTGGAGAGTTTTTTTGATAAAAGGAAGGAGTTAAGCCGAAAGGCCGATGTTATAGGAGGGAGGAAACACAGAGGTCGGCAAATCATTCCACAGCAGAGCTGTTGAACCCTAGAACGAGTCGTAGAAGCGACCCGTTCTTATGTATCGAATTTAAGCCGTGTGCAAATGTTGGGCACGCGTCGGGCGAGCTTCCCGACTATGCACCGGTGCCGAATGGATCCGTGACGCAAGCTCCTCGGAGCAAGTGGTCATTTATCATCCATTATGGCTTCATGTTGTACTTAGTAAAGATTGTAGAGCGGATGGATTAAAATAGGAGTATCGAAAGATAATTCGACAGGTGAGTGGATGGAAAATAATCTAAATGTACAAACATAACATGGTGCAATAGTGAAGTCGAGTTTTCAAGAGTTATAAGAGAATAACGGAAGAGAAAAATTTGAGATGATCTTTAAATGTGGATGAGGCAGGTAGTGTATGCCGAGATAAAGCTATAAGAAATGAGTGATCGTTAGTCATTAAGATTGTTTCGGTAGACGGTTAAGGTTATGTTACTTGTTAAATTCTAACCCTTAACAATGCCCTAATTAGAAGTAAACTGGAATATGGAAGCACTATTTGAAATCTTCATTACTACAAATATGAAAACATTGATGAATCTGTTAAAAAAATGCTAAGAATGTTGTCTACATCAATGACGTTACATATATATAGACACGGTGTAGCACTATCAAACTGGCAAGCAATAATCACGCTAGTTGGTGTGATCGGTGTTTAAGCCGATTTAGTACTAAACGGTCACGCGTCGCTTGAGGTCGTTTCAAGCAAGTTTGGAACGCGGTCCGAACTTCGGATCTGTTTCGTTCATACACATATATTCTATGAATGTCTATCTTTGTCATACATGACCGATATTTGAATGATGAATTTACTGGTAACGTGTGTGTTTTGCTTGCCGATAACGTGTATACAAATGTAACGTCATTGGTCTACATGATCATCTTAGATCATATAACGCCCGCCTTTAATAATGTAATGGAATTTAAAAATGTGTCGCTTAAATCAAGCCTTCTTCCAAATTATGAAAAATATTTTAGATGGCTGAAGGGCCACAAAAATCTTCAGAATCAAACGAGAGTCAGAGAATTCGATGCAGAAAAAAAACTGATTAAAACTGCGAATTTAACTAATTTTTGACCAAAGTGTTGCTCAAGCGCTTTTGCCTTTTCAGCCACGATATGCAAACCTTTCAAGGACCCTCAATCAATTTCATCCCTTTACGACGCCTTGATTAGGAGTGAATTGGAATATGGAAGCACTATTTTGAATCCTCATTACTACAAATTAAATTAAAAATGTGTTTAAAAAATATGCTTAAACGACCATTTTAGAATATATGACACTTGCTTTGAATACTTCAACATTAATTCACTTAAAACTAGAAGGCAAATAACTAATTTAATACGTTTACATAAAATAATTCACGGTCATCTCGATACTACAGTATGTCTTAGCAGTATTGAGATAAATGTACCTAATTCTTATTGTTTAAGACGCCATAGCACATTTCACCTGACTACATTCAGAAATAATATTGCCTACTTTAGCCGTCTGTCTCAAATGTGTTGACTATATAATAAGACAAAGTGTAATAATGTAGACATTTTGTCGATAATTTGTAGTTTCAGAAAAAATGTCTTTCTATTCCTCAAAAATATGTGACAATGATTGAGGTAATTATATTATTTCTTGCTTTTTGTCATTGATTGAGTTTAATTTTATATTTAATGTGGCCTTTGTATTTTTTTTTAACAATTGACACTAACTGAGTTTTTGTAACTGGATTCCCACGTAAGTGAGAACATCTGTTAAAACCCAGTATAAATAAATAAATACGTAATTACGCAAGTTAAATATTTCCTACACGTTGTATGTGTGTTTTAAATTTAGGCAAAACTCAGGAGTATTAAAAGTGTAGGTTTATATTCTTTACTCTACATGATTTACTCTCAAATAACTTGTTCAAGAAATGTTGTTCAATAGGTAATGTTTGTATTTTGTGGGAATATAAATATCCTTTAAAAGTTCAAGTATGAAATTATTCCGAGTAATGTTGACGTAACAATCCACAAATACATAACATCCCTTGAATATACATACTTGTATATTACCTACACCCTACCATCCCAATGTGGCCACTTGTATGTAGGGAGGTACCTAGACCATATTACACGAGCCACTGAAATGGAAAGGGTATAAGTTGAGTACTTCGATAAACTTGGGGGTAATGTAATTGGGTCTTGTTATCATAGCTCTTATAAATATTAAATTACGTTTCCAATTCAAACCGCATAACTATTTAAATGAAAGGCGTTGAAAATTCACGACATAACGTTTACGTTGGTAATAGCAACTTACATAACTTGTGTAAGATAATAACTTATAGCTGTATATTAGTTGGGAGATAAATAATCATTTAAACTTGTTTATTCATTTCCGATGTTCCCTTTAATCATTTTCAACTTTTAGCAAATATTTTATTAAATAAAGCTCTTGCTAACGAGCAAAGTACAATTAAAGATTTGCATTATGCAAGCTATTGATTGGAAGAAATTGCAACTTGGCGGTAAGCCCACCTCTATATACCTATGTAATGTTAAATGAGTATAAAAAACTGATAATCAATGATTTAATAATACTGCCAGAGGTAGCTGGTTCAAATCCCAGCGTTTTAAATTAATATTTATTATTTTACATTAATTTAAAATATTATATAGAGTATTAGCAAAACTTTACAGAGTGGCAGATACTTTAAGTATCGCCCTGGTTAAAGACCACCATTTAGAATCGAAATGTTTTTTGGAATGGCTTTAGCCGTGTTTGGTGACCAGAACTGAATAACAAGGTACTTCCCAATCTTCCTCTTTCCTATTTACTGTCCTTTCTCACTATCTTAAGCCTCAAAACACCCGATTGGGGATGCCATGGTCCCACTGATTCTAGGCGGTTGGGAGCAATCAGGATTCACTATTAAAAAAAAATAATTTAAAAAACGAGCAAATTTAATTTCACCGTTTCTTATAATATCTTCAGACTGGTACAATTTGAAGTACAAGTACCAATCTGAAGATGCCCGTTACAAGGTGAAACCGGTCTGGTCGTGATAAAAAAAGATGGAATTATGTTAAAAATTTCTTATTATTAAATTATTAAAATGGAAATCCACCACGAATTGACAGTTTAAAAATTAGAAATAATTAGAAGCGGATAATTCAATAAGCTACTTACTTAAAACGTTAAATGTGACTTCTTAAGAATGATGCTCATAATAAAACAGTATGGTCACTGACTGTTCTAAATTATCACTAGACTGGATCTATCGAAAATCATACAAATTAACTTATACCATAATATATAATATATATATATATTTTAAAAATTAAAAAAAAACTTTTTTCTTTCTTACATATTTTTTTTACATCACCTACCTTACTAGAATAATAGAATAATATAAAATATGTCGATATTTGTTACACAATGCTAGATGGTACAACAGACACTGACCGTAAAGCTCTATTAATACATTATTTTTTCCAAATAAGAAACATTAACACTAGGTAAAATTGCATGGCAATAAATCCTAAAATTAATGACAGTGGATACGATACTGTAATATAAATACCAAAATCTGTCTTTTTTTCCCCCTTTACAGCATGCGTCTCGTTAGGACCTAGGTTCACTCGTTCCTCTCCTCAATAAAACCCTCCTCACAACGTTCTCAAACACGACATCGTAAAACTAAACAAATTAAAAAAAACCACATTGTGTACGCGACGCATTCTCTGAAAGCTCTAAATTATGAAAGCTACATGGTACATTTATTTTTTTACCTTCGTATAGTATGTTATGCAACCTTCATATGTATTATTCAAGCGACATGAAATATTTTACTATATTACTGAAGCTACGTTTTATGCGAGTTTGATATTATTTACGTAAGGTACACACTTTTCTACAATTACGTTTTTCCATCTCAAACAGTCAAGCACACGAGGAAAAGAGAATGATGCTAATAACGTGTGCTGTTTTGTGAAAAAATATAACCGGTTTTCGTCAATTTTCACTCGTATCGTTCCCCTCGGCGTCTCACGTCTTTGAAGTGGAAAACATACTGGTAGGCACAAGGTAAACAGTCATTACCTTTTCCGGATCTCGTATTTAAGTACTTTCAGTTAGGTGATACATTTTCTCTTACCCTGAGCCAACCACGAACCGACAACATCAGGAAGATAAACAAATATTGATAAAAAAATGTTACCTCGTTCAGGCTGTATTAATAGATCTCTATCCCTGTAATTGCGTACATATAAGGTTTTTTAGAAGTATTCAGAAGGGTGAATGTTAGCATAGGAAGGATGAAAGTAGACTGAGTGCTGTGGAAATGAAATCCCTAAGACGTATCCTTAAATCCATTGTTCGCATCAAATTACCATTACAACTGATTACTAGGTTATTGAAAGAAGGGTGAATGCATGAAACTCCATTCACGAAGGACTGAACACTGTTGGGGCAAATAAGAAATTGTCCAAAGAAGCAAAGCTAGCAGTCCTGATGTATGGCAGTGAGTCGTGGAACTGGCAGAGGAAGGATGACAGTAGACTGAATGTTCGATCATCTCATTTCCACAGCTTCGGTCTACTTTCATCCTTCCTCTGCCAGTTCCACGGCTCACTGCCATACATCAGGATTGATATAAGCACTCCATTGTAGACTGCTAGCTTCGCTTCTTCGGATAATTTCTTATTTGCCCCAACAGCGTTTCGTCCTCCATGAATGGAGTTTCATGCATTTACCCTTTTTTCAATATCCTAGTAATCAGATGCAATAATCCCACTGGCTCCAGATAGATTCTATAATATTGGTATTGATGCGAACAATAAATTTAACGATAGTCGCATGTGAAGAAAGTGCACGTCAGCTTAGTTCTAACACTAAATCATAAAAGAGATTGAATTAAGTTTATTGA
The DNA here is from genome assembly GCA_022651775.1 of Drusus annulatus. Taxonomy (NCBI): domain Eukaryota; kingdom Metazoa; phylum Arthropoda; class Insecta; order Trichoptera; family Limnephilidae; genus Drusus; species Drusus annulatus. The sequence continues at coordinate 1,147,514 of JAGWCC010000028.1, forward strand.
GATATTTGAATATTAGAATCACAGCGAAAGCTGCAAGATCGGTACAGCTGCCTGCAGCAAACACTTTATGATGCTATTTCCCGGGGAAATTGGATTTCCTTGCAGGTTTGAAGGGACGATAAAGTCTTATCTAGAAATATTACGAGATAAAAATGTGGCATATTATCTATTTAACGATTGGCGAAAATCATTGTACCAATTTGCACAAAGCCAATAAATACGGAAAATTGTGCAAATGTTTGAGTTCAAAGTTATATCATACTAATAATAATAAGTTAATTTATATGGGGCGGTTTTGTAATAACTCACCTATAGTACGCTTCACACGAAATTACCTAACCTAATATAACAACGAGAAAATAATATATGATTGATGTGGGTACCTAAAGTCGCTTTAAAGTAAATAAATAAATGTAGTTTTCGATCTATAACAGCGGTGCAATATTTTTTGTTGGATACAACTTTATATTTATTTTGTCAGATCATGCATTATATTTATTGCTTTAGATCGTGTCTTTATTGGGTCTGGTCATTCCGTGCATTTATCCGGTTAGGTAAAGCTATATCTTTATTAAATTCGGCGATGTCCATATTGGGAAGGTCATGCATTTTTAATGTTCTCTATTGAGTCGAGTCATGAATTCATTAGGATCGGGTATATCGTCATCGGAAAAGTCATGATTTTATAAGGTCAATCCTGTTTTTATTAGGTTAGATTAAAATAATATCTTGATTGAGTGAGGTTGTGTTTTAATTGAAATTGTTAAATTAGTCCGACGAATATTCAAATTTATTGAGGTTATCGTTAGTAGTTCAAAGTTCATAATGATTGCCGAATTCGCACATTCCACGGATATATACCATTTCAGTTCAATCTTAAAACATCAAACACCAAGATAAACTATCATTTTCTTCCGAAATTTCGTAGTATTGAAATGCGAATTTATGAAAATATAACACATAAAAAATAAATGTAGTAAACGAGATATGTATGCATATTAAAACTATTTTAAATCATGATCGTTATCAAACATAATGAGAACATATACAAATATGGGTATGACAGTGCATGTGTACATCGCACATAGAAATTGTTTTTACTGAAAGCTAAGGGAGTAAAAAAGATTTAGATGTAGAGTATGTATAAATCATAAACAAATTTTGTTAAATCGAAGAAAAGGAAATAATATTGAAAACAAATACTGTGATAGTACTAAAAATGATCAATATTAAAGCATTTTAACAAATGATAAAATAACTGTTGGCGAAAATAAAATAAATGTCCAAAGAAGTGAAGCTAGCGTAGAATACCAACCCTGATGTATGGCAGTGAGACATGGAACTGACAGAAGAAGGATGAAAGTAGACTGAACGCTGTGGAAATGAGATCCCTGATGCGAATGTGCGCTAAAACCACGTATGACCGTGCTAAAAATGTAAATATCCGGAAAGAATGCAAGGCTGATGTAAGCGTAATGCACAGGATCAAGAAAGGTAAGCTTAGACGGTTTCGGCATGTAGAGCGAATTGACGAAGAAAGGAGTGTGAGAATAATGTATGACGCGAAAGTGAATGGAAGAAGAAGTCGGGACGTCCGAGGAAGATATGGCAGGAGCAACTGAATCAAATACTTGGGTCGGGCCATGTCGGGAGTCAGAATAAAAGAAGAGTATTAATGTAAATGAAGCAAGGAGTGTGCGCCAAGACAGAGTTGTATGGCGGTCCGTCCCATTTGCCTACCCCTGCGGGGAAACGGCGTGATGATTAGTCAGTTATTAAGCCAGTGATTTTATAACAAACTATTAAAAAAATCTGAGAAGTACAGAAAATACGAAGTCTCTGTTCTGCTCCTTAGGTGTCCGTATCGTTTATCTTTTTCATTAAAAAAGGCTGCAACTTTTGCCTGGTTTCCTCTACAAAAGCCACCTGAAGTAATGACTTTCCTGTCTATATTTACAGTTTCCCGCAACGCCATCTGTCGTAATGAGTAATGTCAGTAGTGACTTACGTACATTTCTTCCAGTCCAGAAACTTCCTCCATAAGGATTATTGATCCCGTGTTATTCTGTTACGACACGCTATCTTGTTTTCCTTTTAGGGCTATTTTAATAATGATCACTTTCTCCATTCCGCAAATAGGCATCATGCATAAGCTCTTGGGAAGCTTTTGTAAAAATGTAATTTTCTCTCTTTGTGAGCGGGCTTTTCCCTCAAATGATTATCGTTTATCTTAATCTGCGATAACGCTAATCTCTCTACAAAAATACAAATAACGTAGCCGCCAGGTTTCAGAAAAACACGAACGAATTTAAACTGCGGTCGAGTTTACAAAAAATTCTAGATTAAAATTAAACAATACAATTCAAATTCTTACAGTTATTTGAAATTCAAAGCCCGTGCCGTGAAATTGGTAATTTTTCGTTGTGTTTTATATTTTCTCTACAAAGAGAATTTTATAAATTTCGATAAAGAGATTGCAAATATACCAAGTTCTTTTATGTAAAAGTTTTAAACGGGCGATTGAGCGATTTATATTTGACGTCATCAAGGAATTATGAGGTAAGAATGCCAAAAATTATAGCCGCTTATGACAAGACTAAAGCTTTGAAATTAATTCATATTCACAAGACAGTAAAGTAGATACCTACATATATATAATAAAAGCGTATGATAACGATGTGTTCCTTTTTAAAGAAACGTTAACATTGTTGTTTTCATAATATATTATTTCGTCGCTGGAAGGGCATAAGGACTTTGACACTTTGGTCAAAAATGAGTTAAATATGCAGCTTTGATCAGTTTTTTTTCTGTGTCAAATACTCTGAATCTCGTTTGATTCTGAAGACTTTAGTGGCCCTTCAGCCATCCAGAATATATTAAACATTTGGGAGAAGGTTCGACTCGAGCGACACAAATTTGTCACTTTTTAGCTTTTTGTCGCTTCGGGTAACTCAGTGAGAGCATTGACTAAACCTGATTTAACTCTTATTTAACTTTTTAACTTTTTTTTCAAATTTCAACCAAGTACTGAAGACTTATGAATTTTATTGTAAAGTAAAAAAAAGACTTTAAAGTGGTCTGGTGTAAGCTTCCCAAAATGGCGCTTAAGCCCTTTTGCCTTTCTGGCGACAATATATATAATTATTTCTGAAAGTTATCCTTAAAGTTATTTTAAGGACGAGCACTGAATTTATTTTTAAGGAGCTAGACGTCCTAAACATGAAACAACTATACTCTAAAAATATCCTATTGCACCAATTTATTAATGTCCATATGTTTGAAGAAAGGAAAATTTCTATAACCTTAAGGCAGTCACACATAAAATTCATTAATATCCCAGCCTATAAAACCGCTTACGGACAAAAAAGTTTTAAGTACAACGCCATTAAGCAATTCAATTCTCTGCCCAGTACCATCAGAAACATACAAACCAAAAGCTCCTTTAAAAGCAATATCATTACTCACCTTAAAAACCAAGTTCAATTTAGTTCTTAATATGTAGATTCTATATCTTCAAATTTGTCAATTAATTATATTATTTTTATTTTTATTATGTATGTACTATATTTTCGATATTAACATGTTACTATGTAGCTAAAAAACCACTTTTGCAAATTGCCATCCCAACACAGGCTTATGCTTAGTGGGATGGGCAATATACAAACCAATAAAAAATGTTTTTTCAAGTAAAATAATACATCAAATAAAAATAAATATACTTATTTTATTCGATTTCTGTTGTTATCGACCATAGGATTTGTTGTAACTTCTTGGGGAACATTAAACATGTGCAGTTGATTCAAAACGCCATGGTAAAGTTGCTAGTAGTCTAAACAGTTTTTGTCCAAATTAATGTATAATCTATTCCTGTTATTTTGTGACAAAATATTGTAATGCCACATAATTATATCTGACAATTCGTAGTAATCAGTATCTGACAATTCGTAGTAATCAGTATATGACAATTCGTAGTAATCAGTATCTGAAAATTCGTAGTGATCAGTATCTGACAATTCGTAGTAATCAGTATCTGACAATTTGTAGTAATCAGTATCTGACAATTCGTAGTAATCAGTATCTGCCAGTGGTGGATGGTGTACAAAAATCGCGATTAAACAGTTAGTTAAACAGTTAGAAATAAAAAAAAAACGTGAACGAACCCTTGAATACATTATAATTCTGATAAACGAAAGAATGCGGCTGACGGCTGATGCACAGAAACGCGTTTTGATAGGCCTAAAAACATCACCATCGTACGGATCGTCTACTCTCTGAACAGCTTCGGCAAAGCTGCGCTACGACCGAATAGTAGCCGAGTGGACAAACGCGTCGGATTCCTACCCGGGCGTCGTGGTTTCAATTCCTTTGTTGACTAAGTCCTCCATCATTTCACAAGCAACCTCTCCGCTTATTATGGTGGCAGAAAGAGTTTTTCAAATACTGTCTGGTTATTCGTAACCCGGGAATGTTTGTTTTTATTTAAAAAGCGAAAGACCATACGCATTCTTTAATCGGATCAAGAAATGTTTTTTTTTACTATAAATCGTATTGTATTCAACTTTTGTTATATATTAAGTAGAGATATGTTAAAAATGCATTAATTTGGGAGAGCTTTAGAGAGAGAGTGGTTGGCACCCATCGTCTACTCTGTATACCCTAAAGGGAAAAAACAATAAAATTATTTTAATAAGGTATTTTTTTTAATCTTTCAAAGGCTTTTCAAAAAGTATTATCAAAAATTTGTCTCACAACGAGTGTTAAAATGTCACTCTATCAATAGATCGAGTAATCGTAAAATGTGAATTGTTACCTATAAAAGTTTATTAAATTTAACCAAATCTCGTTCTCCTGGCGTTGGCCTCAATCAAATAAAAATCACTTTAATCTCCGTTTCATCTGTACCTACAGTATGTCCTGAATTTTAATCGGCGAGAGACGGAATAATTTAGAGAATTAATTCATTAAAATCCGGGTAGGTCGCTACCCACGTACCTGGCGAAAACTCCGCCACCATTTAAAACAATTGTAATAAAAGGAAAACACGTCTGAATTACAATAGCAGTCTCGTTCATAATTAAAACAGGCTTCTATGAAAGATCGTGCGAGAGGCAGCGTACGAAGGCTTTATTTAAAATTCAAGATTTAAAGATTTATGTTTAGATGATTCGGGAGAAATTCGTGAAAATCTAGGGGAAGATCAAATCTTTATTCAATGTGGGTTGGGCGGACTAAATATGAAATCCTTTTCATTTTGGTACCCTGGATTTGGTCTAATCATTACACGAGAAAAGGGTTTTTTTTACATCAACAAGTTCTCGTAGTTTTTTGCTGGTGGGTGGACTTTTTGTTTGAACATCCTCGGGACAAGGACTTGATTACAAAAATGTCTTTATTTTCATGTTTTTATACGAATACTAGTATGTTAGTAACCAGCTTCGCATGGGAAGGAAAAAATGACCAATGACATTACAAACTTATAAACACGTCGTAGAGCGCTTAAAGTGGCAAGCAAAAAGCACTGTAATTTCTGTACTTTCGATTTAGCGCATCTGGTATTATTAAACTATCACGCGTTGCTTGAGGTCATATGACGTCATAGACGTTAGGTGAGAATGCTGTTTTTGTTCTACAGGTATTTCATTAGAAGATGCTCCGAGGAACTTGCGCCATTGATCCCTTCGATACCGGTGCATAGTCGAAAAACTCGCCAAACGCGCGCCCAACATTTTTACACGGTTGACATTCAATACATGAGAAAGAGTCGCTTTATGACTCGTTCTTATGTTCAACAGCTCGGCTATGGAACGATTTGCCGGCCTCTGTGTTTCCTCCCTCCTTCAACATGGGCCTCCCCAAGACCCAGGCTTACCCCTTCCTTTCCTCAAAAAGACCCTCCTCAAAGCATCCCCAAAGATGACATAACAACATGACAAGAGGGAAATTATTTCCCTCAAGGCCAATTATTGTAAAAATTAAAATAAAAGATGATACAATCATAATGTTTTTCGTTTGTAATTCTTTAGTTTTCTTGGTTTTGTAACATTCCGAAAATTTCATCCACAGAATTTCATCCACAATTTGAAAATTACGTACCCACTGACTTTCTAAAGGAATTCTTTTCTTTAAAGAAACGTATTAAGCTACGGGAAATTTTGACAATTGTAATTTTATTTAAGATTTTTATATGATTGTAACGACAATTTATGTTATTTTTTTTTGTTTTATCATTGTTACGTAATCTGTAGAATTTGTGCGTAATTGTTAAATTGATATTACTTATTCTGACTGTTTTAACAATATTCTTCAATTTACTAGTGATATTTATAATTTTGTATCTATAAGTCAGCCCGTCCTTAAGGCTGATAAGGATTTTGAAAGAAGGGTGAATACAGGAAACTCCATTAATGGAGGACTAAACGCTATTAATAATAATAATAATTGGCTGATTTATATAGCGCCGTTTTCGTGACAGAGATATCACCTCAAGGGCGCTTTACATCATAATTAACATAAAATTACAACTAAGACTTAATATTAACTTATGCTTAATACTTATAACTAGTGACTTACAACTAACATATTAAAATTAGCACATATTTATAATGGTTGTTGCCCGTGCTGTCCGTCCCTAGGGTCCCTAAGGTCCCTAGGGTAGAAAAAAAAGTTAATTAAGTAATATTTAACTATATTTTTAAACTACGTATAGCACTCGGACTGAGTGATCAAAACTCTAGTTAAGGAAATTGACGTTATAGTGGGTGTGATAATTTAAAAAAGTGAGTCTTAACTCTGAACTCAATTGAGCTGTCAATCTTTCGCAAATGTGAAGGGAGGTTATTCCAAGCTGTGGGGCCTGCTATGGCAAAAGCTCGCTCTCCGAAATTGGTGTTGGGATTGCGTTTAGGTACAGTGAGTCCACCTATGGCCGTTGAAGATGCTGATCGAAGAGTAACTTGTCTCGTGTTAGTACCGCTTGGAATGCATAGTTTCGACAAGTAAGGCAGCGCCATGTCATGTTTCGCCTTAAAAATCATCCAGCATAGTTTGAATTGGACCCGTTCAGGACATTTAAGACAATGAAGGTTCTTAAGATGTTGCGATATATGGGAATATTTGGAAACGCCAGTTATCAGCCTTGCTGCAGCATTAAAAACTGACTGAAGTCTGTCAGTGTGTATTTTGGGAAGATTTGCATATATGCCATTGCAATAATGGCGCAAATAAGAAATGGTCCAAAGAAGCGAAGCTATTAGTCCACAATGGAGTGCTTATACCAACCCTGATGTATGGTACGCTGCTAACACTAGTAAAAATCAAGAAATTCATTCGTAAGTGCACGCATATTACTTATTATTTTTAATAAAAAAATTATTTCCACTGTTTCCCGAAGATTTTAAGCGCCGTCAGAGAGAGAGTGAGATGGTGAACGTAGCAACACATAAGTATGAGAAGCACAACCGACTGGCAGTAGGTCGTCTTAATACTGCGTTCCCTATTCGTCGATCTAGATCTAGGATGCAGTATTCGACGACGAAATGCTGCCTGAACCAATATATATTACACCCATATTCTTTGAATGTCTATCTTTGTCATACATGACCGATGTTTGAATTTACTGGGAACGTACGTGTGTTTGTTACTTGCCACATTTTGTGTAAATATTCAAAGACAATAACGTGTCTATATGTTTGTAATATCATTGCCTTAAAAAGCAAAAAAATAGGAAACGGACAATAACATAATTACGACTCGTCTTTTTTGTCGGTAAAACGGGACTTTCAAAGTGCCTGAGCTTGTGATGAAAATGTTGATGCGGGCTGAAGTATCTAGCTGTGAAAATTTCATGGTGACAGAGATCACCTTTCACGAGTTTTTCGTAAGGCATGTAAACAGTTTTTTTTTTATATCAATGTTTCGACTAAAGTATATTTAAAAAAATATATTTAACATTTTACCCCGTAGTATAAAATATATTTATTTATTTATTTATAAATTAACGGACTAAAGTCCAATTACAAAAATACATATAAAACACGAAATATAAAAAAAGAGTAACAGAGAAGGAATAGCATATAAATTGAAATAGATGAAGCGATGACAAAAATAAGGCAAAATAAACATAAGAGAGAACATTCAAGCCATGGTCTAGTCAAAGTTTTGGTAGAGTCGTAAAGCATGACGAAAATCATTTAGACTGCTACCAAAAATTTCAAGACCATGGCTTGAGTTAACAAGTCTTGACATTCTGGACATTGGAGAATTATACCCGTAATTAGTATTGTGATGATTGAGGAACAGCAATTCATTGTTTCTGAGTCTACGGTAAGGAATGTTGAACTGGATAAGTCGCAACAGAGAAGGTGAGTCAATAAAACAATTAATAATTTTGTAAATGGAAATTAAATCGAAGTCTTTCCTGCGCTTTTCTAATGAAGACATTTTCAATAATTGTTCAATTTCATCATATGAATAATCGCCTCTTTCTCGCCCCAATCTCCATGCAATACCGCGTAAGAAGCGATGTTGTACGGATTCAATATGATGAATATGAACGGTATAGAAAGGGGACCAAATTACACTAGCATATTCTAAATGAGGGCGAACTAATGAGCAGTAAAGGATTTTTAGAGTCTTTATATTATTAAAGTCACATGAATTTCTATTGATGAAGCCAAGAAGTTTTAATGATTTATTAACTACATTATTAATGTGATCACGAAAAGAAAGATTATAGTCTATAGTGACACCAAGATCTTTTATAGATCTGACGGTAGATAGGGAGACACTATTTAATTTATAATTGAAGAGGATCGGTTTATGAGTTCTATGAAATGACATAATTTTACTTATGTATGGTTTTAAAGTTTATTTTGTAGAACTCCATTTTAATTTTTATGTTTTTTACTTTTATTTAAACAATAATTATTATTATTTTAATTTTTAAAAAACAGTTTTTAGTTAAAAGCTCTGCGATGTAATTATTTTTACGCGTGACAGCTGTTTCGCCTTCTGAGGGCATTGAAACAGCTGTCACGCGTAAAAATAATTACATCGCAGAGCTTTTAACTAAAAAACTGTTTTTTAAAAATTAAAATAATAATAATTATTGTTTAAATAAAAGTAAAAACATAAAAAAAATAAAAAAAACATAATTTTACATTTATCAATGTTTAATTCTAGGCAGTTAGTTTCACACCATTCATTAAATGAATCAATATCACTTTGGAGAAGAATACAGTCATGAAAAGATTTTATTATTTTAAGGATCTTATTGTCATCTGCAAAAAGCCAAAAACGCGAGGAAGAAAATACTTTGGCAATGTCGTTAATAAATATGTTAAAAAGGAGAGGAGCTAGATGGGCACCTTGGGGTACTCCAGACGTTACTTTAATATTAATAGATTCAAAGTTATTAATTTTGACTCTTTGTTGTCTATCATTTAAATAAGATTTGAAGAAAGATAATAAATAATAAATAAATAAATAATTAAAATCAACAAAAAATGAAGTAGATGCCTTCGAACTCTGTCGTTATAAAAAAAACGTTATTAAAATGCGTTATTTCACATTTGATAATATACTAAAATAACGCGTAGTTCTAGATTGGTAAATACTCATAGTATCGCCCTGGTGAAAGACCACCATTCAGAATCGAAACGTTGCTTGAAATGGCTTTAGCCGCCTGAACCCGATCTAAATAGCCAGGTACTTTCTAACCTTCCTACTCCCTATCTCCTTCCCCTCCCCACTACCTTCAGTCTAACACCATACCCCAATCAGGGATGCCATAGTCCCACTGGCTCTAGACGATTGAGAGCAGTCGGGAATCTTGTGACCCAAATGCTGCTCAAATTACGTCAACAAATTTCAACAGAAAATCTGTTTTATTCTGACCTATTTAAACACGATTCTCACTCCATCGAACCATCAGATTACCAGTCTAACCTTAAAATAAACAAGGTCAACTTATAGAATTAACACGATCAACTTGTTGACTCGAATATCCCGTGTCCGATGTCGACGGCTCACTAAACATTCCATAAAATAGGAAGATAATTGCGATAGTAAATCTACTCCGCTCGTCCAACATTATGTCCTCGGGTCGCGAGAGTCTATCCGTCACTAATTGCCATTCAATTACGATTAATTATTAATTAATTAAGGCTCTAGATGGTTGCTACAACATTAGCTTAAATGATACATTACTTGTGATCCAATTACGTCCTACATTGAGGGGGAGGGGGTGAATTGATCTCGACTGAAAAATTGCGTATTAATATTTTGCTGCAAATAGCTTTAATGATTTAATAATACCAATAAGGTGGCACAGATTAGATACGTTGAGGTTCCGAATTCAACTGCCGCACAGCTAGTACTTTTGTGGCGAAAAGCTCTTACAATCTTCGGGCCACAATGTAACTGACAAATTTGAAGATATAGAATCTACATATTAAGAACTAAATTAAACTTGGTTTTTAAGGTGAGTAATGATAATGCTTTTAAAGGAGCTTTTGGTTTGTATGTTTCTGATGGTGCTGGGCAGAGGATTGAATTGCTTAATGACGTTGTAATTAAAACTTTTTGTCCGTAAGCGGTTTTATAGGTTGGGATATTAAATAATTTTATGTGAGACTGCCTTAAGGTTCTAGAAATTTTCCTTTTTTCAAACATATGGATATTATTAAATTGGTGCAATATGATGTTTTTAGAGTAAAGTTGTTTCAAGTTTAGGACGTCTAGCTCCTTAAAAACAAATTCAGTGTTCGTCCTTAAAGAAACTTTGAGGATAACACTCAGAAATAATTTTTGGATGTTTATTAGAGGCTCCAGGCAATTGTTGGTGGCACTACCCCGACTGGTAATGCCATATTCTAAAGAAGATTGCACAAGTGCACAGTAAACTTGCCTTAGTTTATTTAATATGTGTCTTACATTTAAAAAAAAAACGAGTCTCCTCAGATATATGGTACCTTAATTTGTATTTCTTTTACAAATATAAAATCTAATTTCTTATATGTATTAAATTTATAACAGTTTGTCATGTATAAGAAATTCAATAAAGAAAATTATTATTATTATTATAATGGACAGTTTTTTTTTAAATACAAGTAAATTATTTTAATGATTAATAAATACCAAATTTAAACTTTAACTCATTACTATGTAACCCGTCTCTCAGTAGCTAATAAAACTACCCGAAGGTATATTTGAATGTATTGTAAAGCCGCCTCTGTCGGAAATAAAACAAAACCCTAAGTTGTAGATGTTCACTATGATATAGCCTCAATAAGCGTCCATTCTGGGCATTTATAGTGTATAATATATACGACGGCCTCCATAGTCGAGTGGTAAGACGTTCGACTACGAATCTAGAGTTCGCAGGTTCAAACGCGGCGTGCGCAACAACTTTTATTTATTTTTAAAATAAAAGCTAGTTTGTTTGGACACCACTTTATAAGATACATATACCAACCGGTTTTGGCTCTACCTGAACCTTCTTAAGAAGGTTCAGGAAGAGCCGAAACCGGTTGGTATATGTATCTAATAAAGTGGTGTCAAAACAAAGCAACTTTTATTTAAAATGTAATTATGTCTTACCACAAAGTGAATGCTTCATGTCAAAGTTTAACTTTTATTTCATTAATATGTGTCATAACACATTTAATGCACATAAAGAGCGCTAGATACTCAATGCGGCTGACGGCTGATGCACAGAAACGCGATTCGATAAGGATTTAGGCCTAAAAACATCACCATTGTATGAATCGTCTACTTTCTGAACAGCTTCGGCAAAGCTGCGCTGCGACCGAATAGTAGCCGAGTGGACAAGCGCGTCGGATTCCTACCCGGGCGTCGTGGTTTCAATTCCTCTGCTAGCTAAGTCCTCCATCATTGCATGAGCAACATCTTTGGCTTATTGCGGTGGCAGAAGAGGTTTTTCAAATATTTTCTGGTTATTTGTAACCCGTGAATGTTTGCATTTCATTAAAAAGCGAAAGACCATACGTATTCTTTAATTTGTTGAACTCAGCGCCCAGAAATGGATTTAGCCATGTTTGGTGACCAAATCTGAATAGCCAGGTACTTCTAAACCTTCCTCTTCCCCTCCCCACTACCTTCAGCTTCACAACATGAGCAAAAAAACTTTTGTGCTAATTAAACATTTATTTGTATTTCGCCGAGAATTGAACCCGAGTCAACCGGTCCAATTTTAATGCCCCACGCCACGATTGTAAACAAAATAAAATGCGCAGTAATTAGCACTCAATCATCTTCGATGGGTACTGCTACTTATCTTGAACATTCTGTTTGATTTAGTGTTGCAACTTTGTATCGCTAAATACAGTATCGGTGATAAAAGCGTTGTAACTCAACATTTTTTATTATCCATAGATAAACACAGCGTTACACTTTTCAAATCATCCACGAAATGTGTCAACATTGTGTTCAGTGAACAGAAAGATTCCCGCAATCCCGAGAATGTCAAACGTTTCCTGTTTCCTGTTTCCCTGTGTACTAAATATTATCCAACATTTTCAGAAAAGTCAGCATTTCTAAGATATTCTGAAAATGGCGAACATCCCGGTATTCTCCTTTGCGATTATTCATATCGTGACAAGCATTCCACCCGTAGTACGTTAAATAATTCCGGCAGGCATTTTAAGAAAATTTTCCTGAAAACCTTTTACCTTACTGTATTTTCATTTATAGAGGACGAATCGTATCATCTTTACTTAACCTCTGGAATGCCGGATACAATGACGGATGCAAGGTACAATTTCCGACGTACCTTGCTGACTGTATTTTTGTAATAAATCACTTGTGTTGTACGAAATGATGTTTTTGTCAATTATGCTATCTATTCAGATGATGTCTTTATATATTTTTTCTAGTTGTATATTAATGGTATAATACATAAAAGTGGTTTTCTGGAAAAGCTGATGCGAAAATGAATAGAAGAAGAAGTCGAGGATGCCTCAGGAAATCATGACACGATCAAGTAAATCAAATACTTGAGTCGGGTCATGTGAGAGTCAGAATAACAAAAGAGTATGAATGAAGCAAGGAGTGTGTGCCAAAACAGAATTGTATGGCGGTCCGTCCTCTCTGCCTACTCTGAAACGGCGTGATGATTAGTTAGTTTAGTTTGTTAAGTATAAAAAGCATATGTTGAAAATGAAAATAATTATAAATTAAGATTAAAATAACATAATTATTGAAAATGTCTTCATTATAAAAGCGCAGGAAAGAATTTTAATTTCATTTTCATTTACAAAATTATTAATTGTTTTATTGACTCACCTTCTCTGTTGCAACTTATCCAGTTCAACATTCCTTGCCGTAGACTCAGAAACAATGAATTGCTGTTCCTCAATCATCACAATACTAATTATGGGTATAATTCTCCAATGTCCAGAATGTCAAGACTTGTTAACTCTTCAAGCCAAGGTCTTGGAATTTTTGTAGCAGTCTAAATGATTTTTGTCATTCTTTACGACTCCACCAAAACTTTGACTAGACCATGACTTGAATGTTCTTTCTTATGTTTATTTAGTCCTATTTTTGGCATCGCTTCATTTATTATTATGTATGTGCTATTCCTTCTCTGTTGCTCTTTTTTCCATTTCGTGTTTTATATGTCTTTTTTGTAAATGGAGTTTAGTCCGTTGTTTATAAGTAAATAAATATGTTGCCGACCTTGCGTGAAACTGTCCGAAACGTAGAGTCCTACCACAGCCAGGATATCAAGTACAATAGGGCGCCCTTCAGAAGTTTACATGCCATAAGCTGTAACGCTAAACCCCTCCTAGAACTAAAGCCACACACAGGTACCCAACATTACCAAGAAGTGTTAACCAACATCCCCATACAAAAGTATGCCCCTACTACATACATAACTTACGATATTCTATTATCTTCACATTTCTTCTGATAATAGACACTAAAAGGCTATCCTTAACGTTAAATCAAGAAGGGTGAGAAAGCGTACTACCTTAAAAGTAAAATATCAAATCTTCGCCGGAAAGGCAAAAGGGCTGAAACGCCATTTTGGGAAGTTTACACCGAAGTTTTTTCTTTAAATACATAAGTCTTCAGTACCTAGTTGGATTCTGAGAAAAAGTCAGGTAACTCAATGCTCACTGAGTTACCTTGAAGCAAAAAGCTACAAAACTCCCAAACTTGTGTCGCTTGAGTCAAGCCTTCTCCCAAATGGTAAATATAGTTTAGATGGCTGAAGGGCTACAAAAGTCTTTAGAGTCAAACGAGAATCAGGGCATTCGATACAGAAAAAACAACTCGTCAAAGCTGCGTATTTAACTCATTTTTTACCAAAGTGTCGCTTAAGCTCTTTTGCCTTTCCAGCGACGATATTTCTCTCTTGTGATTTCTTCTCAGAGCAATAATATACAAGAGGGATAGCTTTGCGAAAGAGTGTAGTCAGAATTGTTATTTTTTTCCTGACTCGAGCGTGGCTAGGGTTTTCATGGACACACCTTTTTACATCCATTCATAGCACTGTGTTGACATAATGTGGCGTTTATTTGGGTAACCACTTTTTTACAGTATTGTTATCAACAAAAATATAGGATATAACCTCAAAAGCCGTTAAGATATGTCACATAACAAAACGCAGTGGGCGGAGTCGCCGGACACGCGGGAGACGGAAAACATGCTTACATACCTAAAAGTGGTGCGATATTATGTGACGACTTGTCTTGTCTCTTTCTCTCTCACGTAAAAACCGGGAGAAAGTGATTTATCGTGAATTTGTATTGGTTAGGTAAAAATATTTAGCTGTCTCTCCATATATATTCTTACTACAAAGATTCCATCAACCTTTAGTCATTTGAAATTTTGTTTCCAGGTCCACTCGGCGATCCAGCAACCCGGTTTCGCGCGCGTGAAGCGGGGCCTGCGGGCGCGCGCCCCCTCGGCGGCGCCCCCCGCGCCCCTGGCCGCCCCCAGCGACCCCTACTTCCCCTTCCAGTGGTACCTGCGCAACACGGGCCAGAACGGCGGCAAGGCCCGCCTGGACCTCAACGTGGAGGCCGCCTGGGCGCAGGGGGTCACGGGCAAGAATGTCACCACCGCCATCATGGATGACGGTAGGCTGTTTTGCAATTAGTTGTGATCCTTCTTGTCCTTATCCCAATCTCGCTTTTTTCACCATCATTTATGCCAGTTTGACGAATTTCGAGAATAAAAAGGTGTGGGCTTGGGTGCGAAAATGAACGATCTGAAAGTATGTTGCCTTCTGTTTGACAATAATAATAATACTAATATTTGGACGATTTGTTTAGCGCCGTTTTTGTGAAAAATCACCTCAAGGGCGCTGTACAGTTCTTATTTTCTATCATTACATATAAATTCCTAGTTTAAATAAGAAAATATACAGGAACATACTTACCTGGCAGGTCCCATCAGATAGACACAATTATTAACTTAAAATTATGATTATTTTTTTTCCGATTTAGGGCATGGGAGCGAAATTAAAAGAATGGACTTTCTGATTTTTTCATACAGTGACGGCCTCCATAGTCGAGAGGTAAAACGCTCGACTATAAATCCAAAGGTCACGGGTTCGAACTCGGCGCGCGCCAATTATTTTTATTTAATTAATATGTGTTATAACACATGTAATTCATATAAAATAATAAAAGGTATATTTGCGGCACGTTCCAGAGTGGTAGACACTCTAAGTATCGACCTGGTGAAAGACCACCATTCAGAATCGAAACGTTGCTTGAAATGGCTTTTGGACGTGTTTGGTGACTAGATCTGAATATCCAGGTACTTCCCAACCTGTCTCTTCCTCATCTCCTTTCCCACCCCACTACCTTAAGCATCACAACATACCATTGGGGATGCCATAGTCTCACTGGCTCTAGACGGTTAAAGAGCAGTTGGGACTCTTGTGCGGATTCACAATAAAAAAAAGTTTACTGTACGCAATCGACATTTATAACTTTTTAAAAATTAATGAAACTTATGAGGTTTTTGTGGATACCTGAATAATCAATCAATTTAAAACATTAATAAAACATCTTAAGCGTTGTAGTGTTAAAATTCCGTAATGTTACCCCACGTAACCTCTACTCCTAGTGTAGGAATGTAGGAAAAGAATAAATAATGGAAATTGGAAAGATTTTACTTGTACAGAAAAGAGGTAACAGGCAAATCAGGGTGTTAGAGAAAGCTTAATTTTAACTTAATCTTTAGCTTAAGTTTAACCTGACTTTCGCAATATCTTCATTGTCCAAAATTTGGTGAACTCGATGTCAAACACTACTTCTCTTCTTCCGTACATTTGTTCGTACTTCTTTCTTCCTTTAGTTTTATTGATTATATTTTCTAATTACGACAATCTATCATAATTTAACAAATATCACCTTTCGGCTTTCCGATGGCCCATTTAATATCTAAAAAGTTTATTATCAAACTTATAACTCAACTGAGACACTACACACTTCAAAGGAAAGTTTATTGCTCCTGAGCAAAATCTCTTCCCGTATCGACATATTCTGTGAGGAGAGATTCTATAGGAAAATCCTATTCATTCTTGAAAGAATTTTTTGCCAATGACGTGATTTTTTATCTTGTAATTCTATATACGTCGGTAAATACTATATTTTATTTTTCATATGAATTAAATTAATAACAGTTTGTAATGCATAAGAAATTATTGAATTAAATAGTGATTATTATTATAAAAACGAACACGTAACCTAAAATAGACTTCCGAAAAAAATTACAAGCATTTTTAAAAAATATATTAAATCATTTTTTTTATACAGTAGCTACTCGAAATATTTGAGAGATTTTCAAATGATATGATTATGGAGATTCTGGCATGAAACATGTCGCTCGTTTTGATTTATTTTAAACGTTATAATTCATGAAAGTGCCCTTTTGTTTTCGAGGGGACGTAGGATTTCCATATCTCTAAACAATGTGGTGTCCATATTTACATAAAATATATATTGGGAAAAATATTGCCTAAGTTGAATTTTTCAAAATATGTTGAATTTTTTTTTGTTTGGCAGGCTAAATATAATAATTTGTACAACAGCAAGCCTTCGTAATGATGGAGTGTCAGTCCTTCGCGGACAGTAATTAATTACCGTCAGCACTCCACACCGTATTTTGACCAAATAGTTGTTGACAGATCATTAATTATCATTATTTTATGAGACCACCACAACCGCTTTTGACATACTTGTAGATTTGACAACAACGGTTTAGCGAAGAGGATCGACAAATATTTGATCACCATTTTTATTTTTAATTAACGGGTATCAAAATAAAGAAGTTTATCAATGTGAATATTTTTTGTTTTAACAAACAAATTGAAAATCATTTTCATGCCCGCTGCAGACAGGTTATACCTTTACAATGAATGGAACCACTTCAATCTACACTAATTACTCATTAAATACTATATTACAAAACCAGATTTCTTAGTTGAGAATACATAGATAAATAAAATCACAAGTTTTTACGGTTTTGCTTTGTTGAATTGAAGTACTGTTCTATGTATTTTAAAATCAAATACTGTTTTATGAATGTGCAGAACTAATTTAACGGCCCACTTAACTGGTTAATAATTAATTGGGCCCTGCAAATTCGGCCGATCTTTTCAATTATTTCCAACTAACTAACCATCACGCCGTTTCCCCGCAGGGGTAGGTAGAGAAGATGGACCGCCATAGAACTCTGTCTTGGCACACACTCATTCTAAAAATAAATTATCAATTGTGCAAAAATAAACATTTTTACTTATTACTAGTAGGTATAATATTAATTCAGTTTATATACAGTGTCTAGTTTCTAGTTAATGATAATTACCTCCCTAATTGAGAAAATCCTCGTGCTTAGGGAGGGAATTGTTTCATTTACATTCATACATCGTCTCATAGATACTCTTTTGTTATTGTAACTCTTGATGTGGCCCGACTCAAGTATTTGATTCACTTGATCGTGCCATGTCTTCCTCGAGCCTCCCCAACTTCTTCCATTCACTTTCGCGGCGTATATTATATTCAAACTCCTTTCTCCGTTCATTCCCTCTACATGCCCTAACTATCGAAGGGTCGTTTTCTTAATCCTATTTATAACGCTTACATCAGCTTTGCATTCTTTCCGGATATCCACATTTTTAACACGGTCATCCATGGTTTTGACGCACATGCGTCTAGAGGATCTCATTTCTACAGCATTCAGTCTATACTTTCATCCTTCGACGATTACAAAACTATTGACGTTTGAACCCGTGTAGGAATTAAAGTTAAAATAAATCTACCTCGTTTCGTCTACTGTTCGATTGATGATATTGACAAATAATGTATTTATGGTGTAAATTGGATTATCAATGCCGATAGACAACAATAATAAAGGGAGATGAATTGCATTTTCGACATTTCTTTACAAAAAATCGTTAAATGCAATTTCCAGCGCCATCAATGGTTTCCGCCCTTTTATTAAATGAAAACCGCACAAGAGTCTCAACTTCTCTCAACCGTCAGCCAGTGAGACTATGGCATCACTAATTGTGAGGTATGTTGTGAGGCTGAAGGTAGTGGTGAGGGGAAGGAGATTGGGAAGAGGAAGGTTGGGAAGTACCTGGCTATTCAGATCTGGTCACTAAACACGGCTAAAGCCATTTCAAGCAACGTTTCGATTCTGAATGGTGGCCTTTCCCCAGAGCGATACTATTAGTATCTACTACTATGAAACGTGCCGCAAATATACTTTTTATTATTTATATATGAATTAAATGTGTTATGACACATATTAATCAAATAAAAGTTATTGGCGCACGCCGGGTTTGAACCCGCGACCTTTGGATTCCTAGTCGAGCGTCTTACCACTCAACCGTGGAGGCCGTCAACTCAACCATGGAGGCCAATGAATGAATGAACATAACTCAACGATTTATTAGGTTACATGCTATATTTTTGTTCATTACAATTCTGTGAAAAAGTGGTAATAAGAATAAACAAAAACATCATGTCGATATGTGCTATGAATGGATGTATGGGCATATCCCTATTTGGGGATGCCATAGTCTCACTGGCTCTAGAAGGTTAGGAACAGTTGAGACTCTTGTGCGGTATTCGTATAAAAAAAAATATATATATATATTTCGCGTATCAAAACGTGTGGGCGGAGTCAACGGAGACGCGGGACACGAAGAACGTTCTAACAATACTTTAAAGCGGTTTGATAATTTGGGAGATTTTGTTGTCTCTTTCTTTCTCACTGTGTACGAAGTAAAACCCCGGAGAAAGTGATTTATCACAAATGTGTATGGGTTGGGTAAAAAGAATTAGCTCTCTCTCCATATATTGTTACTTAAAGAAAAATAAAAAAATAAAAAAAAAATTAAAAAAATAAAAATGATAATTTAAGTTATTCTAAATTTTAAGTTTTTATGATATGGTGATTGTGTCCTGCCAGAAGTGACCTGCCAGGTAAGTATGATGCTGTATATTTATATAAACTAAGAATTAATATTAAGTAGAAATTAAGATTTGTACAGCGCCCTTGAGGTGATTTTTCACAAAAACGGCGCTTTGCAAATTATCCAAATATTATTATTATTATTATTCAAGGCTTACACTGATATAATTTGTTTAAAATAATATGATCTGAATTATATTCCAAGGCATAGCGGCACGTGTTTGAAGTTAGGATAATACTACGAACCTTGAAATTTCCCTTAGGCCCACGTCCTCTGTTATTGAAAAACAATGTTGGGGTCTTTGTTGTTTTACGTAAACGGCATGCCAATACTTTCGACTACCAAAGTGCGTACGAAATGATTAAGTAATATTTATACTAGCGGGTAGAAGAATTGTTTACTTCAGATCTCAGGAAAGGTGTTGCAATCCCATGAGTTCCATATTATAAAACAGAGTATAATATTATTTAATATAATACTGTTGTTAAAAAATATTCTATTAATCCTAATCATTTTAAGAAATTAAAAAAAAAGGTTTTTCCACAGACATTCGCGTTGGAATAGGAAATACCTATCGATTCTAGCAATGCTAGCATACGTGTATCCGCTCCGAGCTACGTACCTGTTAAGTGTTGATACACCGTCAAAAATGACAAAGTGAGTTCATCGTGCAGTAGCGTGATCAGAAAAATATTTTACATATGAGCAAAAATAGCCGATTCTAATTTTTCATATCTACCGTGTTTATGCAAAAGAGAGCTATGTGCGATGTCTTAGATGAAGATTATTAAAGTATTATGAATATACTTATCTCTAAGTATTTCAATAAATAAATTACTTAAAATTATGTTGTGAAAACGCTTTAATAAGCAAGAACAAATGGGGTAACTACGTCACCTCCCTTCGGATCGTACGTTTGAATTTTACTTTCGGGTACGGGTAACATATAATATTGTTGAATGTAGTAGACTGAATCAACACAAAGTAGATGGGGGCATATAAGATAATTATGGTTAAAAGGTAATGTAATATTTAGCTTTGGGTTCATAATTTTAAAATTCGACATCTAAGGTAGGTACTTTGATGTAATTTATGTAAAGGTGCATTAAAGTAACAATATATGGAGAGAGAGCTAATTCTTTTTACCCAACCTATACAAATTTGGGATAAATGCCTTTCTCCGGGTTTATACGTCGTACACCATGATAAAGAAAGAGACAACAAAATTTCCCAAATTATCACACCGCTTTAAAGTATTATTAGAACTTCTTCGTGTCCTGCGTCTCCGTTGACTCCGCCCACGCGTTTTGATACGCGAAATAAATTAACACAACTCAACGGTTTATTAGGTTACATGCTATATTTTTGTTTATAACAATACTGTGAAAAAGTGGTCATACGAATAAATAAAAACATTATGTCGACACGTAGTATGAATGGATGTATAAATACCCTAGCCACGCCCAGGTCTAGCCGAGTCCGGCAAACCTCATAAAAACTGACCACAGTAGCGCTCTCTCTTGTATATTATTGCTCTGAGGTTGATACCAAAGACAAGTTAGCTTGTCTTCGATGTTTCAAATTGTATTAAAACGCAATTAGCAAATACAATTCCTTGATATTAGGAGGAACCTATAATTCTAACAAAGACAATCGAACAGTCTAGATTCTATTATTATTTGTGGAAACCATCAAACTACTGTTCTGCTGCGGGATATAGATATCTGCGGTTTACCGTGGCGTTGCTAAACGGGAATGTTTGTGTGGGGGTTAATAGCGAAGGCTCTCTATAAAGATGTGACAGCCATTCCCTGGGGACGTACGAACCCAGTGTTTTTATACAACAACCTTTTACGGCTGCAGAGGTGAATGTCACAAGCCCACAGGTTGTATGTACACACTTATGTTTTTGTAAATTTAAATTAAAACGTACTTTACTAGTTTAGTCTTGATACACACGTCAAAAGAAACATAGTGAGTAAATCGGGAAGTAGCGTAATCGGAATAAAATTTCAAACTTTTTTACGTATGAGCAAAAATTAACAGTATTGTTTTTGCATACACTAGTGCCCCACACGGCGATCTAACGAATCATATACAGAAGATGGCTTAGCGTATCAATACTATCAGATGCTTTGTTTTGATATTAATGATTGAAGCAATTTCAACAAATTTCGATGAAATATGAAACAGAAGAGACATACAACTCTGTATTTGCACACGCTCCTTGCTTCATTCACATTAATACATCGTCTCCTAGATACTCTTAATTTATTCTGACTCCAGTATTTAATTCACTTGATCGTGCTATGTTCTCTTCCTCGGGCGTCCCCGACTTCTTCTTCCATTCACTTTTGCGTCGTATGTTCTTTTGAAACTTTCTTCGTTCATTCGTTCTACATGCCCAAACCGTGTAAGCGTCCCTTTCTTGATCCTATTCATTACGTTTACATCAGCCTTGCATTGTTTCTGGATATCAACATTTTGATATACCATACATAGATTCAGAAAATAAAAATATTAAGTCGCGACCGAGACTTGAACTCGAAATCTCTACTCTTTTTGGGAGTAACGTCTCTGCCAATTGAGCTACCGTAACCTTTTTATAAACCGTTGCTCTTATCAATCGCATATTTCTTTGAAATTGATCAATATTATTTTCACAAATTTATTTAGATTTGGGCAGTCATCTTTGTATTGGAATGCAAAGCTCTACCCGAGCACAGTTGTACACCTAGATGGTGTTTGAGATAAACTATCCATTTTTATTTACGGAAGATCTTTTGGCTTCTTACAAAGTCTAGAATTAATATTTAAATAAGAATCAACTTATTAAAACTTTATGCTTTATTTAATTATTCATTATTTTTTCGGCAGCTCAGTTGATACGTTGTTTCCGAGACTATGGCGTCGCCAATCTGAGCATGTTGTGAGACTGGAAGTAGTGGAAAGAGGAAAGAGATGGAAAAGAGGAAGATTGAGAAGTACCTGTCTATTCAGATCTGGTCAAAAAACACGGCAAAAGCCATTTCAAGCAACGTTTCGATTCTGAATGGTGGTCTTTCAACAGGGCGATTCAGTATTTTCCACTCTGGAACGTTCTGCACATATACTTAATTTTATTTTATGTTAATTGAATGCGAAATAGCACATATTAATAAAATATCTTCTCGAGTGTTTTAACCACCCGACCACGGTGGCCGCCAATGCACGATTCCTTCTCGTTCCCTTTGCTTTTCAGCCGAGAGGAAGACGATATTATTTTCGTGTAACGATAAAAAAGTCGAGCTGGGGTAATAAAAATGAATTTCCCGAACACGTTTTGAGTGTAATGAAATAAGCATCTTAAAAATGTCATAAATCAAAGTTCCAAGTTTTTTGTCACAAAGCCATGAATCTTTTTGAAGTTCGCGTGCCTTGGAAAATAAAACATTGCGACCCGCCATAATCCCCCCCCCTACAGACCGCCATAAATATTAGAGTTCATAAAATGTTTTCGAGTTACGAGATTATTAGGGCGTGCGTACAATATACCACACTCCAAGGAATCAGTTGTGAGGCCTCAAAAATCGTTCTCGTATAATAATCCTATCTTGGAGTAAGAATATCTATGGAGAGAGAGCTAATTTGTTTTACCCAACCTAAACGAATTTGCGATAAATTACTTTCTCCGGGTTTTTACGTCGTATACCGTGAGAGAGAAAGAGACAACATTTTGGCAAAATTTCACACCGTTCTTTGACTCCTGCGTCTCCCGGGACTCCGCCCACACGCTTTGATGTGCAACTAAACTGTACATAACTCAACATTTTTTCAGGTTATATGGTATATTTATTTTTATTAGAATACTGTGAAATAATGGTTATACGAATAAACAAAAACATTGTGTCGACATGTGCCATGAATGGATGTATAAATACCGTAGCCCTAGTCCTAGCCACGCCCAGGTCTAACTGAGTCCGTAAAACCTAGTAAAAACTGACTACAGATCGATCTACAGCGTTACCTCTTGTATATCATTGCTCTAAGAATCCTATCGTCCTGTGCCACTGAAGTGACAATCCCTAGAGGTGTGATCTAAGCCGGTCTGAAAGAAAACTGATGCCGTCAATTTACACAGACAAACAGTCCAATGAAATTGATCATCTTCTGAAGATAGAATTTCGTTATTTGAAAATGTTTAAAAATGTTCGAAGTAAGGAAAAATTCAAATTCAAAGACAAACACCCCTGGGTAACGAATAACCTGAAAATATTTGAAAAACTCCTACTGTCAGCATTGAAAGCGTAAGATGTCGCTTGTGTAATGATGGAGGACTTATCTGGCAGAGGAATTGAACCCGCAACCCCGAGTGGGAATCCGATGCGTTTGTTCACTCAGCTACTAACCGTTCACCGATCGTTTTTAGCTCGTTTTGTTTTTGTAATATTCAAAATATATTTAAGTGTGTTTTCAAAGTAGTAGATATTCTAAATATCACCCCAGTGTAAAATTCGAAACAACGAATTGTGCGAATTTCCTCCAGGATGTCAGGTATTAATAATACACTGTTCAGGAGTTTATGAGCAAAAAGCTAATACGTATTTTTTTGAGAAATAAGTTGAGATTCTAAACAAGTTGATTCATTACACCGTTTTTAAAAAAACCATTATCAAAGAAATGGTTCTTCCAGTAAATATACGAAGCAATGAAAACATAACAAAATAACGATGTACAAGAAAGAAAAACTGAAGGATTATATTGTCGCTGGAAAGACGAAAGGGCTCAAGCGACACATTGGTTGAAAATGAGTTAAATATGCAGTTTTAATTAGTTTTCTTTTATTCACCGAATGCTCCGACTCTCGTTTGATTCTGAAGACTTTTGTGGCCCTTCAGCCATCTAAAATATATTTGCCATTTGAGAGAAGGTTTTACTCAAGCGCTACAAGTTTGGGACGTTTTTGGCTTTTTAGCGCTTCAGCTAACTCAGTGAGAGCATTGAGTTACCTGAGTTAACAATTTTTTTCAAAATTATTTTCTGAAGATTAATGAATTTTATTATAAAACTTAAAAGTGCTCTTGCGTAAACTTCCCAAAATGGCGCTTCAGCCCTTTTGCCTTTCCGGCGACGATATGTAATAAAAACAGAATATTTTTGAGTTAGCATTGAGAAAACCAAAGAAAATAACCTGCAAATATTAAAACCGAGTCTAAACAATTGGGTAAATATATACATACTTCGAAAAAGTTACCGATGTATTATTATTTTATAGTAATAATAACAGTGAACTTATATAGGGCAGTTTTGTGATATTTCACCTCAAGTTCGCTTCATAATAAATTAATTATGCTTATAAGATTAACTAACAAGGAGAAAATAATACATAATATGTATACAAATTAAAACTATCTAATATCATGATCGTTATTATAAATCATGAGAGAAAAAGGTTAAAATATGGGTATAACAGTGCATGTGTACATCAACAGATTAAAAAAAACAATTTACCAGAAGCTAAGAGTATAAAAAATATAATTATTTATTATTAATTATTTATACCAACTATCTAGACATAATGCCATTGTGCGGAATGTCAACGTATTCCCGTACAGTTTAAAAGGTTCCTCTACAATCCAAGACATCATTTCAAAGGATTTTTTACAAGGGTAGCTCTAGAACGCCATAGAATAGATAAAAAGCTCGCTGAGATAAAATGTAAGCTCTAATCAAATGAGTGAAATGTATCTAAGTCTCTGAGTTATACAGAAAAGGCCAATTCTTTTATTTGGAAGCTTTTATCCAAACAAAGTACTTATTCAGTTTCTTTCAATCCACAACCTAATATATTATTAAACGTACGTATCACGCACAAGTTAAAATACTGTATTTAAAGTTCAAATCTGAGAGCTTTGAGGTATGAAAGCGGTATTTTTTTAACCCTCGCATGGAGTGGAAAATTACAGAAAAAATTCTATGAATAAATAGCATCCCAAGATCACACATTTCACAACATATTTAAACTGAAATATTGTTTCGAAAGCTTTTTACACTTTATTAACAATTTGTTAATGAATGCAGGAAACTCTATTAATGGAGGACTGAACGCTGTTGGCTCTAATAAGAAATTGTCCAAAGAAGCGAAGCTAGCAGTCCACAATGGAGTGCTTATACCAACCCTGATGTATGGCATTGAGGCATGGGACTGGCAGAAGAAGGATGAAAGTAGACTGAATGCTGTGGAAATGAGATCCCTGAGACCTGAGACGTATGTGCGGTAAAACCATGTATGAACTTGTTAATAATGTGGATTTCCGGAAAGAATGCAAGGCTAGTTTGGGCATGTAGAGCGAAGGAACGAAGAAAGGAATGTGAAAAGAATATGTGATGCGAAAGTGAATGGAAGAAGAAGTTGGGGACGCCCGAAGAAGAAATGGCACGATCGAGTGAATCAACTACTTGAATCGGGCCACGTTAAAAGTCAGAATAACAGAAAAGTATGTGTGAGACGATGTATGAATGTGAACGGAGCAAGGAGTGTGTGCCAAGACAGATTTGTATGGAGGTTCGTCCTCTCTGCCTACCCCTGCGGGGAAACGGCGTAATGGTTAGTTGGTTAGTTAGTAAATAACAATTTCATAGAAGGTGATTATATATGTAGCTACGAAAATATCGAAAAAACATGTGCTCATTAAAAATCAACAACACAATATTATTTTTAATACAAACATATTATGTTTGCAATAAAAATACTCCGTCATATAATTAAGTATTACAAAGGGGTTAGAGTTAAATAATTCATAGTCTATACGTATCCTTGCCACAGTTTCAAAATGGCTTTGAACATCGAGACAATGCCACGAAAAAGCATTAAAAAAAACCAGCAGAATTTAATATTTTTTAAAAGAAAATTCATTAATTTAAAAAAACTATTACCGTCCCTAAAAATATATTTAGTTATTATTTTACTGTATGAGAAAGCCCCTTAAAATATTCAAACCTTCTTTTTACAACTGTCGCGGGCTGCAAATATGACTTTTGTCGGACAAACCGTCAAGAGAATTAAAAAATAGCTAGAAGATCTAAATTCGCACAACAGTGCAAAAATTGGTTAGTAGTTGAGAGGACAAAAGTGTTGGGTTCCCACCCAGGTGTCGTGTGTTCAATTCGCTGCTAGCTACGTCCTCCATCATTCCACCAATAATGGAAGTAGAAGGAATTCAAATAAAGTCAGGTTTTTTGTAACTCGGGGATGTACATCTTTCTTAAAAAAATAAAACAGTAATTTATGTATTATTTTTAAATGTATACGACTTTCTGAAGTGATCTTTTTGAGTTTTGGTATAGGCTCTTACAAATTTGCCATTTTCTAATGCTTTATTAACACCAAACTTAACTAACCATCACGTCGATTTAATTTCGTATGCAGAGATGATAGACCGTCATACAATTCTGTCTTGGCACTCACTCCTTGCTTCATTCACACTCATACATCGTCTTATACATCCTCTTCTGTTGTTCTGACCCTTGGCATGGCCCGACTCAAGTATTTGATTCACTTGATCGAGCCATGTCTTCCTCGGGCGTCCCCGACTTCTACTTCTATTTACTTATATATTCTTCTCACACTCCTTTCTTTGTTCATTCGCTCTACATGCCCAGACCATCTATTCATTACGCTTACATCAGCCTTGCATTCTTTCCGGATATCCACATTTTTAGCACAGTCACACATGGTTTTAGGGATCTCATTTCTACAGCATTCAGTCTACTTTCGTCTTTCCTCTGCTAGTTCCATGCCTCACTGCTATACATTAGGGTTGGTTAAAGCCCTCCATTGTGGACTGATAGTTTAATTTTAATACTATAATTATTCTCTTTTTGTTCCAGGAGTGGACTACATGCATCCAGATTTAAAATATAATTATGTGAGTATTCTGATTTTTAAATAGTTTTTGAAATGTGGAAAGGAGTAAATCCCTAAAACGATTTTTCCTTTGCAGATTTGTGTTAAATTGGGATTTATCTTTGTCTTCAAAAACATGATTTTATGGCGTAATTGAGTGGTGTAAAACAATTAAACATGTCATTTTATTTTGTAATAATGTTTCGTGTAATTTTTTAAAGCTGTGCAGATTTTTTAAAACTTTAAATGTACATTAAAAAGCTCCATAGCTCAAGAAATGCAATTGTAGTAGAACTATGAATTACCGTGTGAAAAATGTAAATATTCGGAAAGAATGTAAGGCTGATGTTAGCGTAATAAATAGGATTAAGAATGGGACCCTAAGATGGTTTTGGCATGTAGAGCAGATGAACGAAGAAAGGAGTGTGAAAATAATATATGACGCGTAAGTGAATGAAAGAAGAAACCAGGGACGCCCGAAAAAGACATGGCACGGTCAAGTGAGTCAAATACTTGAGTTAGACCACGCAAAAAGTTAGAATAACAGAAAAGTATGTTTGAGATGGTGTTTGAATGTGGATGAAGCAAGAAGTGTGTGCCAATACAGAGTTTGATGGCTTTCCATCCTTTCTGCCTACCTCTGAAGGGAAACTGAAGGGAAAGTTAGCTTATATCTCAGGATGAAAATGAAGTTGTTTGCTAAAACTTCTAGTAAGTCCAAGAAAAAGCGGTGAAAGTTTCATAACGCCAGGGCTCAGCTTTCCAGTTATTCAGAAAACCAACGAATAAAATAACGACCAACCAAGAAATATGAATTCATACATTTCGCGGAAAATATACTTGCCTTAAAGTAAATTTACAAATAAATAAATCACTTTAAATCGGAATTACTCGAAAACAACGCGAAATCAGCTTCTTCTGTTGGCGTTTTTAAACAAAAGTTTTAATTTCAATGGAGTTGCGATTATAAGTTTATAAGTTTACTGACAAACAATGTATATCTTGTTATTTCCAGAACGCTGAAGCATCTTACGACTTCAGCAGTAATGACCCGTTCCCATACCCGCGCTATACAGACGACTGGTTCAACAGGTCAGTAAAATATTTATTATTTGCGATTTTATTTCTGTTTTGTGTACTTATCAGATTTCAACTCTGCGCGTCAGCTTTTTCCAAACACCGCCCACGACGTCCTCTATCAACGCAATTTTTAATTAATTTTATTATTAATTTTACTGCTCCGAAGCACTTTATTCAATAAACAGAAGTAGCCCTAGAAACATATATTGTAAAGGAGAGTAGTTAAAAAAAAATCTGAACCTTAAAGTATATAGAGTGGTATCTATCCAAGGCAGTGTAGTCAGTTTTTGATGATTTTTACCAGACTCGGCGAACCTGGGCGGTATTTATACATCCATTCATAGCACATATCGACATAATGTTTTTGTTTATTCGTATAACCACTTTTTCTCAGTATTAGTTTAGTTGTGTCAAGTTTAGTGGCATAATAAAAAATGTGGGCGGAGTCCCACGGTGACCCAGGAGCCCAAGATCATTGTGATAGTACATAGAAGCGGTGTATTATATTTGGTGTCTCTTTCTTTCTCATGGTGTACGACGTAAAAACCCGGAGAAAGTGATTTATCGCAAGTTTGTATAGGTTGGGTAAAAATAATTAGCTCTCTCTCCATACATTATTACTCCAAGATCTGAACCGTATAACGACTGCCTGGAGCCAGGGTGACTACGACATTCACGATGGGTATGTTGTGAGGCTAAAGAGAGAATAGATTTCTTAGATTTTTACGGCCTCCGTGGTCGAGTGGTAAAATGGTACAATGCTCGACTTCGAATTCAGAGGTTGCGGGTTCAAGCTCGGCACGCGCAAATAAATTCAATATTATTACCTAACTAACCATCACGCCGTTTTTATGCAGAGGTAGGTAGAGAGGACGGACCGCCAAACAACTCGGTCTCGGCACACACTCCTTGTTTAAATCAAATATAATGGTGATATTATGTGCTTTGTGTGAATGTTTAAATAAGACCAAACAAAGATTATAAAACATCACTTTTCAGAGGCATTTCAACAGTTTTAAATATTTTTCACCGAACTTATTTTCACACTTTTAATGATATAAAGACATAAAATCAACAAAAAGCTTCCATCATTATTTAGGCAAACCTTCTGTTATTAGTTTTTGTGTGATATTTTGACTTTATAAATCATTTTGATGGTGTATTGCTGTTGTTTTGTTTAATGTGTTAAAATATGTTTATTAAAAATGTCTGAATTCCATGTGGGTGGTAACTAATAGGCTATCCGACATCCTATTTTGTATCTTTCTATCGAGTCAGTATAAATTCAACAATACTGACTACCCTGTTTCACACCAATCCATGTATATTCTTACTCCAAGGTAGTAACGGATGACTTGAATCTGACAGTTTTTTTTTTGTTAAATTAAACATCAAGGGTGCTTTGCAAAGCTAAATAAAAAAATCAAAACCACATTAAATATCCTCCAAAATACTTAGCTAGCGAAAATAAAAACAAAACTCGAATTCACTTATTTATAGATGTCCAAAGCTCTGAAGGGTTGAGTGCTGAGAATTTCGATTTGTCATTTTGATTTATCTGATAAATTTAAAATGAGGTTTTCTATGAATTTGTGGTAAATAATATAAAATTTCGTTGTATCTAACGCTTAAATCTAAGTACAAAAGGAAAATAACAAGTACCTACTGATGGATACGACCTCGGACAATAATATACCTGGAGGGAGCGCTAGTATAGTCAGAATTGATGTTTTTTTCCTGACTGGGGCGTGGTTAGGGCAATGGCTAGGGTATTTATACATCCATTCATAGCGCATGTCGACATAGTGTTTTTATTTATTTGCATAACCACTTTTTCACAGTATTGTACAAACAAAAATGTAGGATATAACCTAAAAAAACCGTTGGGTTTTGTCCTGTTATGTCGCATAACAAAACGTAGTGGGCGGAATCGCTGGCGACGCGGGAAATGGAGAACATGCTAACATACCTAAAAGTGGTGACATATTGTGTGAGAACTTGTCTTATCTCTTTCTCTCCCACGGTTACGGCGTAAAAACCCGGAGAAAGTGATTTGTCGTAAATTTGTATGGGTTGGGTAAAAATTTTTAGCTCTCTCTGACATTATTGAAAATGTAAGTGATATGAAATACTTAGGAGTTATATTGGATGCAAAACTAACCTTTAGCAAACATGCTGAGTACACACAGAAGAAAATTGGGAAGAAGATTTCTTTTTTGGGAAGAATTCGGCAAAAAATTTCCAGAAAAACAGCAATTACCATATACAACTCCATTATTGCTCCACATTTTTATTACTGTTCAACGATTCTTTTCTTGTGTAACAACAAAGAACAAAACAGGTTTCAAAGTCTCCAAAATAGAGCAATGAGAATTATACTTGGGCGAAATAGATACTCAAAAGTAGCTAAAATGTCAGAGGAACTAAATTGGCTGACAGTTAAACAGATGCTGACATTGAACACATTGATGTTTATACATAAAATGAAGAACAACTTGTTACCAGAGTATTTAAATTAGACTACCAGAAAAGAATAAAGCCAACACGCAAAACAGCTTACTATATAAAGGAATGAAATCGTATAATGCGCTGCCGGAAACCATCAAAATTATGCCTAGCAATAAATTTAAAAAAGCCTGTAAAAATTATTTAAAATGCATGTAAACCAAAATAATAAGTAGTGTTTAAGTTAAAATATTATTAGTCAAAAAGAAAATGAAATAATTAGATACTTGTAAACTTAAATGTACAAAGTAACTAATATAAAATAAATAAAAAATAAAAAAAATATACATACGAGTATTCTTGCTCTGAGAATACGAATGACAGATTAATTAAATAAGATGGGTTGACTTTGAGAGAAATGTGGGTGTGTTTGGCCCTCTGCCCGCGGAGCTACTCAACATAAACTAAATTGGTTGGTGATTGAAATTACTAACCGGAATAAATATATGTATACATTTTAAATATATATATATATTTAAAATGTCGCGATATATGAGGCCGAAGTACAAAAAGAATTACAAACTCGGGCACGAATGCACACAACACAATGGACAACTCGGGCGGCATCTGACGAGCCTGGCTCAAATATGGATGCGGATTTCATCTCACGAAAATAGCTGCGACACCATTCGATACTGCCATTTTCTCACGATTTAAAGCATGTATCTATGTTTTCACAAAATACTCTATCTATGCTATGAAATACGTATGTAGCTATAAAAATGTTTTAAAACTAAATCATAGTGTTGGTTAAAACCTGTCGGCATCAGTTTCGCTAGAAACAACCGAAAGTTTCTAAGAAGGCTCGAGTTACAAGTATCCGCATAAAACTTTTTCTGTGGATATACCGAAACAAAGCCTTGGCGAGTAACAAACCCTTAATGAGACGGAAGCCGATTATCTTTTAATTAACATTCCTGAAAAGGGTTTTCACAAACAATAAGGATTAGTGAAGCTGTTTCGCTCACTTACTCACAAATTATCGAAATCGATAGTTTTCTGTGTGGTCATGCAATGTCGTGGTCGAGTGGTTAAGACCCTCGTCTACGAATCCAGAGGTCACCGGTTAAAATCCCAGCGTGCGCAAACAAATCTTTTTTTTTATTAAAATGTGTTATTTTACATTTATTTCATGTAAAATAATAAATAGTGTATTTGTGGCATGTTCCAGACTGGAAAATACTCTAATTATCGCCCTAGTGAAAGGTGGAAGACCACTATTCAGAATCTAAACGTTGTATGAAATGGCTTTAGCCGTGTTCGTTGACCAGGTACTTCCCAAACTTCATCTTCTTCATCTCTTTCCCCTCCCCGTTACCTTCAGCCTAACAACATACCCCAACTGAGGATGCTATGCGGAGTTTAAAATTGTGGTACTGTAATAGAGCTGTCATAATAAAAAGGTAGGTAATGTCTAGATGTTGATTTACTAGGAACGTAAAACGAAATCAAATATAAAAGTCAAGGGTTATCGATCATTGAATTTACAATATTACGTAAACGAGTGCAAGCCACTAATCATTCTTCTCAGACAATTTCATTAAATAGAGATTAACGTACATAGAAGGTAATCATAATAAAGGTTATATACCTTAGCAATTTATTTTTAATTATTTCTATCTTTTTATATATTGAATATATTCTTAATGTAACGTATTCAGTGGCGTGCATTCCATATATGCACATAAGCGCTGTCTACTTAGTCGTACTCGCATAAAAATGTGATTAATATTTTTTAAATAATATGATGAATTAAATATATGATAAATTGACGGCCTCCATGGTCGAGTGGTAAGACGCTCGACTACAAATCCAAAGGTCGCGGGTTCAAACCCGGCGTGCGCCAATAACTTTTATTTAATTAATATGTGTCATAACACATTTAATTCATATAAAAATAATAACAAGTATATTTGCGGCACGTTCCAGAGTGGTAGATACTCTAAGTATCGCCCTGGTGAAAGACCACCATTCAGAATCGAAACGTTGCTTGAAATGGCTTAAGCCGTGTTTGGTGACCAGATCTGAATAGCCAGGTACTTCCCAACCTTCCTCTTCCCGATCTCCTTCCCCTCCCCACTACCTTCAGCCTCACAACATACCCAATTTGGGGATGCCATAGTCTCACTGGCTCTAGACGGTTGGGAGCAGTTGAGACTCTTGTGCGGTATTCATATAAAAAATAAAAAAAATAATATGAGATTATTGCAAAAAATAAATCTACACTTTCGAAAATACGCGCGAAAATTAGCTGATCGTACCGCCGCGAGCGCCCCACCGACTGTTATACTATAACGTGTCAAAAGCAGTAACTACATATGCTCCAACGCCGCCAACGTCAGAGTAGACTATTTTATATTCGACTACACAAAATATGTGTGCATGTATGGTGTGAGCTGTGTAAGCGTTCAAATAGCTCGTTTTTGTTAGTGTCTAGGCAGTGCTTTT
The DNA here is from genome assembly GCA_022651775.1 of Drusus annulatus. Lineage (NCBI taxonomy): Eukaryota > Metazoa > Arthropoda > Insecta > Trichoptera > Limnephilidae > Drusus > Drusus annulatus. The sequence continues at coordinate 1,180,894 of JAGWCC010000028.1, forward strand.
ACAAAACAAATCTAATAGCAATCAGTAAAATCCGTCGGTACCTATCTCTATTACCAATTGATCCGCTGTTTTTCCCTAATGCCTACCCTGATAAAAACTCTGTGCACGTCACTATGTGTATGTACTTTAGCCAGAAGAAACGAAAAGTATTTTCCAAAGAAAAATATTAGACTTTTGAGAGCTTGAAGCTTGTGTGCTTGGAAAAATGACGAAAAACGGAGCTTTCCAAACAACAAACTTGATTTCTGCCTTTCGTATAATAGAAGTTTGGTTGCTGGGAGGAAGTTGTTAAGTTGTATGCTCTCCAAAAGGTTTTGCTCTTTTGTCCGGAAAAAATACCTTCCACGTTTCTAGTCTAAGGTCAAATTGCAAGCGGTAGGCGCCGAGTGTTTCAATTGTAAAGAATTTGGTAAACTGTGAAATATTTGTTAGCAAAATATTTTACATATATTCAACAGACAACAATACAATCGTAATTTCGGAAAAGTCTTTTTAACTTAATTTTGTCACGTTTTCTATCATCTTCTTGGGATTCGAACTTTCCATCGAAGCACATTTTAAGTAAAAAAAACATGACAAGCCAAAGAAATATACTGTCAAAAATGTAACCTCGTTTTGTTCTATTCTGTTCGACAGTAAATAGAAAACTTTCGGGCTGTGCTCATTTGTTTTCGACAAAATCAATGAATGATGACATCCTGAAGAAAATTTCTCACGAATAAAACGTCGCCAGAGAGAAAAAAAGGCTTAAGCGACACTTTCGTCAAAAAAGAGTTAAATATGCAGTTTTGATTAGTTATTTTTTCTGCATCGAAGGCCCTGACTCTCGTTTGATTATGAAGACTTTTGTGGCCCTTCAGTCATCTAAAATATATTTACCATTTGGGAGAAAGCTGGACTCAAGCCACACAAGTTTGGGACTTTTTAAAGCTTTTTATCGCTGCAAGTAACTAAGTAAGTAAGCATTGAGTTGCCTTCCAACCAAGTACTGAAGACTTATGAATTTAATTACGAAACCAGAAAAAAGTGCTCCGGTGTAAAATTCTCAAAATGGCGCTTCAGCTGTTTTGCCTTTCCGGCGGCGATATTATGAAATATTTACTATTTTTTTAATGGTATCTTTTAGTATGAGCATGGTGAGTGGAACACTTCCTTCTACTCCACTACAATAACTCCCTGTCCTCTTGAAAATCGCACCGCCAACTGACGAGAGACGGCGACCCTCAGGGAATACAAAAGGCCGTGAAATGTAACTTTCCACTTCAATATAACCTTGCGAAACCTCCCGGCCAACCGCTTTACATCCAATAAATTATTTTGGACCGAGAGCCAAAGCGAGTGTTGTGACCGCTTGACCGCAACACTCTCCCGAAGGGTCGTGGTATATTTTTGGGCTAAAAACAAGCACCGTGTTGGGGACCCAACTATTAAGCTGCTAGGGCTCTCTCTTCCCCAAAAGACTTAGGCCTCCCTAAACAGCACCCGTTGCAGTCACAGTCACTGTGCGTATATGATGTACAATTTAATGGGGTCTCGGGGACTCTGCATTGTGTGAATGTGGACACAAAAAAACTACAATATAGTTGTGAATGATGAATGCTTGGAGCAAGCGGATGACTTTGTGTATTTAGGAATGTTTACGAGAAACTGAAAGGCTGATAAGGATATTTTGAAAGAAGGGTGAACGCAGGAAACTCCATTAATGGAAAACTAAACGCTGTTGAGGCAAATAAAAAAAAATGTCTAAAGAAGCGAAGCTAGCATTCCACAATGTAGTGCTTATACCAACCCTGATGTATAGCAGTGAGGCATGGAACTGGCAGAGGAAGGATTAAAGTAAACTAAATGCTTTGGAAATGAGATCCCTTAGGCGTTATAAATAGAATTTAGAAAGGGACGTTTAGATGTTTTGGGCATGTAGAGCGAACGAACGAAGAAAGGAGTGCGAAAAGAATATATGATGCGAAAGTGAATGGAAGAATAAGTCGGGGACGCCCGAGGAAGACCACTAAGTGAATCAAATACTTGAATCAGGGCATGTGAAGAGTCAGAATAACAGAAGAGTGTGTATGAATGTGAATGAAACAAGTTAGTTAGTTAACAAAAAACTACAGAGCACATTGTAGAATTATGTCCCATTCACCCTTTCCCGTAGGAGGTACACGTGTGCTGAATCAATTACTCTGATGCCGTCGACTGACTGAATTATCTCAGCATCCCAATTTAACTTCCATCATGTCCTCCACCAAACGAAGAAGAAAAAGGATTGCATTAAACTTTGTTTAACACACGCTATCCGGTTGATAAGTACACATGGAAACATGCTGAGTAATCCGACTTTTCTTGAGTATTTTATCATGATACTAAATCTTTACATACGCTATAAATTTACTCAGCTTTTGATACTAAAAATATTAATTTCACATGCATAAAATTAAATGATGGAAGGTCAACATAACCTTCTCTCACCAGTTGCAGATTACGAAGAAAAAATACTTTATTTATAAAAAAACAATTGTATAGAACGCAAGGTTAAAAGGTTGCTTTGTTCCATATATAACTAAGCCTTCGCTGATATGAAAAAGGTACAACGTATTCTTAGAGCAAGGCTTACTTCACCATTTTCTTCAACAGACCTCCATACATCACCCTGAAAGATGACATAGGTAACTGTGTAGAACTAAATTTTTTTTTTTTAAATGATTGCTAATGCTGAAACCTGCCACATATGAAATGAGTTAAGAGTGCTGATCATCTATACGAAGATGGAGGTCGATGATGATGATAAAACAAACGATTGCGTTTGTTATTTTATGGTGGCAGATAGATTCGGCGAAAGTAATGGTTAAATATTAACCCCATACATAACTACCCCATAACGCCGTTTCCCGCAGGAGTAACTATATGGGACAGACCGCCTTACAACTGTGTCTTGGCGTATACTTCTTTTTTTAGCATCAACTATACACAGGAGGCCCTCAGGGGATTGCCCTTTGGGGATGCTGTGTGGAGGGTCTTTTTGAGGAAAGGAAGGAGTGAATCTGAGTTTTGAAGAGGCCCATGTTGCAGGAGGGAGGAAACACAGTGGCCGGCAAATCATTCCACAGCTGAGCTGTTGAACACAAGAACAGGTCGTAGAAGTGACCCGTTATCGTGTATCGTACGTCGACCGTGTACAAATGTTGGGCGCGCGTTTGTCGAGTTTCCCGATTATGCACCGGTGCCAAAAGGATCAATGACGCAAGTCTGTCGGAGCATCTTCCGTTGAAATACTGGTAGAACAAAGACAGCATTCCCACCTAAAGTCTGTGTTCCAAAGATTGCAATCCGTTTGTTAAGATAACTCCATGCTTCATTCATATTTATACATCGTCTCATACATACTCGTCTGTTATTCTGACTCTTGACATGGCCCGACTCTGACACTTGTTCGTGCCACGTCTTCTTCGAGCGTCTCCGACTTCTTCTACTATTCACTTTCGCGTCATATATTTTCTTTTCACTCCTTTATTCGTTCATCCGTTCTACATGCCCAAACCATCTCAGCGTCCCTTTCTCAATCCTATTTCGACATTCTTTCCGGATATCTAATTTTTAAGCACGGTCATACACGGTTTTACCGCACATACGCCCCAAGAATCAAATAATCCAAGTTAAGAAATTAAAGCCTCACATAAAAGCCTTGTTACCACTGACAGGTGAACTCCCACCACACGCAAACAAACAATTGTTTTTTTGCTCCAACTAATGAAAATGCCTTAGCAAAAAAAAAACAATCCTTTTGAGAAATGAAACGTTTTATTTGAATCTCGCTCAAGTTCTTTAGAAAAGCCGCACAAAATCCCACTTAGAACGCGTGGGTTTATTTACGTATATTTAATTCTCTATCGCGCTTGATAAATAATATATCTTTCGCCCTTCTGTAAATATGTGGTTTCAAATAATCAGACTGAACATAATTATTTTATGTCACCGCAAGGAATGGTATAAAGCGAGTGTTTTTAGAACCAGCTTTCGTTGATATCTAATTATTTATTTATAACATTGTCAACGATATAATAGACGGCCCTTATTTTCTGAAACTTATTTCTTTTGACATACCAACGAGAACTACACGATCTAAAATTCTATTCAGCTGAAACAATAATATCAGGACCGAGTCTTTCAGATACTCGCTTGTACTTACATTGAATTTAGTTGGTAATCGTACGCAGAGGTGGTGGATGAATTTAACAGCACTGAATTTTTATTTTATTTTTAATAGTGAATACCGCACAAGAGTCCCAACTGCTCCCAACCGTCTAGAGCCAGTGAGAATATGGCACCCCCAATCGGGGCATTTTGTGAGGCTGAAGGTAGTGGGGAGGGTAAGGAGATGGGGAAGAGGAAAGTTGGGAAGTACCCGGCTATTCGGATCTGGTCACAAACGGCTAGAGCCATTTCAATCAAGTAACGTTTCGATTCTGAATAGTTCTCGGTACGGGATCCACCACTCTGGAACATGCCGCAAATATACTTTATGTTATTTTATATGAATTAAATGTGTTATGACACATGTTATTTGCGCACGCCAGGTTTCAGCCCGCGACCTTTGGATTCGTAATCGAGCATCTTACCACTCGACCATGGAGGCCGTCGGTGTAGAGAAATGTAGATACAAGAAGGCTTTAATAACATGTATCTTCAATCAATATTGATTCAATGTAATCAAACACTATTCTTTACTATTTTACAACTATTTTTTTTATTTTGATTTATCAAATAATTATAGTTTAATGTAAACATTAAAGGCTGATTCACACCAACGTCCGGTTCCGCTCAGTGCCGATATTGTTCCGCAAGAGAGCTTATTGATATGGTATGAATATCAATCAAGGAGTATGTGCTAAGACAAAGTTGTATGGCAGTATATCCTTCTGCCCACCCTTGTGATATTTAACTACTTATTTAGTTAAATAATTATTTTGAAGTGTAAAAATACTTACAACGCAGTTTTTTTTTTTTTAAACCAATTTTTATCACTAAATAATATTTTTAATAATTAATAATTAATAAAAATATTATTTAGTGATAAAAAAATGGTTTTTGATAAAAAAAAACTGCGATGTTAGTATTTTTACAATTCAAAATAATTATTTGACTAATTAAGTAGTTAAATATCACAAGGGTGGGGGCAGAGAGGATATACTGTCACACAACTTTGTCTTGGAACATACTCCTTGATCGATATTCATACCATATCAATAAGCTCTCTTGCGGAACAATATCGGCACTGAGCGGAACCGGACGTTGGTGTGAATCAGCCTTAATACGTAAAAGTCCACTCAGGCGTATACAATAAAATAAATAAATATGAGTTCCATGTAGCTGGTGATTTTTTAAAGAGTAGACTGTCATATATTTTGAGTACCGCCACAAAGGGGATTGAAATAGACAATGTTAGGGAATACACAATAAGTCCACCTACCTTTCGGTGTGTCTTGTGATGTTTGGCAGCTTCTTCCAACATTTTACCCAGCGTGAAAACGGCTGCGGGCACTATCGGGTCCAGCACTTGTTATGAAAGCATTTCAGTTGGTTCCGGCGATTGTCGCGGCAGCGAATTTATTTTTAATTTTAATTACCACCTTCTAGAAAACATCCATCTCCACTGTCCAGTATGAAACACACATTCGAACCAAAGACTAACTTCACGAAACACTCATTTTTCAGAAAAACGTGCACAAAATTACACCACATTTTCCATTTATACACCTTAGATCAATGAGGTTACACATATTGACACGTTATAGCCTTAGAATATTAACACATAATGTGGCAAGCAAAACACACACTTTACCAGTAAATTCATCATTCAAATATCGGTCTATGAACGAAACAGATCCGAAGTTCGGACCGCGTTCCATACTTGCTTGAAACGACCTCAAGCGACGCGTGACCGTTTAGTACTAAATCGGCTTAAACACCGATCGCACCAACTAGCGTGATTATTGCTTGACACTTTGAGAGCGCTACAACGTGTCTATATATAACGTCATTGCCGTAGATGAATTAAATAATGTAGATACTTTAATGAGACAACGCGCCTGGTTGCACTAAACCAAGTCAACGAGACATACCTTCAAAACACGCTCCATATAGCTATCTCTTCCGTAAACACATATTCTTTGAATGGCTATCCTTTACATACGCGGGTGAATCATTTAGTGGTGCAACATTAGTGGTGCTACATTTTTCGTAAGACTTGTATGAATATGACGTGTCTTGTATTTTACGTCTATGTTATACACAGGTCAATTTAATAAATGCACACTAGGTTAAATTAGATCACAAGGTTAATTATGAACTCCCTACCGCTGCTGTGTGCAATATATCTATGTTTGTTATTTTTCTCTTTTTATTATGTTGTGTTTCTTTATTTTATTTTGTTCGTATTTATCACTTTATTGAAATTGTTTTATGATGTATTATTTTGTATATAGCTTTAATTAACTTCGTCGATGTACACACTTTTATTTGTTTAAGGTGTTTCTTTGAAACTAAGTGAATAGGGCATTTATTTTAAAATTTTCTTAAACAAACTTTAATGTCAATGTGTTGTATAATTAAATACAATTATTATAATTATTTTTTTTTTTCATTTTGGTTAAAAAATATTTATATTATTAGCGGAAACTTCACTGGTCGGTTTATTTATTTAAAATTTGTATGCAACTATTTTTTTCTAAATCAAATATAATCCGTCTATGGTTGCGGTTTGTTTGTAACTGAAAATTTTTATTATAGCCAAGCCAAATGTAGGCCAGTGTGACAATAACACTCCGGGGTAGGAATAATATGAATCGAAAAGTAACAATCTATGAAGTACGCCTAACTGGTAGTCGTAATGTAGATTTAAATTCACAACATTTAAATTTTTATTGCTTCCAACACTGGCCATTGTGGACAAAAAAATTATTTGCGACTCTCTACGAAATTTAATTTTAAAATTTATTTTTATAGTGAATACCACACACGAGTTCCAACTGCTTTCAACCGTCTAGAGCTAGTGAGACTATGGCAGTATATTGCGAGGTTGAAATTAATGAATGGAAGGAGATGGGGAAGAGGAAGGTAGGGAAGTAGCCGCCTATTCAGATCTGGTCACCAAACACGGTTAAAACCATTTCAAGCAACGTTTCAATTCTGAATGGTGATCTTTCACCAGGGCGATACTTAGAGTGTCTGTCACTCTGGAAAGTGCCGTAAATATACTGTATATTATTTTAGGGAGGGGAAGGAGATAGGGAAGAGGAAGGTTGGGAAGTACCCACCTATTCAGATCTGGTCACTAAACACCGTCAAAACCATTTCAAGCAACGTTTTAATTCTGAATGGTGGTTTTCTATCAGGGCGATACTTAGAGTGTCTGTTACTCTGGAACGTGCCGTAAATAATCCATATATTATTTTAGAGAGGGGAATAAGATGGAGAAGAGGAAGGTTGGAAGTACTCGCCTATTCAGATCTGGTCATCAAAAACGGCTAAAGCCATTTCAAGCAACGTTTTGATTCTAAATGCTGGTCTTTCAGCAGGGCGATACTTCGAGTATCTACTATTCTGGAACGTGTGGGAAATATATAATACTTTTTTATGAATTAAATGTGTTATGACACATATTGATTTAATAAAATGTATTTGCGCTCGCCGGGTTTGAACCCACGACCTCTGGATTCATAGTCAAGCGTCTTGCCACTCGACGACGCAGGTCTCCTCTTCCTCTTTCATAAAAGCTGAATTCTATGGTAGACCGTTGGTAAATTATTATTTCTACGCTCTTGAAAATTATTAGACAGTAGAAATCTAATGCTAAAATCTTAGACGAATTAAATAATGTAGATACGTTACTGAGACAACGCGCGTGAATGCACTAAACCGAGTCCGCGAGACGTACCTGAGATTTACTGCGTTTAGTATCACACAAACATTCGAGCAGACAAGCTGTCACCAGTTGTCACAAACGCGTCGCTGTAGGCTTCTATCTGACAAAATGTGCCTTTAGAGGTGTAAAAATCATTCGGGAGCAAAAAACAAATCTCATGGAGTCATAATGAATTAATTACCCACAAATCACTTATTATTTCAATTCAATAAATACAATTATTCACAAGGTTTTTAGGTACTCGAACGGTGTGAGATAGCGAATGCAGAAATACATAAGTGTTTGGAAGACAACCACGGCTAGTGGCGCGATATCCGTATTTAACAGTAGCGCGGGACGTTCTTATAGCTATCTCATCCGTACACATATTCTTTTTGGTATGGCCATCCTTTTCATAAGCGTTATGAGGTTTGAAACTGAAATCAGAATATGCCACATTTATAGTTCGATTTGTATGAATATGACGTGTCTTGTATTTTATGTTTATGATTAAAACTGAAATTTGTCTCAAGTTCAGCGTTAATGTTCATAATCCAGATATATTTCGCAATGACTTGCAATTTTAACTAACTTGCACTATTCTTTAAAAAATCAGGTAGCATCAATTTAAATTATCATGAACTTGTCTCAAATATATGAATATTAGGGATGGTCCATATTAGAAATTCGGTGTCACTACGGTTTCAGTTACCAGTGACTGGCGAGGAACCGGTTATTAATCCATTTATTTTTAGAACCGGTCCTAGTGCCAGAAAATTTCCACGAATTATATTATCAAGAGAGGGTTCTTATAATAATAAATAATAATAATAAATGGATAACTTTTATAGCGCCGTTTTTGTGTGAAAATCACCTCAAGGGCGTTTTTTTTAAATATTTATTATGGGAGGGGGGGAAGTTGCTAGCAATATTTTTAGAACGAAAAAAATAGTGGTTTTCGGGGAATTTCTCGCCAAAAAACAGTATTTGGCAACCGCACCCTTTCGGCGAAAAGCACCAAATTCTCCATTTTATTAGTGAAAAATAGGAACCGGTTCCTTGTAACCAGGACAGGAATGTCAACCATCTCTAACGAATATGTTTTTAGCAATCAAATAAATAAAACGATATTAAATAATTAATGAAATGCAAATATAAACACATAAATGAATTTTAATTATATATTCGTAAAAAGCATTAACTTTGTGGCTTGCCATATTTATAAATAGAACATATATACTTTGTTTTTAACCACTTTTTTATTTAATATTTTGTCTACCGGTTTCGGAAGTACCCTTCCATCATCAGGACAATATTAAATTAATCTTTAGATAATAACTTCCTCTCTTCTGGAAGAAACATATGTGGAGATAAATTCTGTACACGATCAAAAAATGTATGTTTTGAAGTATCTGGAGAATGTATATTAGATTTTATTTTAACCAACTGTCTAACTAATTAAATTATTTGTAACTTTATTGTAAAATGAATACTAATATACATTCTCCAGATACTTCAAAACATACATTTTTTGATCGTGTACAGAATTTATCTCCACATATGTTTCTTCCAGAAGAGAGGAAGTTATTATCTAAAGATTAATTTAATATTGTCCTGATGATGGAAGGGTACTTCCGAAACCGGTAGACAAAATATTAAATAAAAAAGTGGTTAAAAACAAAGTATATATGTTCTATTTATGAATTTTAATTAATTTCATTCTGCTGTTTTTTTATTATTTATTTCTACATCGTTCTAGTGCAAAAATATTCCCGCTATATACTCCACAAATGTCTTTTCACAATGTCAAGCATCTAAACAAACGATGAAGAAAACTCTCGGATGGTAGTAAAGGAGGGGGGGGGGGATTACCCACCCCTCCTTAAACACATAACATACCATATTGTAATTTCGGCTAGCTACCATTATGTGCTCCGCCTAGATCTAGCTCCTGCCTGCGTGCGTACATTGTAATCATGTTGAATCACGGTAGCATGAAATGATAAGGGATGAATAACTAGTGATATGGACTACCTTTACATATTTTGCGTCATCCTATTATTTTTACTACTATGCTTATTTACCAATTTAAACTTTGTACGATATTTAAATTACGCAAATTATCTCAACTCTTACTTCAATATCGGTATTAAATTTTTATGTTTAAAAAAATTAAATTAAAGTGAATACCGCACAAGACTCATAGCTTTAACTCATTTTTTTTACCAAAATGTCGCTTAAGCCCATTTACCCTTCCAGCGACGATATTTAAAAAAAACGCGAGAAGAAATTTGACCTTACTCTACCCGAAGTCAATTATTTTTGAACAGGTAATCAATATCATTGGCATGTCTGGGGCCTAGGAGGCTAAACGTCTTAGATTTCTTACAAATCGGTATAGATTACACTTCTAGAGGTTATCTGTTCTGTGATAGCAATGCAGTTTTCAGTGTGGAAAATGATAGCAAATAATATTCATCAGCAAAAAAACAATCATAAAATCTCAAACACTGCCCTTGATACTTGACCTTTGTACCAATCAGCGCTATGTAAAATATATAACTACTATTTAATTTAATTCACAATCACCTCTTTCATTTAAGCAACGCCAAACCCTTGTTAATCCCACTCATAATCACATTGTTCTCCTCCCAGAAACCCATTTTATCCGTCAGATAATCCTTTTCAAAACATCTCTTTGATTTTGCAAAGGTCACTTTAAAAATTGAAAACCCTTCAAAGAATTCACCCTACAGAGTTTCATTACAATACCTAACTCTTCAATGAAATATCAATATGGTTTAATCAAAGTTCTTATACCGAACGTCGGAAAATTACAACTACATTTTTCCTAAATTCAAAAAACTTTTTCACTAGTTTACATAAAATTATGCAGCGTATTATTGTGTCATAGTAATAATAATAATAACAGTGAACTTAAATAGCGCAGTTCTGTGATATTTCACCTCAAGTGCGCTTCATACTAAATTAATTATGCTAGTAAGATTAACTAACCAAGATAAAATAATACATAATATGTATACAAATTGAAACTATCTAAAATCATGATCGTTATCATAAATCATGAGAGAAAAAGGTTCAGATATGGGTAAAACAGTATATGTGTACATTAACAGATTAAATAAACAATTTACCAGAAGCTAAGGGTATAAAAATTCAGATGAAACGTATGAATTCATATTAACATATTTGTCAAATCAAAGAAAAGGAAATTAGATTGAGGACAGTTAATATGTTGGTACTTAAAGCATTAATATTCAAGTATTGTAAGTAAACGATTCTAAAAATGCAAACAGTGTAAATATAACAAGTAACAAAAGAAAAATAAATATTTTATGACAATGAGTATATGGTTTTCAGTAAAAAGTGAGTACATTGAGTTATAATGATAGAAGTAAGGAAAAAACCGAAAGAAAGCTAATTAGGGACGTTTTTAAAGAAATTAAATTTTAATAAATTACGTTTTGTATGTAGGATTTTCAAACAATTTGGTTTTTGAGACTCACATTCTGTTCTACTTGTTCCTAAACCAATAAAAACAGTATACCTTAAATCTATCTGCCACGTTATTCTAATATATTTCGTATTAAATTATTAATTGACGGCCTCCGTGGTTAAGACGCTCGACTACGAATCCAGAGGTCACGGTCTCAAATTCCGGCGTACGCAAACAAATTTTATTGAATTAATATGTGTTATATAAAAACCACCATTAAGAATCGAAACGTTGCATGAAATGATTTTAGCCGTGTTTGGTGGACAGATCTGAATAGCCAGATATTCCGGAAGCTTCATCTTTCATCCCTACTACCTTCAGCCTCACAACATACTCCGATTGGAGATACCATAGTCTCACTGGCTCTAGACGGTTGAAAGCAGTTGGGACTTTTGTGTAGTATTCACTACAAAAAATAGTGAAACAAAAAGAAAGAGTGAGTACCTTACTGACCAACACACTCACACTACAAGAACAAAAACCTTTGATAAAATCAACATTCCAAGATTGAACACATCTTTTGGGCAAAAAAAACCACAAGTTTCATGCTGCCAAATTATATAATGCTCTCCCAAAACATATTAGAGATGCCACCGAGATGCAAATGTTCAAGAGCATCATAAAAATGTGGATCAATAACCATGAAGACGAGGAAGTTATAAAGATGATGAAGTAATCGTAGAACCAGTGACACCAACGCAGCAACCTACAGTCCGCCTCGAAACAGGAATCCTTAGTGAGGAGGACTGGGAATAAAATATTATTGTTTCTAAACATAACTTTTTTACAAAATGTTATATTAATTAATAATGAACCATTGACTAATAAAAGTAAGTGTTTTCTTTCATAAAACCTTGACACTCCCAATTAAGGTGCCCGCAGAGAAAGCCGGTGCCTATCCCATTTAGATGTACTATACCACTGAATTCATTTGCTTTTAAAAGTACTGCGCAAGATAAATAGTTATTTCCCTTCTCGCAGGTGCTGCGCGAATATCATTACAAGGTGAAATGCGTAGTTGAAAATTTAGTATTTGTTTTCATACAAGCGTGTTAAATTAATGTTTTCCATTTTGTCACATATTACTTCTCATACATCATTGTGAATCTTCAAATGAAGCGGAACCCACCCCAATCGCCTCCGAAGCCTCCTGCTACCTCTAAAGCCTTGAACCATCAGTGCTACTCACGCCCCTGCACCATTAAAAGTAATAAGTCTGTCATCCCCTATTTGTTGAGCCCCGCGCGTGGGGAAACTCAAATGACACCCTCCACGTGTCCTGCTGCCTATTGGCGGAAGTTTACAAACAGATATAACAGACATTAGTTATATCGGCGTGTTATCTCGTATCACAGCTTCCCAGCATCCCCCCCGCCCACCCCACGTGAAACTGTGACGGCAAAACTTCGGTCCTAACTTGGAACATTAATCTCTCAGTAAAACAAGGATGATAATTTATGCACGAAATAATGGAAGGTTCATTTCGGGTTGTTTTAAACATTGACAGTGTAATTTATTAAATGTCACCTTTGTTGGACTAATTTCAACTCCTCCTATCACGCGAGTATGTTTGAATGTAAATACGTTGAACGGTAAGACGAGGAGGAAGAGAAACGTGAAGAGACACGTGGAAGATTATATTTAAGTATTCATAATATTCAAAATGCAAATGAACAGGTTTAAAAAAATAATCTATCTCTTTTAAATATTTGAGTCCAACCGTCTAGAGCCAATGGGACTATGACAACTCCGATTGGGGTATCTTGTGAGTACGAAAGTAGAGGGAAGGAGAAGGAGAAGGAGACGAGGAAGAGGAAGGTTGGGAAGTACCTGCCTATTCAATTATTGTCCCCAAACACGGCTCAAGCCATTTCAATCAACGTCTCGATTCTGAATGGAGGTCTTTCAATAGGGCGACACTTAGAGAATCTACCACTCTGGAACGTGCCGCAAATATACTTTATATTATTTACAATGAATTAAATGTGTTATGAAACATATCAATTAAATAAAAGTTATGTGCGCACGCCGGGTTGGAATCCGCGACCTCTAAACAAGTCCTCGACATCTTTACGATACTACGGCATACCTGTTTGTGGGGCTAACGGAAGTAGATAGGGGACGAAGATTAAAGTAGGAAGATTGTGAAGAACCTGGCTATTCAGACCTAGCCACTTAAAATTGAATTAATTGGAATTTAAAAAACTTGAAACAACGTTTCGACAAAAAAATGTGGTTTCTTCTTGAAGTGTGATGGAATGAAACTTTGTGATTTTAATTCTTCCTTACCCTACTCGTATTTTGAACCCGCGATCTCCGTGTCCAGTGCCAAGGGGGAAGTGCACATACGACCTTTTTATCACCGGTATTGAGCCATGAGTTATGACCTTGGTGTAAGAATATATAGAGAGGTACTTTTGCGAAACAGTGTAGTCAGGTCGGTTGACTCTATAGAAAGAGACAAAGATATGTTAAAGGATGTTGGATAGCCTATTAGCTACCGCCCACATGGAATTCGGACATTTTGAATAAACATATTTGAACATATTAAACAAAACAATATCAATACACCATCAAAATGATTTGTAAAGCCAAAATATCACACAAACACTAATAACGTAATAACAGAAGGTTTTCCTAAATAATGATGGAAGCTTTTTGTGGATTTTATGTCTTTATATCATTAAAAATATGAAAATTCTAAAATTCGGTCAAAAATATTTAAAACTGTTGAAATACCTCTGAAAAGTGAAGTTTTATATTCTTTGTCTGGTCTTATTTGAAGATTCACACATAGCACATGTCACCATCATGTTTGATTTATTTTTATAACCACTGCAAGTATTCTTATCAACACAAATATAGGAAATAATCCTAAAATCCGTTGACGTAAGTTATACGACTTGATGATGTGTAGTTAGCGCGGACGGAGAACATTCTTACTTAGAAGTGCTAGTTATAACGTGAAGACTTTTCTTGTCTCTTTCTCTCTTATAATATACGTCGTGAAAACCCTGAGAAAGTGATTTATCGGAAATTTGTATTGTTTGGGTAAAAATTACTCTCTCTATATTTATTCTAACTCTAAGGTTATGACACAGATTGTTTTTTATCATTCTCAAAAATAAAGGGATGAAATCGATGACATACGAAACATAGTACGACGGCCTCCATGGTCGAGTGGTAAGACGCTCGACTACGAATCCAAAGGTCGCGGGTTCAAACCCGGCGTGCGCCAATTACTTTTATTTAATTAATATGTGTCATAACACATTTAATTCATGTAAAAATAATAAAAAGTATATTTGCGGCACTTTCCAGAGTGGTAGATACTCTAAGTATCGCCCTGGTGAAAGACCACCATTGAGAATCGAAACGTTGCTTGAAATGGCTTTAGCTGTGTTTGGTGACCAGATCTGAATAGCCAGGTACTTCCCAACCTTCCCCTTCCCAATCTCCTTCCCCTCCCCACTACCTTCAGCCTCACAACATATCCTATTTGGGAATGCCATAGTCTCACTGGCTCTAGACGGTTGGGAGCAATTGAGACTCTTATGCGGTATTCACGTAAAAAAAAAAAAATAGTACGTTCAGACAAACGGCTTGTACGCGTCTCCCGTTATACGGTGCGCCGCAGGTTAAAAAAACAATATTTCACGTGAAATTGTATTATTTCCTAAGCGGGTGATAATGTCACACATTTGACAGCATAAAAGGTTTATCGTCTTAATTTAATGCCGCTGAAAAATACAGATGCGCAAAACGACGTGAACGTAAAATTTCATCGGCCATGAAACTGCTCGCTAGTAAACTGAACAAAATAATCCCATGTTAAATGGATGACACGCGGCGTGGGCAGTAACACCATAGCGACATTATAAATACATATAAATTACACAATGAATAATGCTGTTATAGACGGGTCCACGTCAACACCATTTGCGTTTCCCTCGAATACGCAATATTAAAGAGGGATTATCAAGGCTTAAGCGCCTTAAAGCCTTAATGTTCGATCGCCTTCAATATCATCACCGGGGAAACAGGAACTTTAATTGTATAAAAGCTTTCCACCTTTCAGCCATTTGTTTTAACGGTCAAAACTACACCGACCGGTTAGTAGCTGAGTGGACAAACGCGTTGGGTTCAATTCCTCTGCTGGCTAAGTCCTCCATCATAGCACAATCCTAACATTCCGCTTATTATTTATTTATTTAATTATATACGCCCTCATGGGGTTTTACATAACATAAGATATAAAATAACAGTGACATAAAAAAATAACAATGACATAAAAAATAACAATGATTAGCACCCAAAAACATGATGAAATTGATAGAAATATTATCATGCAAATTAACACTAGTATTTTTGAAAGAGGTATGCTATTATAGCCTTCTTGTAACTAGTTCAGTGCAGTTGAATATATCTACTATTTCAGCGATAGAATTACTCACTGCATGCAATCTAGGTACAAGCGAGTATTTAAATGACTCAGCCCCGATATTATTGTTACATTTAAAAAGAATTTTATTAAAAATTATTATAATGGTGGTTGGAGTTTTTTAAATATTGATTTATTTATTTTATTGTATACGCCTGAGAGGGCTTTTACATTAAAAGGTTTTCAATTGGCAGTGAAAAAGTGAGAATTATACTCGTACGCACAAACAAAATAAGGAATAATTGTAGAGTAGTAAAAAATTGAACATTTTATGTATTCGGCAGGACATACCATCTGTAAGAGCGTAGATATATTTAGCTTATATTTACGGGAATGTAAAACATATATTTAAAAAGATTCAGGACCCAAAACTTTTTTTTTGTATTAATAAATATAAATTATGTTTGGATTCTCCATATCTTCGATGGAAAGGCAAAAAAATGTTAAATATGCAGTTTTGATCAGTTTTTTTTTTCTGCACCAAATGCTCTGACTCTCGTTTGATTCTGAAGACTTTTGTGAGCCTTCAGCCATCTAAAACATATCTACCATTCGGGAGAAGGCTTGACTTAAGCGACCCAAGTTTTGGACTCTTAGCTTTTTGTCACTTCAGGTAACTCAGTGAGAGTATTTAGTTTTTTTTTTCAAAATCCAACCTGAAGATTTATGAATTTTATTGTAAAACACAAAAAAATTAAAAGTTCTCTGGCTTAAACTTCCTGAAATGGCGCTTCAGCCCTTTCGTCTTTCCGGCAACGACATGTATGTTTAAATGACCTGCCTACGACCCTTTTCAGTAAAAACGTGTCGAATATTCCACGTTGCTATCAGTCGTACAAACTCCACGAAAGTATCCCTCCAAAAAGGTAGTGAAAGATATGAAAACACTCGACGCATTATTTACTTATCAATTTCAATATTAACACAACGTAGGAAGTCAAACTCAGGAATAATAATTTCGAATGTTTAGCGTAGGTCAAACAGAAATTTCATAATACCCTTTACCGTCAAATCAGCACAAACACAATCAGCCTTTCTACCAACTACGTTACTGGCGCGAGGGCGTTGGGTGTTCAGTTCTGGCTACAGCAGGAAGGAAGCATTGAAAAACTGACTACTCGACAATATAAAAGGAAGAATATACGTTATTATTATAACTACCTGCGGTGTACAAGGGAATCCACCGAATAGCCCACGTGGGAACTACACAAGGACGTGTGGCCTTATTCTAAACCTGACTTTCAAACAAAAAAATAACAGGATATTCCAGTTTTTAGTGATTCGTTAACTCATTTCTTTGTTTAACAATGTTCTTAAACCACATCTTCAACAGAGTTAACTAACTAACCATCACGCGGGGGTAGGCAGAGAGGACGGACCGCCATACAACTTTCACACTTTTATAATAATAATAATAACAGTGAACTTATATAGCGCAGTTTTGTGATATTTCACCTCAAGTGCGCTTCATACTAAATTAATTATGCTAGTAAGATTAACTAACCAAGAGAAAACAATACATAATATGTATACAAATTGAAACTATCTAAAATCATGATCGTTATCATAAATCATGAGAGAAAAAGGTTCAGATATGGGTATAACAGTGCATGTGTACATCAACAGATTAAAAAAAAACAATTTACCAGAAGCTAAGGGTATAAAAATTCAGATAAAACGTATGAATTCATATTAACATATTTGTCAAATCAAAGAAAAGGAAATCAGATTGAGGACAGTTAATATGTTGGTACTTAAAACATTAATATTCAAGTTTTATAAGTAAACGATTCTAAAAATGCAAACAGTGTAAATATAACAAGTAACCTTTCTCACATTTCCACACTTTTTCTTCCATTCTCTTTCGCGTCATACATTATTTTCACACTCCTTTCTTCGTTCATTCGCTCTGAATGCTTAAAAATTTTAAGCGTCTCTTTCTTATTCCTATTCATTACGCTTAGATCAGCCTTGCATCTCTCCGGATATCCACATTTTTCCGCCTCAGGGATCTCATTTCTACAGCATTAAGTCTACTTTCATCCTTCCTCTGCCAGTTCCATGCCTCACTGCCATACTCAGGGTTGGTATAAGCACCCCATTGTGGACTGCTAGCTTCACTTTTTGGTCATTTTTTTTATTGCGCCAACAGCGTTTAGTCCTCCATTAATGAAGTTTCCTGCAATCACCTTTCTTTCAATGTTTTTATCAGCCTTTCCGTCTCTCGTAAACATACTTCCCAAATGCACAACTATATTGCATGCTTTTCTCGTACTCTCTCTTTCAAACACCATGGTTTACTTTCATTCATCATTAACTCATTCTGTATAGATACTTGGTTCATCCTAGACACGAGAAACTGTAGATCTTCCATACTTTGTTGCAAGCGATATTCTGCAAACGAAATTCACTGGATCTGTGGAACTGGTTCCTTTGGTTTCTCGCCAAATACTCGCAACCGCACTAAACGGATTTTCGCCATTTTATTTGCGAAAACTTGGAACCGGTTCCAAAAATATCCGATTTCTCAGAGAAATAATATCGACGGTTTCAGTGATCTCGCTCTTAGTAACGACACATTTTCGAAATTAACTCACGAAGAGTATTTTAACTATACCGATTCATAATGGCTTCAATGCACTTTAAAAAAATACGGCATTTATCAGTCCCGGTGCATTGAGAATCCACGTTGAGAATAAGACTGGAGAAATATAAAGGGAAGAATTCACGCAATAAGTTAGAACCGCCCCACGTAAGCGGACCCCTCCACATGAACTCCCCGTTAATTAAGTCCCACGCGTGGCTCAACAACTTCCCACTGCCACCTACCGCCACACACTAGCACCAGCACTAGACACCAAGCCACTACTGGCAGGTCCTTCTCCGGGGAACATTATATTCTAAAAGATAAACAAGCCAAATTACTGCTCAAACGAAACAAATATTCCTTAAGATAATTACATGTTTTTTTCCGAACGTTAAGACATGACATATTATCAAGGGATGGTTGATATTAGAAATTGGGTGTCTGCGGTTCCAGCTACCGGTGACTAGCGAGGAACCGGTTATTTATCCAGTTATTTTTGTAACCGGTTCCTAGTGCCAGAAAGATTCCAAGAGGAAGATTTTCAAGCCGTGTTTATGTCATCATTGTTATCAATGAAGGGTCCTTGCGATATTCTATATTTTTTTCGTGGGGGGGGAGGGGTGTAGCGACATTCTGGAACTGATTCCTCGTTCCTTTTCTTC